>NKDA01000009.1:2028706-3262412 GCA_002872375.1 Eulimnadia texana
AAAAACTGAGGACTAACTCGTGGCAAGGCCAAGACTCTACTAAACTTAGAATCTAAGAGTAACTTTAGGAAGTAAACGCAAGTTTTAAAACAAACCAAAATAGAAACAAGGGTTTCAGGGAACTTTCACGAACCAAACATCAAATCAAATTGAATTAATCGAAATTAATAATCGATGAGTTTTTCGTCCGACCAGTGCGACATCAAATTCTTCGGGTTCGCCAAGTCTCGTTCCATCAGCACAACTTCCTACGAGCTCCAAAGTTCGGCCAAACCTTGAATCGATCTCCGCGGCTTTTCCTAGAAAATAACTTACGAAATTTTTCACTCGATCAGCAAGATCATATCCGTGTTGACCACTCGTGGTCCAGTAAGTACGCGGATGAGCGAATCGTTCCAGAAGATATTCCAAGTATCCTTCTTTTTTCTCCACGTTCGGTTCTTCGAGTTCCTTTAAAATACTTTTAGCGTCAGCAGGGTTTGCTAAGTCCACTTTTAAAAAATCTATAGAAGGTTTAGTTTCCCGGTATCGCAATAAAACATCTGTTTCCAGGCTCCGCGATTTTGGCAAATTATCCAGCCTAACTGGAATCGCTATTAGAACTTCAAATTCGTTTAAAATGTCGGAAAAGTCCTTTGAATATTCGGGGTCTGCGTAGTGTTGGCTGATTAAGTCGAAGACAGTTTGGTTGTGACCGTTGCATAGATTTTCTTCCATGTGCGGTAGCAAAATGTTGAGCAAGTCAAATCTTTCATAATCAGCCGCAACATGACAAGGCGTATTTCCGTCACTGTCTGCTGAAGTTCCACTAGCACCCTTTTCAAGAAGGTAAATGATCACTTTTTCCCACTTTTCTTCTTCTTCTGCACGGTGTGATTGGTAGATGGCATAATCTAATGGGCGCCATAGACTTAAATCCGCTGCCTCGATGTCCGCTCCATTTTCCACAAGAATTCTGCAGACCTAGAAACATTCATATTTTTGTGATCAGAGATATTGAGTAGGCTATTAATGTTATCAAGAGCGACAGAGCCTCTGTAAAGTTGTATAGTATAGTATTATAGTATATATACTATATAGTATAGTAGTATAGGGTTTGTTCTTATTGGAATGCAGAGATATTTAAAATTTGTATGATGATAATAACGATCAAATTCATGCATCGATATACCATCGATGAGTCATCTCCTTATTTTCAAATACGCGATAACAGGATTCCTTTGTCTTTGTAAAGAAATAAAGATGGCCCTGCCTGAAGTTGTGTTTAGGGATAAGTAAATTTCCAAGATACTCGATCAAAGTTGAGGCAGTTTATTTCTGACGATCGATACAAGCCGATATTTAAGGTCGACCGTGAAGACTACTTGTTGACTGATTGAAGACTGGACACTGACTAGTATGGCTACTTGGGGGGGCCTTTTATACTGCGGGGGTAATTAATCATTGTGACATTGTTTCTAAGAATGTGGCAGAATGTTCGAGAAGATTTTGAAAGGTTTTGCTATATCACAAGAAAAGATTGCGCAATACAACGAATGTTCTAGAACATCTGACACGAGAAAAAGATTGCGACATTTCTAAGAATACAAGGGTTTCATCTAATAGATTTCTCAACAGTCTTTTCCGTTTTCTACTTTAAACGCGAATTTTGGAATATGAAGAAAATCGATTTTCTTAAGAACTTCATGATCGAAATATCAACCTAACTAACAAATAAACAGTTACCACAGCTTAACTGTCACTCTACGAAGAGGTTGTAATTTTCATACATTTTCGTCTGCTGCTAGATGTAAAGGTGTACAATCGTCAATGTCCCTCACATCCACAAGTTCCCGATTAAAAACTGCACGATGTCAAGATGACCTCCCATAGCCGCTGAATGTAGGGGTGTTCGATCCAACCAGTCTCTTGCACCAATACTTGCTACACGTTCGATTAAAATCTTGACAACAGCAGTGGTGCAGGAACTAGATGTGGTCTAGGGGGGCGAATCCTCCCCGCTTACCCATAAAATTCCAAGACTTGCACGAACAAGATCATCACAGTTTACTAGGGGAAATACTGCTCTTCACGATAATTCCTCTCCCTTCTCTACAAACAAGAGAAGGCAGTCCTTTGCAAAGAAGACCAGTCCCTTCTCTACAAATAAGAGAAGGCAGTCCTTTGCAAAGAAAACCTGTCCCTTCTCTACAAACGAGACAAGGCAGTCCTTTGCATGGAAGACTACTCCCTTATTTACAAACGAGAGAAGGCAGTCCTTTGCAAGGAAGACTAGTACCTTCTCTACGAACGAGAGAAGGCAGTCCTTTGCATGGAAGGCTACTCCCTTCTGTACAAACGAGAGAAGACAGTCCTTTGCAAGGAAGACTAGTCCCTTCTCTACAAACTAGAGAAGGCAGTCCTTTACAAGGAAGGCTACCCCCTTCTGTAGAAAGCGAAAACGCGGTCCTTTTCAAGGAAGACTAGTCCATTCTCTACAAACGAGAGAACGCAGTCAATAGAGATTTCACGCAAAAGAAGAAGAATCAGTTACTTACTAAACTTAATATAGATTTACAATAGAATTTAACTAAATTAACTAAGATCAGAGTAATATCTTTTAGTAGTTTACAACTTATTTGTGTGCTCACATTTTATTTCTTATCGACTATTTACTATCTTATCGTATATATGGTGGTGTACAGGTTGTAACAATTACCAAGATATGATACAACAGACGTCCATAGTTCAACATATTATAAAAACCTCAATAAAATTTTACGAATTGCACTTAAATTATAACTTTATGAACAAAAACACTGTATCAAATTATTGAAAAAAGTATATATAACTGAAATAATTGAATTATACATAATATTTATAATGAACATTTCCGAATTTATTTCTTGTTACCAAAATGAAAACTGTTTATTTTGATACTGATTCCAGCATTTCCATTCGCTTGCCATTTATCAACACACAAAAGTACAAACCAAACGGGCTGTGGAAAAAATGCGATAGAAAATCGGAGAAATCTGAAAACTTTCCAAAAATTCAGACAAATAAGATTAGACACTACTTTATCAATTTCGCATAAACTTAAAATTCTAGACCTTTGAAGTAAAGCGGGAAAAATTTAAACGGAATGTAATGGACCCATTTTGGCACATGCAACTTCCTCATACTGCTAGTAGTTTTATCTTACATCCATAATATACACAAAAATCAGCCAAAATTTTGAATAAGTTTTCACAAATATTTGTTTTTTTAATAATAACTGCGAAATATTTTAATGGTTTTTATTTTTTTAGCTCGGAGGCTGTTGAGTGGGTACGTTGATTTTCTGCTGGACCATAGAGAGCAGCAAATCGGAATACTGCTGCATCATTTGGACCAGCATGGGGTTAGATTCAGCGGTTTGCGGCGGGTTGGGAATGTTGGGTTTCGAGTTGGAATCCGCGTCCGATTCCTCTTCGGTTTGCGAACCGTTCTGCAGGATCTTCAAACTCTGGACGATGGGAGTGACGGCTGAAGCCAAGTACTGCAGCAGCTCGGCTCGTTCTCGATCCGAAAGGTTCAAGTCGCTACCCGCGGATCCGGAACCACCAGCCAGTTTCCTCTGCAGCTGGAGAATCTGATCCGCTGCGGATTTTAATCCGCCAACGGCCGACTCGCACGAATCGCGCGACAAAGTCTCAACGGCTTGCGGTTTCATCGCGGTTTCTTGCGGTTTCATTGCGGATTTCAATCCGCTTTGAATAATCATCGACTGCGGACGTTTCGGGGTTGGAGTTTTGCTCACGGATCGTTCGTAGTTCAAGACCCGGGCTTTGACGTTTGCGGTTTTGGATTCAGGAGCGGATCCTGCGTCTTCCGAGCTGCTCGACGACTCGTTGAGCGCTTGCTGAATGTCGCCCGTCGACACGGCGCCCGTCAGGCGTCGCTGGGCGTTGCGCGTCGCCACGGTGACGCTCTTTGTCGCGGCGCTCTTGTTGGCGGAACTGATGGTCGGACGCATCGCTGAAGAGACGGGAGTCCTCGACGACTTGACTGGCGTTCTGCTGGCAGAGCTGTTGACCCCTGCTGCGCTGGACTTGGGACGGGGATTCTCTGAATCCGAATCACTGGCCTGAAATTTGCAAAAGTAAAATTATAATTAAAGTAATAGAGCAATATTCTATTCCGAGTAGGAATATATAAGAATAATTAATTACTATTACAGATGTGATAGTATTACAGATATTATATTTCATATTTTATATAATTTAATAATTATGAGTTGAACACTTTATTTCATGATTTAAAGATCAAAACAGAATTAAAAACTAAGAAATGTAAATAATTTAAATGTAATACAATAATTGTTGTAAGAATTTTACGTTAGTTTCACTATAATTATTATAGAATATATATATAATATGAATGATTTATAATTTAATATGAAGTGAATAATAATATTAAGTTTAAAATCATAAAAAAATGTAAATACAAATAGTACAGATATTGGTACATTAATATAATAACACTGGCAATTAATATACTTCAGAGTATTACGTTTACAAAAAAAATACTAATTTAATACAAATATAAATAACAGAAATGCAGTATATTAACTGTAATGCAAAATATTCAGTTCAAAAATCCGAAATCAAATTGTAAACATAGAAAATATACGTAAAATGCAATTTTATAATAATAACAGTGATGAATTAATAATTCTATAATAAAATATATTTTAATAATGGAAAGTTTTGGACCTGGTGTAGGATACCCATCGAGGAGCTCCGGGGTAAGTCGTTGTAAGCGGGACGCAGCGGGGTTCGTTTCGCAAGGCTCGACTGTTGCGGTCCTCCAACCGATCCTCGAGAAGCCAGTTTGCCGGAGACTGGAATAATTTAGTGAAATCGTAATTAATTAAAATATTTCAAGATAATTTTGGCTTATGAAACAGTGCTGAAGATGCTGCGTTAATTAAAAACTGTGCAATTCTTGTGCGAAAAAGCGAACGAGAACGAAAAACGATAAGCAAAGAAAACGTGGCGTTAACTCTTACGAGTCTAACTATTCCAAAATAACTTGTTAACTCAGTTTCAACTTATTCTAGGATACCGTTGTTGGGTGGCGAAGGTAAAATCCTTCGGGGTGAGGGTTTCGACAAGTCGCTGAGTGAACAGGCGCGTCTTAAACCAGCAGCTTGTGATTCAGAATCGCTCTCAGCGGAATCGTCTGGTGAAATGTGCGGCGAAATGTGCGGCAAACAGAAACAAGAGCAACAGACGGCCATCCCCACCATTCACAAAGCAAACGGTTCACGAACGGTTCACGAGCACATAGAATAAAAGAAAAAAAAAAAACAGAAAAAAATGAAATGATGTAGTCCATGCAAAAAGCACAGCAGTGGAAAACTACTTTTTTTTTAAAAAACTATTGTCTATTATAACTATTATTTAAAAAAAGAGGACAAACTATTTCAAGTGCTCAGCATAGCGTGCGAAAAAATTTGTATATTAAAATATTATTATTACTGCAATACAATTAATTCAAAATAAATTAGAACTAATCAAAATGAACTTAAATATTACAAAATTCGTATTACATGTTAAATTATATTATCATATTTTTAAATAATATTAGTATTCGTGATTTTTTTTCGTAAATTTGCAAAATTTTTCTGTTTCAGTTTTTCGTGCCAGGTTTTTTTTGTAAGTGCGAACCGTGTGATTGTGTGCGCGTCCAAAAACCAAAAAGGTTCAACGGTTCATTCCAACACATCGTTCCGGTTCAAACGCAAAAACGTAATGCAACAGCAACAAATTCCAGAGCAGCCAACAGTTACATGCCGCCCCAATACCTCGGCTTGAACCGCTATTAGCTGAACCGCAACTGCTTTTCGAAGGCAGCAGCTGCTGTACACCAATCCTGTGCATCCATTTAGGACCCGCTTTGCTTGGGGAAGTATCTTGAGGTCCTATTTTTTTAGTTGTGGGTCCTATTTTGATCCTGGGGTTAGGTAGGGGTCCTGTTTTAGGAGTCGGGAACCTAATTTTAGGCTCTGGATTTAGTTGATTATTATTATTTTTGGAATTCGCAGGCGAACGGGATCGATCCTTGATTGGTGTGTTGCTCGAGCTGCGCACTTTTCGCTCGGTGAACCGTGAGCCGAACCGTTCGCTGGATTTTAGGTTCGGCATGGTTCGGGTCCGGACAACCGCCTGTTTGGACGTCAGGTCGCACTTGTGAGCCGGCGGAGGGTTTTCTTTGCTTCTGATCCGCGGTTTGACGCAGACGACCGGTTTCGAACCGCTGTTGAACTGCAGCTCAAAGAAGGCGAACCGCGGAGCCGGTTCAACTCCCGGGTAAACGTCTAACGAATCCGGTTCAATCCCCAGGCTTATTGAAGAACCTTGCCACGTTTTACGAGGAGTTCTTTTTGTTTCCGAACCGTTCGGTTCAAAACTGTTCGCACGGTTCGAACCGTTCGGTGTCGGATCGAGAGAATCTGAACTGTAGCTCGTGGAATCGTCGTTTAGAATTGTATCGATATCGTTGTCGGTTTGGAGATCGATTGTAGGGCAACTTTGGAATCGATAGAGTTTGGCACGGTTCGACGGTTCACGCCACGGTTCGTCTAGTGAGTAAAAGTAACCGTTACGTTTCTTACCTCGTTCTTTAACGGTTCCCCAGGCCCTTGGTCCTGTGCTGTTCTCCAGGGGAACTGCTGCTGGAGAACTTAACGGAGAAGATCCTTCACGAAGATCCGTGATACTCTGACTGTTGCGAAGATTCGACTTATAGCCAATCTACAGACAAAAGTTAATAATTAATTGATTATATCGAACCTAAATATCGATTATTGATAGATGTCGATAGACAGTTACTAATAATATACGATAATCAATACGGAATACGGAAAACAAGTTTACGACTATTTGCTAATATCGAACCAAGTATCGATTAAATTCTATCGATTAATGATCCGTACCGATCACAGTTAGTCCCACGTATGATAATCTATAATAACCAATATATAAAAAATTAACAATTATCGATTACAATTATTATTACAAGAATCGAACCAAATATCGATTATTGTTATACATCGATAGACAGTTATTGATCAGCATCGATACACAGGTAGTCCAAATAATAGTAAAAATAATCCTTAATAATCGATATTATTAGAGATTTTCACACATTGAATAATATCGAATGTTAACTAATCAATGTTAAATAATTAATCAACTAATTAATTTTAGCCAAATTAAATAAGTAAAATAATCAAAAGAGACAATCGACACAGGAAAAATTAACAGCTAATCGATTATAACTAATATCTATGTATCGATTACTGATAGATATTGATATATAATTTCCACGACAAAAAAAAATCGATAGATTACGCTCTGCAGTTTCCGTCTCGTTTCCTCAATCTTCTTCTGCAGTTCCTCCCTCTTGCGGACAGCTTCCGGGTCGCGTTGCGTAGCCTTCAGCGCGCTGATGACGGCAGCATTGTTACTTCCGGTGCTATTTCCGGTACTGCTCCGGTGCTTTTCGTGAGGAACTGCGATGACAAGCTGTTCAAATGCGATTTTTCCTCTTTGCCGACTTCTCCGGAAACTACAGTCATGTCCATGCCGGATTCGGCTACCTGGTGCTGCTGTGCTGCTGAGCTGCTGCTCAACGATTCAAACGTACTCTTCAGGTAGGATTCCCTACGGCCTACACGGTCTAGGCTCTCCATACTAAAAATGAGAAAAAATACATTAATTGATAAGTTAACGAAATATTAATTTAAAATAAATTAGAACACAAAAATTGATTTATTAATAGTAAAATACGTTTAAAAAATGTAATGAATTAATAGTAAAGTAACAGCTAAACAAAAATTAATCATTAAAATTTTATTTACAATAAGAACATATTACTAATAAATTCGAACGGTATAATAAATATGATATTAAATAAAAAGTTCACAATATGATAAACATAAATATGAATAAATTTAAATTACTTTAATATATAATAATAATTTACCTGACAGAGAGTATGGATAGCATATTGCGTTCGCCAGCTTCGGCACTGGCGTCGAGACTTCGTCATCGTCGTCGTCGGAATCCTGGGATCCTGAAATGGACACGGCAGTGCTGGGAGGGTTTAAACCGAGTCCCAGCATCAGGCTCAGACCCATTTCGCCCCTGGTTTTCTTGAAGCGACGCTGGGACCGACGCAGCTCCTCGACGTCCATGGCGTTGACAGTGTAATCGCTAGGGGAAAAAAAATCAAGAAATAAAATAAAACTGGAAATAATAATAGAGAATTAATAAATAACAATAATAATAAAATATGTAATTCTTGATAATATGAAAGAGTTTAGTTTAGGTACTATTCTTATTAACTCGTATTAATATTTAGAGTATTATTTATATCAACTGATATTTTACCTGCTGGTTTCCTCGTTCTGTGGGTAGTACATCAGTTTCTCCATGTGCTCGGGTTCTGTGGACTCCCCGTCGTTGTCGAATAGTCTTCGACGTCTCCGTCGTGCTCGGTACCCTCGAAATCCTGCAAGAACCCAAACAATTACCATTTATATTAATTTCAAAAACAAAACTGAATCATTTACCTCCATCTTGAGGCTGCTGGTGCTGCTGTCGTCGGTCAGCGTTCGGCCTCGCCCGCTCTCGGCCGAGCTCTCCCCGCCGCGTCTCGTGATCTTGCTCGACGGAATCTTTTTCATCCAAAAAGATTTCTTATTAACAATAAAAAAAATGAAAAAAATATTTCAATTCAAATAGAAAATTCATAAAATAATGTAATATTAAGCTGTTAATGAATATCTTCCACATTTAACTTAATTTTAACTTAATTTCAATTCAGTAAGCAGACTGATTGACAAGGGATTTAATAAGCCAGGGACTTGAACACAAGCAAATTGAAGCTTAAATTTTTTATTTTCTAAAGCCGGAATATACCTGGAAAGCGGGAGAGCTGCGTTCAATCTCCTCAAGACTCTCTGGACACGGGGTAAATTCATCTAAATCGCCCTGTGGGGAAGCAAACACACAACCCAGACATTCATAAATTGCTCAGTTAATTGATTATATTAAGTTCTATTAATAGCACATCAATACGAGGACTGGTAGCTGATAGTTTAAGGATTAATTAGTTTGTTACTATTTTTAATTAGTAAGCCAAAAATTAGCTAAATTAGTTTTTAATATTAATAAAGCACAGGATGTTATGTGAAAAAACGCAGGATTAATTACAATATTACCAACTAATTAACTCAAGTTAGGTTAATTAAATAATTTAGATCACTGAATTTAATAAATATATTGACAAATTATATTTATGTGAATTATAACTTCATTAATTGACGGACTAATTAAGTTATTTAATTAAGTCAAGTCATTTCAATTGACTGATCAACTAAATTATCAATATTAATTAAAATTTATTAAATAGTTATCTGAAGTATTTTAATTATCTTAAATAATTTGAATCAATTACTTAAACTAATTAACTTGTTCATTATTAAATTACCTCTCGTAACGGGAATAGTGAATTTTCTCTAGCGTTGCTGCGGAATTCGTTGCTCTCTAGTGAACTGTCCTTTGAACCATCAGAATCAGCAGATCCTCCTATTCCAATTAATTAAATTAATTAATTTTAACATAATTACAATTAGCATTTACTTCTTAATTAAATTTTATTCCACTTTTCAATTACTGTGGGTTTTTTTTCCAAGTCCAAACCCCAAAAACGAGGACAGATTACTCATACTACAATTATTATTCCAGAATAAAAATACCTTGTGGAGCGGGGAAAGGTATCACGCTATCGCCCTGGTACACCGATTTCACTTTGATTCCAGAAGCTGAAGGGTCTAAACGTCCCACCCAACGCCCCTTGGGCGGATCCACACCTCCTTTACCTATTTAATAATATAATTATTAGTATACTATATTTAAATAAGATTAAGTTATAATTTATATACCAGCTCCGCCTTTTCCAGGAGCAGTTCCAGCTTCTCCAATCTGCTTTTTAGCCCACAGAGGTAACTGTCCAACGCTGAACCTATAGCCAGGTTCATCTTCAGCAGGGCTGCTGACGTTCGGTTCCAGCAGTTCGGGTGGCGGTGAACCGAATTCCTCGTTCTCCGCGACTTTCAGGTCGGGCGAAAGGGCCTGGGGGTCCCTTCTCTTGGATTCTTTGGACGCCCGGGCCGCTTGCTGGTTGAGTCTGGCCTGGATCGTGACAGTCATGTCGTGCGACAGTTTCCAGACAAAAATGCAGCCGTCCCCAGAGACGCTTATCAAGTGCTTGCCATCGTTGGTAAAACGTAAACCGGTCACCAGCTCGGAATGTCCGTACATGGACGCCATGCATTCACCAGAATAGTAATCGTAGATGCACAAAGTCTTGTCCGTACAGCTGGTTGCTACGTAGATACCGCTACTGTCCATGCAGAGCTACAAAATTTAAAAAAAAATATTAATTTACTAGTGTTTACTAACTAGGATGCACGGATAATTAGAATTTACTTTGATTAAAGTGCCATCTTCGCTGAGGGATCCTCTGAAGGTCTTGCTGTGTTTCCCTGAGGACGTGTTGTACACCCGGACCTGACGATCCTGGCAGGCCGTGAGGATATGTTTTTGACTCTGATCCGATTCCATGTCGTAAAACGTCGTCTTGCCGACTACGTTGTGACCTCGAACAAACTGAGGCTGACTATTAACATTGGCCTGCAAAAACAAAATTAATTATTTAATTAGTATTTTACATTATTTAAACTACACTTTTTAATTTACTAATAAGTTAAGATTAATTATGAATATTAGTTGAATCTGATGATTACAGTTGAACGGACAAAACCTAAAACATAATTTTAAAAATTACAAAAGTATACAGGACTATATAACACTAATTAAATTCCATTAATTATTAATGGATAATAAAAGCTTAGGAAAATTATTCTAATACTTTTATGATGATTAAATAAAACCAAATTTTCTATTGGCGTTATAAAACAAGTTTAAGATAAAATCTGTACTTGTTGCATTTGTCTGAAAATGAGCGATTTGTCAGCTCCGCAAGAAACCATTTGGAAGATGCCGTGACTCAAAGTGAAGCGAACTGATGTTATCGAAGACGAATGATCGTCCAGCGTCTGCAGAAACTGATAACCCTGCAACAACACAACACGCGTTCACAATAATAATAATAATAATAATAATATAAAAATCATAAATAATGTTAAGTATTGTTAGTTTACTATTTTTACTGTTACAAATTTCACAATTTTCAATGAATTTAACTAATTACTGTTAAATTTTATTACCTGGTCTACACTGAAGATATGGATCAGTCTGTCCCTGGATGCGGAAGCCAGCAAGCGGACACCAGACTCGGGTCTCGAATACTCCAGACAAAGCACTTCCGCGTCGTGAGCTTCGATTTTGAACAGTTGGTCCATGAATTGCATTTCGTGGATCCTAAAATTGTCAAATTTCAAATTACAATACAATTGTTATGGTGGAAACAATGTAAAATATTCATATTAAAAAAAAAACTATAGGGAAATCCACTGTAACTGTAACAGACAAAAGGCCCAGTGAATACCCTGCAGAAACATAGGGCATGCACTGGGCCGTAGTGGGACGCTGCAAATCTAAACCTCACTATGGCCCAGTGCAAACCTTAACACAGCATGGCAGTCACACTAGGCTGTAGTGCGAGGGTGAATTCCCAAGCCCACTACGGTGCAGGGCATAGTTTTGAAGAAAAATCGGGAATGCACTGGGTCGTAGTGGGACGTTAAAAACCCAAACCCCACTACGGCCCAGTGCAAACGTCTAACTCAACACGGTAGTCACACTGGGCTATAGTGGTAGGGTGGACTACCAACCCCACACGGTGCAGTGCATATCTTTAAATACCTAATATTGCCAGCTCGATCTCCAGAAGCCAAGTGTTTGCCATCAGGACTGACTCGAATACAGCGGACTCCATTGCGTCCGTCATAAGTGGCCGTGTCCGTTTTCTCGGCAGAACCTCCAGCAGCCAAGTCCTGATCCTTGAGGAACGTCAATTCAGGATCCACGTAAAGCGTTTTTAGTAATTCCTAAACAACAGAAAAAAAAATTAATTGTCATACTGTATTAATTACGTATAATAATTATTTTATTATTTACATATTTTCAAAACACGTAAATACTTATACTAACTATTATTTCATTTGCTTTATTTGTAATTTACTTAAAAAAATAAGAAAATTAACTTTCTATGTTATTTATATTACTGAGGATTACTATTATTATATGATTGTTTATTTCAGTCAACTGGTCTTACGTTGCTGTAGATATTGCGTCTGTAGACGGTATTGGTTCCCATATTGGGATCGAGGTTCCAGACTCGGATCGTGTCATCGCTGGAACACGTGATAAAGGATCCTGGAGGCAGGACGCCCTTCATGCCTTCCTTCAGCGAAGGGTACGACTCCACGCCCCAAATGCACGCGGAATGATACAAAAACGATTGCGACTTTCCCACCTACACAGTTGAATGTTAAAAAAAGAAATTAAAAATAATGATAAATAATTATAAGTAATAATAGATAACAATATATTTAATTCTTCGTAAACGAAATCAAGTAAAAGGAATTAGTTATAAAGAAACGAATAAACTTTGAAACCAATAATAATTATTATTATCATAATATATAATATAATCTAATAAAATTTAGTTTCAAAATTCATTAAAATAATCAAGCATAATTACTTTATTTAGTTCCACGTTAAAAAATCAGGTTAAATGAATAAATTAAAATAAACGAATAAATTTCACAATAAGTAATAAACAGCAACCAAGACCAGTATACAATATTTCGATTCTTAATTTAATTTGATTCCACTGAAAAATTATAACGAAAATACTAAATAAATAGAGAGTAATTTTTATATTAATATTTTTTTTATTATTATTCATTATAATTATATAATTTACTTTGCGGATATCGTTGACGTCCCAGACGTAGAGGCTGCGATCACTGTAGACGCACGTGACCTTGTGGTTGACCTCGTCCAGGGTGATGGCCACCGTGTCCGGATACTTGGCACTAGCCGGATGTGAAGCCATATGACTGCAACAATCAAATACAGACAAAAAAAGATTCAAATTACGCCCCCGTGTTTCCAACAATCGGAAAAACGACACTTTGTACAATATCCTGACAATCCCCTGGAAACAGCAGGAAACGCTTAGCCCACCCATTCGAACTAACTCACCAATCCTCCATGTCACATATGGCTTACACATGGATATTTGAGTATTACAAAAATAGTTGTCATTTTACTTAGTAAATATTATAAAACAGTTATTATATACTGTACGAGTATAATAAAATCAAGTGAAATATATAATAGATGGCGATCGAGTGAAAATGCTACAAAATAAGATTATAAACTTAATTCAATACAGATGATCCAGTAACGTTGTATCTATTATTTTAAACTACAAATTTTAAATAGAGTTAAATTTACGTGAAACTAATTATTCTTAATGGAATTTTTAGTTTAAAATGACTAATTTCATTAGAAATTTATAATAAATTTAATAAAATAATAATAATAATAATAATATATAATAATATAATAATTATAATATGATTTCTAATTTATTAGAAAAATCATTAATAGAATTTTTTTTTGGTTTATGCGTAACCAAAAATTAATGTAATTTTTATTTTAGATTTATTTCATATTAATTATAAATATAAAATTACTTCAATTTTATGTTTAATCAAAAATAAATATTGTTAATAGAATTTTGATTTGATATCTGTGTACTATAATTTTACGGGGCAAAAAGTTTGAAACTAATTATTTAAATGAGCTCTTACGTAATGGACAATCCCTTGGCGACATCTACGCCCAGGTAGTGGGTCCTTGGCAAGGTGGTGATATACTGCAAGGTCACAGGACTGAAACAACGAACGATTCCATCTGCACATCCCACGAAGATGTACTGCTCGCCCACAACCAGACAATTGGCGCTGGTCGTCTATCAGATCCAAACAAAACCAGATTACATATTTATTCCGGAATAGTGGTTAAGTACAGTGGACGTTACCCTGAGCTCCACCCATTTGTCGAGGAGTCTCCTGTTATTGAATTCGCACAAGAGGCCCGATTTGGTGATGGCGTAGGTCGAGTCGCCCATTTCCCCACGACCGCAGCCCACGTCGCAGAAATAGTTGTTCCGCTGCTCGCCCAGGATCGCAGACCGGCCCATCAGGGGTACTGGCTCTTTGTACTACCAAAATGAAAGACAAATATTAATAATAGTGCTAATTAAATCATCAACACTAATAAATGAAGAATATAATCAATAAATACAGATTCATTAATAACAATGCATATTTAACTATCAGTATTTGCAGTAATTAATTGTGATATTAAAAATTGGCAAGTAATTTATTAAAATAATGTCAATTAAATAATGAATTAAATATTTAAAAAAATTTGCAGTAAATTCAATTACATTAAAAATTACTTTACAATTAAATTATATTAATATTTATTAGATAATTTATACAAATTATGCTTTAAGATACTAACAAAAATTTAAAAAATTAATCTTTAAATCTATATTTATAAATAATTAAATGCAAATATTACATAATAAATTTTTGCTTAATTTAAAAATTTTCACCATGCTATTTTTAGAACATTTTTCCCGATTTATTTCGCTGTAGCGAGTTTCTACAGATTCTCACATCATCTTTTGTTGTGTGCGTCTCTTGCATGGCTAGTCATGGGAAAAAAAGGCACCGCACCTTTTTCTAATGGAGAAACTTATTTCTCAATTGACAAGAACTACCAAATAAAAATAATAATAATAAAGAATAACTGACTCACCTTGGCGGACCGCGAATACTCCAAGTACCAGAACTTGACGTGTCTATTGCCCACAGTGACGAAATAGGATCCATTCTCGGCAAAAGAGACGGCCTTGACTTTAGAAGAGACTTTATTGCTGGCTACTTTAACTCCATTCCTCCAGTCCCACACGTTGACTATCATATCGTGCTGCGATCCTACTGAAACCACGTACTTCAGGTTCGGTGAAAAAGCCTGAAAAAAATTCAAAGAAAAAATTGATTGAAATTAATTTTAATTAACATCTTTTCATCTAGTTTTTATCCGATTTTCTCTAAGACTATCTGAATCGACATCCGTGACCGTCATAAGGCGAAAAAGTGAATTTTTTTTTCAGTCATGGTGTCTTGGCTTTTCATGCTTGTGAATTGTACGAAATCATCTTTTTCTTTTGTCTTCTTTTCTTATAAGACCAGATGCTTCCACTTGGATAAATCCGCACTCAAAAAATCGAAAGTTTCAATGGGAAAATCCTTAGGAAAATCTAGCGATAATAACATGATGACAAAAATATTAATAATAATAATGATAAAATTTGTAATAATTAAACGATTAATATTTTCAATAATCTGACGGTAAAAAATATAACGAATAATTACGAAAATGATAATTAATTAAAATTTGAATAACTGCGTAAATTATTAGGTTATAATTATCATAACAAATGATTAATTAATTCAATTAATGCAGACTTTTTCATTTCCATATTCTTTATCAAAAAATTTTGGACGTATCTTTCAAATCTTGACAAGTTTTGCTCCTGGCTTACTAATTTTCCATACGAGACTGCGGGGAAGATTGGATGATAACACGATGATAATAGAGTTGATAACTGAAGATAACTAAGCCCTGGAGACCGGGGAAAAAGTTGGAATTTACCACGCAGACGACACCGTATTTGTGTCCGCTGAATTCGGCCACCTGGACGCGTTCGTGGACGTCCCAGATGCGGACCGCGGGTTGGTGTCCGCACTCGCCGGTCACCAGGTGTCGTCCGTCGGCGGAAAAGTCCAGCGCCGTGATCGTCTTCCTCGAGGGGTTCGACAAGTGGCTCTGGCGGTTCTTCCGCGGGTTGAATAATACCACCGTGCATCTAAAATTACCAAAAAAATTAATTAAATAATTAAAATAAACTGTAAATAATAAATAATAGTAATATAATAGTAAATATAAAATAATTCCCACTATAATCACATTTATATTTTTTAAAAATAGAAAAGTACCAATAAAAAATACAAAAATTACTACAATTAATTCAAACTAAGTATTTCTCAAGGACATTATTTACAATTAATCTAATATTTTAAGAAAAGTTTACCCTGCCGGATAAGCGACGAGTCCCGTGCTCGACTCGCAAGCCAACGCAGCGTTCGACGATACCGTCAGTCCTAAAATTCGTTCCAGCTTCACCTACAATAACAAAAATAATCAAAAAAATTTAATAATTAAATCATCCATGATCATTAATTACATCCAGTCACATTAATATTCATAAAATAATTACTTAGCCTTAATAACAAAAAATCAACCTTTTAAATATTCAAATTACATTTTTAATTCAACAATTATTTTAGATTAATAATTATTAATAATTATTACAATTAAATAATTTAAACTTTTTAAAAAAAAGTTACAATAATTTTATTATTAATGTAATTCAATATTAAATTTTCACTTTTTTAAACTATAATGTTTTTTGGGGTTTTGTAATGAAGGGAAGTCGCTCAAGGTTAAGCCACCCCTTTGAACAATTATCCACCTTGAAAAACATAACAATAGAGCGAACGGTTCGCTGAACCTCCAGACAACAGACAACTGTATACCTCTCCATGCCAGGCTGCTTGTCCGCTCAGCGACACGTTCATTGATTCATCGTTCGATGTCGATAGCGACGTCAAATCGTACTGAGAATCCAGTTCAGACATGGTGACGACAAAAATAGGGAAGTTTTGTCTGGCGGTCAAATTTTTTGCCCGGCAGACAAACTGTCTGATTGTCTGATTGGTGAGAAAAGGTTGGAAACTTGATTGGCTAAAAACAAAGTCGTGCAGAAACCTGCAATTCTGTCTGTCAGACAAACTGCTCGACTGTCTGATACAGAAGTCTATCTATAAATCCGAAGTTTTGACTGTCAGACAATTTTTTGCAAGGCAGACAAACTGCTTGTCGTTAACACTGCACTGAACCCCACTGTTCGGCGAACACAAATTTTGTTCGATGGTTTTGTTTGATGTCCGGTTTGTCCGTCGAACAGAAAAACTTCTTTTCAGACAGTCCGAACGTTCGAACAATTCAGCATTTTGCTTGTATCGAACAACATTTCGTCCGGCGAACAATATTCCGTTCGGACACTCCTTGGTTCGTATCGTATGTAGCACAGCGAACCGAACCGAGATTTCGGTTCGCCCCACTCGTTTAAGGTTCGTGGGAAACCCGTTGATCAAAATTTCACTGCGAGGAGAAAACGAACCGAACAGACCGGACAACAAGACACCAAACCGCAATTGGATTATCAGGACACAGAATCGTTCGTCCCCAAACAAGCGAACATCCGAACGAAAACAGGAACACAGTCCGGTTTCTATCCGCTTTTTGCTAACAACTTCCTACGCTCTTTCTTCTTCGAGTCTCCGAACTTGAGAGAACAGAAAAAAATTCTTGTTCGGTATCGAACAAAAAGCTTCTTGTTCGTTGTAGCTTCACCGGACAACTGAAGAGGCAACCGAACGAAAGTCCGGGACTCTGAAGAAATGGCTTGAGGCGTTCGTCGAACGGTTTCAGCCTCGAGGACATCTTTCACCTGTTTCGTTCGGCAGCGAACATAATACCTTTCCCTATTGTTCGGTTACTTTTTTTTCTCCATTTTTCTCTTTCTGTTCGGTGTGTTTGTTTCCACCCACGTTCTGTGCTTGCGTATGTAACCCACGTTTCCTCATTATCTGCAACGGTTTCTCTTGTCCGGTTCGAAGCCGAACCTGAACCCAACCTTCAAGATTTTGCGCATTTAGAACCTGTTCGATCAGCGAGGTGTTCGCCAACAAAACAAGCTGTCCGGAACCAAACATGCTACAGGTAAAGCTTTGTTCGCGAACAAATTCAAGTCTGTTCTGTTCGGGTTCGACTTTTCTTCCACAGTTGTATATGACGGATACAGGGATTTCGTTCGGACTGTTCGAAGCCGAACAGATTCAAGAATGATTCTTGGAAGAATTTTGCTTCCGGACAAAAGTAACTGCAACACAGCGAATTGTTACAAATTTTTCTCATAGTAAAAACAACAGTTAACGGTGTAATCTAATGACAGCAGGCAAATACTTCCTCACGACTTTTCTGTTATCAAGAGTTATCAAATGTTATCAGTGTGTTATCGTCGTTCAGTCCCTCGGATAAATTAGTTGATTTATTACTTATTTTTAATTATACTCCATTACTATTATTTATCAATCACAAATTCGTTAAGTTAATAAATTAGCCACAAATATAAACTGGCGCTAATAACATTTGTTTAATATGTATGTGTTATTTAATAATAATAATAACATTTAATACATTATAATTCGTTATAATAATGTATAATATATAAATAGGATAACAAGATAAGATAATAATGATACATCATAATAAGAGTATATTTATTATATTACAGAATCAGTGATAACAATTGATAACAAATTATTGTGCGGAACATAGGCCAATAATTATTACCTGCAATAAAATAACATAAATTGTAATTATCTTTCGATTTCAAATAATAGAGAAACTCCGAGGAAAAGTGTACGAAGATTTTTTGATAACATATGATAACACGGAGATAACAGGTTTGATAACAGTGATAACACGGCCTAGGTGAACGAAGAATATTGCAAGTTTTGGACCCCTTGGAAAAAACGTTACGTTTCTTTGAAACAGTCTGATATTATAACCATGATTCTTAATCAAGATTCTTTGTGATTCTCAAGATTCTTAGCATAGCCTTCCGACCCCTCGTTTGACAGAGCTCGGAACGGAGATTCTCGCTATCATGTCAGATTCTTCGTAATACTTCATGATTCTGAGATTCTTAAAACTATTAATATTCTTAGCATAGCCTTCCGACCCCTCGTTTGACAGGGCTCGAAACGGGATTCTCGCTATCATGTCAGATTCTCATTAGCGCTTCGTGATTCTCAAATACGATTCTCTGGCAGGGCTTTTTATGGGCATTTCGTTACACATTGACCCGAAACGCGAAGGTAAATTGTCAGTTTTCACGCTGCCATGGTACCGATTGGTCCCCGGGCGGAAGTTGAATATATTTACGGCCCTAACTAAACCACACAGGAACAAATCTACAAAAATTCAAATTTCCCCCCATTCACTTACAACAGCAAACCAAGAATCTGGAGAATCTTAAAAGAATCACCGATTCCCTTTTGCGGTATCCCAGAACGCAGTCTAGCGAGAAAACAAAACAACCAAAAGCTTCACTCTGTAATTGAACACCACAAACGCTATTCAATACGCAAGTGCTTCTCAAATCACATAATAACATTACCACAATATTTAATATATATATAAAACATTGTATAAGTTGTAATGGCTAAGTCTAAGGCTAAGGGGGGGAGGACCGTTTTTTACCGAGGACTTCTTTTTGACGGTGCTTTCTCCATTGCCATTCACCAGGGTCTTGTCCTTCAGGTGAGTGGAGTCTTCCACTTGTTTCTGCTGCATGACGTTAGTGCACTTGTCTTCCAAGTCACTCACAAACGTTACAACATTCTTCATTCATCAAAGTATCAAAGAAATATTTTGTCTGACTTGAAAATTTTCTTTATCTAAACTGTACAGGCAAAGAGAGATTACGAGTCACCCCCATACACCACATACACACACATACACACACACAACACGGAAATTTGTAAGTTTTTTTGTAAAAAATGTTTCTGATAAGAGAAAACGGGAGAGTCGAAACAACGTGACCGAACTGTGACTGGTCTCAGTGCAAACTGGACCTCCCCGTCCAAAATGGATTGGGCGTCAACAGATGGTCAACACACAACACCCGAGGTCCCTCCCATTCTCTTGGCTATAGGCAAAAGCAGCCCACCTTTACCAAAGCCAACTCCCAAAAATAACACACTTCTTTTTTTATTTTTATTACTTAATTCTGTATTATTTATTATTCACATTGTATTGCTTATTATGACTTGTCCACTGTTATAGGGATACGGTTGAAGATTCTTGGGCGGGTCACGTGATTCTCAAACAAGATTCTTCGTGAATCTCAAAATATTCTAACATATGCTTGTAATACCTCGTTTTAAAGCTCGTGAATCACAGATTGGCGCTGCCCTATCTGTTTGCTATGATTCTTGAATATAAGATTCTTAAGATTCCTGGATGCAACATGATTCTTTGAAACATAAGCTTCCAATATCTCGTTCAGAAGCTCGACACCTGTAGATTCAAACTATCTCATCCATTTGCCATGATTCTTGAATCTAAGATTCTTAAGATTCCTGGATGCAACACGATTCTTTGTAACATATGCTTCCAGTATCTCGTTTAGAAGCTCGTCACCTGTAGATTCAAAATATCCTACCCATTTGCCATGATTCTTGAATCTAAGATTCTTAAGATTCCTGGATGCAACACGATTCTTTGGAACATATGCTTCCAATATCTCGTTTGAAAGCTCGTCACCTGTAGATTCAAACTATCCTACCCATTTGCCATGATTCTTGAATCCAAGATTCTCAAGATTCTTGGCTATACCGTACAAAGCAGAATTAATTGAAGCCTTTCTCTCCCGCGAAAAACAAATAAGACTGGCCGAGTTACTTAAAAACCCACAATTTAAAAACCTTATACGAAGAGAGAAACGAGCGAACAAAAGAAATGCGCAATTAACGCCGAGTCACGTAGTTTCCATTGTAACACACCGTAAGTTGATTCTCCTGTCAACTTCAGAGTCAACTAAGTAGTCAACTTCACGGTTGACTTTCAAGTTGACTTCAACAGCCGGGCTATACGCTCTTCAAACGGAGCGAATCAACAAAGGGCGGCTGAACAACTCCTCCCATAAGTAATCAACACACGTGATAACTAAGATAACACATGATAACACTGATAACATGATTAAATGACTACAAACAAGTCTAATCATTTCATGACAAAATGGGGATTAATCCAGTGCTTCCACTTTTTCCCCATTTTTCCCCTCCGCTTGAAAATATCAATTTCCCTTTTCCCTCCCTCCGTGCTACAGAGTAAAGTTACATTTGTAGATTCACTTTACCTTCCATTTTCCCTTTTTCCCTCTTCCCCATTTTCCTTATTTGAGGGAATTTCCCTGCAAAGTGGAAGCACTGGATTAATCACTGAATAATTACTCCATTGATGATTTTAAAAAAGTTACAGGAAGTTTGATTTAGGAAATTTTGTTCTTACAATTCCGTAATTAACTTTTTTTTCCCCGATTGTTTGATTCATTAACCGGTTTTGGGAAGCCTCTTTAGCAAGCGACCTTCATTCAGACTCCATTAGGAATTCACCTAACGTACACACAAACACAACAGAGGGTCACAAACCATTCCCAAGAAGCTGAGGAAGATAATTTGATAACATATGATAACAGGCTAAGTGCTGTTATCCACATTCAGTTTCCCCGTCTCCCGCTCTTCCCTTATTTTCCCCTTTTTACCCTCCGTACACTAGAATGCTAGGCCTATACTACAAAAATTTCCCTTTTCCCCCTCTTCCCTTATTTTCCCCTTTTTACTCTCCGTATACTAGAATGCAAGGCCTATACTACAAATTCCTCTCTTCCCTTATTTTCCCCTTTTTACCCTCCGTACTCGTATATAAGGCCTAAACTACAAATTTCCCTTTTCATACCCAATTTTCCCTTTTTTCAGGGAATTTCCCTGCAAAGTGGAAACACTGTAGTTAGAGTATACTTAAAACTAATGTGGTATAACCTTGAATCCTTCCACATAGGATCTACTCAACGATTCCGGCTGCTTTTACTATTCATTCACATATGATAACAGGGTAAGTGCTGTTATCATATGTTATCAACTACGCATCGGGCATGAAAACTTGTTTCATGAGTTTGTATGACCTTTCAACAAAACACAAAAAACTTGCAAACTTTTCATTCAAGAAAAAATTTCCAATGCGGAAATCCTTGACACTTGGCAGGGAAATTTCCTGTAAAAAAAAGGAAAACAGGGCCTGAAAAGGAAAACATAAGGAAACAGGGAAAAGGGAAAATCTGTAAGTACGTTCTGTGTCCTAGTATGGAGGGGGAAAAGGGGGAAATAAGGGAAGAGGGGGGAAGGGGAACACTGAAAGTGGCAACCCTGGCGGAAATCCTTGACATTTTGTCTAATCCTTCCGTTCGTGGAATCCTTAATGATCCTTCCCATAAGGATATTAAGTCGAATTCCTCGGGAATTGAATAGGTTTTTAATTAAACGGGGCTAATTAGCCCAAGTTAAGTGCGTCTTTTACAGGTAAACCACAGGTGTGCATTGAAACCATTACCATTTGAACCTGAGGGCTTCAGGGTTAACCACTAGCAGTGTACCAACTTTGGCAGGGAAATTCCCCGAAAAAAAGGAAAAACTGAAAAGAGAGAAACTGACCGAGGGGAAAAAGGGGAAAAAACTGAAATCTTCAGACAAAGGAGGGAAAGGGGAAAACTGAAATCTACAGACAAAGAGGGAAAAGGGGAAGCAGAAAGGGGAAACCCTATAACCACCAACCTTCATAAAAGAAACACGCTTTAAGAATCCTATGAAGAATCGAGAATCATTCTTATCTTCCCGGAAAGGGGAAAATAGGGGATGAGGGAAAACGTTAAATTTGGAAGAATGACTTCATATTCCAGCATGGAGGTGGGAAAAGGGGAAAACTGAAATCTCCAGACACAAAGAGGAAAAAGGGAACTTTAAGAATCTCATGAGGAATAACGAATCATTTTTATGTTTCCCAGAAAGGGGAAAATAGGGGGAAGAGGGAAAATGTAAAATTTAGAAGGATGACTTCATATTCCAGCATGGAGGTGGGAAAAGGGGAAAACTGACATCTCCAGACACAGGAGGAAAAAAGGGAACTTTAAGAATCTTATGAAGAATCAAGAATCATTCTTAAATCAAGATTCTCGGCACGATCCAATGATTGGGAGTGACAAACCCCTTTGGCCTTTAACATGTGGTGATCCTCTTTTAAAGGTCCGACCACCATAAACAGCACAAGAATCCATTAAGTATGCGACTAACCTTGAATCCTACCCATCGGGATCTCGTATTTTAACTAACTACCCAAAGCAGATTAAAATTCAAACAAGAATTCAATTTTAGACTTAAACTCCACTCACTACTTTCAAGCAATAGTTCATAAAAGCAGTAAAAAGTAAAAGATAGACGGTGTTTCCGATTTCAATTTCCCCTCCTCCCCCTCTTCCCTTATTTTCCCCCTTTTTACCCTCCGTCCTAGAATACAAGGCCTACACTACAGATTTCCCTTCTCCCCCTCTTCCCTTATTTTCCCCTTTTTACCCTCCGTCCTAGAATACAAGGCCTACACTACAGATTTCCCTTCTCCCCTCTTCCCTTATTTTCCCCTTTTTACCCTCCGTACTAGAATACAAGGCCTATACTACAAATTTCCCTTTCCCCCTCTTCCCTTATTTTCCCCCTTTTTACTCTCCGTACTGGAATACAAGGCCTATACTACAAATTTCCATTTTCCCCTTGCCTCATTTTTCCCTTTTCAGACCCCATTTTTCCCCTTTTCAGGGAATTTCCCTGCAAAGTGGAAACACTGTAGCTAGAGTATGTTAAAAACTAATGTGGTATAACCTTGAATCCTTCCAAATAGGATCTACCCAACGATTCCGGCTGCTTTTTCTATTCATTCACAATTCTGGATTTTTCGTCTGCTGTAGCAGAACACGAAATCATACGAAGGGGGGTTCGCTACTTTCAAGAATCACGAGATTCACACGTAAGAATCACGAACATTTTTCCAAAAATTTCTTCCTGTCTTAGATTTTATGATTATAAGGGAATATTTCAAGGGAAGAATTTCAGTCATTTTCTCATTTTCCCAGTGGTTGGAATCGAGTCACGTGACTTTCTGGGCCTTTTTAAGCGGTTCCATTTTGGGTTGTACACCAACTATTTCAAACTACTCTTCACACACACGACCCAGAAATGAAAAAAAAGCGCAGAAAACTTTCTCTTTTGTTTCATTAACATATTACTCTTTCTTGTGTGATAAAGTAAGATAACACATGATAACACGAGATAACAGGGTAATTTACTTTAGTGATAATCAAGGGGTCTGAAACTCCGAGGAAAGGTGTACGAAGATTACTTGATAACACGAGATAACAGAGGTAATTCCTCTAGTGATAATCAAGGGGTCCGAAACTCCGAGGAAAAGTGTACGAAGATTATTGGATAACATGCAATAACACGTGGATAACAGACTGATAACAGTGATAACACGACCTAGGTATACGAAGATTGTTGGAAGTTTCGAACCCCTTTTTGTGCTAATTTATTCAAATCTAGCTTAACTCTTACGATAAAAGGTTTATTTTCAAGGGGGTCCGAAACTCCGAGGTCAAGTGTACGAAGATTATTCGATAACATATGATAACACGGAGATAATGTGTTGATAACAGTGATAACACGACCCAGATGTACGAAGATTATTGGGAGTTTCAGACCTTTCTGTCTATTTTGCTATTCGTACATACCAAGGGGTCCGAAACTTCCAATAATCTTCGTACACCTAGGTCATGTTATCACTGTTATCAACCTGTTATCTCCATGTTATCTCCGTGTTATCGCATGTTATCACATGTTATCAAAATAATCTTCGTACACTTGACCTCGGAGTTTCGGACCCCTTGGTACATACTTATAGCATTAATTTTAAATAGGATTTGGTAGAACGTGAGAATTAATCACAAAAAAAAAAGACACGAGATTTTTTCGGGACTAAAAAAGGTTAGAAAATTTGTAGTAATAATGGATGAAGCTTCTCGTCGTGCCAAGGACTTCACTTTGATGGAGGTCCTTCATCAGGAATGCGCCGAACCTGCGCTGCACAAAACATTCAGCCGCTAGCTTTACTTACGTATTCACTTCACCCAAACCACTTACAACAAGATAATATAGACATTTAAAGTTGCATTAAAGATGCACAAGTCTTAGAAATCACTCTCAAGAAGTAGTAGTAGTAGTAGTAGTAGAAATCGAAGTAGCAGTGATAGTAGTTGTAGTTCAAGTAGTGGAATTGACAATACGTGTAGTAGTACAATTAATAGTAAGGGTAGTAGTAGTTGACGTAGTAATAGTAGGAGTAATAAAGCGTAACTGAAGTAGTAGTAGTGGTAGCTTGCAGTAAATAGTTGTAGTAGTGATAGTATAGTAGTAGTTGTTGTAGTAATAGTCATAATGGTAGTCGCGGTAGAAGTAATATTAATAATAGTGGTATAAGTGGTAGTAATAATAATAGAAGTAGCACTACTAGTAGTAGAAGTAGCAGTATCTCTAGTAATAATAGTGGTAGTGGTAGTAGCAGCAGTGGAAGTATTGGCAGGAGTAATAGCAGGACTAGTAATGGTATAGTAATCACAATAGTAGTAGTAGTAAAAGTAGTAGTATCTGTACTAGTAGTAGCAGCTTTGGTCGTAGTATTAAGATTATTAGCAGTAAATCTATTAGTAAAATCTAGTTTAAGTAATGGTAAAAGTAGTAGCAGTAGTAGTATTGGCAGCAGTAATACCAGGACAAGTAATAGTAGTAACCATAAAGGTAGTAGTAGTAACAAAAGTGGTAGTAGTAGTAGCAGTAATAGTATTGGCAGCAGTAGTAGCAGGACCAGTAACAGTAGTAATCATAAATGTAGTAGTACTGATCGTGATAGTAGTAGTAGTAAAAGTAGTATTCGTAACAGTACCCATAGTAGTGGTTTGTTATCAGTCTTACGGTAACCATCATAATATCAAGGGGTCCGAAACTTGGAATAATCTTCGTACACCTGGTCATGTTATCACTGTTATCAACCTGTTATCTCCATACTATCATGTGTTATCAGATAATCTTCGTACACTTTTCTTCGGAGTTTCAGACCCCCTTCATAATGTTCAAGGTGATATTCCTCATTTTATACCAAGTTGTCGGCCCCCTTTCTCAAATCATTTCTAATTGTCAAGGGGTCCGAAACTCCGAGGAAAAGTGTATGAAGATTTTCTGATAACACATGATAACACGGAGATAACATGGAGATAACATGACTAGGTGTACGAAGATGATTCACTATTTATAAATAATCAAGGGGGTCCGAAACTCCGAGGAAAAGTGTACGAAGGTTATCTGATAACACATGATAACACGGAGATAACACGTTGATAACAGTGATAACACGACCTAGGTGTACGAGGATTATTGAAAGTTTCGGACCGCTTGCTAATTGTATATATTATGTATTCGGTATTATATATATATGAATAACATGGAGATAACAGGTTGATAACAGTGATAACACGACCTAGGTGTACGAGGATTATTGGAAGTTTCGGACCCCTTGCTAATTGTATATACTATTTATTCGGTATTATATATTATTACTACCAATGTATGTAAATGCAATGCGATGAACGCAGCTAAAAACCTGCAGTGTATAAAAAAAGATAAACTTACAAAAAAGTGCAGGACGTGCTCTGCGTACATTACAAAACAGGAGGGGGTGCGCAACTTGACAAGAATCACCAAGAATCTTGGCAAGAATCATGGCAAGAATCTTCAGAATCAGAAATGAATCCAAGAAGTATAATTAATATAATTAAGTCAACATTTTATTACAATACTTAAAAACAGAATTAACCAAAGAATCATTTAAGAATCTTTTCAAGAATCTTGGCAAGAATCATGGCAAGAATCTTCAGAATCACAAATCTATCCAAGAATCTATAATTAATATAACATATTGTATTTTTATTACAATATTTAAAAACAGATGTAATCAAAGAATAATTTAAGAATCTTTTCAAGAATCATGGCAAGAATCTTCAGAGTTGCAAATCTATCCAAGAATCTACATTTTCAGACAATACTAGTAATGAAATGAATCAAGAATCATCTAAGAATCTTAACAAGAATCTCAAGAATCACAAATCTATCCAAGAATCTGGAATTGTTATTATTAATTCTACATTTTCAGACAACATTAATAACAAAATTAATCAAGAATCATCTAAGAATCTTCTCAAGAATATCAAGAATCTTAAGAATCATGGCAAGAATCTCCAGAATCACAAATCTATCCAAGAATCTAGAATTATTATTATTAGTGCTACATTTTCAGACAATATTAATAACGAAATGAATCAAGAATCATGTAAGAATCTCAAGAATCTAGAATTATTATTATTAATTCTACATTTTCAGACAATCTTAATAGTGAAATGAATCAAGAATCATGTAAGAATCTTTCAAGAATCTCAAGAATCATGTAAGAATCTTTCCAAGAATCTAGAATTATTATTATTAATTCTACATTTTCAGACAATCTTAATAGTGAAATGAATCAAGAATCATGTAAGAATCTTTACAAGAATCTCAAGAATCACGTCAGAATATATAATTGAGGTAACAGATGAAGGTATCGATACGCGTTTCCTTGATTTGGTATACCGATACCACTCTTATTGATTCCGATAACAAACAGCGGACGCGCATCCTGCATGTGAGCAGGGGGGGTCTGCAACTACAACCAAAACTTCCGAGAATAAAGTGATAACATTTGATAACGCGGGTAGCGGGGGGGGTTCGCTACTCTCTGAAATTAAGTCTACCGAATCAAAAGCCCAGGATTCTTGATTCCAGATTCTTACAAGGATTCTTGGTCCTCGGCATGATTCTCTGGAGTTGCGGACCCCCCTTACTCTTGTAGGGGCAAGTGACCATTTAAAGTCACAGGATTCATATTGACAATCCTTATGGAGATTCCAATGACCTTGTGGGAAAGGTCACTACTTAGACATTTAAATCCGGGGGAGGGGTCCGCTACTCACAATCAAAAGTACATGTTATCACCTGTTATCACCGTAGCTTTTACCCGAGTAGCGGACCCCCTGCCCTTTGTCTTATCCATACAGGTGCCCACATATTATAATAAATGAATATGTGAATTATTATAAATAAGGGACGATCTTCCATTTGATTCCTCGAATCTGGGAATCTTGACAAGAATCTTGAGAATCTTGGCTGTTGATTCTTAACTACAACGCAATCTGTCGTGCAAAATGCAAGGGGGTCTGAAACTCCGAGGAAAAGTGTACGGAGATTATCTGATAACACATGATAACATAGAGACAAGAGGTTGATAACAGTGATAACATGACCTAGGTGCACGAAGATTATTGGGAGTTTCGGACCCCTTGGCAAAATGACACACCAAAAAAAAGTCCGACGTTATCAAGAATAGTAATAAACACCGTTAGAAAAAGGCACTTGAAAACGGTACTATTTTAATTAGTGTACAGAAAAATACTGGAAAAAAATATAAGATTTTTCCTTGATAAGGTAGCAAATTTCAGTGTTTCCCCTCTTCCCTTATTTTCCCCTTTTTCCCCTCCATACTAGAATACATAGCCTACTTACAGATTTCCCCCTTTCCCCTGTTTCCCTTTTCAGGCCCCGTTTTCCCCTTTTTACAGGAAATTTCCCTGCAAAGCGGAAACACTGGCAAATTTACTGTAATTTCGTTATTAGATTTACTACAGTTATAATTAAATGATTATTTACCAAGGGGTCCGAAACTTGCAATCACCTTCGTACACCTGGGTCCTGTTATCACTGTTATCAACCTATTATCTCCATGTTATCTCCGCGTTATCGTATGTTATCAAATAATCTTCGTACACTTTTCCTCCGAGTTTCGGACCCCTTGCTAATTTAAAAGAAATTACAGAAAATAATTTTTTACAATTAAATCCTTAATTAAATAATTTAAATCATTATTTATATTTTTCGTAAATCAAATATTTCAAAACAATTATTTGTAAAAATATTACAAATTTATTATAATATTAATAATTGTAATAATGATCACTTTTTATCAACAGCAAGTGTTATCACTGTTATCAGTGTCACTATTTAATTAATTCATAATTATCAACTTATTTTTCCCAGAGTTGCGGACCCCTGGCTGTGGGGTTTTTAAATGGATGGGCGGGGATTTAAAAATCCAATAAACGACACTTTTGTCACATGTTTCATTCACCGACGTGCACGTAACTACTAACGGGGGGGGGGGTCCGCAACTCATTCTCTGTGATTCTTGATCAAGAATCTTGATTCTCAACCCTTCAAGTGGGAATCTTGGACCGAGTGCACTGAGATTCTTGATTCCTGGCAAAGATTCTTACTTCATTTAAAAAAGATTCTTGGATACGAATCTTGAAGTTGCGCACCCCCCTCTCCTTACACTGGGCGTAGTTGATGGAGTCCCCGTTGAAAAATATCGACTACACCCAAACTAGAAAAAGATCTATCAGCACACAACATTGGTGATAACATGCTGATAACACGCTGATAACATCTGATAACACAATCACGATGATCTGGACAACACGAACGGGTAGTGCTGTAACCTATTACAGCACGCAATAAATCATTTTACGATTATTATATTAATATAACATTACAAAAATTCAATTAAAATTTGGGTTTAAAAAAAAAAGATAAAAGTAAAAAGGCACCACAAAAGGCACTGCGGGCAAACAGTACCTTTCGCAAAAAGCTTCATTTATTTTTCAATTTTACCGACCCTTTAAGCGTTGCATGCAACCTGGCATGACTCACGAGTCCCGAACCTTTGAACGAAATCAATGTCGCCAAAAAAACAGATTCGATAAGTGTTCGCCTCTCGATTTTACTTAAAGAACGTCGAACCCTTAACGTTTTGTGTATGTGTAAAGAAACGAGCGAGTAAACGTTTTCTAGAGGCTTACCCGGTTGTTTATCGAGACTTCTCCTTTCCCCCGTTTTAGGGACGGAGCTCGAATGACGTGACCTTCCGAGTTGGCGTAGTCCATGGCGAGCAATGGTCGTTCGAAACTAGGGTCGTGTCAGATCGCGGGCCGCGTTCATGCTGGAAAAAAACGGAAAAAATCATCAATAATCTTATTTTTTAAAAATTTTTCTGACGAGACAAGACAAAGATACAAAAGACTGAGAAGCCCTTCTTTTGTAATACACAAAATTTAATCTCAGGAATCCTATACAAAACGTGATGGCTCAGTGTCTTTGTGTACGGTTCACGACAGTAGCTGTATTGAAAATCGACTCAATTTTCGGTAATGGAATATAATTACCCAAAGAATACATCGTGCGGACAATCGAAAAGAGAATGAAAACTGAGAAAAAAAAGATTTTCGGCTGCAGCAGTAAGACTTTGCGTGGTATTGCAGACGTGATACGACGATAATTTTTGAGTCAGTTGGAGCAATGAAAGGTTGATCAAAGAGCCACCTAGCGCCGAAATTTCAAACTAAAAAATTATAATTAATAATAAATTATAAATTTTATATTATTGTTATCAGAAAGTAGCTAAAAATATCTAATTAAATCATTACATATTATTGTAGTATTTTAAAACATAATAAGGTAAGTAGTATTTTGGTACAGCGACACCTAGCGGTAACTAAGAAAACTATTTACCACTCTGATGGTAGATAATTGGTTCATTAATGTGCTTATAAAATGAGAAAAATTGATTATTGAATACATGGAATGTTATTTGAATCATAGTGGCAATATTAGACGCTAATATTTCTATTGGAAAATAACGACATCTAGCGGTAATTTTGTAAACTACTTGACTGTTACGTTAATTAATAACCATACGTTGAAACCATAATGATAACAGAGCAGACTTAATACACAGAATTACAAAATAACATATGAATGGTGTTTTCCATGGAAATGTAATTTTTCCATTATTATATAAATATTTCAAAGAAGATCACGTTATAAAATGCTTTTACCTAAAATGCCGCTACAGACCAGCATTTCAACTACGGATATGTGAATTAAATATATTTACAGCGAAATCGTACTTAAAATTTTTCTTAGAAATCACAAAAAATTCATGGAAGTACATTCATATCAATAAAATTACGGTATTGTTTAAATTTGGTTTGATAACTGTGTCCGCTATAGAGAGGCAGGTTTTTAGCGTATACCCCATAAGACCAGCCTCTCTACTGCGGACACGCGAATTAAATATTTCTGCAGCGAAATTTTACTTAAACTTAGTCTTAAAAATCACGCAAAAATCATAGAAACATACTCATGTAATCAAAGTTGTAATATTTTAAAAAATTGATTTTATAAGAGTGTCCGCTATAGTGGGGGGGCACCTCTTTGACTGTATGACCAATGCTGAAAATGCCAGCCTCTCTATTGCGGACACAAGAATTAATATTTCTACAGCGAAATCTTATTTAAACTTAGTCTTAAAAATCACGCAAAAATCATAGAAACAGATTCGTATAATCAAAATTGTAATATTTTATAAACCTGATTTTAAAAGAGTGTCCGTTATAGAGAGGCATGTCTTTAGCGTGTACCCTATAAGACTTGCCTCTCTACTGCGGACACTGAGTTAAATATTTCTACAGCGAAATTTTACTTAAACTTAGTCTTAAAAATCACGCAAAAATCATAGAAACACATTCGTATAATCAAAATTGTAATATTTAAAAAATTTAATTTTATAAGATTGTCCGTTATAGTGGGGTGCACGCCTTATACGTATACCTTATAGCGCTTGTTGATTCGGTTCGATTCTGATATTGGAATTGGAGGTTTGTATAAAGGGTTTCATTGAATTAAATCTTTCTTTTGTAATTTTTAATGGTTTTTAAATCCAGCAATCCGACTTCATCATATTTCTATATATCTATATCATACCTATAGATTTATATATCTATATCCTATCTATAGACCTATATATCTATTGATCAAACCTATAGATCTATATTCTATATCATATCTATAGATCTATGTATCTATTGATCATATCTAGTTTAAAGGGTTTCATTGAATTAAATCTTTCTTTTACAATTTGAAATAGTATTTAAGTCCAGCAATCCGACTTCATCATATTCTATATATCTATATCATATCTATAGATCTATATATCTGTATCTACCTATAGTATCTATAGTACCTATAGTATACCTATAGTATACATCTATTGATCATATCTATAGATCTATATATCTATATCATATGTATAGATCTATGTATCTATTGATCATATCTAGTTTCAAGGGTTTCGTTGAATTAAATCTTTCTTTTCTAATTTTAAATGCTTTTTAAAACCAGCAATCCGACTTCATCATATTCTATAAAACCCACAAAAATTCATCTGCCCATGGGAAACGGTGGTGGGATTAGACGCCAAATCCCGGACTTACTTCAATGGGTGCGAAACTCTGAGGACAAGTGTACGAAGATTATTTGATAACACGTGATAACATGGAGATAACATGCTGATAACAAGTGATAACACGGCCTAGGTGTACAAGATTATTTGATAACATGTGATAACACGGAGATCACATGGTGGTAACAAGTGATAACACGGCCTAGGTGTACGAAGATTATTTGATAACATGTGATAACACGGAGATCACATGGTGATAACAGTGATAACCACGGCCTAGGTGTACGAAGATTATTGCAAGTTTCGGACCCCCTTGGATAACACATGATAACAGGGCGATAACATGCTGATAACGAGTGATAACCAGGGCCTAGGTGTACGAAGATTATTTGTTAACACGTGATAACATACCGTAACGCAAAGATAACAGGGCGATAACATGCTGATAACAAGTGATAACCACGGCCTAGGTGTACGAAGATTATTGCAAGTTTCGGACCCCCTTGAACTACTTGAAATCTTCCACACAAAATATTATCCTTGAAGGATATTGATCCCACTTCAACTACGAGGATCTATTTATTTTCGAACAAGATAAATCCTATGGAAAATCCCACTACTTGAGCTTAATTCAATAATAATGCATAATGCAATGTCATTTACATAGTATTAAAAATCTATATTATATTATATGTAGTAATTATTATATATATTACAGTATTATTATATTATAAGATTGTAGTATATTATATAGTATTATTATTATTATAGTATTTTATTATATTATATTATTGTAGTATATTATATGGTATTATTATTATAGTATATTATTATATATTATTATTATAGTATATTATTATATTATATTATTATAGTATGTTATATAGTAATATTATTATTATAGTATATTATTATATATATATTAAAGTAATTATATTATAGTAATATATTTTTTAAAATATAAAATTTATTATTTATTAACATTATTATACTTTATGTTATTACTTTATATTATACTGAATCCATAATATTCATGCACCATTCAGAGGGTCATTCAGACGTATGGCTAGCGCATCTTTTTTTCTGCCCAGGTCACTTAGTATCACTGATTAAAAGCTCTATTATTATAATATTATGATATTCTATCATGATTATCAGCTGATTATCTATTATCATGGGTTACTATGTATTATTCAAGGAGTGGGACCTTGTCCAGCGTCAAGTGGACGGCGTTGATTAACGATGGCATACGAGCCGCAATTTACACAGTAATGCTTTCACATTATACCCAAGTTGCAACAAAAATGTTTCACACAAATTTACATTTTGCACAAACATGCAGTGTCTTTATCTCAGTTGTGTATTATCTTTGTTGTTGTTGTTGTTGTTGTGTGGTATTGAAGTAGTGGCAGTAGTAGTAGTGGTAGTAGTGGTAGTAGTAGTAGTAGTAGTAATAGTAAAAGTAGTAGTCGGAGTAGTGGTGGTAATAGTGGTAGTAGTATGGTTACAGTAGTGAAAGTGGTAGTAGTTGTTGTGGTGGTGATAGTAGTAGTAGTAGTAGTAGTAGTAGTAGTAGTAGTGATAGTAGTAGTAGTAAAAGTAGTGATAGGAGTAGTAAAAGTAGTAATAGTTGTGGTAGTAGTAGTAGAAGTGGTAGTAGTAGTAGTAGGTATAGTAGTGAAAGTGGTGATAGTAGTAGTAGTAGTAGTACTAGTGGGGATAATAGTAGTAGTAGTAAACGTGGTAGTAGTAGTAAAAGTAGTAGTAGTAGTAGTGGTGGTAGTAGTAGTAGGAGCAAGAAACACCAACAACAATAATGCTTGCTATTATATAAGAGTAATAAGTACTACAACAACTACTACAACAACAACTACAACAACAACACTACTACTTCTACTACAACTACTACTAGTACTATTTTTAATCGACTATGGACTATACGTAAATGCTAGGAAAAAAGTCCTCCACCATTATATTTAATCATCGATTACCGACTATCGATATATTAACATATGAATCGATAATTTTATCAATTTAATTGTAGAGTAATAAGTACTACAACAACTACAACAACAACAAAAGCAACTACTACTTCTACTACTACTACTACCACCACCACTACTACTAATACTACTACCGCTACTACTACCACCACCACCACCACCACTACTACTACTACTACTATAACTACTACTACTTATTTTAAACGACTATGGACCATACGTAAATGCCATAGGAAAAAAAATTCCTCCACCATTACATTTAATTATCGATTACCGACTATCGATATATTAACATATGAATCGATACAAGGGGTCCGAAACTTCCAATAATCTTCGTACACCTGGATCATGTTATCACTGTTATCAACCTGTTATCTCCGTGTTATCACGTGTTATCAGATAATCTTCGTACACTTTTCCTCGGAGTTTCGGACCCCTTGAGTCGATAATATTATCATATTTAATTGAATAAAAAACACCGCTCGATTATAAATCAAAATTATTTTAAGTATCGATTACGATCTTTGAAGAGACTTCATGTGGACATAAGAAGGGGTCTGCAACTTACAATAATCTTGGTTACACCTAGGTCATGTTATCAACCTGTTATCTACGTGTTATCTACGTGTCATCAAACTATCTTCGTACACCTCTTCTCAGAGTTTCGAGCCCCATGGGACATAGCGAGGGGTCTGCAACTTCCAATAATCTTCGTACATCTAGGCCATGTTTTCACTGTTATCAACCCGTTATCTACGTGTTATCACATGTTATCAAAATCTCTTCGTACACTATTTCTTTGAGTTTCAAGCCCCATGGGACATAGCGAGGGGTCTGCAACTTCCAATAATCTTCCTTACACCTAGGTCATGTTATCACTGTTATCAACCCGTTATCTCCATGTTATGTTCGTGTTATCACATGTTATCAAATAATCTTCGTACACGTTTCCTTGGAGTTCCAGACCCCTCGGGACATAACGAGTTATAATAAATAAACACTACGTTGATAACAGTTGATAACATGTCGAAAATTAACTGAAATAATTTTTTATTTATATTTATTAATTATATATTTAAATATAAATTAAAAAACTTTTTCATAATTTTTAAAAATAATTCCGCGGTTCCCTTTATAAGCGTCTAGGGTTCCGCGCTTCCGAAATGGCGACTCAAGACCCACTCCTCTACTACGGACGCTCGTTTAAAATATCTGAATGTAAAAATCTTATTAAAACTTTATACGAAAAATCACAGAAAAATTCGCGAAACATTTTGGCATAAAGAAAGTTGCAAAATTCTTTCAAATAGATTTTATAACGGTGTCCGTTATAGAGAGGCGCGTGTTTGGGTATATGCCTTATTCCACGAGTCACTGAAGACCAGCCTCTGAACTACGGACGCTCGTTTAAAATATCAGAATTGAAAATTATATTAAAAAACCGATACGAAAAATAACAGAAAAATTCGCGAAACATTTTGGTATAAAGAAAGTTGCAAAATTCTTTCAAATAGATTTAATAACGGTGTCCGTTATAGAGGGGCCGGTGTTTGGGTATATGCCTTATTCCATTAGCCACTGAAGACCAGCCTCCGTACTACGGACGCTCGTTTAAAATATCTGAATGTAAAAATCTCATTAAAAGTTTATACCAAAAATCACAGAAAAATTCTCGAAAAATTTTGATATCTAGAAAGTTGCAAAACTCCTTCAAATAGATTTAATAACGGTGTCCGTTATAGAGGGGTGGGTCTATGGAACGTGCCCTATAAATAGGGTGTCGGGTTCTTCAGGCGCTTCAGTCGAGGAGAAGCCTCCGTCGCGGGAACATCTGCACACACATGTTCTCCGCTCATAGTGCAACTCAAATCAGAATCTCTACTAAATCTTGTGGGAAATTTCCTTATCTTCTAATGGATTTATTAAATTTATTCTAGACTCTGATTTGATTCTAGAAATAATTTTAATTTGACTGAATCTTTTGGGAATCCTATGGTAATTTTTTTTTTAACTTCTGATGGATTTATTATTCTCCTTAGACTCTGATTTGATACTAGAAATAATTTGAATTTGACTGAATCTTTTGGAAATCTTATGGGAAATTTCCGTATCTTCTAATGGATTTATTAAATTTATTCTAGACTCTGATTTGATTCTAGAAATAATTTAAATTTGACTGAATCTTTTGGAAATCTTATGGGAAATTCCCTTAACTTCTAATGGATTTATTTTTCTTCCTAGACTCTGATTTGATTTTAGAAATAATTTGAATTTGACCGAATCTCTATTAAATCTTATGGGAAATTTCCTTAACTTCTGATGGATTTATTAAATTTATTCTAGACTCTGATTTGATTTTCAGAAACAATTTGAATTTCCCATATAGATTTATTAAATTGATTCTAGACTCTGATTTGATTCTAGAAATAATTTGAATTTCCGACATAGATTTATTAGATTTATTCTAGGCTCTGATTTGATTCTAGAAATAATTTGAATTTCCGACATAGATTTATTAGATTTATTCTAGACTCTGATTTGATTTTCAGAAATAATTTGAATTTCTCATATAGATTTATTAAATTTATTCTAGACTCTGATTTGATTTTCAGAAATAATTTGAATTTCTCATATAGATTTATTAAATTTATTCTAGACTCTGATTTGATTTTCAGAAATAATTTGAATTTGACTGAATTTTTATGTGAAGGAGAAACTATGTTGCGAATCAAGTGGAACCGTTGCCGGACTGGTCCGACATTTTTCTTGGTCCTTGTTTTGGTTTTGATGGAAATGGCGGAAAGTAAAGTGAATTCGGCTACTACTGAAACACCAGGTAAGTCATTAATAAGTAAAATTAGTAATACTAATATTGATAACAATAGTAATAATAGTTCTAATCATTGATATTAGATACATAGTAATAATATAGTAATAGTAATATAGTATCATAGTTTAGTAATAATACAGTATAGATAATATAAAATAATAGTAAAATTAGTAATACTAATATTGATAACATTAGTAATAATATAGTAATAGTAATGTAGTATAATAGTTTAGTAATAACACAGTATAGATAATATAAAATAATATAATATATATGAAATAATAAAGATTTTAATATAATAGTATAATATAGTAATATAGTAATAGTAATATTACATAGTAATAAGAGAGTTATATTCATAATGTAATAGCAATCGTAATAATAGTTGGGATCATTGATTTGTCGGATGTGTGGACACTCCATAGAGGCTTATGGGCAAAAATCAATGCTGTCCACATATTCGACAGATTGAGTGTATTTCTTTTATTATGCATTTGTTTCACAAATAACGCAATAAGTTGGATGTGTGGACACTCCATGGAGCCTTACGGGCAAAAATGAATGCTGTCCACATATTCGACAGATTTTGTGTATTTCTTTTATTATGCATTTGTTTCACAAATAACGCAATATGTCGGATTTGTGGAACTCCATCGAGGCATATGGGCAAAAATGAATGCTGTCCACATATTCGACAGATTGTGTGTGTTTCTTGTACTATTCATTTGTTTCACAAATAACGCAATATGTCGGATGTGTGGACACTCCATGGAGGCTTATGGGCAAAATCAATACTGTCCACGTATTCGACAGATTATTTCATTTATGAAAATGAATCAATAACACAAGCGAAAACGCAATCTGTGGAATAAGTGGACACTCTACACGAGACATAGGGAAAAACTAATGCTGTCCACGTATTCGACAGATTGTGTCATTTGTTGAGATCAATGAAAAACAAAACCAAACAAGCAATCTGTCGAATAAGTGGACACTCTATAGAGGCTTACGTCCAAAATGAATGGTGTCCACGTATTCGACGAATTTGTATAAATAATACCTATAATGAATTCAATAGATCCTACGTAAGGTAGAAAATCCTTTTCTTTTTTTGAGGATTTTTTTTTTTAATATTTTTTCCCGTTCCCTCACGAAAGAAGGATTATTCCAAGGGGGGTCGGAAACTTCCAATAATCTTCGTACACCTACGACATGTTATCACCGTTATCAACCTGTTATCTCCGTGTTATCGTCTGTTATCAGATAATCTTCGTACACTTTTCCTCGGAGTTTGAGACCCCTTGGATCTATTCCTTGAAAACAAAAAAAGGATTCTTCGGCGGGAAAAAAAATCCTGCCAAGAGAAATTGAAAATCTTCCCAGCTGTCGCTAAAGCGCTGTTGTGAAATGATACGATCCTACATTTCAAAAGAAAAAGATCCTGATTCACAAAGGTCCTGATTTTCCTTTAATCAAGGATCCCAATATCCTGAAGTCCTAGATCTAAGTTCCTAGACTTGGTAAAGATAGATTTTCTATAATAAATGTTGGGAGGAGGGACATAAATTCGGCGAAAAAATCCTGCAGGATTGATCCTGGTATCTTACTGAATCCCGTCGCAATCCTAGGATCCCAATATCCTGAAATCCTAGATCTAAGTTCCTAGACTTGGCCAAGATAGATTTTCTATATGAAATGCTGGGAGAAGGAAAATAAATTCATCCAAAAAATCCTGCAGGATCGATCCTGGTATCTTACTGAATCCCATCCCAATCCTAGGATCCCAATATCCTGAAATCCTAGATCTAAGTTCCTAGACTTGGCCAAGATAGATTTTCTATACGAAATGCTGGAGAAGGAAAATAAATTCATCCAAAAAATCCTGCAGGATCGATCCTGGTATCTTACTGAATCCCATCCCAATCCTAGGATCCCAATATCCTGAAATCCTAGATCTAAGTTCCTAGACTTGGCCAAGATAGATTTTCTATATGAAATGCTGGGAGAAGGAAAATAAATTCATCCAAAAAATCCTGCAGGATCGATCCTGGTATCTTACTGAATCCCATCCTAATCCTAGGATCCCAATATCCTGAAATCCTAGATCTAAGTTCCTAGACTTGGTAAAGATAGATTTTCTATAAGAAATGCTGGGAGAAGGAAAATAAATTCATTCAAAATAATCCTGCAGGATCGATTCTGGTATCCTACTGAATTCTAAAAACAGTAAAAAAGATAAGGATCCTGATTCCAAGAATTTCCTTATTATTTGTGATGGTCCTTTGATGAAATTCCTATATCGATCCTGCAGGATCTTTTTCTACAAATCCTTAGGAAAGTCTCAAAACCTGGAATTGGCATTGAAATCCTTATTGAACTTGATTATTGTAATATTTGTGCTGATGAATTGGGTTCCCACCGACCTGGAAAACTGGGAAATCAGGGAAAAGCCAGGGAATACAGGGAAATATCAGGGAATTGGTAATAAATGAGGGAAAAGACCAGGGAATTGTGGAGTTGTCACTCCACTCAGTTTCAGCTAACCTTTGCTCAAGCCTCTAGTAAATAACTTCTAGAAAGTAAAGTGCGTTTAAAAGGCCAGGGAAAAATGGGAAAAATTGTCAGAAAAAACAGGGAAAACGTCATGGAATAAGATTTCAGTCAGGGAATACAGGGAAATATCAGGGAATAGCTAATAAATGAGGAAACGGTCTAGAAAGTATAGTGCTTTTAAAAGGCCAGGGAAAAACGGGAAAAATTGTCAGGGAAAAGTCAGGGAATAAGATTTCAGTCAGGGAATACAGGGAAGTATCAGGGAATTTTTAATAAATGAGGAAATGTTCTAGAAAGTATAGTGCGTTTAAAAATTCAGGGAAAAATGGGAAAAATTGTCAGGGAATACAGGGAAGTATCAGGGAATTTTTAATAAATGAGGAAAAGTTCTAGAAAGTATAGTGCGTTTAAAAAGCCAGGGAAAAATGGGAAAATTCATCAGGAAAATCAGGGAAAAGTCAGGGAATACAGGGAAATATCAGGACATTGGTAATAAATGAGGCAAAGTTCTAGAAAGTATAGTGCGTTTAAAAGGCCAGGGAAAAATGGGAAAAACCGTCAGGGAATACAGGGAAACATCAGGGAATTTTTAATAAATGAGGCAAAGTTCTAGAAAGTATAGTGCGTTTAAAAGGCCAGGGAAAAATGGGAAAAACCGTCAGGGAATACAGGGAAACATCAGGGAATTTTTAATAAATGAGGCAAAGTTCTAGAAAGTATAGTGCGTTTAAAAGGCCAGGGAAAAATGGGAAAAACCGTCAGGGAATACAGGGAAACATCAGGGAATTTTTAATAAATGAGGCAAAGTTCTAGAAAGTATAGTGCGTTTAAAAGGCCAGGGAAAAATGGGAAAAACCGTCAGGGAATACAGGGAAACATCAGGGAATTTTTAATAAATGAGGCAAAGTTCTAGAAAGTATAGTGCGTTTAAAAGGCCAGGGAAAAATGGGAAAAATTGTCAGGGAAACCAGGGAAAAGTCAGGGATTAAGATTTGTCAGTGGGAATCCTGTGATGAATTGGGTTAATACTGAATTTGATCCTGCGGGAATGGTCCATAAGGATCTGGTCATTAGAGCCGTTGTTCTTATGCAAAGATGGCCGCTGCAGTTTCACACGTACAACCGTAAAGGCCAGCACATTTACACAAACAAGGGTTTCCCACTACTCTGTTATCACCTGTTATCATCTGTTATCAAGTGTTATCATGTGTTATCAGATAGTGATTGTGTTGTTTGGTGACATTTTGTTACGTTGTTAGTGAAAATAAAATCGATAAGTGAAGGGAAAAGTGAAATTTTCGTATGTGTGGACAGTCTATAGAGGCTTATGGGCAAAATGAATGGTGTCCACGTATTCGACAAATTATGTCATTTGTGGAGATAAATGAGTAACAAACACAAAAAAGCAATCTGTCGAATTTGTGGACACTCCATAGAGCCATATGGGCAAAACCAGTGCTGTCCACGTATTCGACAGATTATGATATCCGTGCAAATTAATGGACGACAAGACCAATAAACGAAATTTGTCGAATGTGTGGACACTCCATTGAGCCTTACGGGCAAAACCAGTCCTGTCCACATATTCGACAGATTACGATATCCGTGCAAATTAATGCATGACAAGACCAATAAACGTAATTTGTCGAATGTGTGGACACTCTATTGAGCCTTACGGACAAAACCAATGCTGTCCACGCATTCAGCAGATTATGGGCTCCGGTCTCACATGTTATCATGTGTTATCAGAGTGATTTTGTTGTTTCGTGAGGCAACGCATTTGTTCCGATCCCAGAGGAAAAACAAACAGAAACAAAAAACTCATCAAAGTCGTAAAACCGCATCCAAACTATCCTTTGTTTCTCTATTGAAAAATTAATTTTAATTACATTTAATTGTAATTAAATATAATAAAATCCTAGGCGAGACAGAACCTATTGAAAAGGTAAAACTAGATTTTCTCACGTTTTTAACCTGTGTGTATTAATTTTAATTACATTTAATTGTAATTATATATAATAAAATCCTAGGCGATATTGATATTATAATTAATTAATAATTATGTACTAATTATTTAATTTATTATATAGATTTATTATTATAGAGTTATTATTTAATTGTAATTCAATATAATAAAATCCTAGACGGGACAGAACCTATTCAAAATGTAAAACTAGATTTTCTCACCGTAATTATCCTGTATCAAGGGGTCCGAAACTTGCAATAATCTTCGTACACCTAGGTCATGTTATGACTGTTATCAATCTGTTATCTATATGCTATCTCCGTGTTATCATTTGTTATCAAATAATCTTCGTACGCTTTGCCGCAAAGTTTCAGACCCCTTGTCCTGTATGTATTAATTTTAATTAACATTTAATTACGCAAATTACGCCAATAACAACAAGGGGTCCGAAACTTCCAATAATCTTCGTACACCTAGGTCATGTTATCACTGTTATCATCCTGTTATCTCCATGTTGTCTCCGTGTTATCATGTGTTATCAAATAATCTTCGTACACCTAGGTCATGGTATCACTGTTATCATCCTGTTATCTTGATGTTATCTCCGAGATATCATGTGTTATCAAATAATCTTCGTACACTTTTCCTCGGAGTTTCGGACCCCTTGAATAGTAACTCTGGAGGATATTAAAACATGACGCCATTGGTGGGAAAAATTTTCTCTTGTTAGTCATTGGTTCCTCTACGGAGAAATCGTCCAATCGTGAATTTTTTTTTCTCGCCTCGACCATAATTATTACTATTATTAAAGTAAAAGATAAAAATGACTTATAAAAACTTGTAGTTACCTGCTATTAGTCAAAGGTAGCAACTAAGTAGTTAGTCTACGTGCTTACTAAAGTGGATGCGTGTGACTAATTAAGCACAAATGACTACTTACTTAATGAAAGCTAGGATAAACTATTATTATTACTATTATTAATAATAATTACGAGCCATAAATAACTAAACTGAAATTTATTAATTAAATCAGGAAAAAAATATCCTGAAGGTGTTATCAAGTTGTTATCGAGGTGTTATCACTGTTATCAAGTTGTTATCAGCCTTTGTGCTAGATGGATCGGTTAATAGCCATAAATAACTAGAATGAAATTTATTAATTAAATCAGGGAAAAAATACCCTAGAGGTGTTATCAACGTGTTATCACTGTTATCAAGTTGTTATCAGCCTTTGTGCTAGATGGATCGGTTAATAGCCATAAATAACTACAATGAAATTTATTAATTAAATCAGGGGAAAAATACCCTGAAGGTGTTATCAAGTTGTTATCAAGGTGTTATCACTGTTATCAAGTTGTTATCAGCCTTTGTGCTAGACGGATCGGTTAATTACGTCAACATAAATCATCGCTTAAGTTCTTGATTAATTAGCTAGCTTAATCATGACAGAGAGAGTCCACTCAACCTGCAGTTAGTAATGAGTTATCGTCGTGTTATCATTTGTTATCAAGTGTTATCAAGAATCGGGATAATAAGGTTCGAGATTATATTTTCAGGTTGCGAACCCCTCAGGTGATAACAGCTGATAACATGATAACACAGATTAATGGAAAGTTACCCCTAGAGGGGGTAGCTTACAAGTTACCCTATAGTGGTAGCTTAATTAGCAGATAAGCTAATAAGGATAAGTCAATAGTTCAAGTTCTCAAAAGTAGTCAGTCAGCTATTTGGTGTTAATAGTTAGTAGACTAGTTAGTTTGCTAGTTATCTGCTTAGTTAGCAAGCATTAGCTAACTAGTTCAGTGCGCTTGCTAGTTGCCAAATAACTATAGGTTGACATTCAGCTTAAGTCTTGCTAACTACATAGTTTAATAGCAAACTACTGATTTATCTTAATGTCTTGCTAGTTTACCAAACAACTAACTTAAAACTTAGACTAAATTGACAAGTTTTCAATAGTTATAATTATTTTATATATTTTATAATATATAATGGCAGAAGCTAGAAAACTAGATAGCAAAAGTAGCAGTTTTCGTAAGCAGTTTGGTAAGCAAGCAAAGGACACGGTTGACAGCCAAGTTCAATATTCAGCACAAATGTCACCAAATTGTCTCGCAAATAGGACGATTTTCTCTTCTTATTATTTGTTACAAAATATTATTATAAATAAACTAAAATTTATATTATAAATTAATATAATATTTATACCCATATTATATATTATTATAATATATAATATTTATATATAATTTAATAAATATAAATATAAATTAATATTTATTTATACAAAATAAATATTATATATATGTAACTTATATAATTTCAGTTTTGACATATGTAATTTATATTATAATTCAGTTATTATGCCTATTCTTACAAGGGGTCCGAAACTTGGAATAATTTTCGTACACCTAGGTCATGTTATCACTGTTATCAACCTGTTATCTCCGTGTTGTCATAAGTTATCAAATAATCTTCGTACAACTAGGTCATGTTATCACTGTTATCAACCTGTTATCTCCGTTTTATCATATGTTATTAAATAATCTTCCTCGGAGTTTCGAACCCCCTTGTATTCTTGTCATTACTTATAATTATTATTACAAAAGCGATATTGAGAGGCCAAGGTTTGTCTCTTACTATGACAAACTGTTTTACTGTTTACTATTGTTTATTATTTTATATTACCATTATTATTTATATTAATTAAATTATTATTTGTATTATTATATTAATTATTTGTAGTATTATTGTTTATTATAGTAAATATATTAATATATTATTGTCTATTATATATTATATTTGTTAGTTGTATTACTATTTGTAGTATTATATGTGTTATTATGTGTAAATTACTATTGGTATATTTACTATTGTTTTGCTATGACAAACTGTCATTACAAAATCTCCATTCCATAATAATTGTTTTTACTTAATAATGTAAACTACAATTTGAAAATTTTTTTGGACTCAGTTACACACTGTTCTTAAAGACCTTTTTACACAGTCGTCAATGCACCCAGTAGGGCCATGGGCGCGAGCCTGACTGCCCTCAGTGAAATAAATAAATAAATAAATAAATAAATAAATCAGTAAATAAATAAATAAATACATCAATAAATAATCCACCCTTAAAAGGTTATTATAATGATTTTTCTATTATGATAGCATCTGTATGTAAGTATGGTTTTGACGGCTATAATCCCAATGCGGATTGAAGCCAAGAATACACGCTTCAAATAAATAAATAAAATAAATAAATAAATGAGTAAATAAATTATTATTATTACAAAAGCGATTCAAATTCAATTAATGTTCTATGTGAATTTTTCTTTAGAATTTGAAACAATTCATGCAAATAAAAATAATTATAAGAAATTTCTAATTAAAATAATTCTTCTACTATATAATATAAAAAATATATAATTATATAAAATATTACATAATAAAAAAAATTCTGTCTAATTTTTTATGTCACAATTAATTTATATTATGCAAATAAAAATGAATTTAAGAAATATTCCAATTAAAATAATTATTCTATTATATAATAAAAAATATATAATTATAAAAAATTTCTGTCTAATTTTTTATGTCACAATAAATTTATGTTATGCAAATAAAAATGAATGTAAGAAATATTCCAATTAAAATAATTATTATTACTTTAAATTTTACAGGATAATTTTCTATCTCAATTTTGTCCTTAAAATTTCAAATAAAATTACTGTTCTTATCTTCTGAAATCTTTTTAAAACTTAAAATTAAATTCTAATCAATTCATGCAAATAAAATAGAATTTAAGAATTCTTCCAATTAAAATAATTAATAGTATTTCTTGAATTTTTTTTCTGGATAATTTTCCATCTCAATTTTTTCCTTAAAACTAAAATTAAAATTACTGTTCTTATCTCTAGGAATCTTTTTCAAAAAATTTCCGTCTCAATTTTTAATTCTCAATTGAATTGTATAATGCAAATAAAAGTTAATGTAAGAATTATTCCAATTAAAATAATTATTATTTCTTGAATCTTTTCTCTTATAATTTTCCATCTCAATTTTTTCTTTTCAAAATGTGCATTGCTTAATTTAAATACGAAAAAAACTAATTAAAATAATTATTGGTACCTCTCTTTCTAAAATATTACAATTTTATCTTGTAAAATATTAAAATTTATCTTGTAAAAATTTTAATGAATTATTACAATTAATTATTATTTCTCGAATCTTTTCCCTTATAATTTTCCATCTCAATTTTTTCTTTTCAAAATGTGCATTGCTTGATTTAGTACAAAAAGTTGAATTAAAATAATTATTGTTACCTCTCTTTCTAAAACACAACAATTTTATCTTGTAAAATATTAAAATTTATCTTGTAAAAATTTTTAAGAATTATTACAATTAATTATTATTTCTTGAATCTTTTGCCTTATAATTTTCTATCTCAATTTTTTCTTTTCAAAATGTGCATTGCTTGATTTAGTACGAAAAAATGAATTAAAATAATTATTGTTACCTCTCTTTCTATCTTTTCTTATGCAATAATAAAGGTAATAATTTTCCAAGGGGTCCGAAACTGCGCTGAAAAGTCTACGAAGATTATTTGATAACAGATGATAACATGGAGATAACACGGGGATAATAGATTGATAACTGTGATAACATGACCTAGGTGTACGAAGATTATTGCAAGTTTCGGACCCCTGTAATTTTCTCTGTAAGAAAATTATAATTTCACGAAATGTGAAATAAATTGGATATTTCTTTTCTTTTTTCACATTTTCACGACCGATGCAAATGAGGAAAGCGTGTAAACCTACGCTATCATCACAACATTATCATATGTTATCAATATTATCACTATGTTATCTGAATGTTATCACGATAATTAACGTCAATATGACGTAGAGTTACCAAAGCGTATCTTGATGTGTAAACTACTGGAAACTTCCAAGAAGGTAAAATTTTTTCGATGATAATAATGATATTTTTTGTTGCTTTCTTGCTGATGGTGTCGGCGGCAAGGGGTCCGAAAGTTCCAGTAATCTTCGTACACCTAGGCCGTGTTATCAACGTGATCAACCTGTTATCTCCGTGTTATCACGTGTTATCAAATAATCTTCGTACACCTAGGCCGTGTTATCAGCGTGATCAACCTGATATCTCCGTGTTATCACGTGTTATCAAATAATCGTCGTACACTTTTCCTCGGAGTTTCCGACCCCCTTGGTCGGCGGTGGGCAGCAGGTAATCAATCGCAGGAAACGCGCGCCTTGTTGACAAGGTGAAATTTCATGATGGACACCTTGCGTGTCCTTCTTCCCGGATACAACTCGATACTTCACTAATACATTTCTTATATAAAATATTTTCTCCTATATTACTACATTTTTTAAAATTAATATTAGTACTAGAATTAAGTAACCGTTGTAGTAAAAACCGGTTACTTCCGGTAACCGTTTTTCGTCTGTGAGTAATCGAATCAAATTGAATTGAATATTTTTTAAAGAAACAATTGAGACTTTATTGTATTTTATCACGGTTTTAGTAATATTAATACTAGAATTAAGTAACCGTTATAGTGAAACCAGTTACTTCCGGTAACCGATTTACGGCTTTGAGTAATCTGATCAAAATTGATTGAATATTATGTTGAAAGTAATGAAAATTTTAAGTTATATTATTATTATTATGATAATTGATAATTTAATTAATAATAAAAATTAATACTAGAATTAAGTAATCGTTATGGTAAAACTGGTTACTTCCGATAACCGTTTTTCGTCTGTAAGTAGTCGGATCAAATTTAATTGAATGTTTTTTAAAGAAAAAATTGGGAATTTATTGCATTTTATCACATTTTTAGTAATATTAATACTAGAGTTAAATAACCGCTATAGTAAAATCGGTTACTTCCGGTAACCGATTTACGGCTGTGAGTAATCGGATCAAAATTGATTGAATATTTTTTTTTGAAAATAATGAAAATTTTAAGTTATATTACTATTACAATAATTAATAATTCAATTGATAATAAAAATTAATACTAGAATTAAGTAACCGGTATAATAAAACCAGTTACTTCCGGTAATCGTTTCTCGCCTGCGAGTAATCGGATCACAGTTAATTGATTTTTTTTGTTGAGGAAATTGACATCTTATTGAAAATAGAGAAAATAATGTTTTCTTAAGGTTTTTACCGCAGGTAATGTAGTAATGATCATAATTACAGCATTGAGGGTTTTTGCTTTTTTACGCCCAAAGGTAACAACCAAAAAGTGGCAAAAGAAATTATTCGTAAAATAAACAATATTTTAAAAAATATTACTTTTTAATATAATATAATATAATAAATATATAATATATGATATATAACATATCAAGGGGTCTGAAACTCCGAGGAAAAGTGTACGAAGATCATCTGATAATACGGGGATAACATAGAGATAACAGGTTGATAACAGTGATAACATGACCTAGGTGTACGAAGATTATTGCAAGTTTTGGACCCCTTGTAACATGGATAATATATAATTTAGTTTAATTTTAAAAAAATAACGAATAAATTGTATTATTAAGTAACTACAAATGAATTAATAAATGATCATTTTAAATGGAAATTAATTAAGAATGTGGTTAATTAGTAATAAATCATTATTGGAATTCGGATTATTCTGAGGTAACAACGAAAAAGTGGCAAAAGAAGGGAATTATTGAAAAAGTAATGAACAAGGGGTCCGAAACTGCGAGGAAAAGTGTACGAATATTATTGGATAACACATGATAACACGGAGATAACATGGAGATAACAGGTTGATAACAGTGATAACATGATCTAGTGTACCAAGATTACTGGAAGTTTCGGACCCCTTGGTAATGAATAAATCGTATTGTTCATCATACACAAATCAAATGGAAAACTAATGACTATTCTAGTTAATTAGTAGTCAATCAATACTTGAATTTTGATTAGGTATTCTTCTGATTTGTGAATTGACTAATATTTCTGACTGACGGATTGGAGTGATTTGTTTTCGTGGATATTGAAAAGGGAAAGAGACTGGGATTGAAAATTCAATTAATTTCCAATGGGTTTGCGTGAATGAAGACGAAATCAAGACGACCCACTTGGAGACAACTGAATGAATAAGCATTTGAAAAAACGCTTAATTAGATTCTACTAATCTCGTACCCCTCCCAGAAATTCATTCACAAAATCAAACAGTAGCTGAATCAGTTAGAATACAAGAAACAAAATCATAATTGAAATCCCCATAGAAAAGGTGTAACGGCTGAGTACCGAATGACTAAGTAGCTGAACACTAGCTTCCCTCTGAATCACTAGCTGAATAGTAGCTGAACAGTTGCTAAAAGGTAACCCTCTGAATAAGGGCTTAAATATTACATCAGTTAGTTCTCGAAGTGTGAAAGTGGGCCAATGACATACTATCATCTAGCTGAATCCATGGGGATTCATGCAGCATTCAGAGGGTCATTCTGACGTTTGACCAGCGCATTGGGATATGAAAGATGGTAACATAGTTTAGGGTTCTTGGTTAAGGTTCTTATACGGTTTCAGCAATCTTGGAGTATTATGAGAGTCCTAGGTAGACGCAATTAGTGGAAAATAGAGTTGTCGCCGGCCTATTGTTTCTTCAGGGGTGGTTCAGGGTGTCGATGTCGAAAAGGGCAAAGTGCGGAGCGTTTAGAGAAGAAGCGGCACTTTGTAATGATGACAGGGCGGCCAAAGGTTCGAGGATTAGCCCAGGTAAAACATCCAAGATGGCGGACCGAGCATCCAAGATGGCGTCGTCTGCCACTTAAAGTTGAAGATCCCTTAGAGCTGTTTACTCTCTGTTTCCCAGGCGTCAGGGATTTGCTGTTTGACTTTTCTACGGGGCGATGTGTTTAATTATCGATTATTCGGTAGCTACCCATCATGTCGTCCTTTTGTGGATTTTTCCATCATGTAATCGTTTTATAATAGCCACTTTTACCAACAGCTCCCAGACTGATAACTTTGCTTGTTTGCTCCTCTAGTCAAATTGTTGTAATGACTAACTACGATACGAGGACCAAGGGGGTCCGAAACTCCGTGGGAAAAGTGTACGAAGATCATTTGATAACATATGATAACACGGAGATAACGGGTCGATAACAGTGATAACATGACCTAGGTGTACGAAGATTATTGGAAGTTTCGGACCCCTTGACGAGGACTTTCTATCCTAAAAGATAGTTCTATACAAATACTGCTATTACAATTATTACTATGTAAAGATCGAGTACATTACAGGATTACCAGTTTACTGAACTAATTAACATGGAAGATCCAAAGTGTTTTGCTTCGGGATTGGTTGCCATGGTAACTAGTTTAATTAAAAGCTTTATTTACATCTTCATGCGTATTACCTTTAAATAGGCAATCAAAAGTTAATGGATCTAAGATTATATGCGTTGCTATGGTGACGGGAAAAGTTATAACATTTGATAACACTTGAGTGGTGTTATCACGTGTTATCAGACACTCCTTGGGGAAATGTAAAAGAAGTTTGTTCAATGGAGGAAGAAGCTAATCGAGTCTGGATAGGCTTCTCGTTTTAGCGGACAAGAAGATTGAAAACTTTTGTGCTGTGGTGTCCGCTCTCTTCTACAAAAGTTAAATTTGATTGAAATTAAATCAAAATATTACTTGATTTATTACGGTGTTGTGTCCATAGTTTTGCCCTGGAGGTCTGGTCAAAAAGCCCAGGTGTGAAGGTTGTAATTTTCCCGTCAAACTAACTTCCTTCAGCCAAAAAAAAAAAAAAAATCTTAGGCCCATTGATAACAGTGAACTGTAAAATTGTCAATGGCAGGCATCCAGGCCAATCTTATATTGAATGGCTGTGTCGGAAAAAATGACATTCCAAAAAGGACTACTGCGGACAGTCGTGTAAAATACATTTATGCAAATATTTCGATGACAAATATTTCTAAAAATCGCAAAAAATTCAAGAAACATTTTGGTGTAAAGAAAGTTTTAAAATTCTTTGTAGTTGATTTAATAACACTGTCCGCTATAAAGAGGCGCGCTTTTTGAATACAGCTCCATTCAGAAAAGGCTTGTGAAGACTAACTCCTCTACTGCGGACAGTCGTGTAAAATACATTTATGTAAATATCTCACTCAAAAATATCTCTAAAAATCATAAAAAATTCAAGAAACATTTTGGTGTAAAGAAAGTTTTAAAATTCCTTGTAGTTGATTTAATAACGGTGTCCGCTATAGAGAGGCGTGCGTTTGGAATTTTTTTGTGGAACCATAAATCGCACCTGGGTCTCTTCCGGCCCAAGCTCTGTTTATAAGAGTTTAATGTAAATCAGATTTAAATGTAACGTGTTGTTGGTTTAATTCTGCGTGGTCGTTTCATTAAGTTGTGTATACGAAACAAGACGCAAGAAATCGTTAAGGTTGAAGGCACTGCAGACGGAAATACGGTTCTTGACAGCGCAGCGGAAGCAGACACCTCATTAAAGATGCCAGTTAAGCGACATTAACGCCCTCTGTCCATCCTGGTTCAACGTCATAAGTTACGTTACGTACATAAGATTGCGGCCACTGTGGCATCTAAACAGCTGGCCCTGATTTGTAACGCACCGAGGCTTTGCTTCTCATTACAAGCGCTTGGATTAAGATTGCTGGTTTCTTGAGGGATACAGGGCGTTCTCAGTGGTAGGGAATGGCGGGTAATGTGATGTGGTGTCTGAACAGCTGGCCCCTGATTTGCAATCCCTGAAGGGCTTTACTACTCATTACAGACTGAGATTTTCCTAGGGAATTCATCATTCCCTAGGAACCTGTCGCTATAGTAGTTGATAGTGGTAATGAGGGACTTGTAGCATCCTGGACTAGCCCCTGATTAACCCCTGATGGATGCACTTCTCATTGCAAGGGCCTGGTTTCTTGGGGGAATGAACGTATGGACAGTAGTTGGTGATAACACAGACTTAGAGCATAGTAAACTAGCCCCTGATTAGTCCCTGAAAGCTCTGCTACACTCATTGGCAACATCTCTGAATCGTTTCTCAGCCTGATTTTCGGATTGAGTGAACAACAAGCCCTCCCCCTGCTTACACTCGCACAGTGTTCTCAGCTCCTGTCCATCTTCTCGGCTCTCACACACACAGAGATAAAGTTGTTGCTCAAAATCCCCTAGGGCTAGTTCTTAACAACAATCAGCAGGGAGTTAGCTACACCCTGCGTTTTCTTTGGAAGATATCTCAGTTTTGGGACTGTATTCTAGTTGGACAAGTTTGAGGTGGGATCTGGAATTTGTAATCCAAATAAATGCGCACTAAACAAGATGGCACACTGAGAAGCAAAGCGAGTCTGGTGAAACTGTATTACCAAGTTTGCAGCCAGCTTAAATAAGTAGTCAAACGCAGCTGCTTGTTTCAACTCCCTAAACGTTTAAAAGCTTTTGTACCCACCCAAAACATCAAGTACCAAAGGCTATACCTTTGCTGTGTAACTTCCAGCGAACTTAACTTACAAGAGTTGCTCAAATACTATTAACTTCTCCAGAATCACGGTGTACAAGACTTAGTATTAGCTCTTGTACGAAGAGATGTTAATATTAGCACAGAGGGTATAAGTCGTTGTAATGCTTGGTGCTTTTCACGCTTAGTTGAGAGCAAAAGAGACTTGCAGGGTCTGGCCAATGGACCTTTTGCGTTTGCTGGTGACACTTTAATAAAAATAAACACGGCCCAGTGAATCCTACTCTTTTGCCGCCTGATTTAACCCGGCGTGTGGCCTTGTTTATAGGTGGCCATAAGGATTCAGTCGATACTTGCTCCAATAAATGGTCCAGTTATAAAAGAGATAGCCTTTTCGTACAGCCCAGAGAAGAAAAAAAAATCCTTTAGAGGATCAGGACCAAGTTGGAGTATAATCAATAGCTATTGGAGTGCTGCTAATGAAGGTGTTAGTGTTGGTGACAGGCAAAAGGACTCTTTTCATCTATTACATGTTACAAGAGATAGGATCAGTGTTTAAGGATTGCGTTATGTGTAATTGAAATTGATTAGGGATAAGGATTGAGTAGTGCAGTACAGCAGATAATAGAGTTCCTGCCGACTTTTCCTTGCGGATGCTTGGGTGGGTGCCCGGCAACCATTTGATTCCAGTCGGTGAACAACAACATATTGACTAGAGTGTTTTTTTCTCGAATTTTTTTTGTCCACGTCCAAGCAACAAACCCTAAGGAAACGATCCTGCGGGAAAAAATCCCAATCGATATTTATGCAAAATCGATTGTTTCGTCATTGCTAATTCAGTGTGTGCAAGTTATTTGTGCTAGGTTCAAGGGGTTTGTGGAAGGATCCTTGGTTGAAAGTGATCCTGAAATGGAATGACTTGGAGCATGTGCACCACAGATAAGCTGCTTATCGATGGGATAGACTCCACTCAGAAAAGCTGCTGCTGGACACGACCTTTACTCCCAATTACACGGATTTGTTTCTTTCATCCCGAGTTATATATAACTTTTCAGGTTTTTTTTTCTCGCCATTTCTTTGCACTGGAGGAACAGCTTGATGTATAACTTCTACACAGAAAATATTCCGGTTCATTTGGTAGTGCATCAAACTTTTTTCCTGGCCGCTACGCTGGTCCCCTCAAGTGAAATTACTTTATTATGAAATATGGCTACGCTACAGTAATTCAATTGTGTGTCTTCATGAAAACTTGGTTATTTTCCTCCATGCCCAAGGAGACACTAAGTTGGACGTTAACTAAGTTTATACTGTTTTAATCAAGTATGACTGCAAAAGCAAGCAGCCAGAACTTAAAATTCAAACTTTTTGTTTTGAAATTTGGAGAAAGAAACATGTGGCAACGCTGCATGTTTATACGCCGTATGAACAGAGTGCGTTGTCAACGAATATGCAAATTAGTTCCCTTTTGATTAAGAACTGCATTGCAGTTCTATACGGAGACTGTAATTCCATTGACTGTCCCCCTTGTTCAACGGAGAAAGCAACAGCAAAGCATCAAGTACGTACTACGTGAGTTATTTCTTGTACAGGAATACAAGTTGAGTTGGTCTTTTCATGTAGAATTGCATTGCAGAAATGCATTGCTCATGTGGCCCATTGTCTCGAAAAGTTCTAATGTGTTGAGGACAAATGAGAGTTGAACACAAGCCTTTCAAAATGTTAGAGTATAAGTGTTGCTTCCTCAAGAAAGTTGTGAAATGTCCTGGTGTATCATTTAGCATTTGCCAACACTCGCCCCGAGTTTGCTCAACGATACTTGCGAACATTTTCCTCTGTAAATTTTCTCTCGTATTCCCGTCACATTCAAATTGCTTGAGAGGGCAACTTAAGTTCTAAAAGACTTTATGTGTTCAAAGGTGTTTGTGCGTGGAAGAAAGAAAGCGGAGACCTCTGCAGGGGAGTATAAGTATCGGCCGTTAAATTTTTGATGCTGATGTTTTGAGTGTACACAAAAGGGGCAGAATATAGGTGTGCAATCTAGTGCCTGGGCCAAAGGAAAACAGTCTCACAGGGCGTAACAAATTGAAACGCTGTTTGAGCACCAGAAACGTAAGATTAAAGGTGCTTACACCCGCAGAGTGAGGAAATTCCTGAACTCACGCCCGTAGCAAGCGACACTTTCAGTGCAGGCAAAGTCTCATGTTTTGGCACTCCAGTACCAAAACACACCCGACTTAATCCTTTTCTTTTAGTGTGTTGACAACCCTGAACCAAAAGCAAAACAAAAAAAAGCACCGCGTCTGATCACCAATCAATACTTTTTGGACAGAAGAAACAATCTATACGATGAATGAAATCTGAATCAGCATGAAAGGTTTAGAGCAGTGTGCTTCCACTTTGCAGGGAAAATCCCTTAAAGAGGGAAGACTGGGTCTCAAAGAGGAAAATTAAGGGAAAAATAACATAGAAGTATAGCTTTATATCCCATATGGAGAGAAAAAGGATACTTGATATCTACGAGGGAAGGAGAAAAAGGGAAAACTGGGTCTCAGAAGGAGAAAACAAGGGAAACAAAACAGAATTATACCTTGATATCTACAAGGGAAGGGAAAAATAGGGAAAAACTGTTCCCTCTCTAAGGGAAAACCGAAAACTGAAAGTGGAAGGACTGGTTTAGAGATTACAGGTGTGTTTGTGTCCCCTGGCGTTTGTCGCTTGTCTGTAAGTTTAAGTAAAAAGGGAAAACTGGGTCTCAGAAGGGAAAAAAAGGGAAACAAAACCTAGAATTATACCTTGATATCTACAAGGGAAGGGAAAAACTGTTCCCTCTTTAAGGGAAAACCGAAAACTGAAAGTGGAAGTATACTGGTTCAAAGATTACAGGTGTGTTTATGTGCTCTGGCATTTGTCGGTTGTCTGTAAGTTTAAGTAAAAAAGGAAAACTGGGTCTAGAAGGGAAGGGAAAAACTGTTCCCTGTCTAAGGGAAAACCACCGAAAACTGAAAGTGGAAGCATACTGGTTTGAAGATTACAGGTGTGTTTGTGTCCCCTGGTGTTTGTGGGTTGTCTGTAAGTTTTGGTTCCGTATGAAATTTTATTTCCCTTTTTGGTGGATTATATCACTGTGGGGTGATTTGTGTGCACCACTGTCTGCGGGGAAGGCTTGGAATTGCAGATGAGCCCCTGAGATATGCCCACGCCAGAGGACTCGCTGCTTTTTTACCATCTTTTCCCTCCTGACAGTCTATGGCAACCCTACTGTGACTTTTTCACCCAGGAATTCCAATATTGCGTTTCCCCTTTTTGGACACTATATGCTCCCTGCAAGACAGACAGGAACATTTCCGCTATTTTAACAAAATTTTCTGTCTGTCCCCCTTTAACATTTAAAGGGCCTATAACAGAAACCTCTCTATAGCGGATAGTATTATTAAATAAACTGTAAAGAATTTCACAACTTTGTTTACAACAAAATGCTTCCTGATTTTTTTGTGATTTTTAGAGATATTTGTCATAGAAATATTTGCATAAACTTATTATATATGCTTGTCCGTAGTATAGGAGCTGGTCTTCTGTGGTCTCTTTGGAATAGGGCATATTCCAAAGGCGCAACTCTCTATAGCGGACATTGTTATTAAATCAACTACGAGGAATTTTACAACTTTCTTTACACCAAAATATTTCGCGAATTTTTCTGTGATTTTTAGAGATATTTTTCGTCAAGATTTTCCTATAAACTATATTTTATACGCCTGTCCGTAGTAGAGGAGTTGGTCTGCGATGGTCTATTTGGAATTGGGCATATAGCAAATGCGTAACTCTCTATAGCGGAGATCGTTACTAAATCAACCACAAGGAATTTTACAACTTTCTTTACACCAAAATGTTTCGCGAATTTTTCTGTGATTTTTAGAGATATTTTCCATCGAGATTGTCCACAAACTGTATTTTGTACTCCTGTCCGTGGTAGAGGAGTTGGTCTTTTGTGGTCCATTTGGAATAGGGTATATTCCAAAGGCGCAACTCTCTATAGCGGACATCGTTTTTAAATCAACTACAAGGAATTTTACAACTTTCTTTACACAAAAATGTTTCCTTATTTTTTTTTTTGGTGATTATTAGAGATATTTTCCATCGAAATATTTGCATAAACTTATTATATACACTTGTCCGTAGTAGAGGAGCTTGTCTTCGATGGTCTATTTGGAATAGGGCATATTCCAAAGGCGCAACTCTCTATAGCGGACATCGTTATTAAATCAACTACGAGGAATTTTACAACTTTCTTTATACCAAAATATTTCGCGAATTTTTCTGTGATTTTTAGAGATATTTTTCATCGTGATTTTCCCATAAACGTATTTTATACGCCTGTCCGTAGTAGAGGAGTTGGCCATTTTGGAACAAGCTCTATACTTAATCCATGAATGACACTTAAGAAATTCATCAGAACTAAACTGAATAATAACTAACAGTCTGGAATGGCCAGTTTGCTTAGTCCTGATCATATTTATACGTAATGTATGCTAATATCACGTAATTTAATCACTATAAAAGTCTGTATAGTCTTTTTCGCGCCATAGTTTATGTGTGCAGTTATAGGGGATATGAGAGGGAACTTAAAGGTTTTATCATAGTAGCTGGCGAACTATATGGGCAAGAGGCTTTTTTCTCTCGAAGTGTTGGGTATGTTATGTAAAGTGTACGACACGTTCCTCGTTTTTGGATTGCGTCGTAATTTCTCGCCCGAGCGAAAATCCAATATCCTTTTTTTTGCTTTGAACGTGTCAAGTGGCCACTTTTTCAGGTCGTTTGTGTCACCAAAAATGTCATTCTACCTGAAAACTTATTTCCTCTTCGTTATAATTCAGCTGATTATCCATAGTGTTCCGTATAATTGGCAAATCTGGCGGTTGTCTTGGATAGAAACTTTCATAATTGGCACAGAAGAAAGTTGTATTGTCAAATCTGGAGAAAGTTTCTAGAGGAAGAAGCGATATTAACTATAATATTTTTCTTGATGATTTGCAGCAGCAGTAGTTTACACGGAAACCGTCGTCGGTGGCGTCGCTGACGTCTCTTGCGACCTGCGATCAGCTGTTGCCGGTGATCACGTGCTGTTGGTCCTTTGGTACCGAAACGAGGAGACCTTACCATTTTACAGGCAAGTCACGTGAAAAACCCTCTTGTTATAGAACTACTTGTACCAAACTTTTAGGTCCGTACTCTCTAAATCGCTGAAAAACTTTACCCAAAATCCTCCTCTGTAAGTAACTTAAGTCAACAAAGAAATCGTGATTCAGTAACTTTTTTTTTCACTGAAAATTTTTCCCGTGAGATTTATTGCCGTAAGAAAAGAAGCAACACAGTAAAAGACTGTTTGGGCCATCATAAAACCACAATTGTCTCTCACTCTCTCTCTCTCTCTCTCTCTCTCTCTCTCTCTCTGTGCAAGAGTAAATAGTAAAGACTTGGACGAAAAGAAAGCCCAAAAGAAAAACCAAACAAACAATTACTACAACCATAAACGGTTCGCTTAAAAGGTTTATTATCTAGAGCCGCACTCTACTATACTCGATTACAAACCGGCTTGGACAATTAGACATCGTAAACGGTTCACCGACGGTTCATCCGGTCGTGAACTATTATAACGCTATACTGTGAGAAGGCTATAAAGATCGATAATTAGAATTTACATTTAAAATGACTTCCTGAAAAAAAAGGTTCACAAAACTTGAGTAGAATTTAAATTGATTTAAATATGGAAATTGGAGTTGACCTTTTGACCTTGTTGACTTTTTTTTACGAAGAAGGAAATGACCGCCGTAATTTGGAAGCGTAATTATTTAGCGACAATAATGGGTTTTTACGTAAATGGGCATTAGAATAACTACACCGAGCATTATTTTACAATTACTGTCGTCTCTGTAATCAATTCAACTTGGAGTAGTTTTTGAAAGCAGTAACTTTCAAATTTTACCAAGAAAGAAAAGAAACTTATCTTCGCTAATGGAAACTCTCTGAATTATTTACAGCAATTATGAATCCGTGATTAGTGTGCTGGATCGGCTCTGAACCGGTTTTTTTTTACGGTTCGCGTTGTATTTTTTTTATATTTTTTTAATGGTTCGTATACGGTTTGAACCGAACTTACTGAACGGAATAGTTGAACTGGAAGTGTGGCTTTAAGGAAATTAATCAGTGAACCGAACCAGTGAACCGTGCCTTAGAAATGTAAACCGTTTTTTCTTTTTTTTTTTGACGGTTCGTATTCGGTTTGAACCGAACTTATTGAACGAAACAGTTGAACTGGAAGTGTGCTTTAAGAAAATGAATCAGTGAACCGAACCAGTGAAATGTAGCTCCGAGATGTGAACCGTTTGCGAACCGGTTCACTGTTTTGATGTAAGATGTATAAGAGTAGTTTCTGAACCGAACCGTCGTACTGGAACCATGGTCTTGGAGAACTGAACCGTGTACCAAGCCTGAACCGAACCTGAACCGTGCCTCAGATCTGTAAACCGTTTGTGAACCGGTTCATTGTTTTGATAGATGAGATATAAGAGTAGTCTTTGAATCGAACCGTCGAACTGGAACCGTCTTCTGAAAAACTGACCCGAGAACCGAAACTGAACCGTGTCTCAGATCTGTGACCCGTTTCATCGTGTCGATATATACGGCATATAAGATTTGAACCGAACCGTGAACCGAAGTTGAACCGTAACCCAGCTTTGACACTGAAACTGAACCATGAACCGAGCCTGAATCGTTTCTGAACCAGTTCACCGTTCCGATATGCGACATTCAAGACTAGCTTTTGAACCGAACCGTGAACCGAAGCTGATCCGCATAGCCACCGACTTATCCAAACGTGGAACCGAACCGTGAGCTCTTACAAGATGAACCTTATGCTAAAGCACAGAACCACCGCGGTTCACACCGAACCGCTCATTTCTTTTCGTGAACCGTATATCTATAACCGTCTATGAACCGTCCATGAACCGTCTGTTTTCTATGAACGATGAACCGTCCATTTCTTTCTTTCATGAACCGTCCATCACTCATTTTTTTTATTGCGAACCGTCTATGAACCGTCCTTGAACCGTCTCGGAATCGTCCATGAACCATCTATCACTCATTTTTTTTATTGCAAACCGTCTATGAACCGTCTGTAATCTACGAACCGTCCATGAACCGTCTGTGATCTACGAATCGTCCATGAACCGTTTGTAATCTATGAACCGTCTAGGAACTGTCTAGGAACTGTCTATGATCTACGAACCGTCCATGAACCGTCTATGAACTGTCTATGATCTATGAACCGTCCATGAACCGTCTATGAACTATGAACCGTCCATGAACCGTCTACGTTCAAACCGAACCTCGAACCTATGCTCACTAAAAAAAGAAGTATCAAACCTTTTTCTCTTCTTTTAGAGAACTTAGAAAATCATCGAATGGCTTCTCCATCGATGAAAAGGCGGCAGTAAAAGCAGAAGCTGCTCGACTCATTTTTCTTGTACGAAAAAATTGGTAGCAAATATAAAGCAAACGGACCAAGAGAGAGAGGGGAGGAGTAGAAAAGTAGATACCCCAGGGGTGGTATCGAAGTAGAAAAACGCTACCATTCTACCGACTGATGGTAGCAGAATGATCCGGGAAATGAGTGTCCATTACCTTACCCACGACCACCGATCACGCTCTCTATCTTTATCCCCATGAAAAATAAACCGAGATAGCTTAACTCGGTTAAATTTTTGGCAAAAAAAAAAGACTTAACCCTCTTCATTGAACCGGGTTAAAATAAATCGACACGTCAGTTTTAACCCCGTTTATCGAAATTGGCTTCCACTTCTCTTCAAAGACAAAGGGATAAAGTTCTGTAGGCAAACTTTATTCCTGAATAAAAAAAAGCTTTTGTCGTTTTATTTTTAACCCAGAAAACAACAGCAGAGGAATTAATTATGTCACTAATGATTAAGAGTGCTCTATTTATCCTGGAATAAAAAGAGCATACAACTGGGATTAATTAACGTATACGCAGAAAGAACAGGGATAAGATGAATGAGTTAACCTAGTCATATACTACTCGTTGTCTATGTATAGCGTATACAGAGACAAGCGGTTTAAACCGTTATTGAACCTAGTTACCAAGATGAACCGAATCGAACCTTTAGTAACCGTACAACACCTCGAACCGCGCCTGAACCGGCTTAAGATACTTGAATAAGCTGAAAAGTGTCTGCGATTTAAATGGTTGGATTTTAAGTTGCTGCAGAGTATAACGAGCGGTTTAAACCGTTATTGAACCTAGTGACTAAGTTGAACCGAATCGAACCGAACCGTTAGCATTTGCAAAATACCTCGAACCGATCCTGAACCGGCTCAAAATACTTGTATAAGCTTAAACGGTTGGATTCTAAACTTGCTGCTGACTATAAAGAGCGGTTTAAACCGTCTGCAAAATACTTTTTGGCGTTAGCATTGAGCGGACTAATGAAATTAGCTATTTAACGAACCAGACACAAGAAGCAGCAACGTCGAACCGGCTTAAAGAAATTAAGAAACAACCATTCTTCCGCATAGAAAAGTCTGGAATATTGTTATCCGAAAGAGCAGTGAAGGACGGTTTGAACCGAACCGTTGAACCGTACGGAAACGGAGGCTGAACCGTTGATTTTTCACCATGAACCGTCCATCCCTACAGTTCAGTTAGTTTTCTGAAGAAGCAAAATTAAGTTTGAACCGAACCGTGAACCGAAATTGAACCGTGGACACTACAAGAAGAACCACTGAACGAAACCGAACCGTATAGCTGAGATAAGTTCCACAAATTGTAACTGTTGAACCGAACCATGAGCCGTACCAAACCGGAGGGTGAACCGTAGATTTTTTTTACTTGTGAACCGTCCATTACAACAGTTCAACAGTTTGATGAAAAGTAAAAATTAGGTTTGAATCGAACCGTTGAACCGAAACTGAACCATACCGAACCGTGAGGCTGAACCGTTGATTTTTTCTCACGAACCGTCCATCACTAACAGTTGAATTGTTTACTGAAAAGCAAAAATTAGGTTTGAACCGGTCTCTCGAACCGAACCGTTCAACCGCTGTTTTTTTCGTCCTGAACCGTCCATCACTAACAGTTGAACTGTTTACTGAAAAGCAAAAATTAGGTTTGAACCGGTCTCTCGAACCAAACCGTTGGATTGTTGATTTTTTCTCACGAACCGTCCATCACTAACAGTTGAACTGTTTACTGAAAAGCAAAAATTAGGTTTGAACCGGTCTCTCGAACCGAACTGTTGGACCATTGATTTTTTTCGTCCTGAACCGTCCATCACTAACAGTTGCATTATTTGTCGAAAAGCAAAAATTAGGTTTGAACCCAATCGCTTTTTCATGTTATTTTTCTATTTCCATTGAATCCTGAATTGGGACTCTGGTGTATAATCCTGTTTCTATAGGTTGTCAAACAAGGACTTCTCTTTCTCCCACTTTTTCCCATCAGGATCGAACAAGTTTTGTGCAGGATCCATTGTAATACAATACATAAAAGGGGTCCGTAACTCATTGACACTCCGAAAAATCCGCAAAAAAAATAATCGATTGCTGAGATATTGATCGATACGAGTATTGGATTCCAGTCGATAGTAAAGTCGTATGGTTGAGGACTGAATGAATAGGTAGCTGAACACTAGCTCCCCTCTGAATCACTAGCTGAATAGTAGGTGAACTTACTTTGGTTGCCAAAAGTGAACCCTCTGAACAAGGAGTTGAATACTGCATGATTTAGTTCTTTCACAATTCAAGCGTACGAGCTGCGTGAAAGTCATGCACCATTCAGACGGTCATTCTGACGTTTGACTATAGCGCATCTTTTTCTATTGGACGACGTGTTATCAGGGGTTACCAGAAAGAGATAGGAGTATAGACTCTATGTCATGCGATAGTAGCGCCACAGCGGACAGAGGTGTAAACTTACGTCGTCTGCTGTTGTAGGACAAGCTTCAAAAAAGGGTACAACATGGGAAGGCCAAACGTCATTTTTCCTTAATTTTTGCTATAATTTTATCATACTACTCGATAATATGCATCAATTTAGTTTAAGTACAGTTAATTTAACCTACCTTGGCTAATTTAATGCATAAACGATATTCTAAACCTTCCCATGCTGTACCTTTTTTTTAGTAACATGATATGAACGCTGTTCTGCTTGTTTAAAAAAAAACAGCAGACGACGCTAGTTTACAGCTGTGGCCGCTGTGGCGCTACTATCGTATGGCATAGAGTCTAGAGGAAAAGGAAGAAGCTGCCTTTAGGGATTTGCTATCTTGTCAACATGCGATGTCAGCCCAAGTTGATTGTTTCTCATTTTTCTCGTGTTGGTGGGATGCGATTCTTTCCGTGTTCATGTAAAAGCAAATGCTGTTAGTCGGAAATGTTGACAGCAAATAGAACAGAGACAGAGCAGTGTTTCCACTTTCAGTTTTCCCTTTTCAACTGAACATGGCCGTTTTTCCCCTTTTCTCCCCTTCCCCTCAAGATATTAATTTCCTCTTTTCCCCTTCCATGCTAGGATATCAAGCTGTCTATGTAGATTTCCTTTTTTTCCTCTCCCCTTATATTTCCCTTTTCTCCCCTTCCTCTCAACATATCAATTTCCCCTTTTCCCCTTCCATGCTAGGATATCAAGGTGTCCATGTAGATTTCCCTTTTTCCTTTTCCCTCTGGCCTTATTTCTCCTTTTCCAGATCCAAGTTTTTCCCTTTTTTCAGGGAATTTTCCTGTAAAGTGGAAGCACTCTAACAGAGAAAGAGAGAGAGAGAGAGAGAGAGAGAGAGAGAGAAGCAAATAGTACTTGGGTCTCTGTCTATTGATTCGTGTGTAATTGATGTTGCAGTGTCGACGCTCGGGGTAAATATTTGACGGAGGCTCAGCACTGGGCCGCCGACTCCATCTTCGCGGGACGGGCTCACGTCCGCGCCGCGTCCGACCGCGTCCGACTCGTCATCAACGGCGTCCAGCTCAGCGACGAAGGCGTCTACAAGTGCAGAGTCGATTTCAAGAAATCGCCCACCAGGAATTCGAGGATCAACCTCAGCGTTATCAGTAAGTTCTTACGAAGTCTGAATGAATGAGTACCGAATGAATAGGTAGCTGAACACTAGTTCCCCTCTGAATCACCAGCTCAATAGTAGCTGAACTCAGTTTAGTTAATCAAACTGAACCCTCTGAATAAGCGGTTGAACACTGCACGACTTAGTTTTCTGAAAATTGAAGCGTACGAACTGTATGAAAGTGGGCCAATTTCACATTATCGTCTAGCTGAACCCATGATACTCATGCACCATTCAGAGGGTCATTCAGACGTACGGCTAGCGCATCATTTTTCTATCGGAAGGGATCTTTTCATTCTACAGTAGACTTTAGGCGAAGCTAAAGTAATAAAATAAAGAGATAAGGACTTGAAGGATCTTTTGCAGAAGTCCAGATTCAAGGATCAATTGGGGAGAAAAGTGGGACCAGATAAGAGGGCAGAAGCGGAAAATTTTGGGAAATGCCTAGGAAGCCATGAGATGCATCAGAGGGTAAAAACGGACGAGTGGATCAAAGTCACAAGGACGCCAAACCAAGCGGCAAACGCCGGGCGAATTATTAATCTCCACGGGGAGTTGCACGGACACTTTCCAAAAATAAAACTTCAACGAATCTTCACTAAGTGAACCCTCTGAATGGTGCATGATTACCATGGATTCAGCTAGAAGGTTGTGTGAAATTTGCAAATTTTCATACAGTTCCTACGCTTGAATACTGAAAGAACTAAGTCGTGCAGTGTTCAACCGCTTATTCAGAGGATTCTGTTTGAGTAACTAAAGTGAGTTCAGCTACTGTTCAGCTAGTGATTCAGAGGGTAGCTTGTGTTCAGCTACCTAGCTCATACGGTACTCAACCGTATGACGTTTCTATCGGGGCTGCTCTAAAGTGAAATGCAAGGATTTTTACTGTTTGTTGTGGTTTTGTGTAGTTCCTCCGTCAAAGCCAATTATCCTGGACGGGAACGGGTCCCAGATGCCGAACAGGAGTGGTCTGTATGACGAAGGATCCTCTCTCTCGCTCGTCTGTTTACTGAACCAAGGTAAAACTAATGATTCCTAATATCTAACGCCTTCCAGGATCCTTTTTTTCTCCTCTGTGCGATCCTGAAAGAGAAAAATCCTGACGGATAATCAATCAGTTGTAAGTGATTAATGATCCCCGGCTATTAGAGCGCAAATAGCTGTTCCATGTGAGCGAAAAAATCCTGCAGGATCGTTACCTGGTCGACAATAAGATGGTGAAATGATTGTGAAAAATCCTGCAGGATCCCAGGTGATTAAGAGACTCGAATCTGATGATTTATTAACACTGTAGCAATGATTAATCCTGATTTTAGAGATCCCGCAGGAATGCTTTTTCGCGAAATTTACGATAGAAAGTATCCTGGTGATAAATCAGTCCATTTGAAGAATTCAAAAGGTCGTGACATTGGCGAAGAATCACTCCCGATTCAATAAATCCTAGTCTGGAAGATCCAGCGGGATTTTTTCACAATACTTAACTTTTGCAATCAGTCGATCCGTTCACATTCAGGATCGCTCCATTTATGATAGAAATTATTAGGAATCATTGAAAAAGATCCTGCAGGATCGTTTTTACAGGAAAATCCTAGTTACGAATTCTTGCCACGTTTTAAAGGATTCAGGATCGCGTCAGCAAGATATTTTATTTACTTTTTCTATCCTTTTTGAAGCGTTTTGGCCACTTTCCGCTGATTGATCCTGATCGATACATAAAGCAGGATTCCCTGGTTACACAAAAGCCAGTCACGTGATCCACTGACGCGATCCTGTGCGACGCTATAGGCGTCTTAAGTAGCTCCTCATAAAGAAAAGATAAAAGATATGAAAGAGAAAAAGAAAGAAGTGTGTGTGGGTCCAGAAGCTTGGGATATGAATCCCCCATGTGATTACCTTTCCCGCAGGATTGCTTCTGTATGTTGTATTATTACACACATCTATTCTCCCTTACAAGATAATACAGAGATGGTGCGGTTTAAACCTTTCTTTTTAAGCCGAACCGCTGAACCGAACAGTTGAACCGGCTTAAAGCATGTTTTCTGCAGGTCGTCCAGTAGCTCGGGTGACTTGGTACGAGGACGGCAAGCCGAAGGAGAGTCAGGTGGAAAGTTTATCGGGCGGTCAGGTGCGGAGCGTACTCAAACTGGGCCAGCTGCGAAGGAACAATCACGGAGCCACTTACTCGTGCGCCGCGTCCAACAGCCGTACCTTGCCCGGTCTAATCGCCTCAACGACGCTTCACTTGAGACGTAAGTTTGCACTCATTTGCAGCCGTTTGCTCAAACCTGTCTCATTTCCCTACGCTTCGCTTAACTCTCTTTGCCTTAATTCTAAGGCACTTTAATGATAAATAATTATCTAATTATAATAATCATAATTTTTGCTTTAATTAATGCAGCGACTAGGAAAATAAATTCTGCGGTTCAAACTTGCAGGAGACTTTATCAAAGTGGAAAGTTAACTTTTTTATTAGCCCAGGTTTTACGTGGCGCATTTACAAAGTGAGACAAATTATCTCTCAAGCGTAGTCTGCCATAAAGAGAGGCTCGCTAATCCCAAGAATCTTTCCTAGAGCCAGGAATCACAGCAGGAATATTTAGAGCAGTGCTTCCTCTTTGGAGGGAAATTCCCTTCAAAAGGGAAAACTGGGTCTCAGAAGGGAAAGAAAGCATAGAAGTACAGCTTGATGTCCTAGATGGAGGCGAAAGTGATACTTGATATCTACGAGAGAAGGGAAATAAGGGAAAACCTTGCTCCCTTTCAGGAACTATAGTGCTTCCACTTTGAAGGGAAAATCCCTTCAAACAGGAAAACTAGGTCTCAGAAGGGAAAAATAAGGGAAAGAAAGCATAGAAGTATAGCTTGATATCCTAGATGGATAGGAAAACGATACTTGACAAAAGGGAAAAAAGGGAAAACCGTGCCCTCTTTCAGGGAAAGCGGGAAACTAAAAGTGGAAAAGCACTGCTTCCGAGCAGAGTAGCGAACCTTTCTGAGAGCGTGCCAAGCCTGCATTATAGGTTCTTTTTACTGCACAAAAAAGTAGAGCAACATCAACGACAAGGAATTACAAACTTAGCAAAGTGAATAGACCTTGAGCAAGTCCAAAGCCTTGCATAAAGCACTGGGCTACCTTTTTATTTTCTCCATTTATTTTTCATGTTTTCTTGGAAGACCTTATGAACGAGAGATTATGCATGTTTTGTGCATCCCATGCATCGTTAAGACTCTAATAACAAAAAAAAAAAAAAAACACTCTCAGACTCTTAGATTTACGTCTTAAGTCTTCTGTTTTTAGCTGCGGAAAAAGACTAGAAAGGTGGTCAGTTTGGCGAAAAAAAAAATTGAACCGGTTCACGCGGTTTGAACCGACTACCTCCGGCTTATAGAGATAGAGTGGGCTTTTCAGTGGTAGTGTAAACAAGGGGCGCCAGTTAATAAGACGTCTTATCTGCTGCTAAGGTAACACAGGCGCTCCCATTGGCACTGCGTAAAGATCCTTGCCGAAGTATCTTGTTTACGCCTAGAGCAGTGCTTCCACTTTGCAGGGAAACTCCCTCAAATAGGGAAAATGGGAAAGAGGGAATAGGGAAAACGGAGGGGAAAGTGAAATTACAAATGCAGCTTTACTGTGTAGCACGAAGGGGAAAAAAGGGAAACTGATATTTTCAAGCGGAGAGAGAAAAAAGGGGAAAAAAGTGGAAGCACGGGCCTTGAGCGGCATATTCCAAACGAGCGCTTCGATATAGCGGACACCGTTTCTGAATCAACTACAAAGAATTTTAAAACTTTCTTGATACGAAAATGTTTTTTGAATTTTTCTCTGATTTTTTGAAATATTTTCAAGTGAAATTTTGCTGTGAAAATATTTTATACGCCTGTCCGTAGTAGAGGGGTTGGACCTCATCGGCCTTCTATGGAGTAAGAAACCCTAGAGCCAGTGTTTCCACTTTTGCAGGGAAGTTCCCTGAAAAAGGGGGGAAATGGAACCTGAAAAGGGAAGACGAAGAGAAGAGAGTAAAGAGGAAATCTAGACCCTGTACATTCTTGCACGGAGGGGGAAAAAGGGGAAAGATAAAGGAAGAGGGGAAAAATGGAATCTGAAAAGGGAAGACGAACAGAAGAGAGTAAAGAGGAAATCTAGAACCTATACTTTCTTACACGGAGGGGGAAAAAGGAGAAAGATAAGGGAAGAGGGGAAAAATGGAAGATTGAAAAGTGGCAACACTGCCTAAAGCACCAACCGAAGGGGTCGAAGGTGAAATGGGCCAGTGCTTCCACTTTGCAGGGACATTCCCTCAAATAGGGAAAATGGGGAAGAGGGAAAAGGGGAAATGGGGGATAAAGTGAGTTTACAAATGTAGCTTTATTCAGTAGCACGGAGGGGAAAAAAGGGAAACTGATGTTTTTCAAGTGGAGGGGAAAAAAGGGAAAAAAGGGGAAGCACTGAAATGGGCGTCGGGGCTTTGGCTCAATAATCTGCAGCATATTACGACGCTGCTGCGAATAGCGCCGGGGATTTGCAAAGAGATTCGCCAAAACAAAAGCGACGCCCCACGACGCTGCGTTTTTAACACGTCAAAAGCAAAGCGTCTTTGACGTCTTTACATCTAAACCCAATTGCGATCGATGAACTATGGATGTTTCTTTTTCACCCATTCAGACAGATGAGCGGTTCAAACCGTTGAACCGCTTTAGTTTGTTCAGCCGAACCGAGCCGTATCGCAACTATATTATTATAATTATATGTATAAAAAAATATAATGCATTAATTTAATTTAATTTAATTAATATTGTACATGTATATCAATTATTATTGATATGCATACCCAGCAGAAAATTAAGGATAGTTTCAGGAACCTGAAAGTATCCTGAAAAGCACATTTTCCAGGATGCCAATCAGGACTCTGAGTGCAGTGAAATTGGCCCACTTCCAGGGTGTTCAGGACCCTGACAATGGAATGCCTGAATAATACATGTTCAGGTACTTAACAGCGTCCTGAAAAAAACGCTTTTCAGGATGCTTAATGGTGTCCTCAGTAATCAAGATTCACAATTCTCAACACAATATTTTTTTTTACTCATCCACGAACGGACGTTGTTCAGGATATTCACGATATGTTACGGATATCGTTCAGGATGTAGCCGACATCCTTCATTTTCCGCTGGGTATTATTATATTATTATTATTTAAAATAAATATTTTTGACATATTATTATTCTGTTTATTTAGTATTGTTTATTCTGTTCCTATTCTGCTGTCATTTGTCATTGTGTCTGTGTTTGTCTTTGGTTCTTCTGTTCTGTCGTTTGTCGCCATCTTTGACCAAACACTTGACACTTTTCCTCCAAAAACATATTTTGACAAACCGTAGGCTTTTCCGGTTCATGAGGGAGAGGTTCGAACCGCCAGTCTAGGTGAAAAATTGTCCCCGTAGTTAGCAGTTATAAGTGTCGAGAGAAAGATTTTGAAGTAATGATGGACGGTTTGGACCGTATTGAACCGTTCGTGAACCGTCCTCCGTAAAAGAACATTTCCACGATAATTAATAGTTATTACTATCTACAGAAAGATATATATGGAATGATTGGCGGTTTGAACCGTTTTTGAACCGTGATCCGTAGGTAAACCGTGACTGTACCAGGATCAGTTCACAGTTCTAACTATGGAAAAAAAGATATGTCAGTGAAGATGGACGGTTTGAACCGTTTTTGTACCCGTGAACCGTACTGAACCGCTCACATGAACCGTCCATTTCTAAGAGTATATGGAACAATGGGAGGTAGGTGGTAGGAAGGAAATAATAAGGTAAGAATTGATGAAGGAGAGTATGTACGGTGGGGGTTTGAACCATTGTCGAACCGTGAACCGTATTGAACCGCGCACGAGCCGTCCATAATTATTAGTATAGGGGACAATGGAAGGTAGGTGGTAGGAAGGAAATAATAAGGTAAGAATTCATGAAGGAGAGTATTTACGGTGGATGGTTTGAACCGTTTTTGAACAGTGAACCGTACTGAACCGCGCACGAACCGTCAATAAATATTAGTATAGGGGACAATGATAGGAAGGTGGTAGGAAGGAAATAATAAGGTAAGAATTGATGAAGGAGAGTATTACGGTGGGCGGTTTAAACCGTTTTTGAACAGTGAACCGTATTGAACCGCGCACGAACCGTCCAGAATATTAGTATAGGGGACAATGGTAGGTAGGTGGTAGGAAGGAAATAATAAGGTAAACATTGAAGAAGGAGAGTATGTACAGTGAGCGGTTTGAACCGTTTTTGAACCGTGAACCATATTGAACCGCTCACATGAACCGTCCATTTCTAAGAGTATATGGAACAGTGGGAGGTAGGTGGTAGGAAGGAAATAATAAGGTAAGAACTGATGAAGGAGAGTATGTACGGTGGGCGGTTTGAACCGTTTTCGAACCGTGAACCGTTTTGAACCGCGCACGAACCGTCCATAAATATTAGTACAGGGGACAATGGTAGGTAGGTGGTAGGAAGGAAATAATAAGGTAAGAGTTGATGAAGGAGAGTATGCACGGTGGGCGGTTTGAACCGTTGTCGAACCGTGAACCGTAATGAACCGTAATGAACCGCGCACGGACCGTCCATAAATATTAGTATAGGGGACAATGGTAGGTAGGTGGTAGGAAGGAAATAATTAGGTAACAATTGATAAAGAAGAGTATGTATTAGAAGAGGAAAATCAATTAGATCCTGCAGGAACGGCTCCTTGCCATTGTAATAAATATTATGGCAGGGCCAGGACACACACTACGGTGCAGTGCAATCAATATTTTCGCTCACTCGCCTTAAGAAAAACCTTATACCTTAACACAGGATTTATGTCTCTCCACCTAAAAAGGATCCTGCAGGAACTTATGTCATAGAATTATATTTAATTTTTCTTATCGCTTATTGGCTGTGGATTGTCACGTGTGGGGCTTGTGGAGCAATTGGTGGGGATATTGTTAAGGATCGTGGAGAGATTGCGTTCCCAGGAAATATCGAGAAATGTGCCATTTAATTGATAATAAGCCCAGTTAAGGATCGTTTCTGCAGATTGTGTGGTAGCAACGATTCCCGGAAGGGTATTTACAAACACCACTACGGCCCAGTGCAAGCCCCACTACGACCCAGTGCAACCTCCACTACGACCAGTGCAACCTCCACTACGACCCAGTGCAAACCCCACTACGACCCAGTGCAAACCACATAACGGCCCAGTGTGACGACCCTGGTACTTGATTTGACTGTTTTAGGTAAACCAGGAGATGAACTGGGCCGTACTGGGGTTTGAAAATGAATAAGAAAAAATTTTAAGGATTTTTCTGAGAATCTGGGAAATCCGGAAATGTTATGGGAAAAGGTGTGGGGAAACTCCCTAGAAAAAAATTGTATGGAGGGGAAAAATTAAAGGGAAATTCCCTTTTAAAAATTATATGGAGGGGAAAATTGAAGGGAAATTCCCTGGGAAAAATTATGTGGAGGGGAATATTAAAGGGAAAATTCCCCGGGAAAAACTTTTACTGGGAAGTGGGGAGGAAATTTGTATTGGCTTCAGTTGACAAGCGAGAAGACGTGACTCGCTTAAGTTGACTTACTCGCCTCTTCAAGAACTTGCATGTAAACTCTCTCGCCTACACAAACCCAGAAACCCATCCGACGGTATATAAATTACCTACAAAACCCCTCCACCCCTGACACTGTGTGTTATCACCTGTTATCAACGTGTTATCACCTGTTATCAATATGTTATCATGCTTAAAAAGTTAAATTTTTAAGTGCTTTAGACGAATTATCCATGATTCTTGATTTCTTCAAAATTCTTGAAATTTTGCAATATTGCGAAATTATATTATATTGTATTGAATTGTAATATATATTGTATTATTATTGTAATATGTATTGTATAAAAATTGTGAACTATAGCGAAAATATTGCGAACTTTTGCAAAATTGCAAAAGTTGTCCACACTTGAAACAATCACAAATTATTGCGAATTAAAATTTTACACGAATTATCCCATGATTCTTGATTCTTCGTAAGATTCTTGGACTTTGCAATATTGCGAAATTGCAAAAGTTGTCCACACTATACAGAAACAATAAATCACCCAAAAATTGGAATTTTTTTTTCGCAATACGCGAAAATAAATCATTATACAGTTTCTGTCTCGGTACTGCAACTTGCCAAAAAATCTATCACGTGTTATCAGTTGTTATCACTGTTATCGTTATCTCGATCCTGATCCTGATTCCAAATCTTGATCCTTATTCGTATTTGTTAATCCTGATCCGGATAAACGCTTAAGAAATTTCGATCCTGATTTTAAATCCTGAACCTGATCCTAGTCCTGATCCTGATCCTGGTTTAAGTTACAAATGCCTAAGTTCTCTATTTCTTAAGCTGCATTTCGATCCTGGTTCCAGTGCAACGAATCGCGATCCTCATCTTCGAATTTCGATCCTGGACTTGTGACAGCACTGATCCTGGCGAATTTGTTATTCTGGCCGCGTTTTGTGAGCATGTGATATTCACAGGCCTTTTGTTAGCCTCGCTGTCTGCACATCTGTTGCTGCAAGCGCCAAATTGAAATACTTTAAATGTACTGCAGGATCCGCTCCTCTCAAAACGAGAATAAATATCTAGGATTCTTTTTTTTTAATTCTTAAATTCCTTGATAGGATCTGTTGTATCTTAAGAATCGAGTAAGAATCTTATAGCATTGAAATGTTAATATTTTAATATGTTATTTTTATAATTCAGTAAATGAAAAAGATCCTGCAGGATCGGAACTTTAATTCATAATATTTACACATCGAAAAATTTAATAATATTTCAAGGATCGTTTTTTGAATGTAGTTTTTACGAATAATAACGTTTTTTTTAAAAAAAGATCCCGCAGGATCGCAAACTAGAAAAAAGTATGAAACAGTAAAATCTATAATTTTAGTGGAACTTTAACTTTCCATAATTTTATCAAAACGATCTTCCTGATTTCAGAGTTTAAGGGTCATTCATTAACCAGGATCTTTTTCGTTAAGGATTTTTCCATCTTTTGATGTGCCTTGACGCGGATTCGAGGAAGCTTTGCAATTTATTTTGCAGACTTCTGCAACATTAAGGATCGGCTAGCAAATTTACTTAAACCTCCTTAATTATTCCAAATCCTTCTTATCGATCCTGATACTTAAATTTTCATATTTCTGGTCAATTGTTAATTAATTTCACTTATTTCCAGTTCCGATCCTCGAAGTGAAGATAGACCGGGATCTCAAAGCCGTTTCTGCAGGAAAGCCCCACCAGATCTCGTGCCGGGTCACAGGATCGAGTCCCGCTCCAGGATCTCTTGGTGGAAAGGAGACATTCGCCTACAACCAACACGTGAAACCGTAAATTCATTTTTAAACAATTTCGTAAAAAAATCACGAAACCACTTTTCAGGATGTTTTCTTTAGCGACCCTATTTTTCAGGATTTTTGTGTTTGTAACGTATCAGTCGTTTCTAATGGATTATTAATGTACTTGTGCTGGAAGTTACACTTTCGATTTGTAAGTGTTATTTTTCGCCAGGATCGAAAGTTTGACTTTTTCCACTTTTCTAAGGATCGGAGTAAAGTGGAAAAAAGTTACTGGGCGAAAATTGGGTTTCTTGTTAACAGAAGAAGTAAAAAAAAATCCTTCAAACTTGGAAAAGAAATAACGAAGGATCCAAAGCTTATTGACGTTTTATCGAGTAAGCTGTATTCCTGGAAATGTCATGATTTTTTCATGGATTTTGGGATCCTCGTTAAAAGTAATGGTGTTAATAACAAACCAAAGTAACGGGATCCTTTAGGACTTGATCCTGATTAAAACTAACAGCTTAAAATTTGGCTAAGTTGATCCTAGTATACTCAAATAAGGATCCTGCAGGATCTTTTTCTCATTTTTCAGTCAAATTTTAGGTTTTTTTAACAGTACTGGATTCTAATTGAACTATAAAGCCATCCAAGTTAATGATGAGTGTAGTTCATTAGCGATCCTGCAGGATCTTTTTATTTTTTTAGTCAAAATTTAGATTTTCCGTAGAGGTGGATCTTAAATTCAACTCGAAACTGATCTTAGTAAATAGTTTCATAAATTTATGAGCGATCCCGCAGGATCTTTTTTCACTTTTCAGTAAAGTTTTAGGTTTTTCGTACTGCTGGATCCTAATTTGACTCTTCTCAATCCTATTGTTAGTGACTATTATAGTTTACAAGCGATCCTGCCGGATCTATTTGAATTTTTCAGTCAATTTTCAGGTTTTCTGTGGTGCTAGGATCTAGTTTTACTCAAAAATGGATCTTAGTTAGTGATTAATTTAGTTTATTAGCGATCCCGGAGGATTTTCCCAATCTAATTTTTCATAATTTTATCAAAATATCGTTCACCTTCCATAACAATGGAAGGCCGTATACTTTGCACCATGAGTGTCGATAGTAAATTTGAGACTTTTTTTTGGTTCCATTGAAACAGAAAAACCTTTTTGTGTAAAAGGAAAATAAATCGAGAAAAAAACCTTCAATGTATCGATAAATTACCAAACGATCCACCGAACTTGTGAAAAAAAAATCCTTGAAAAAAACTCAGAAAAATAAGTAAAAATCCTAAGTAAGAAAGATCCTATTCAAAGCGAGGATCCCCGAATTATCCAATTAAATAAAATTAAGGTATGTTAATTAATAAATTAGTTAAATATAATCGATAAATTAAATCATATAAAATGTAAAAACTAATCATAATATAAAAAATCGCAATTTTTTACATAATTCAATTAACAATTTACAAATAAATCGTAAATGTTAATATGCAGGTATCACTGGACGGTAACGTTACGACTAGTACCTTGACTTTCATCGTCTCCAGCGAAGATGGCGGACGCTACTTAACTTGCAGAGCTGAGAATCTGGAACTGCCTTCGTCTATCATGGAGGATACCTGGAAAATCGACGTCCACTGTAAGAACAAAACTTAAAAAATTAAAACAGAGAAAAAAGATACCAATAGACTGTCTGTGGTAGATGTTCCAGTAGTGCATCTGGAACTGGGCAGTAAGCTGAAAGCTTCGCTGATCAAAGAAGGCGACGACGTTTACATGGAATGCAATATTCGGGCACATCCCTGGGTCTCCAAAGTTGCCTGGAAACATAACGTAATTTACTCTAATTTTTCCCAATTTTTCTGCTTCTAAGAATCACTGTATAGAAGTTCTAGTACTATAGTACTATACTTTCTATACTATACTATAATATATATACTAGTTTATATACTAATATACAATACGATTCTTACCATACTATAGCGCTATAGCATTTTTATTAACAGTATTTTATTGCATAGTTCATTTGATGGTTTTCGTTATCACTTTTGTAATTACTTATTCCTTTTGGCGCCATTTGAGGGACTTGTAACAGCTGCTGCGATACTAAAAGCTACACGAAAAAAAGTTCAGAGAATGTTATGAAAATGAGATGAACCCAATGGTTCACAACATCAAAGCAACAAAAAAGAAGAAAGTGGAAAAAAGCTTTTTACTTTTCTCATGAATCTGTGATGAATTCTAAAATGGCGTCTTCTCTTCTTGTATACGACAGTTTGAGCAAAAAATTGCGAAAAATTTGGACAAGTTTTTCCACTTTGGTCGGTATATATTACAGTATCTACGATAGATAAATCATACCGTTGAGTACCGAATGACTAGGTAGCTGAACACTAGCTTCCCTCTGAATCACTAGGTGAATGGTAGCTGAACTCACTCGCTCTAGTTAATCAAACTGAGCCCTCTGAATAAGGGGCTGAATAGTGCATGACTTAGTTCTTTGAAAATTCAAGCGTACGAACAGTGTGATAGCCGACCGATTTCACACTATCATCTAGCTGAATCCATGACAGTCATACAACATTCAGGGGTCATTCAGACGTATGGCTAGCGCATCAATTTTCTATCGGGTCTGAATATGGAATAATAAGATTTTAATGTGTTTTGTAGGGTAAGGTACTTCATCAGAACAGTAGCGCGGGTATCATCATGAGTAACCAGAGTTTGGTACTGCAACGCATCGATCGCCATACCGCCGGTATTTACACATGTCTGGCTACCAACTCGGAAGGACAAGGCGAAAGCAATGCTCTTCCATTACCGGTTCGATGTAAGTAGACTTGCAATCTAGTTATCAATAGTTATCGTTAGTTATCAGTGAGTTAGAAGCTTGTCACTCTTCGTTTTGTGCGGCAAAAAAGTACAATCCTTTTGATCCTATTGCTGAAGGAAGAGGGAAAAGAACTGCACGTTGATTGACAAGCGGTTAATGAAGTTCTTTGCCAAGCCTTTTGCGGAGCTCGTCGACCAAGTCTGAGAGACGTAGAAAGAGAGAGAGCAAAAAAATCTTCCAATAAGCGTCAATTATTGTCTACTATACCCGCACGGGAATGTAGTCGATTGTTTGTAAAATTATAGGTACTGAATTTGTTGTTGGATTGCTGTTGTTACTGTAAGTTGTTAGTTGTGAAGGAGTAGTGGTAGTAGTTGCAGAGAGGAAGGGGGTTGTAGTAGTAGTAGTATTAACTGTATCAATGGTATTACACTAGTAATAGTAGTCGAAACCATTAGCAATCCAACAATCTCTGTAGTAGTAGTAGAAGTAGTAGTAGCAGTAGCAGCAGCATCAGTAGTAGTAGTCGTAGTAGAAACTATTAGCTATCCAGTAACTTCTATCATTAGTACTAATAGTACTAGTAATATAGTAGTTGGAGTAGTAGTTAGTACTTAGTTATTAGCAATCAGACACGCTACCGCGCTGCCTTGATTATGCATAAGTCTTGATGATAACGAGGTTAGTCGAAAAGATCTAACGAGGAGCTTGTTTGTTGCTGAAACTGTAGACGTCTGACTACGTTAGCAGAACGACTTAAAGAAAAGTTGAATAATTTATTACTCACGCTACTACAAGCTCTTTACTACGTCCGCATTATTACGTCAGTAGTAGTACTATACTCGATGAAACAAATTTTTACTAGAACTAGTTGAATCCTTAACTTTCAGTCGTATTGGAAAAGTGCTATAAGTATGAAGGTTAAAGATCAAAGTCAGGCGCAAGGTCAAACCTAGTAGTAGCACTACCCCTATTATTGCTACTACTACTACTTTTACTATTACTACTAAAACTACTTCTACTAGTAAGACTACTACTACTACAGCTACTATTATTATTACTACTAAGACTACTGCTGCTACTACTATTACGACTACTACTACTACTCAATTGGGGATCAAGGATCCGATATGAGGTCAAGTGGCGTAGTCTGATTATACAGAGAGCCCGAACAACAAAGGTCAAAGGTCAAATAAAGATAGATTAAAAGCCAAGGTCAAGGTTGAGCTCAAGATGTTTAGTCCAGTTCGAGATACCTCAAGTGACGAAGGTCAAAGATCAATTCAGGGTCACCTGAGGGTTTGTCAAAGGGTGAGGTCAATTCAAGGTCAAAGGATCCGAGTCAGAAATTAAGTCAAGGTACTGTACAACTTTATCCTGACCTCTAGTGCAAGGTCAAACGGAAGGTCTCAAGGTCAAAGGTCATCTTGGGGTCTCAAAGTCGAGTCAGGCCAAGGTCAACGTCATAGTTTCGCAAACTGTAACGTCAAGGTAAGTCCCAAGACCTAACAGTACTCCAGTAGTATGAAAATCCTCAGGTCAAAGGTCGACTAAAGGTCATTTGAGAACTCGATCAAGATCAGTCCGGGTCATCTGAAGACCAGAGCTTCACCCACAAGAAGGTAGCCACTACATCACCTGCAAGAAAAAATCTTGACTATAATTCTCGTTTCATATCTGCTGCTTTCTAATTAAAGTGCAAGACAGTAGAGGACTGCACGGCTTCTGGCGCGCCTCACTATAGCGGACACTTGTTTCAAATCAACTTGAAAGAATTTTAAAAACTTTTTGGTATCAAAATGTTTCGCGAATTTTTCTGTGATTTTTAGACACCTTTTGAATTGAGATATCTGTGCAAAACTATTTTACACGAGTGTCCGTAGTGGGAGGGCTGGTCTTCAATGGTCTCTTTGGAACAGAGCATACTATAAACGCGCACCTCAATGTAGCGGACACTTGTATTAAGTCAACTTGAAAGAATTTTAAAACTTTCTTTATACAAAAATATTTCGCGAATTTTTCCGTGATTTTTAGTCGCATCTTGAATCGAAATATCTTTACGAAACTATTTTACACGAGCGACCGTAGTAGGAGGGCTGGTCTTCGGGTCAGAAGATGGAGGGCGACAGACTGTAGACTAGAGATACCGTACATCTTCTGCGTGTAGAGTTGATATGCCTCCAGTGAATAGGCAAGATGGGCTAACAAAAGTGATAATAGAATTAGGAAAAGGTTCAGCTGGAGCAGTAAATTGTCGCAGGACACACTCGCGGGAGTCATAATTAAGTTTCCAAGTTGAAAAACTACCACTTTCAGAACCTTTTTTCCACTTCTTTTCAGTTTCTGTAGATCAGGGGAGGGACCAATTAAAAATTTATTATCTGCACTTTTTGATCCATTACGGGAAAACTTTGTCATCGAAACCTTCCACACTCAAGAAATGAAACTTGTGACTTTCAACAATTGAAATTTTAATCCTCCAAGATGAAGGTAGTTTTGAGCACTTAGGTAATAAGCTTCACACACAGCAGAGTGAGAAACAAAGTAAATTTTACACAAAAAGATTCTTTTGTAGGTGTCGTCCGTGTTTTGCAGTCCTTGAGGGAATATAGCCGAGCAAAAAGCCAGACGAAATATGGCCATTGACAAAATACAATTTCATGTTTCACACACAGGAAATCTCTACTGAGCTAGCGAAAAAGTAAAAAGAAAAAGAAAATTATCTGCTGCCAAGTCTCTGCAAATGCAATAAAGCTGTATGAAGTAAACGAATTTACTCAGCGAAGGGGACCCCCTGAGCTAACCCTGGTAGCGAAATCGGAGAAAATGAATCAACGCCATCTAGCGGTTGGATGCGTTAGTACTAAGTTTAGTGCTAGCGTGAAAAATGCTAAGGCAAAACTCTCACAAGTCCCGTATGATCACTACACTATGGGGGGTTGAAGTGGTGTAGTCAAGATACAACGCCATCTAGCGGATGGATGCACTACTACTAGCTGTAGTACTAGCATTGAGGAGTAAAGGCAAACTTCACATACTATTAGACGTATCATTTGATCTATACATAAAATATTATACCTTGTAGGTGTGTAGTGAGATTTACAAGAACAACGCCGTCTAGCGGGTGGCTGCATTAATAACTTTAATAAATAACCATTAAAATGTAGATCCAGTCTCATAACGTTCTCATTCAGTTTCACGTAGTCTCAGCTGATATCTCAGCATAAATTTCAAGCATTACAGGCATCCAGTAGTACTCCGAAGTTGAATTGAAACAACGCCGCCTAGCGGATGGATGCATTATTAACCTTAAACGTTACCTTAGATGATGGATCCAGTCTCATAACGTTCTCGTTTAGTCTCATATAGTCTCAGCTCGCATCTAAGCATAAAAATTACGTATTAAAGACATCTACTGCTATGTCGAAGGGAGATTGAAACAACGCCATCTAGCGAGTGGATGCGTTACTATTCAACATTATCTCATAATATGAAACTGTTCTATCATCTTACACTAACACTAGCTTTATATACATTACATACTAATACTAGAATTACTTTTTAAGCCCCAATTGCCGATTTATACTGGAATAACTTTTTGAAGTAAGACTTTGTTTCGCCCATTTGATAAAAAGATTGGAATAGCAGAGTTTCAGGATATTGTATAGGGCAAAAGCTTTTCAAAGTTATCAATAAGAGAAAGGATCTTTTTAAAAAAGTAATCCTGGCAGACAGAAAATCCCCCGTACACAGGATCGATTTGCTTTTTATTTTCTCCCAATATTTTTATTTTCACTTTTTTATTTTCCTGTTATTGCCATTTACTAAGGCAATACATAGAGAAAAGATCCTGCGTTTATGGATTTCGATCCTTTCCGCACGTTCGTGGATATAGACTTTGTCCTTAATGACAAAATCCTGTTTTCCGGATCGATCCTTTTCCCTTATACTCTATGTCGACTGTTATGTGTACACACTGACTTCGAGTCCAATCAATCCTAGCTCCCTTCTTTTGATGGATAATCCTAGGATCGCAATCTACGTAAGTAGCGATGTGGGAAAAACGGTTCACGGTTCAGCTCGGTTTGCGGTTCAAATTTTTAGAGCCATAGATTCATGCAATAGGTTCATAAAACAGCTCAGATTCTTAGGTTCGAAATTCGGTTCATTTCAATCAGATCCAGTGAACTGTTTTGCGAACCATGTTCGGTTCACGTTCGGTTCATCGTAAGGGACCTGAGGTTCAATCATATTCAAGGTTTTAACTGATCCTGGGCTGATCCGGTTCACGGTTCAGTTTTTAACAAAGCGATGAACTGTTCAAGGAACGCCTCAAACGGTTCACGGCTCAGCTCGGTTCACGGTACAAGCCGGTTACTTTTTTCAATTTGTACAACAGTATTACGTCCATATGTAAGTAAGAAGGACTTGTGTTGTTATAATAAGAGCCTCTGGGGCCCATTAAGGATCGGGATCTGCATTTGCTACTACAAACATTCAACTTTTCTCAAGTTTTCGGGATCTCTTGATATTTTGCTCAAAGAAAGTACTCGATGTGTCCGCACCAGTTGACTCTGTACACTCTGTAAACTCTGTAGACTCTTGTCACCCGTGATCCTTTCATTCAAAAAGATCCTGAGAAAAGAACTTAAGGACTTCTGAAATCCTTTGAAGATGTGATCCTTCAAGTCGAAATAGAAAAAGATGCGCTAGTTAAAACGTCAGAATGACCCTCTGAATGGTGCATGATTGTCATGGATTCAGCTAGATGACAGTGTGAAATTTGCCCACTTTCACACGGTTCGTACGCTTGAATTTCTGAAGAACTAAGTCATACAGTATTCTCTCTTATTCAGAGGGTTCACTTTTAGCTACTAAAGTAAGTTCAGCTACTGTTCAGCTAGTTATTCAGAGGGTAGCTAGTGTTCAGCTACCTAGTTCATTCGGTACTCAACCGTATGACTTTTCTATCGGGGTATGTTTCAATTTTACGAGTTCTCAAGGATTCCTCCAGGACTTGCTGAAGGATTCCTTGAAGATTTTTTTAGCGATCCTGATCCTGGCGGGATCGTTGCTGTGCCATTGAATAGTCAATGTATTTCATATGGAATGTTTCCACTGCGCATAACGTACAAAAACACTTTTCTACTCCATTTCCTCACCGTTCAATCATCGTACAATACCTGCCAAAAAATATAGAAGAAAGTCACAAACACAAGGATCGATATGTACATATACTTAATATTTAATAATAATAATCAATAGTGTTGGGTAAAATTTTGCTGAAACAGTGGACAGTTCACATAATTTAATACAGTTTCCTCGATCTGTCCACGTATTCGACAGATTCACTTAATAACAAATAATTTTTTTATTAAATTACAGTTCGTCCACATTGTCAACCTCATCAGCAGTTAGTCTATGGAGCGTCGCGCGGGGAGAGTCTGCAGATCAGCTGCGGCGTCGAGGCGCATCCCAGCGACGTCACCTTCCGCTGGATGTTCAACTCGTCGCTCGAGTCCGTCGACGTCAGCGTCTCCAGCGTTGAGAACCACGGACTGCGGAGCATCGTCCATCACCGGGTTGTCACTGAGAGAGACTATGGATCCCTCCTCTGCTGGGCCAGGAACTCGATCGGAGAACAGAAAGATCCTTGCATCTTTTCCATACAACCTGCAGGTAACACAGGATATTTTCATGATAATATAATTAATTAATATAGTTAATTAGTTAATTAAATACGTGTGTATCTGTATACACAGTGGAAGTATCTATAGTAAAATAGTCATGTAAAAATCAATTAATGTAAACCCGTGTAAATAAACTTTTATATTACCATTTATGTTATTATTATTATTAGTTGTATTAGTAGTAGTAGTACTAGTAGTAATAGTAGTAGTAATAGTAGTAGTAATAGTAGTAGTAATAGTAGTAGTAGTAGAAGTAGTAGTAGTAGTATCATTGATATTATTATCATTATTATTATTATTATTATTACTATTATTATGTGAAGTTTGTCGAGGCTTCATGTGTAGTAGAGGTAGTACGTAGGTTGTAGCACAGGTATGTCGTGTTCTATAACTGTTGTTATAATATAAGGCAGCATAAAAATGTTGTATACTTCGGTCGTGATGGTAGATAACTCTCGGGTTGTAAACGTAGTAGATGGTTGTAAGGGTAGCCCAACTGTTGTAGCTATTGTATTCTGAGGTTGTAGCGCCAATATTTAGCTATAAACGAACATTAATATCGACAAGCTTTTAACTCTTTATGTTTTTGTTGTAACGGTAGCAGATAGTTGTAGAGGTAGTAAAACTGTTTTAGCTGTTGTAGTATGGGTTGCAGTGTGAATCATTAGTTGTAAAACTAGCAAGTAATGAAAATAGAAGCTATTAGCTCTTATTCTACAAGTGTTGTAGAGATTCCTAAAGGTAGTGCAACTGTTGTAGGTGTTGTATTTAGGGTTGAAGTGCGAATAATGGGTTATAAAACTTATAAATAATGATTTTTCAAAGTCTTCAACTCGTGTTGTTAATGTAGTGGATGGATGGTTATAAAGGTAATACAACTGTTGTAGGCGTTGTAGTTGGGTTGTAGTACGAATTTTCGGTTTCCAAATCAATGAACTGTATTTCTAAAAGTCAATAACTCGTTTTATAAATTTAGTCGGTGGTTGTAAAGGTAATACAACTGTTGTAGGTGTTGTAGTATGGGTTGTAGTACGAATTTTCGGTTCCCAAATCAATGGACTGTATTTCTAAAAGTCACTAACTCGTTCTATAAATTTAGTCGATGGTTCTAAAGTTAATACAACTGTTGTAGGTGTTGTAGTATAGATTGCAATGTAATTTATCGCTTATGAAACTAACAAATAATGATCCTAGAAGTTCGAGTTAGGATCTTCGGTAGTAATTTGCAAACTTAAAGGCAGTAGCGCTTATGTCGCAAGGTTGTAAAACTTTACATCCCCGTAAGTAGTAAAACTTAATATGGCGGAAATAAAGTTTTATACTTGAACCATACTTGGAACATCTGGAAACCTTATAACAGATCAATATTTACCCAAAAATCATCATAGCCATGATTAAGAGACTTGATAAACAGTGTTAATTTCCCTTTTCTCATAAAGATGGAGCTCTGTTTTCCCTTTTCCCCCCTCCGTGCTAGAATGTAAAGATAGACTTCTAAATTTCCCTCTTCCCTTATTTACCCCCTCCTCGCTTGAACATAAAGCTCGACTCCTGAAATTTCCCTTGTCCGTCTTCCCTTATTTCTCCCTTCCTCGTTAGAATGTAAAGGTAGACTTCTAAATTTCCCTCTTCCCTTATTTTTCCCTTCCTCGCTAGAATGTAAAGATAGACTCTAAATTTCCCTTTCCCCCTTTTTCCCTTTCGTCTGTAAAACTTAAAGCTAGAGTCCTAAATTTCCCTTTCCCCCTTTTTCCCTTTCGTCTGTAAAACTTAAAGCTAGAGTCCTAAATTTCCCTTTCCCCCTTTTTCCCTTTCGTCTGTAGAACTTAAAGCTAGAGTCCTAAATTTCCCTTTTCCTTTATTTCTCCCCTCCCTGTTACACTATGACGCTAGACTACTAGATTTCCCTCTTCCCTTATTTTTTCCCTTTTCCAGGGGAATCTCCCTTGCCATAAGTAGAAAGCAGCACTGTACTGTCCTGATGATAAATGGTGATGTGTTGATTTTGCAAATCAGGTGAGCCGTCATCTCCGTGGAACTGCAGCGTGTACAACATGAGCGGAAATAACATGGTGGTTAATTGCAGCGAGGGCTATGATGGAGGACTGGCTCAAAGCTTCCTGCTCCAAGTGGTGGCCGTTAAGAGCGAGCAGTTGGTTGCTAACGTCACTTCCGTCTCGCCTCATTTTAATCTCTCCACCCTGGAACCTGGAACATCTTATGAACTCAGCATCTGGGCTCTTAACGCCAAAGGCAAAAGCTCGCCCGTTGTCCTTATGGCGGAAACGTTAGTTCCATTTCTCATCTTTTTTTTCACATTTCCTCTCATTTGCATTGCCTCTTGAAATTTTCTTGGTACTCAATCCCTACAAGATTTTAAAAAACTTTTTACTAAATATATTGTTATTATTATTATTATTAATTATCATGTTTGTATTACCATTATTGCTATTATTCAAGGAGCGCGGGTCGTGCAGTTGAGCGGCGTTCTGGTTTCCTGGGACCCACGACCCAGGCGGTGGTATTTCACATGACGCCTGTCCTGGAGCGCTGATCGGGATAGTGGCCACATTGATCATCGTGGCGGTTGTCATCGTGGTGGTGGTCCGAACCAGGGGTCACTCGGACGGACTGACCCCGCAGAACGGATCCAAAGGCCCGTCACCCACAGGACGATCCTTCGACGTCCCGCAGACTCAAAAAAACGATCCCCCGACCAGCAGTCCGCAGTTTGGGACGCAGCTGGAAGATGACAAGAATCCCGATGTCGTTCCCAATAAATCAGGTATAATATTTTTATTCCGGAATAATTCAATAATTTTGAAGCCTTATTTTTCTCTTTTTCTCCCTTTCTGGGTTGGAACGTAAGGGTGTACATTCTCTATGTTCCCTCTTCCCCTCTTTTTCCCTTCTTTTCCTTCTTTTCCCCTTTAGGCTGGAACATAAGGCTGTACATTCTAGATTTCCCCTTTTCCCTCTTCCTTTATCTTTCCCTTATGTTCCCCTCTAGGCTGGAACATTTAGCTCTACATTCTATATTTTCCCCTTTCCCTCTTCCTTTATTTTCCCCTTCTTTTCCCCTCTAGGCTGGAACATTTAGCTATGCATTCTATATATTCCCTTTTCTCTCTTGCCTTATTTTTCCCTTTTTTCCCTCTGGATTGGAACATAAGGCTGTACTACTATATTGTCCTTTTTCCCTCTTCTCTTACCGTTCCATTTTTCAGGCCCCATTTCCCCCTTTTCCAGGGAAATTCCCTGCAAACTAGAAACACTGAATGGAACACATATTAAAATTAATTAGTTTCATGTAAATTTTAATAATAATTCAGACATACTAAATTTAGTTTTGTTCTAGATTCGTCTACAAGAAATATCGGTGTTAGCACTATTTCTTCACACAGTCCACAGATGGCGTGCTATATCAGCGAAGGGCAAATCATAGTTAGCGATATTCACTCTGCAGCCTATACTTCAGCGGTAAAATTTTATTTAAAATTAATTTTATGTTAATCGGAATCTAAATTTTGAAAATTCAAATATCGTAATTTTAAAATTCAAATTTCCCTCTTCCCTTATTTTTACCTTTTCCCCCTTTTTCCCCCTCTTCCCCTTTTTCCCTTTCCCTTTCCCTTCCTCTGGGCTGAACATAAGGCTATACAGTAAGCAGGAGAAATTTCATTAAAATAAATTTCATATTTGTTTTAAATCTAAATACTACTACTACTACTACTATTATTGCTACTACTGCTACTTCTACTGGTACTACTACTACTACTACTACTACTACTACTACTACTACTACTACTACTACTATTATTATTATTATTATTATTATTATTATTATTATTGCTACTACTGCTACTTCTACTGGTACTACTACTACTACTATTACTACTACAACTACTACTACTACTACTACTACTACTATTGCTACTTCTACTACTACTAAATTTTTCATTTCAGGCTGAGACAGAGCCTTTCCTGGCGCACTTACCAGCCCCTGTTTCATATCCCGTCGAGACTATGATTCCTTACGGAGCAAGGCGTACGCCACTAGCGCGTACGCCGTACGACTGCACTTACACTGTGGATTGCGTAGCTAAGGAATCTATCGCAACGCCTAGACGCCAGCAGAGAATTTCACTTGTCGAGGAAGAGTTGACTTCAGTAAGGAGTCCCTTGATTCCAGGCAGCGTTTCAGTGAAGAAAAATCCCCGTGAAAGCGCTGTTTAAATTTGACTTCAAAAAAAAAAAAAAAAATCCTGAATTCTACAATACTCGTTTGATTTATATCGGGACTTTGAAAAATTCAACATTTAATAGATTTCTTTAAGTGGTTCTATATTTAACACTGGTGCTGTTTAACTGAAAATTTTGTACTAACTGAAAAAAAAATTTTAAGATGTTTTTTTTCCAGTTGTAACTTGGAATTTTTTAAGATTTTCTCGTGTGCAACTGAAATTTGAAGACAAAAAGTTAAAATAAAATCTCTTTTCGTGATGAACTGCTAAGAGAATTTCTGTTTTAAGTGAGAATTTTCAAAATCTGTCGAATGTGTGGACGGTGTTGTGTTCAAAGACTTGGAATATTCGACATTTGCATTTCAATGAGGAAACCTTTTGTTCACCATTCTTGCTACGTTTTCTATTGTTCTGCTAATCAGCGTTTCCACTTTGCAGGGAAATTTCCTGGAAAAGAGGGAAATGGGGTCTGGAAATGGAAAAATAAGGGAAGAGGGAAAACGGGAAAAATAGAGTGCACAGCCTTATGTTTCAGTCCAGAGGGGGGGGAGGGAAGGGAAAATAAGGTAAGAGGGAAAAAAAGGGAAACAGAAAGTGGAAACACTGATGCCGATATTTCCAAAAAATGTGAGATTTATTTTTAATCAGAAACCCTATAGGAATAAACTAAATAATTAATAGTTTATTCAAGGGGTCCGAAACTCCGAGGAAAAGTGTACGAAGATTATTTGATAACATACGATAACACGAAGACAACATGGAGATAACGGGTTGATAACATTGATAACACGGCCTAGGTGTACGAAGATTATTGGAAGTTTCGGACCCCTTGAGTGTATTATTATATATTTAGCAGATTATTTATTACAATGCATTTGAAATGATTACTTTTAATTTCAGGTAAATTTCAGTATGTAAATGAATCAGTGATCAAAGGCATTTTTCCCCGTTTGTCGTGTCATTTGCATATTTTGAGTTTCAAGTTTGTTCAGGAGCTTTAAGTTTGGCCAAAAAAAGTTAGTCAGTAGTTTGGAAGAGCCCATCACAGTAAAGTATAAACCACAGTATAGAGAACATTCAGTGACACGGCAATTACCTTCTCCCCATGCTAATGTTGCGAGCGCGAAACTAGCGCCAGATTTCTGGTGGTGAGCGTTGTCGATACTACGAGCCCTCAAAGCCTCAGCCGCCCAGCCTTAATTTTTCCCAATGCAGTCTTAGTTCCGATTACTGCCGTCCGCAGAAATCTGGCGCTACTTTCCTGCTCGCGGTTCTAGCATGGGGAGATGGGAGAACTTCAGTACTGAAGTACTTATACTGTGGCAAATTACTGTGCAAGTTGTTTGACTTCGTGACTGAAAATTTCCTGACTGTTTTGTAACACTGAATTATCAGTCGGAGCAAATAGTGCTTTATACCGTTAAAAAAAAAACACTGTCAAAAGACACCATCGTAGTAACTTTTCGTATTTTCCTTTTACAATAACTTTTCGCGCCAGTGTTTCTACTTTCAGTTTCCCCCGTTTCCCCCTCTTCCCTTATTTTCCCCTTTTTACCCTCCGTACTAGAATACCATGCTATACTCCAGATTTTCCCTTTTTCCCTCTTTCTCCTTTTTTGCCTTTTCAGACCTCGTTTTCCCCTTTTTTCAGGGAATTTCCCTGCAAAGTGGAAACACAGTATGGTACCAAACTTCTCTAGACTGCGTTCAAACCGAAAAGGCACCACAAAAGGCACCATCGTTTGACGTGGACTCTCTATTTCCGAAGAAACCACTGAAGAAATTCATATATCAGGTACGATTCTTCAAAAACTTTATGTACAGCCAGTGTTTCCACTTTTGCAGGGAAGTTCCCTGAAAAAGGGGAAAATGGAGTCTGAAAAGGGAAGACGAAGAAAAGAGAGTAAAGAGGAAATCTAGACCTTGTATATTCTTGCACGGAGGGGGAAAAAGGGGAAAGATAAGGGAAGAGGGGAAAAATGGAAGATTGAAAAGTGGCAACACTGGGTACAGCATGTGTGAAGTCCAAAGTCGTTTTTTGCTATTTACTAAGTTATTCTACAATTAATGTATATAATTACTGATAAAACAAACTATATTTTGACTAAATATACATGCATCATCAAATAATATTCAAACATTCTCGTAAAAACAAAGGAAAAGTGGCATAGAACCTTCCCTTGCTGTCAGTGTTTCCACTTTTGCAGGGAAGTTCCCTGAAAAAGGGGGAAAATGGATTTTGAAAAGGGAAGACGAAGAAAAGAGAGTAAAGAGGAAATCTAGACCCTGTATATTCTTGCACGGAGGGGGAAAAAAGGGGAAAGATAAGGGAAGAGGGTGAAAATGGAAGATTGAAAAGTGGCAACACTGGGTGCAGAAGACGTGGCATAATTAAAATCAATCAGTTAATCATTAATTAATTAATTAATTAATCTTAATGAAGGAGACAATTTAAATGCCCAGGGAAATTAAATGCAAAATAAAAACTGGGCTATTTATCATTGATTTTAATATTGACATTTTTTTTTACTTTTGTTGGTTGTAATTTATGGATGCGGAATAAGTCAGGGGTCCGAAACTCCGAGGTCAAGTGTGCGAAGATTATTTGATAACATGCGATAACACGGAGATAACAGGAAGATAACAGGAAGATAACAGTGATAACATGACCAAGGTGCATGAAGTTTATTTGATAACATGTGATAACATGCGATAACAGGGAGATAACAGGAAGATAACATTGATAACATGACCTAGGTGCACGAATATTATTTGATAACATATGATAACATGCGATAACAGGGAGATAACGGTGATAACATGACCTAGGTGTACGAAGACTATTTGATAACGTGTGATAACATGCGATAACACGGAAATAACAGGAAGATAACAGTGATAACATGACCTAGGTGTACGAAGACTATTTGATAACATGTGATAACATGCGATACCACGGAGATAACAGGCAGATAACAGTGATAACATGACCTAGGTGTACGAAGTTTATTTGACAACATGTGATAACATGCGATAACACGGAGATAACAGGAAGATAACAGTGATAACAGTGATAACATGACCTAGGTGTACGAAGATTATTTGATAACATGTGATAACATGCGATAACAGGTAGATAACAGGAAGATAACAGGGAGATAACAGTGATAACATGACCTAGGTGTACGAAGATTATTGGAAGTTTCCGACCCCTTGGGAATAAGTCAGGGACGGTGTGCATATGTTTAAGGCGTGACAATAGCAGGGACTTATTGTCTCTTAATTTACGACTTGTTTTTCATCCATATTGAAGTTATGCACTGGTTTGGAACCGATAATTCACTCACTTTCTTCTGTCTTTGCATTTTGATCATTTCCAAGTCTTATATCCTTTTTGACAGTCATTATTATCCACAAGTTATCCACTTGTTTTAATGGAACCAGTGTTTCCCACTTTCAGTTTGCCTCTTTTCAACCCTATCTTCCCGTATTTTCCCCCTTTTTCTCCCCTTTTTCTCCATTCCTGTATTTTCCCTGTCTTCCCTTACTTTCCCTTTTTCCCGCTTCCTTTTTTCCTTTTTTCTCTCTTCCCTTTTTCTTTCTTTCCTATTTTCCCCTTTTCCCTCCTCCCTTATTTTCCCTTTTTCCCCATTCCCTTATTCCCCTCTTCCCTTTTTCTTTCTTTCCTATTTTCCCCTTTTCCCTCCTTCCTTATTTTCCCTTTTCCCTCTTCCCTTATTTTTCTCTTTTTCTCCATTCCCTTCTTCCCCCTCTTCTTTTATTTTCCCTTTTTCCTTCTTCCCTATTATTCCTTTTTCCGGCTTCCTTTTTTCCTCTTCCCCTATATTTCCCTTTTCCCTATTTTTCCCTCTTCTCTTATTTTCCCCTTTTCAGTTCAGACCCCTCTCCGTTTTTCCAGGGAATTTCCCTGCCAAGTGGAAACACTGAGTGGAACACGTATAATTTTAATATTGCTATTAGAATTAGTTATTTTCCTATGAATTTTACGAATACTTTCCCAATATCTGAATTTAGTGTTACAACATGTTTATTCTTAAAATTCATTACATTAAATTAAACGAAATTATAAACAGAATACTGGCCCAGGACACGGAATTGAATTTAAAAAAATTAAAAATTCTCTAAAAATTCAATTAAATTTTATGCATTTCACACACACACACAGAGAGAAAAGGTTTTGGTTCCATTCGAGGTGTACAAACGAGAGAAAATATTGAATATTAAACAATTAAGGGTTGGAAAATTAATTACGTTAATCTCATTAATTTTAAAGCAAAATTAAATATATTTAGTTTCTTTTCACATGACGAGTTAATTTTCTATAGACAAAATGAATTGCAAAACTGCCTCTTCTGCTGTTGTTTTGGTGTGTGGTAGCCGTTTACGGTTGTAGTGTTGTGGCGAGAGAACTTGGAATGGAACACTCGATAGATTTGGATTTTTTTTTACATCAGTGCTGTTTCTCGGATGTTGTCGATATGCTGCAGGTCAGGCAGTTTGAAGTTTGCCTCGTTCAGCTTGTTGCGAGACTTGCGAGTGTGATCGATCTGGGCGTAGACTATCGAATCGCCCGGCATCGTCATTTCCTGCTGTTGTAGCTGTTGTTGTTTGCTCTGGTGCTGGTTGTTGAACGTCATGCGGGCTAGAGCCAGCTCTGCGTAAACGACTTCTTCCTAGTTCACCAACAAACAAATTTAGAAAGTTTGTACCGTTATGATTTACTTGTTGAGATTTTACTTGACTAGAACGAATGGAGCTGCAGTGCTCGCCGGGTGGTATCGTCGAGATCCCCGACGACCTGCTCGGGCAGTCCCCGGGACGGATCCCAACGACGGAGGAACCCAGAAAATCCAGCGGGTTATCAGTTATGTGGGGCATTATATCTGAAATATTCAGACAAAAACCAAGTTAAATATATTACTTCAGTCGAAATTCAAAGTTTACATTCAACACTTAGTTAAAAAATCTACCGCTAGATGCCGTTTTGGACGTAAACAAACTAGACCTCCGCCATATTGATTCTAAGTTCTTTGGCTCGGTTACCTTTATCCTGAATGAGATCGGGGTCTTTTGACGCTAGTTCCAAGTAGTCTTTGCCAAGTTCCCTATTCAAGTCTTCCCTTGTTTGACGGCGCTTTCTTCCGCAGTGGAGTCGGAGCCCGACAATGATCCCGACAATCAGCACGACCCCGGTGGCCACAATCCCGATGAGAATCCCGACAGTCGGAGTCAGTTCAAAGCTCGAGACTTGACCAGTCTGCTGTTCCGCGGGCAGACCGTTCAGAAACCAGTTGGCTTCGAGGAACACTGCGTCGCTGACACCACGAGCGTTGACGGCAGTGACTTTCAGCAACGTCCCGACTGCGGGAATCACGGCCACGCTGCTCGAGTACTCGCCGTCTCCGATCCCGCTACCCGGCCGAAGGTGATTTTCCTCGGGACTAGTGTTCGACTTCCAGCTGTGCGTTCGAGGGCTGTCGTCCTGTGTAGCGACACTCCGACCGCTGGCCGAGTTTAAGTAGAGAGCGAAACGGGGAGATGAGGACGAGAGGTTCGCTAAAAGCGTGTTGGTTTTGATGTCGTAGACCTGCAGCTTGAAGTGCTGCGGGATTCCGCCGTCGAAGCCTTCGCCGCAGTCGATTTCGAGCGAGGCCGCTGTCTGGTTGCTGATCGAGCAGTTCGTCGGGGGGTCGGGATAACCTGGAAAAGCGAGAAAAACAAACAATGTTCACACCATAGTTTATACTCAGTATTTCCAGTTGACAGGAACATTTTCCTGGATAAGGGAGAATAAGAGTTTCAAAGGGAAAAAATAAGGGAAGAGGGAAAAGGCAAGCTTAGTAGTATAACTTTATGTTCTAGCAACGAGGGGGAAAAAGGGAAAATTGTGCCCTCTTTCGGGGAAAACAGAACTAAAAGTGGAAACGCTGTCCGCACTGCAGGATTTATTCCGGTGTAAAATTGACAAAGATAAATCATAAAGAGAAGAGATATATAGCTATTCCCAGAGTTATTCCAGTATAGTAAACAAGTTTGAACTTGGAATGGTATTAGCCGCTGATTGCAAATTATTAGATAGGTTACTACTTTATGTGTTAGTAGAGATACTGCAGATAGTACTACTACTATTACTACTGGTATTGCTGCTTACAACACTCTTTACCAACACTGCTATTTTACTGAACTACTGTTTAGTACGGCTACTGTGACAACTGTTGTAGCAACTACAACTACTTCAACACATTTGTGGAACTACTGCTCATTACTACTGATACTAGTCCTACTAACAACACTCTTACTAACACTGCTACACTACTACTACTGCAATAAGGACAACTGGTGTAGCAACTACAACTACTTCAACTGGTACTACTAACCGGCAATATTTTAAAATACCACTCTTTACTAACGCAGCTAATTTTACTACTTATTCAATAAACGACAACTGCTGTACCAGCCACAACTATTTCAAGACATTACTAAGTAGAACTACTACCTTCTCGAAATTCACAATACCTCTTACTTAACACTGCTACTTTACTGCTACTTTACTACTATTTGTGGCCACTTCAGTCATTTCGATGCTTTCGCTCATGATGAAATCAGATTACACTTAGTCAGAGGGTTCATGTTGTTGCTGGCGCTTACTACTCGTGACGATCCTAATCGGGTCCAATTATGCAGTTTCTTATTGGATCTCTGCGGGGCGAGGTAAACGGGGGGAGCAGCCCGCTGAAGCGAAAGCTCAAGTTTTCCTTTCTGACAGTTCATTACGGAATCCTATTAGCAATTAAGCGGTTCCGGATCGTTTGCAGCGTACACACAGCAGCGGGTAGTACGGTGTGCTACCCATCTGCTAGATGATACCACGGTCTAATCGCAGCAATCCATGCTACACGCTAATGATTGGATATCACTGGAAGCTTAAAATAGAATCTTTCGATTATCTAGCAAATGGGTAGCAGGGTATGATACTTCTGATACCTCGATACTTCATCTACTGGATCGGTACTAAAAGCTACTACTCAGCTTTACTAAAATACCCAGTTCACACTTATTTAAATATTCATATTATTACATAGGGTATCGAGGGTAGCACGGTATGCTACCCATATGCTAGATGATACCACCGTCTAATCGCAGCAATTGCCGCTATATAATCTAATGATTGGGTATCAATTATAGCTTAAATAGGATTTTTTGGGTTTTTAGTGCAATGGGTAGCAAGGAATCATACTTCTGATACCTCGATACTTCGTATACTGAATCAGTACTAAAAGCCAATGCTCAGCTCTACCATTATATGTACCCAGTTCATACTTAATATGAATATGAGGAATAATTTAACTATTACAGAGGGTATCGAGTGGTACGATACCTGCAGAGTAGACGTGAAAGACGCAGGGTTCGGCTTGTTGTCCCATCGGGTTCGAGGCCCAGCAGAGTACGGTACCGAAATCGAGTTCGGTGCGCGGGGTATAGCGCAGGATGCTGGTGGATCCGTCGGCGGTAGTGCGGAAATTGGACGGTATATCTACCACATCTCCGCTACCGTTGAAGGCCCATCGAAAGTGGGTAGCAGACGGCTTGGAGTCGACCTGACACGTGATTTCCGCTACGTGACCCTTGGCTGCACCGTAAGAACTGCGCTGATGCCGACTGCAGATTGGCTTATCTGTTTTCCCATTAGTCCAATCAGAGATGATTAATATTATAATAATTAATAATAATGTGTATTTAAATTAGTGTAAGTGTGTAATTAGTAAACGAGAAAAATGGAAAACTAGTAGTAACTTGTAGTTGTAGGAAAAGTTGGGTTATAAGCATTGCTAATGCTACTTTTGCTATTACTGGTACTAAGATTTTTACTACTGCTCCTATTGCTACTAACTGCTTCTCCTAGTGTGGTCCTGTTGATTATATTATTGCTTACTATTACTACTTTTAGTAAAGTTGGACTAATAGTACAGTACTACTAATGATATTGCTACGGTTGGTGTTATTAGTACTAGTAGGATTGCTACTACTGCTGTTGCTAGTACTGTTGATAATGCAACTACTTGACTACTACTATTTCTACTATTGCTGGTGGTACGACTACTGCTGTTATAATGTTACTGCTTTACTACTATTTCCATTAGCACTACTATCGGGTACAACTAGTACGGTTTAACTACTACCACTGTTGCTATCACTTTTATCGGCACCACTATTACTACTACTACTACTACTAGTACTACTACTACTACTACTTTTATTGCTACTATGGCTGCTATACGATTACTAACTACTACTTCTACGATTGCTAACTAACTGCTATAACGATTTTATCACTATTTTATAACTACTTTCTTCTTCTTATTATGACTATTATCATTTTATTATCAATTTTTAGCTGCCCTCTGGCGACGCCATTGAGAAACAATATCCGCTTTCGCCAACCGAAAGAAAAAAAAACACACACACACATTGATACACCCAAACGGTGTTATCAGTGTTATCAACCTGTTATCAGGGATAATTGCGTAGCCACCCCCCTCGCTTCTGGTTATTAAAGGTGTCCGAACTGCGCACTTCATTTGCATATCTTTATTGTAAGGCTACAAAATAGGAATAATAATTAAAAAGAATAGCGAAAATCGTGACTCTGCACATAGCGACTAGAGCCATCACTGTTATCAACTGCTATCACCCGTTGTCACGTGTTATCAACAGGTGTCGGTTGTTATCAACTGTTACCACCCGTTGTAACGTGTTATCACGTGTTATCAACTGTTATCACCCGTTATCACGTGTTATCAACTGTTATCGGCTGTTATCACGTGTTATCAACTGGTATCGGCTGTTATCACGTGTTATCGTCTGTTATCACCCGTTGTCACGTGTTATCGTCTGTTTTCACCCGTTGTCACGTGTTATCAACTGGTATCGGCTGTTATCACGTGTTATCAACTGTTATCACCCGTTATCACGAGTTATCAATCGGTATCGGCTGTTATCACGTGTTATCAACCGGTATCACCCGTTATCACGTGTCATCAATCGGTATCGGCTGTTATCACGTGTTATCAACTGATATCGGCTTTTATCACGAGTTATCAATAGGTATCGGCTGTTATCACGTGTTATCAACTGATATCGGCTGTTATCACGAGTTATCAACTGATATCGGCTGTTATCACGAGTTATCAATAGGTATCGGCTGTTATCACGTGTTATCAACCGGTACCGGCTGTTATCACGTGTTATCAACTGTTATCACCCATTGTCACGTGTCATCAACTGGTATTGGCTGTTATCATGTGTTATCAACTGGTATCGGCTGTTATCACGTGTTATCAACTGTTATCGGCTGTTATCGTACCAATCCGTTGATAGCAAGTTGCAGGAATCATTCCAAAGAATCAAGAATCGAGAAAGTCGCCAACCCCCACCTGGTTTGCCGTAACAAAAACTCAGTGGGGTTCGGCACGTTTTTAATTTCTGCATTTTTTTAAAAAAATGATGAAAATAATTTTAAATAATTTAAAATGCCGACCCCATTTTCTCTATTTACGATAATTATCATAAAATATAATAACATTAAATGTTTTATCTGGAAGATGGTGTTATCAGTTGTTATCAGGTGTTATCAACCATAAATCCTGGTTTTAATTAATTGCAAGTTTCCAACCCCTTTTTGCAAAATGGCCCACCCAAATATGTAAGGGGGGTTCGCAACTTCGAATATTTTTTTTGAATTTCAATTATTTTAATAATAATAATAATAATTTATTGATATCTTATTAGCATTAGATTATAATTTATCATGAATCATGAAATTACTATCATTACGTGTTATCATCGTGTTATCAGTGTTATCAGACGGTGAGTGAGTTGCCGACCCCGTTGCATGCATAACCGAGTTAATGGCGACCTTGCTGCGCTAAAAACATGGAAGCAATGAAACTTGGGAAAAGATATGAAAAAAAAATTCCATTGGCAGATATTTCTAGTGTCTGAAACCGGTTCTATCTCATCTACAGTTCATGATTCTTGATTCCTAGAATGGTTCTTACCAAGATTCTTAAAAGAATCTTAGTATCTGTAGAGTTGAAAGGTACTAAGATTCACTAGGAATCTGAAAGAATCTTAGTTTGTGTAAAGATTCTTGATAGGATTCTTAGTTCTAGACACGTGATTCTTGATTTCTAGAATGGTTCTTACCAAGATTCTTGGAAGAATCTTTGTGAATCTTGGTACCTTTCAACTCTACGGACACTAAGAATCTGAAAGAATCTAAGTTTGTGTAAAGATTCTTGATAAGATTCTTAGTTCTAGACACGTGATTCTCGATTCTGAGAACGATTCTTACCAAGATTCTTGAAAGAATCTTTGTGGAAAGATTCTTGATAAGATCTTAGTTCTATGGACGTGATTCTCGATTCTGAGAATGATTCTTATCAAGATTCTTGAAAGAATCTTTGTGGAAAGATTCTTGATAAGATCTTAGTTCTATGCACGCGATTCTTGATTCTGAGAATGATTCTTACCAAGATTCTTGAAAGAATCTCTGTAAAGAATCTTTAGTATTTGTATATAGTGCTGGATGAAACGAAGTACCAAGTATGGATCTTTATTCTGGGAATGATTCTTGATTCTTAATGAGATTCTCGGTAAGATTCTTGTTTCTGACAAGGATTCCTGCCAAGATTCTTAAAAGAATCTCTGTAAGAGAATCTTTAATATTTCTATGAAAAAAACGTCTAAGAGAATCTTGGTCGTGAGAATGATTCTTGATTCTTAATGAGATTCTCGGTGAGATTCTTGTTTCTGACAAGGATTCCTGCCAAGATTCTTAAAAGAATCTCTGTAAAAGAATCTTTGGGATTTCTATGAAAAAAACGTCTTGGTTGTGAGAATGATTCTTGATTCTTGGGAAGATTCTTGTAGAGATTCTTTCAAGATTCTTCCAAGATTCTTTCTTGAAGAAAAAAGTTACTAACCCTTTTCGGCGTCTTTTGTGTTTCCTTTCTAGGAGATTCTCCATTAAATTACATCGAAACAAAAAATGAGCAATAAACGCAATCTGATACGGATTATATATAACAAAGTCTTAATTCAAGAAAATCTCACAAACTTTATAAGAAACGCTCTATTTACATTGTGTGGTTATTAATAAGCCCATTGTTGTTATTTTTGTGAAACCCCACTACGGCCCAGTGCCACCCCACTGGGCCTCAGTGCAACTCCACTGGGCCTCAGTGCACCCCACTACGGCCCAGTGCTACCTCACTATGGCCCAGTGCTGCCTCACTATGGCCCAGTGCTACCTCACTGAGGCACAGTGCAACCCCACTGGGCCTCAGTGCTACCTCACTATGGCCCAGTGCTACCTCACTATGGCCAAATGCTACCCAATTATGGCCCAGTGCTACCTCACTATGGCCCAGTGCTGCCTCACTATGGCCCAGTGCTACCTCACTGAGGCCACAGTGCAACCCCACTGGGCCTCAGTGCTACCTCACTATGGCCCAGTGCTACCTCACTATGTCCCAGTGCTACCTCACAATGGCCCAGTGCTACCTCACTATGGCCCAGTGCTACCTCACTATGGCCCAGTGCTACCTCACTACGGCCCAGTGCATCCCCACTACGTCCCAGTGCAAAATTATTATATACCCGGTGCAACTCCACCATGTCCCAGTGCACACTACGACCCAGTGCAATCTCATTACGCCCCAGTGCAACCCCACTACGCCCTAGTACATTTCACTACGTCCCAGTGCAACATTACAATATCCCAGTGTGTGATCCTACAATATCACAGTACACACTACGACCTAGTTCATCCCCACTATGGTCCAGTGCAATTTACCCAAAGCGTGGTAGGAGCACTGCACCGTAGTGGGATTTTACTGTAACACTAAATTTCCTAGCTCAGTAGCATATAATGCTAATAATAAATCATTAAATGGACAAAACAAACAAGAGAGAAAACTTACGTAGCACTCTAAGCTGGAAAGATTGGCTGGAAGCTTCTCCTTCCGAGTTAATGGCGTGGCAAGTATAACGGCCGGAAGAAGTACGCGATACCCTTTGAAGAACCAGGCTCGACTCGCTGATGATGATACCGCTACTCACGTTATGTTGCAGCAACACACCCTGAAAGAAGAAAACAAACACTATTATAATAAACCTCTTTTACCATAGCAGGTTACGAGTTTCAGCAAAAACTTGTTGAAAACCGCATAAGGAAAAAAAACACACGGGACTGGTTCTAGTTGCGTAGAGAAGTGGAAAAAAGTGAACGGCGTTCTTTTTCAAATAGAACGCCAGTCGAAAAAGCGTTCGAAACGAAAAAGAACGCCGTTTGTTTTGATTTTGAAAAATTAATTAATTAATTATTATTATTCAATAATTAAATAAACTTGATTTTTTTATTTATTTAATATTATTATTAGTAATTAATATTATTATTATTAATTAATATTATTATTATTCAATCATTAAATAAATTTGAATATTTAAAATGACGTGTTCTTTTTCAAATAGAACGTCAGTCGAAAAAGCGTTCGAAACAAAAAAGAACGCCGTTTGTTTTGATTTTGAAAAAACGTTCTTTTCTGAATCGAACGTCCGAATTTTAATATTTTAATTATTGAATTTCTATAATATTATATTTTTATATTATTATTCGCATTAATATTATTATTATTCAATCATTAAATAATTTTGAATATTTAAAATGTGGTGTTCTTTTTCAAATAGAACGCCAGTCGAAAAAGCGTTCGAAACGAAAAAGAACGCCATTTGTTTTGATTTTGTAGTACGTTCTTTTCTGAATCGAACGTCCAAATTTTAATATTTTAATTATTGAATTTCTATAATATTATATTTTTACATTATTTTTCGTACTAGAATTGTTATAATTCATTAATTATTTCTTTTTAATATTTTAAAAAAAAGTGGCGTTCTTTTTTAAATAGAACGCGTTCTATTTTGAATGGAACGTCAGTATCGAATGTAAACAAACCTTAACATTCGACCATCACAAATAGTTTAACACTATAAATAAAATCTACAGGTTTTACATATGGCGAAAAAAAACAGATTATTTTCAAAAAATGCTAAAAGCTTTTCGAATATTGGCGCCATAAAGGTTTGCAATAAGTGGAAAAAAATAAAAATAAAAGTTGTTCGAAAGATAAGAGAACGTCAATGTGGCGTTCTATGTGAAATAGAACGCCCCGCGTTCTTTTTCCTTTCGAACGTCACTTTTTCACGTAAACAAACAGCGGGTTCTATTGCAGAAAGAATACCAGGTGTTCTACGGAAAAAAGAACGCGTTCTTTTTCTTGTAGAACGTCCCTGTAGGTTTATTGCATTACCAAACAAGTCGTACAGTAAACAAAGGTAAGTGTTGCCACTTTTAAATCTCCACCTTTTTCCCCTCTTCCCTTATTTCCTTTTTTCCCCTCCGTGCTACGTTGTAAGGGTGTACTTCCAAGTTTCCTCCTTTTCCCCTCTTCACTTATTTCCTTTTTTCCCCCTCCGTGCTCCGTTATAAGGGTGTACTTCCAAGTTTCCTCCTTTTCCCCTCTTCACTTATTTCATCTTTTCCCCTCCCTGCTACATTATAAGGGTGTACTTCTAAGTTTCCCCCTTTTGTCTCTTCTCTTATTTTTCCCTTTTCAGCCCCCATTTTCCCCCTTTTCCAGGGAGTTTCCCTGCAAAAGTGGAAACACTGGAAAAAAGGGATGTTCAATTTGCAAGGGGTCCGAAACTCCGAGGCAAATTGTACGAAGATTATTTGATAACACATGATAACACGGAGATAACGTGGAGATAACAGGATGATAACAGTGATAACATGACCTAGGTGTACGAAGATTACTCGATAACACATGATAACAAGGAGATAACGGGGAGATAACAGGATGATAACAGTGATAACATGACCTAGGTGTACGAAGATTATTTGATAACACCTGATAACAAGGAGATAACGTGGAGATAACAGGATGATAACAGTGATAACATGACCCAGGTGTACGAAGATTATTTGATAACACATGATAACAAGGAGATAACGGGGAGATAACAGGATGATAACAGTGATAACATGACCTAGGTGTACGAAGATTATTTGATAACACCTGATAACAAGGAGATAACGGGGAGATAACAGGATGATAACAGTGATAACATGACCTAGGTGTACGAAGATTATTTGATAACACCTGATAACAAGGAGATAACGGGGAGATAACAGGATGATAACAGTGATAACATGACTTAGGTGTACGAAGATTATTTGATAACACATGATAACAAGGAGATAACGTGGAGATAACAGGATGATAACAGTGATAACATGACCTAGGTGTACGAAGATTATTTGATAACGTGTGATAACACGGAGATAACGTGGAGACAACAGGATGATAACATGACCTAGGTGTACGAAGATTATTTGATAACACATGATAACAAGGAGATAACGGGGAGATAACAGGATGATAACAGTGATAACATGACCTAGGTGTACGAAGATTATTTGATAACACCTGATAACAAGGAGATAACGTGGAGATAACAGGATGATAACAGTGATAATATGACCTAGGTGTACGAAGATTATTTGATAACACGGAGATAACGTGGAGACAACAGGATGATAACAGTGATAACATGACCCAGGTGTACGAAGATTATTGCAAGTTTCGGACCCCTTGTCAATTGGTAATCGATTATTTAAAAAAAAAACAAACAAACACATGTTTTCGTAAATAATCGATAGTTGTGGTAGCGTTCGTCTGAAGAATAGAACACATACTTGACGTTCTTTTTTCATACAGAAACCAGTCAGGGTCCTGATCCAATGTCTGCTTTTGTAAACAAAAGAAAAAGCACAGAATAAGTGGATAGACGTTAGATCTGAGATAGAACACTCTTGTTCAGTGTACTGAATCTATATTCAGACTGAAAAAAAATTCAACTAAAATTTAAGACTTTAGTTGCTTTGAGAAATAAGAAAACTACTTCGTCGCGGCGTAGATTAATTAAAGTCCTATTTGAAGTTGATCCGACGCACTCCTCGTTAAGAAAACAAGGGCACCTAATGAGAAGCCAGGGCTTGAAACTTTCAAGATTCAGGTTCAAGAATCAAGATTCAGGTTCAAGAATCAAGATTCAGGTCCAAGAATCAAGATTCGGGTCCAAGAATCACGATTCAGGTTCAAGAATCAAGATTCAGATTCAAGAATCAAGATTCGAAATTTGAATTTATTTCTTAATATAGGCACATTTAGAATCGTATTGTAATTCGTTTCAGGAATCAGGTTCAAGAATCGAGATTCAGGTTTCAAGAATCAAGATTCAGGTTCAAGAATCGAGACTCTAAATTTGCTTATATTTCTTAATAGGCAAATTTAGAATCGTACTGTAATTCCTTTCCAGATTCAGATTCAAGAATCAAGATTAATAATTAAGATAGTAATTAATAGTAATAATCAAGATAATAATTAAGAATCAGATTCTAAATCTGCTTACATTTGTTAATAAGTACATTTAGAATCGTATTGTAATTCCTTTCAAGATTCAGATTCAAGAATCAAGATTCTAAATTTGCTTGGATTTCTTAATATAGGCACATTTAGAATCGTATTGTAATTCCTTTCAAGATTCAGGTTTCAAGAATCAAGATTCTAAATTTGCTTTTATTACTTAATATAGGCATATTTAGAATCGTATTGTAATTCCTTTCAAGATTCAGGTTCAAGAATCAAGATCCAGGTTTAAGAATCGAGAATCAGGTTCAAGAATCAAGATTCTAAATTTGCTTTTATTACTTAATACAGGCACATTTAGAATCGTATTGTAATTCCTTTCAAGACTCAGATTCAAGAATCAAGATTAATAATTAAGATAGTAATTAATAGTAATAATCAAGATAATAATTAAGAATCAGATTCTAAATCTGCTAATATTTCTTAATAGGTACATTTAGAATCGTATTGTAATTCCTTTCAAGATTCAGTTTCAAGAATCAAGATTCAGGTTCAAGACTCTAAATTTGCTTTTATTGCTTAATAGGCAAATTTAGAATCGTATTGTAATTCCTTTCAAGATTCAGGTTCAAGAATCCAGATTATAAATTTGCTTTTCTTTCTTAATATAGGCACATTTGGAATCGTATTGTAATTCCTTTCAAGATTCAGGTCCAAGAATCAAGATTCAGGTTTAAGAATCGAGATTCAGGTTCAAGTATCAAGATTCAGGTTCAAGAATCAAGATTCTAAATTTGCTTTGATTTCTTAATATAGGCACATTTAGAATCGTATTGTAATTCCTTTCAAGATTCAGTTTCAAGAATCAAGATTCTAAATTTGCTTTTATTACTTAATAAGCACATTTAGAATCGCATTGTAATTCCTTGGACTATCAGGGCTATCATTACTTTTGCTTAAGAACCACCCGACCAAATTACAAAGCAAAACCTATGGAAAATGTCGCCCGTTTTTTTTTTTTGAAACTTAATTTTATAATTTAAATAACACGTGGTTTTTAAAAAAATAAGTTTGTAACAAAATGGCGCTGAATATAACCGCTAGTTTTGAAATTATTCAGAAGAAAGTCGGTCCCCGTGGTATAGTTTTGTGTACAACCGCTAATTTGTCTTGAGAGTAACTATTAGTACATACCGGAAACAAGTAGTTGATGCTACTTACTACTTTGCTATCAAATTAGTAAGAAGTAAGTAGTCTTTTGATAAATAATAAAATAGCTGAGTGTTTTTCAATTATTCGTAAGTAATTTTTTAGGAAATTAAATTTCAGCGTAGGGAAATTTTTTGTTAAAAAGGGGAAAACGGGGCGCTGAAAAGGGAAACATAAGGAAACAGGGAAAAGGGAACATCTGTAAGTACGCTTTTGTATTCTAGTATGGGAGGGGGAAAAAGGGGAAATAAGGGAAGAGGGGGAAAGGGGGAAACAAGGAAAGAGGGGAAAAGGGGAAACAAGGAAAGAGGGGAAAAGGGGAAAAGGGGGGAAAAAGGGGGAGACTGAAAGTGGAAACACTGACTTGAATGAGTTAATTTTGTTTTGTTACTATACGAGTCACCTCAGAATGTGAATGAATGGAAATTCAGTCGCATTTTTTCGTGAATGGGTTGTAAAATTACGTCATCCTACGCTACGCGCGAAAAAAAAGTCAAGGTCGTGCGTAAAAATGTTCAAGGTCGTTTAGTTAAATGTCTAAGAATAACAATTTTGCAGCTATACTGCAAGAAAAATGAAAGGGGTCCGAAACTTTCAATAACTTTCGTACACCTAGGTCATGTTATCATATGTTATTAAATAATCTCCGTACACCTTGGTCACGTTATCACTGTTATCAACTTGTTGTCTACATGTTATCTCCGTTTTATCACACGTTATCAAATAATCATCGTACCCCTAGGTCGTGTTATCACTGTTATCAACCTGCTATATACATGTTATCCCCGTGTTATCATATGTTATCAAATAATCTTCGTACACCTAGGTCACATTATCAGTGTTATCAACCTGTTATCTACATATTATCTCCGTGTTATCATATGTTATCAAATAATCTTCGTACAATTTTTCTTGGAGTTTCGGACTCCTTGGAAAAATGCGAATAATAACCCTAATAAAAGAATAAGAGAAATTTTTCGAAAAATTTTGAATCAACTGAAATCTTTACAATATATTGATAATAAATAACGTAAATAATTCCATCTACGTTCATAAATATATAAAATATAATAATAAAGATATAAATAAGATATAAATATGTATAAAGAATAATTAATATGTAAATAAATATATATAAATAAAAAATTATATATAAATATGTATAAATAATAAATTATATGATAATATAATATAACATTATAATAAATAATACATAAATAAATATATATCAGTAAAACATAATTAATATATAAAATAAAAATATAAAATGAATGTAATGTTTTTTTTTTGGATTATTATATTCTTAAAGAAAGACGAGTCTTACCTCATGGCGCCAAGTGATCCTAACATTATTGGGGCGGGCAATGACAATACAATCGAAATAAACGTCGGTTCCCTCGCGAATGTTCTCGCTCTCCAGATTACGACCCAGCTCCAGGCGAACTTGCGGGGCGTCTGTTACATCCATCATCAAGAGCACAACAACAAAAGAAGGTAAGTAAGTATAGTAAAAAAAAAAATAAAAAAAACCAACACTCTACTAATAGCAAATAGATTTACAGGTAAGAAAAGAGTCTCCAACTTTTATCAAGATACTCCATTCTTATAGTACCTTTTATGTATTCTATATGTTGTAGTATCTTTATATTATGTCCCAGTGGAAAATTAAGGATGTCAGCTACATCCTGAACCATATTCCTAAAATATTCTGAATATCCTGAACCACGTCCATCATCAAGAGTATAAAAACAAAAGAAGGTAAGTAAGTATAGTAAAAAAAAATAAAAAAACCAGCACTCTACTAATAGCAAATAGATTTACAGGTAAGAAAAAAGTCTCTAACCTTTATCAAGATACTCCATTCTTATATTATCTTTTATGTATTCTATATATTGTAGTATCTTTATGTTATGTCCCAGCAGAAAATTAAGGATGTCGGCTACATCCTGAACCATATTCCTAACATATTCTGAATATCCTGAACCACGTCCATCATCAAGAGCACAACAACAAAAGAAGGTAAGTAAGTACAGTAAAAAAAAAAAAATAAAAAAAAAACCAACACTCTACTAATAGCAAATAGATTTACAGGTAAGAAAAAAGTCTCTAACCTTTATCAAGATACTCCATTCTTATATTATCTTTTATGTATTCTATATATTGTAGTATCTTTATGTTATGTCCCAGCAGAAAATTAAGGATGTCGGCTACATCCTGAACCATATTCCTAACATATTCTGAATATCCTGAACCACGTCCATCATCAAGAGCACAACAACAAAAGAAGGTAAGTAAGTACAGTAAAAAAAAAAAAATAAAAAAAAACCAACACTCTACTAATAGCAAATAGATTTACAGGTAAGAAAAAAGTCTCTAACCTTTATCAAGATACTCAATTCTTATTGTACCTTTATGTATCCTGTATATTGCTAGTATCTTTATATTATATCCCAGCGGAAAATTAAGGATTTTCAGGATATCTTGAATATCCTGAACCACGTGGAAAAGGTGAAACAGGTAAAAGGTGGGACAGGTAAGAAAAAGTCTCTAATTTTTAACAAGATACTCCATTCTTATAGTACCTTTTATGTATTCTATATATTGTTAGTATCTTTATATTATATCCCAGCGGAAAATTAAGGATGTCGGCTACATCCTGAACGATATCCGTAACATAGACTGAATATCCTGAACCACGTCCGATCGTGGATGAGCAAAAAAAAAAAAAAAAAAATTGTGTTCAGAATTGTGAATCTTGATTAAGGAGGGTACCATTAAGTATCCTGAAGAGCGTTTTTTTCAGGACGCTGTTAAGTACCCTGAACATGTGTTATTCAGGCATTACAGTGTCAGGGTCCTGAACACCCTGGAAGTGGGCCAATTCCGCTGCACTCACAGTCCTCATTGGCGTCCTGCAAATGTCCTTTTCAGGATATTTTTCAGGGTCCTGAAACTATCCTTAATTTTCTGCTGGGACACTATCACTATAGCATACCATCATAGTATATTACTATTATATTAAATTGTCTTTGTACATTATATAGCTTTGATGTTACTTTCCAGAGCTATAGATACCAGTGCTTCCACTTTGCAGGGAAATTCCCTTAAATAAGGAAAATGGGGAAGAGGGAAAAGGGGAAAATGGAGGGAAAAGCGAATTTACAAATGTAGCTTTACTCTGTAGCACGGAGGGGAAAAAAGGGGAAATTGATATTTTCAAACGGAGGGGGGAAAAAAGGGAAAAAAGTGGAAGCACTGATAGATACGTTCCTGGAACTTTTTTGTTTTCTAAGTTTTTATTCTAGAATAAGAGGGTTGCGTGATTGTAGACCATTGGAAGTCGGGGGTAGAGTCTTGTTGCTTTGAGTTGTGCTTCATTGGAGGTCAATTTTATGGAGTGGAACAAAAGCGGAACCTGAGATAAGAGCCGTGGAGAGGGTGTTCCAGGATCTTATCAAAGCGACGCACGAAACACACGTCAATTCTACTACCCCGACTACTTTGGCAATTACACGATAACATTTGATAATGTCTGATAACAAACAAAATAATGACAAAACAAACAGTAGAAAACAATAACATGGCTATACGCAGTCAGTGTTTCCACTTTTCAATTATTCCTTTTCCCCCCTCTTCCCTTATCTTTCCCCTTTTCCCCCTCCGTGCTAGAATATACAATGTCTAGATTTCCCCCTTTTCTCCTCTTCCCTTATCTTTCCCCTTTTCCCCCTCCGTGCTAGAATATACAATGTCTAGATTTCCCCTTTTTCCCCTCTTCCCTTATCTTTCCCCTTTTCTCCCTCCATGCTAGAATATACAATGTCTAGATTTCCCCTTTTCCCCCCTTCCCTTATCTTTTCCCTTTTCCCCCTCCATGCTAGAATATACAATGTCTAGATTTCCCCTTTCCCCCCCTTCCCTTGTCTTTCCTCTTTTCCCCCCTCCGTGCTAGAATATACAATGTCTAGATTTCCCCTTTTCCCCCTTCCCTTATCTTTCCCCTTTTCTCCCTACGTGCTAGAGTATACAATGTCTAGATTTCCCCTGTACCCTCTCTCTTCTTTTTCCCTTTTCAAACCCCACTTACCCCCTTTTTCAGGGAATTTCCCTGCAAAAGTGGAAACACTGATGGTAGTAGTAGTAAGTTTTGGTAGTTTTTGAGTAGTTGACGCTTACAGATGTGATGACAAGTAATAGTGCCTAATAGTATGATGATAACAGACAATGTGGATGGTTAGTAGTAAGTTTTGCTAGTTTTTTAGTTGGTTGACTAATGGATGGTAAGTTGTGATTACTTAGTGCTACTGTGGTAACTACTACTACACTACTGGACCAACTACTAGTTTACTACAACAAATACCCCTATTACTACTTACTGTTACCATTACGACTACTGTAATACTGCTAGGTTACTACAATACTGCCACTGCTACTACGCTACTGTTACTACTACTACTACTACTACCACTACCATCACCGCTACTCATAACACTGCCGCTACAACTACTAAACTTTTGCTACTACTACTACTGCTACTAATGCTACCGCTTTTACTACTATTGCTTCCATTACTAGTAATTATGCTACTGCTATTACTCCTACCACTACTACTACTACTTATATTAACACTACTACATATGCTACCACTACTACATATGCTACCATTACTACTACTGCTTCCACTACTACTACTAATACCACTAATACTACCACCCCTACATATGCTACAATTACTACTACTGCTTCCAACACCACTACTACTACTAATACTACCACTACTACTACTAATACTACCACTACTACCACCACCACATATGCTACCATTACTACTATTGCTTCCACCACCACCACTACTACTACTACATATGCTGCCATTATTACTACTACTACTACTACCACTAATACTACCACCCCTATCGCTACCATTACCACTACTACTAGTTCAACTATTACTAAGCTTACGTAAAGAAAAAAGGGATATGATCTTACAGTAGACGTCAAGGATCCAGGAATCCTCGAGGGCCGACGAGGGACCCAGCGCCGGGTTCTCGGCCCGACACACCAGGCGTCGGCCGTCGTCGTCAGGCGTCAGTTGGAGCGTTAATTGACTCAGCGTGACGTTGCCTCCATCAAACAACTAACAAACGTAAAAAAAAAAGCTATTGTAGTAATAATAGTAACACAAACTTACACAATGGACTTGACGTTGATAACACATGATAACACCTGATAACAACTGATAACAGTGCCATTTCCCAAATTTTTCGATTTTATACCTTGTTAGAGAAACATACGTTTACGACGTAACAATAGAAATCAATAGAAAGCAAAAGATAATGGGGATAACCCATGCAACAGGGTCTGAAACGCTGATAATCTGACCCTGTTATCACCTTGTTATCACCTTGTTATCAGTCAAGTTCTTACGTCAAAGCAGATAGGTCGAGTATTGCTCTTATGGTATTATACATTGATAACAATAGATAATGGGTTAGTAACAATGGATAACATTTCGAAGTACACAATAGTACGTTATTAATAAGTGATTATCACATTTTAATCGATAACTGTACTAATTTCGAGTCATTAAATGCAATAGTCGACTTAGTTGTAATCAAAGGTACCAATTATTATCTACGTATAATTAGTTATCCTTAATTATCATTTGCTTTTATTAGCATTTTTTTCTATACAATTAAGTCATCATTACCTATCGCTTACTTTTATTACAATTGTCTACTATTCTTTTATTGATGCTGTATGCTGTTCTCGCTATTGTTTGGACCGTATTGTTATTAATAGTTACGGGTAAGCTCATACCGTTTCCTGGGCTCTCCTCAGCAGGACGCCATCCTTCCACCAGGTCACCGTTGCCGAAGGTCTCGACCCCACAGCTTGACACGTCACTTCGTATCTTTTATTAGCGGATAACGGTTGCCTGCTGCTCAGTATCCGCACTTCCAGTGGCCTCACTAATTTAAAAAAAAAAAACAGTCAATTAACATATCCAGAATCGATTAGACCGAGTATTTGTTCAGGTAAAACATAAAGACTAGTGTTTGATCTGGAAAAATTTTATATGAAGCTGCTCAGTATGGCCACTTCCAGTGGCCTCACTAATTTCAAGAAACAGTCAATTAACATATCCAGAATCGAGTAGACCGAGTGTTTGTTCACGTAAAACATAAAGACTAGTGTTTGATCTGGAAAATTTTTATATAAAGTTGCTCAGTATGCCCACTTCCAGTGGCCTCACTAATTCCCAGTAAAAAAATTAAGTAGTTCAGGTAAGTAGTTTTTGCGCTGTTGACCCTGCTGACTCGGATGCTTACTACCGCTTACTTGAAGTAAGATGTCTGGATCTGTCTATACCACGGCTTATCTAGAGTAAGTCTTTGGTAGTTGCTTACAACTACTTAATCGGAGTAAGACATCTTACACTACTGGAATCGGCAAATTTCAGTCCCTTAAGACGTCTTACAGCCTATTCTGACAATGTTGAAGTAAGTACTTGCAAGTGAATTACATACGACTACTTACCAACTGATTAATTTTTTACTGGGTTTCAAAAAACAAGTCAATTAACATATCCAAAAATCGATTAGACAATTAAAGCCGAGTGTGTTTGTTCAGGTAAAACAAAAAGACTAGTGTTTGATCTGGAAAAAGTTATATAAAGCTGGTCAGTATGCCCACTTCCAGTGGCCTCACTAATTTCAAAAAACAGGCAATTAACATATCCAAAAATCGATTAGACAATTAAAGCCGAGTGTGTTTGTTCAGGTAAAACAAAAAGACTAGTGTTTGATTTGGAAAAATGTTATATAAAACAGCCGTGTTGTCGTTTGCCATTAAGAGTTGTGTTTGGACAGAGCGTCGAGTGGCCCGTAGTAGCCAAGCCTCTTCACGCCACCATCTCTTGTTTGCTCCCCGTAAACGAGTGCTCGTCACCTCTCACTTATTTTACCATACATTTCGTGTCTTTTTTTTATTTTTTTACTTTTATTCGATAACTAGTTCGTGCCTCTAACTATTTTAACTACTTATTCACTATAAATACTAGTTTATCTAATTTCATTGTCTACGTAAAGTGTAATGGCTGGCTAACACTGCTTTCTTGATGGGTTTAAACTTTTTGAGAGCTGGGAAACAATAGCTTAAAAATAGTTTAAAAATAGTTTAAAGTTAATAGATACTGAATTAACTATTTTAGCTACTTTTTCTGTTATAAATACTTGATGTACGGATTTATTTTCTATCGCCAAAGGTACTTATAACGTAGTTGAATGTAGATAGTTCGAGAAAGTAGTAGTCTTAAAAAATAGTTTGAAATAGTTCGGAACCAAAACTATCTTAACTACTTTTTCTGTTATAAATACTTAGTATACAGACTTATCTTCTATCGTCTAAGGTACTTATAACGTAGTTGAATGTAGGTAGTTCGAAAAAGTAGTAGTCTTAAAAAAATAGTTTGAGATAGTTCGGAACCCAAACTATCTTAACTAGTTTCTGTTAGGTTTCTGTATTAATATACAGATTTATTTTCTGTCGTCTAAGGTACTTACAACGTAGTTGAATGTAGATAGTTTGAAAAAGTAGTTTGAAAAAATAGTTTGGAATAGTTCGGAATAGTTCGGAACCCAAACTATCTTAACTACTTTTTCTGTTACAAATACTTAATATACAGATTTATTTTCTATCGTCTAAGGTACTTATAGCGTAGTTGAATGTAGATAGTTCGAGAAAGTAGTCTTAAAAAATAGTTTAAAATAGTTTGGAATAGTTCGGAACCCAAACTATCTTAACTACTTTTTCTGCTATAAATACTTAGTATACAGACTTATCTTCTATCGTCTAAGGTTACTTATAAGGTAGTTGAATGTAGATAGTTTGAAAAAGTAGTTTTAAAAAAATAGTTTAAAATAGTTAGGACCGTTTTATTTGAGGCCCAGCACACACACGTGTGGCGTGATGAGAAAGTTTTCACGTCGTAAAAGAAAAATCATATATAACGAGGCACAGGGTTTTTACTGTCGAGAATTTTTATGGCTCCATTGAAAAGCCTTTTGGAAAAGGTGTGACAATTCCTTTTGACATCAATTGACGTCAATTGACAATAACCAATCTTAAATAATAGAATTAGTTTAAACGTATTATTATTATTATACTGGACATGAATGGAAGAGAGGAGAGACAGGGAAAAAAATACTGAATTAAGGACGATGTTGACCATCCAAAATGCATTATTTCTAAACCACACTACAGCCCAGTGCATTAGCTACTCTGGACCGTAGTGAGGGAAAAAATACTGGAAGGGGCCTATGGATTGTGGTGAAGATGTCTGGGGTATAGAAAAATATTCAGGACGATGTTGACCATCCAAAAATGCATTATTTCTAAACCACACTACGGCCCAGTCCACTTCCCGCACTGGGCCGTAGTGAGGGGGAAAAATACTGAAAAGGGTCTATTGATTGTGGTGAGGATGTCTTATCTGGACACTGATGTATTTTATGGGTTCGCAAGGTGTAAGTATAAAGTGGAGCCAATTTTATGGCTCAAAAGGGTCGGCCGCCATCTTCTTTTGTTCCAGGAATCTTCTCCAGGAATCTTAATCAGTACCGCCCATAAGGATTCACGTCTTCATTATGCATAGTAAACACAGTGGAGGGTACATACTAAACAGTCCAGCATTCTGGAAACTGGGATTCTTAACATCGATCCTGTTGAGGGATTGTTTGTGTTACTGGACTGTATCGATTTGTGAAAAGCTTCTTTGTATTCCATTAACTCAAAGTGTTAAGCAGCCTGTCCAGTAGAGCTATGTTTGTCTCTTTGAAACAGTTTTCTCGTCAGCCACGGTGAAATGGACGAGTCAATAATTGGATTTCAAATCGATTTCAGCAAAATCGATACTTAACATCTCTGCCCAAAAGGGTTATCCATTACAACCTGGACTGAACTTCGTAACGTATGCATGGGAACTTAATATTTCAGAAATTTCGTCAGCAGAGATCCTACACCATTAACTAACTGCACTGCACTGGGCCGTAGTGCAGTTCAGTGTAGCAGGTGCACTGGGCCGTAGTGGGGTTTGAGAAAAATATCAAGGACGATGTTGACCATCCAAAAATGCGTTATTTCTAAACCCCACTACGGCCCAGTACACCTCCCGCACTGGACCGTAGTGGGGTTTGAGAAAAATGTCAAGGACGATGTTGATTATCAAATTAAATTTTAATTAATAATAGTATTTTATGATAGTAATGATACTTTTCAATACTTCTAATGGCCAGTACTATAATTTATTAACGAAATACTCCCACGAAGCTTCTTAAGGGTCTGAAACTTCCAATAATCTTCGTACACTTAGGTCGTGTTATCACGGTTATCAACCTGTTATCTCCATGTTATCCTCGTGTTATCACGGTTATCAACCTGTTATCTTCCATGTTATCCTCGTGTTATCATATGTTATCAGATAATCTTCGTACACCTAGGTCGTGTTATCACGGTTATCAACCTGTTATCTCCATGTTATCCTCGTGTTATCATATGTTATCAGATAATCTTCGTACACTTTTCCACGGAGTTTCCGACCCCTTGGAAGCTTCTTAAAGGGATCGATCCTGTATGAAATTTTTGTTCCAGAAAAATCCTCGATTAATCTATCAGAATGGAAGAGGTTCCCTTGGGCGATTTGTGTAATTCCCTGATTAAGTGATAACATGATGATAACATGATGATAACACAGATCAGCTACCATAAGCCTATATAAGCTTTCCACTGTAGATTTTTCCACAATTTACAGTGTTATGGATAACAAACTATTAAAAAAAATCAACAAGAATAATAGTAATAGTTAATAATAAATAGTCAATATGGAATTAATAAAATGGTAGAACATAGTTAATAAGGATAAATAATATCATTATAATGACAATAGTTATGAAATCATAAATAGCCAATTATTATTATAAATTATTTTTACAATATTCAAATATTTTTATATAAAAAAATACTGCCATAAGCCTATAAGCCTTCCACTATAGATTTTTTCAAAATTTACAGTGTTATGAATACTAAAATATTCAAAAAATTCACAAGAAAAATATGTAATAGTTAATAATAAATAGTTAATCTGGAATTAATAAAATGATAGAATATAGTTGATAAGGATAAATAATATTACTATAAAATCATAGATAACGAATTATTTTTATAAATATTTATTAAAATATTCAAATATTTAATCAAAACAATTTAAATGATATTTTTATATTAAAAAATACTGCCATAAGCCTATAAGCTTTCCACTATAGATTTTGTAAATATTTACAGTGTTATGAATACTAAACTTTTCAAAAAATCAACAAGAATAATAGTAATAGTTAATAATAAATAGTTAATATGGAATTAACAAAATGACATAATATAGTTGATAAGGATAAATAATATTATTATAAAATCATGAATAACCAATTATTTTTAAAATATTTAAATATTTAATTAAAACTATTAAAATAATGTTTTCATAATAAAAATATTGTTTAATCGAAAAAAAGTAACCATTATCATTTATAACTTTTTTTTCTGGATTTTTTCCTACTGTTTCTCTCTGCTACTTTCTCTCTTTACTACTACTACTATGCTATACTATACTATACTATACTACCTGCTACTCTCTCTCTCTACTACTATGCTATGCTATGCTATACTATACTACCTGCTACTTTCTCTCTACTACTATGCTATTCTATACTGCCTGCTACTCTCTCTCTACTACTATGCTATACTATACTACCTGCTACTTTCTTTCTACTACTACTATGCTATACTATGCTATACTATACTACCTGCTACTCTCTCTCTACTACTATGCTATGCTATGCTGTACTATGCTGTACTATGCTATACTATGCTATACTATACTACCTGCTACTTTCTCTCTCTCTCTCTCTTTTGTTATTTTATACATAACATAAATTATATAATATTTTTATAATAAAAATATTGCCTAATTAAAATAATTAACCATTATCATTTATAACTTTTTTTCTGGATTTTTTCCCTACTATTTCTCTCGCTCTCTCTCTCTCTCTCTCTCTGTAGAAATGAAGATATGTTGTTTTTTGGCTTTGGGGTATATGCTGTCCTGCATGGCTAATGCAGGCGAAGAGGTGAGCTGGACCCATCAGAGTCAAATAGAGACAGAGAGAGAGAGATAAGTCGTTAGTATGCATAGCAAAGTTTAGCGCGGGGCTTGTTCATTGGAAACTGACTTTGTGGCCCGCGCGCGAGACAATTGAGTTGTCCCGGCCGCGTAATGGTCCGTGTCCAGTACCCCCACCCCGAAGGTCCCCGTGGGACTTTTGAAGGGAAATTCCCTTGAAAAAGGGAAAAAGAGGGAAAGGAGAGGGAAAGGAACTTTGTTAAGTTAAGAATTTAGCAATCAGATAGGCATCATACCTTTTAAATTAATCTCAAGGGGAAAGAGCAAATTTTGGAAAGGAGGGAGAATTCCCTGAAAAAGGGAAAAGAGGGAAAAGAGGGGGAAAGGAACTTTGTTAAGTTAACTGTATTTGGCAATCAGATAGGCATCAGAAATTTTAATTATATCTCAAGGGGAAAGAGCAAATTTTGGAAAGGAGGGGGAATTCCCTGAAAAAGGGAAAAGAGGGAAAAGAGGGGGAAAGGAACTTTGTTAAGTTAACTGTATTAAGCAATCAGATAGGCATCATACCTTTTAGATAAATCTCAAGGAGAAAGAAAAAACTGTGGAAAGGAGGGAGAATTCCCTGAAAAAGGGAAAAGAGGGAAAAGAGGGGGAAAGGAACTTTGTTAAGTTAAGAATTTAGCAATCAGATAGGCATCATACCTTTTAAATTAATCTCAAGGGGAAAGAAAAAATTGTGGAAAGGAGGGAAAATTCCCTGAAAAAGGGAAAAGAGGGAAAAGAGGGGAAAGGAACTTTGTTAAGTTAACTGTATTTGGCAATCAGATAGGCATCAGAAATTTTAAATAAATCTCAAGGGGAAAGAACAAATCGTGGAAAGGAGGGAAAATTCCCTGAAAAGAGGAAAATAAGGGAAAATAAAGGGGAAAGAGGATTTTACAAGTTTAACTGTATTTAGTATCAGACGTTTGAAACAAATGTCGAGGAGCGAAAGAAAAAATTCTGGAAAGGAAGGGAAATTCCCTGAAAAAGGGAAAAATAAGGGACGAGTAAAATAGAAGGGAAACGGAATTTTGAGATGTTTCAAATAATCCTCGTGGAGGAAAGGAAAGACTGTGCAGAGGGGAAAAAGGGAAATTTCAAGTTTCAAGATAAGGGAAAAAGAGGGAATAAGAGGGAAAATAGAGGGAAAAAGGAATTTTGAGATAATTTAGATAATCCTCGTGGACGGAAAGAAAAGACTATGTAGAGGCGGGAAAAGGGGCAAAAAGTAGGAAACGAGGGAAAAGGAGGGGAAAAGGAGGGGAAAAGAGGGAATTTTCCCTGGATTCAGCACCCTTTTAACAATGCTGCGGTCAGTTTAAGACTTAAGTGCTGCACCTTTGTTGAAATTTAAACTTGAACTTTCAAATCTGCTTTTGACGCATTTCAGTGGGTCAACTGGACCAAGGGGTCGGAAACTCCGAGGAAAAGTGTACGAAGATTATATGATAACACGGAGATAACATGGAGATAACAGGTTGATAACGGTGATAACACGGCCTAGGTGTACGGAGATTACTGGAAGTTTCGGACCCCTTGAACTGGACCAACGAGTCAACTGGAGTTGGTTGTGACTCACTGGGGAGTTACTATATTCAAGCTCGGTAGTTAAACTACAATTAGTTTGGGTCAGTTCAAAGGGTTTGTGAATCAGTTTAAAAGGACTTTCAATTACTAGAGTTGACTTGAGGACTCATTACTGGAGTTGTCTGTGACTCACCTGGGAGTTACTATTGCGCATTTCATTAACTTACAATTAATTTTCATTTTTTTCCAAGTTTTTTTTTTATCCTCCATAAGCAAAATTACAAGTTATTTAATTAGAGTTTGATATAGTGAGTTGATTTTGACTCATGCGTGAGTTACTTCTGACTCACTTATCCCAATTATTTCAAATATGAATAAAATCAACCGTAGATTTATCAATATAATTATTTAACATTATTTTAACTTAATTAGCATTTATTTCAATTGTGTTTGTATAATGTATTTAAATGGAGTTAGATATAGTGAGTTGATTTTGACTCATGCGTGAGTTACTTCTGACTCACTTACCCTAATTATTTAAAATATTAATAAAATCAACCGTAAATATATTAGTTATTTATTTTAATAATATTTTTATGATTTTTAGAAAAAAATATTCGTAAATAATCAATCTTTATTTTTATTATGTTAACTTAATTAGCATTTAATTCAATTATGTTTTTTTACGATTTTTGTAGAAAATTTAATTTAAATCAATTTTTACGAATTCCTATTGGTTGCCTGCCCTCGTTAAGCTGATTGATTGGTTCTTCAGAAGCGCCGCTCTGTCCAAGTCAATTTGTAGATAAATCAATACGAAAAAAAAAACACAAATTTTTTGAATAAAAAGAATTTTATTAAATTTAATTCAATTAAAATTTATTGTTACAATAAATAATTAGATTAAGATAATTAAATAATAATTATTAATAATAATAAATGATATTAATGATAAATAATTAAAATGATAAATAAATAATAATTAAGATAAATAATTGATTAAGATTAGATAATTAATAATAAATTAATTAGATTTAATTACATAATTAAATCTAATTAATCACCAGACCGTCCAAATTCCAAGAGGTCTGAAACTCCGAGGAAAAGTGTACGAAGATTATCTGATAACATATGATAACACGGAGATAACATGGAGATAACAGGTTGATAACAGTGATAACATGACCCAGGTATACGAAGATTATGTGATAGCATATGATAACACGGAGATAACATGGAGATAACAGGTTGATAACAGTGATAACATGACCCAAGGTGTACGAAGATTAACTGATAGCATATGATAACACGGAGATAACATGGAGATAACAGGTTGATAACAGTGATAACATGACCCAAGGTGTACGAAGATTATTGGAAGTTTCGGACCCTAATGCCCTGCAGCAAAGGGTCGGAAACTCCGAGGAAAAGTGTACGAAGATTATTTGATAACAAGGAGATAACATAGAGATAACAGGTTGATAACACTGATAACATGACCTAGGTCTACGAAGATTATTGGAAGTTTCGGACCCCTTACAAAATTCAATCCTCGTTATATTCAAATTTGGCGGGAACCGAAAAATCAGAGCTTAAAATTGTGGCAAATCCCCTTGCAGTGTTATCACCTGTTATCAGATGTCATCAAGGGGGGTCCGAAACTCCGAGGAGAAGTGTACGAAGATTGTTTGATAATACCACGTGATAACGCTGAGATAACAGGTTGATAACATGACCCAGGTGTTGTCGAAGATTATTGCAAGTTTCGGACCCCCCCTTGGGTGTTATCAGTGTTATCACATGTCATTTTCGCATTTAGAAAATTTACAAAAATAAAATTTATATTTTTATAATAATTTGTAATTTTTAAAATATATTTTTAAATATTTTTATTAATTATTATTATATCATTATTTTATTTATTAATATTATTAATAATTAATATTATTATTTATTAATATTGTCATTTTTATGGTTTTTTTTAATAAATATAATAATTTAGAAAAATTATTGATTAATTAAATTTTCAATTAAATTTTTAAATATAATGCTTTTAATTTGAATTTGACAAGGGGTCGGAAACTTCCAATAATCTTCGTACACCTAGGCCGTGTTATCACTGTTATCAACCTGTTATCTCCATGTTATCACGTGTTATTAAATAACCTTCGTACACTTTTCCTCGGAGTTTCGGACCCCTTGCTGCAGGGCATTAGGGTCCGAAACTTCCAATAATCTTGGTACACCTAGGTCATGTTATCACTGTTATCAACCTGTTATCTCCATGTTATCTCCGTGTTATCGTATGTTATCAAATAATCTTCGTACACCTTTCCTCGGAGTTTCGGACCCCTTGGAAGTTGAATTTGAATTCATTAAGTGAGAATCATGATTCTTAAGATTCTTGAGATTCTTGAGATTCTTGTTGTAGGCGAAATCTCAGCTGTTGTCACAGCGCAGATGGTCTTATGACGGATTGCGCTGGGGTAATTGGATTTTGTAAACCCGTACAGTTCGTGTTGTAGTGTTGTATAGTGTTGTAGCGCTAAAACAGTTTCGCCCAGTCTCGCTAATGCAACTTTCGCAAAACTACACCCAAACTGTTGTTATCACATGTTATCACATGTTATCATTGTTATCACTAATTCTTACGAGAGTTGCGGACCCCCCGCCGTATGTGGCGACAATGTGTGACAAGTGACAAAGAGTCACGTGTTCAATTTATTATGTGTGAACTGTAAACAGGATCATTAACATAGAGAGTTGAGCACCGAATGACTAGGTAGCTGAACACTACCTTCCCTCTGAATCACTAGCTGAACGGTAGCTGAACTCATCCATGGTTAATCAAACTGTACCCTCCGAATAAGGGGGCTGAACATTGCGTGACTGAGTTCTTTAAAGATTCAAGCGTAAGAACCCTGTGAAAGTGGGCCAATTTCACACTGTCATCTAGCTGAATCCATGGTAAATCATGCATCGTTCAGATACCGGGGCAAAGTGTCCTGCTGCTTTATTGATTTGACTTAATCAGTTGCATCATTAATTACTTCGTTAGTAAGTTATACAGCTAATCGACTACTGACTTAGTTACAAGCTTACCCATTACTAATTAGTTAGTTAGTATGACGTAATAGCTTATTAAAGGACTTACTAATTTTATAGTTATTTAAATATAAATATGTTTCAAATAAGTTAATATCATTATTTATTTTTAGTAGTTACTAACCTAGTGGCCGTAGAGATAAACGAGCAACAACAAGTGGTAGCAGTGCGACAACACTTGACAACAATGACAACAACAGTCTGTTGTATGAAGAGGATTATCAACAGATGCGGCTGTTTGCCCTACAGACCCTTAAGCTCGTAGATTTACTATTTACTACAGAGCTGTTTATAAGTAGACATAATCTGTCGAATACGTGGACACACCATAAGATGCGTAAGGAGAACTTGAATGGTGTCCACGGATTCGGCAGATTCGTTTCACTGCTACCGTTTCTGCTACTATTCTAACACAATGCTATAACTAACTATAATTTGTCGAATCCGGGGACACACCATAAAACGCATCAGGACATCTTCCGTGCTGTCCACGGATTCGACAGATTACCTACTCATTACTAATACTACTACTGGTGCTACTACTACTACCACTACTATACTCTAGTATGGTACTACTACTACTGCCGCTACTACTACTACTACCACTACTACTATTACTACTACTATTGCTACTACTGTTACTACTACTATTGCTACTACTGTTACTACTGCTACTGCTACTGCTACTACTGCTACTACTGCTACTACTACTACTACTACCACTACCACTACTACTACTACTACTACTACTACTACTACTGTTACTGCTGCTGCTGCTACTAGTACTACTGTTACTACTGCTACTGCTACTGCTACTGTTACTACTGCTACTGCTACTACTGCTGCTACTGCTACTACTGCTACTACTGTTACTATTGCTACTGCTACTATCCTTCTACTACCCCTAGCACGAATCCTAATAATAGCAATCCCTCATACTAATGCAACAAGTTTTCAAGGTGCGGGATCCGACGTAAAGCCACTACAGTGCAGGGATTAAAGTCTAAGATTTCCATACAGCGCCCACCTTTTTCTAATGAAATCTAATTACGCGCAGCAGACGACACCAGAGACCAGAGACACACACACACACAGCAAAAGTAATTAACCCGCAAGATTTGCTTCGAACATTCCGTGTCTGCCCACAGCAAAAGACTTGCGAGGATCCTCTTCTTGATTAACATTCCCCTCACCGCAAACTATTAGTGTTAGCCGCGAAAACAAACTTCATCTATTAACTAATCAATATATTTATTTATTTCTTCTCGGCTTAGGCCGTAGGCCTATTACCACACAAGATTTGCATACACTTCAAAGAAATTGTTCGATTGTGTAGAAATCCCTGGATTATCTATGAACTAACCAGTATATTTATTTATTTATTTATTTATTTCTTCTCGGCTTAGGCCGTAGGCCTATTGCCACATAAGATTTCCATACACTTCAAAGAAATTGTTCGATTGTGTAGAAATCCCTGGATTATCTATGAACTAACCAGTATATTTATTTATTTATTTATTTATTTCTTCTCGGCTTAGGCCGTAGGCCTATTGCCACATAAGATTTCCATACACTTCAAAGAAATTGTTCGATTGTGTGGGAATTCCTGGATTATCTATTAACTAATCATTATATGAATCATATTTTATTATTATTCAGTATTTTTCTACTGGGATTATTATCTATTTTTCTTAAAATTTCATCTATTTAAATTATTAACTTAAAAATTATATACATTTATGATTTATAAAGTAATTAACCCAGAAAACAAACTTTATCTATTAACTAATCAATATAGTTATTTATTTACTTTCTATTATTATTCAGTATTTTTCTACTGGGATTATTATTTTCTATTTTTCTTCAATTTCATCTATTTAAATTATTGACTTAAAATTATATAAATTTATTATTTATAGAGTAAAAGTCAAAAAGCGAATCAAGGGGTAAAACTCACGGTTGAGGTCCACCAGGACGGTTTTGGCTACGGGCAGGCTGAGCTGGGTGTTGGAGGCTTGGCAGGAGATGGTGGACCGGAGATCGGGTCGCCCCAGGCGCTCGAGTCGCAGGGTGTTGCTAACCGCCTCCCCGGTGCGCACTTCCGACTGGCGGTCTATCAGGCGCTGCTCTTGCCACCACGTCACTTCGGGCTGCGGATAACCTTTTTTTGTGTGTCCCACCAAAATTTTAGTTATTACAAATATCCAAATATTTTAATTCTAAGCTATGTAAACACTCTTTGGCAATAATTTGCTATTACCAAATTCTGTAAATTTTGATTAGGTTTAGAGATTTAGACGATTTTAACCAGCGCCATCTAGCGACAGTTTTTATCTACAATTTTAAACTATGCCGCAAAATGATTACAAACGGTCCGGTAGTCAAAACCTGTACTTCATAAGGATTTCCTCGTCTTACTAACTTGTTTTATCACTGCCCTTGTCATGTATGATTAATCATGGGAGAGGAGAGAGTACGGTGAAATCTCCATAGCAAAGTCCCACACGTTAGAATCCCTGGGAGAATAATCAAATTTTCAACTTTGCCATGAATAAAAGGGACCACAGCGACTTAAATGTACGCAAAACTGCACACGCAAAATCCGAGGATTATCCCGCAATGACTCGTGTCCCGCAGGATCGATGAGTGGAAAATGTTACGATTTCAGTAGCCAGTTTCATAGTTCAAGCTGTTAATGAATCCTAACTGAATCGATAGTGAATAATTCAGGTAATCCTTGAAAGAAGATCGATATAGCAATTCTGAATGGCGTGGAAATCGATAGTAATTATCGCTAAAGGATCACAGTGGATCAAGATAATCGATACTTAGCATATATTGATAGCAGATACTTAGCTGATTAATTATGCTATATAATAATATATAATGTATATTTTAATTACCTCCAGTTACAATGCAGATCAGTTCCAGAGTCGATTCTTCATCGTAAGGTCCCACGACGTCATCGACGTCGTGACCTTTTTTCATCGACGATTCTCATTTGTTTCGGTGGAACTGCAATTAACAAATCGATTAGTCGATATTTATAATCGATGCTTACTTCATTTACTATGATTTTAACTCTAAGAGACGATAATAATGTATCAGTGTTTTCAATTTGCAGGGAAATTCCCTGAGAAAGGGGAAAACGGAGTCTGGGAAGGGAAAATTAGGGGGAAAGGGGAAGACGGGGTCCGAAAAGGGGAAAAATAATAGACGGGAAAAAGGGAAAATCTTGAAGTAACAGCCTGTACTCTAATACTGGAGGGGGGAAAACGGGAAAAATAAGGGAAGAGGGAAAAAGGGAAAAATCTTGAAATAAGAGCCTATAACTCTGGCACGGAGGGGAAAAATCAGGGAAAAAAGGGGAAATTTAAAGTGGGAACCCTTGAATACAATTTAATAATGATAATTCTTCATTAGTGTTTTGTTTAAATACGTTTTTTTTGTGAAAGTGGACAAAAACTGTTGTAAAATTGTTTAAATGATGATAACGCAGTTTCGGGGTTCGCCTACTGTTTGATAATGACGCCATTGTTCAGACAAAATAACATTTTATAAAAATTTTTACTAATAATAATAAATTAAGCTTTAATTATGCATAAAACTGATCACTATAGGCAGCAGTGATAACAGGGCGATAACAGTAGCAGTGTTTCCACTTTAATTTTCCCTTTTTTCCCCTCTTCTCTTATTTTTCGCTTTCCCCCCACCGTACTAGAATACAGGCCTTTACGTCTAAGTTTTCCCTTTTCCCTCTTTACTTACTTTTCCCTTTCCCCCTACCGTACTGGAATACAGACCTTTACGTTTAGGTTTTCCCTTTTCCCTCTTCACTTATTTTTCCCTTTCCTCCCACCGTACTGGAATACAGGCATTGCGTTTAGATTTTCCCTTGTCCCTCTTCACTTATTTTTCTCTTTTCTCCCCACCGTACTAGAATACAGACCTTTACATTTAGGTTTTCCCTTTTCCCTCTTCACTTACTTTTCCCTTTCCCCCCACCGTACTAGAATACAGACCTTTACGTTTAGGTTTTCCCTTTTCCCTCTTCACTTATTTTTCCTTTTCCCCCCTCCGTACTGGAATACAGCCAGGCCTTTACGTTTAGGTTTTCCCTTTTCCCTCTTTACTTATTTTTCCCTTCCCCCCACCGTACTGGAATACAGGCATTGCGTTTAGGTTTTCCCTTTTCCCTCTTCACTTATTGTTCTCTTTCCCGAGCCTATTTTCCCTATTTTTTCAGGGAATTTCCCCTGCAAAGTGGAAAAACTGAACAGCGGGGTTAGTTGCTTGTGGGGCAGTTAATCTTGTTACGCGGGACGGTCGAGATTGATTTGAATTTTCCCATTAACCTTTAACTTTGACCTTTTTGGGGAAGTTTGTGCCGGTAAGTTTCCCTTGTAAGTTTTCACATAGACACCCTATACTTCATTTAACCCTCACGGTAAACTTTCTAGGGTTGAAAGTCCTGAGTTATCATCATGTTATCATCTCATTCTTGCAATGTTGTAATCCTGTTTCTATAAGATTACGTTTTTCTATTATCCGTTGTGAATGTTATCAGTGTTTCCACTTTGCAGGGAAATTCCCTGAAAAAAAGGGAATATTGGCTCTGGAAAGAGAACAATAAGTGAAGAGGGAAAAGGGAAAACCTAAACGTAAAGGTCTGTATTCCAGTACGGAAAGGGGAAAGGGGAAATAAGTTAAGAGGGAAAAGGGAAAACCTAAACGTAAAGGTCCGTATTCTAGTACGAAGGGGGGAAAAGGGAAAATCTAAACGTAAAGGTCTGTATTCTAGTACGGAGGGGGGAAAGGGACAACAAGGGAAGAGGGAAAAAGGGGAAAATTTAACTGGAAACACAGAATGTTATCATTATTATTTATCATTTATTTCACCTGAATTATGATTTCCACTATTTACTATTATTGTCTTGATCAATTATTATTATCTATTATAATTCTTATAATAATTACAAAAGGTCCGAAACTCCGAGGAAAAGTGCACCAAGATTATCTGATAACATATGATAACACGGAGATAGCAGGCTGATAACAGGGATAACATGACCCAGGTGTACGAAGATTATTTAATAACATATGATAACAAGGAGATAATATGGAGACAACAGGCTGATAACAGTGATAACATGACCCAGGTATACGAAGATTATCTGATAGCATGTAATAACACGAAGATAACATGGAAATAACAGGTTGATAACAGTGATAACGTGACCCATGTGTACGAAGATTATTGCAAGTTTTGGACCCTTTGAATAATTAGAACTACTTTCAATTTTTATTGTAATTATTATTTTTATTGTATTTCAAAGAGCCATAGGCCTTTGGCCATAGGCCATAGGCCTATGGCTGAAGAAGAAATTTTGTTATGGAACCAAGGGTTACGTTAATCTAAGCACAGAGGTCTAAGAAGCTTTCAGAACATACGAATTGTAATAATTATTTTTACCTATCAATATTTATCTACAATTGTGACTTTTATTATTACCTAGTAATCCTCCTATCATCTTCGTCATTATTTATTATTAAGCACTTTCCTTTGTTATTGCCGCTCTCTTTTTTTTACAGGACTTTTGCAAGGGGTCCGAAACTCCGAGGAGAGATGTACGAAGATTATTTGATAACATATGATAACACGGAGATAACATGGAGATAACAGGCTGATAACAGTGATAACACGGCCTAGGTGTACGAAGATTATTAGAAGTTACGGATCCCCTTGAGAAAAGTCTGCGAAGATTATTTGATAACACATGATAACACGGAAATAACAGGTTGATAACAGTGATAACATGGCCTAGGTGTACCAAGATTATTGCAAGTTTCGGACCCCTTGGACTTTTGTCATTTGTCTCAGATTTTTGTCACTTTTCCTGAGTTGCTTAATATTTCACAAGTTTTTCCTCTTCTTGTTATTTTTATAGGACAGTTTTGCAGCAAAAGGAAAATCTCTTCGGTGACAGATGATTACGTAAAAATGAATTGCTTTTCCCTGTTTCCCTTTTTCCCCTGTTTTTCCTCTTTATCCTCTTTTTCAGAAGAGAAAAGTATGATTAAGTACAAACACTTTGCTTTTCCCTTCCACTTTTCCCCTGTTTTTCCTCAATTTCCCCTTTACAAGGAGAGAAAAGTATGATTACGTACAAGCAAATTGCTTTTCCCTATTTCTCTTTTTCCCCTTTTTCCCCTATTTTCCCTCTTTTCCTCTTTTTTAGAAGAGAAAATTATGATAAAGTACAAACACATTGCTTTTCCCTCTTTTCCCCCTTTTCCCCTATTTTTCCTCTTTTCGCCTTTTTAAAAAAACCTAAGTTTGATTACGTACAAACAAATTGATTTTTCCCTGTTTCCTCCTTTCCCCTATTCTTCCTCTTTCCCACTTTTTCCCCTTCTTGAAAAGAGAAAAGTTTGATTATGTGCAAATTGCTTTTTCCCTGTTTTCCCCTTTTCCCTTTTAAAGAGAGAGAATTATGGGTTGCTTTCCCCCTTTTCCCCCTATTTTTCCTTTCATTCGCCTTTCTTGGAAATGAATCTTCCGGAAGAGTAACACGAAACAGAAAAGTATATTTTCCCCTTTCCCCGTTTTTCCCTTTTCCCCGTTTTTCTCTTTTCCCCGTTTTTCCCTTTTCCCCGTTTTTCCCTTTTCCCCGTTTTTCCCTTTTCCCCGATTTTCCCTTTTCCCCGATTTTCCCTTTTCCCCGTTTTTCCCTTTTCCCCGTTTTTCCCTTTTCCCCGTTTTTCCCTTTTCCCCGTTTTTCCCTTTTCCCCGCTTTTTTTCCTAAGAGAAAAGTATCTTAGACATTTCCGTGTTACTTTTTGGATCGCCAGTAACAGTTGCCGTGGAAACGCCTGCGGAAACTAAATCCTGTGTTATCAAGTGTTATCAAGTGTTATCAACGTGTTATCAGCTGTTATCAGCTGTTATCACCCAATGTTTTGCGTAACCATGGCAAAGCTTTGCAGCTCAGAGAAACTTATCACTTGAAATTTTCATTATTTGTCCGTATTAGGGCAAGTATGTTATCGTGTTATTAACAACTGATAACACTGTTAACCAGTGATAACAACTTCTTTTCCCATAGCAATATCCACCAAGCCTAAAAATTCCACATTATTTTCAGATAATCATGATAACAGTTGTTAACCTACGATAACAGAGAGTTACCGTGAAACGTAAAAAACTTGGAACATACGTAGAAACAAACTGCTTTTCCCTTTTTCCCCTTTTCCCTTTTCCCCTTTTTTCCTAAGAGAAAAATATCTTCGACATTTCCCTGTTACTTTTTGAATATCCAGTAACAGTTAGTTAACAGTTATTAGGGTAAGTATGTTATCCTGTTATTAACAACTGATAACACTGTTAACCAGTGATAACAACTTTTTTTCCCATAGCAATATCCACCAAGCCTAAAAATTGGACATTATTTTCAGATAATCATGACAAACAGTTGTTAACCTACGATAACAGAGGGTTGCCGTGAAACGTAAAAAACTTGGAACATACGTAGAAACAAGTTCCCTTTTTCCCCTTTTCCCCTTTTGCACCAAGCCTAAAAATTGGACATTAGTTTCAGGTAATCACGACAACAGTTGTTAACCTACGATAACAGAGGGTTGCCATGGAAACGTAGAAAACTTGGAACATTTTTACAAGTAGACATTTTCTGCGTTACGTTGTCTTAAACTGTCAACCCTTGATGGAAAATTCATACGGTTGAGTACCGAATGACTAGGTAGCTGAACACTGGCTGAATAGTAAGCTGAACTTAGTTTAGTTGATCAAATTGAACCCTCTGAACCAAGGGTTGAATACTGCATGACTTGGTTCTTAAGAGATTCAAGCGTATATGAACCGTGTGAAAGCGGGGTAATTTCACACTGTCATCTAGCTGAATTCATGGTAGTCATGCACCATTTCAGAGGGTCATTCTGACATTTGACAATAACTATCAAAGGAGAGACGAACGTTTGTCAGCAGTTTATTAAAACTGATTTATAGAGTGATTATATCATGAATTCAAATCTGTCGAATACGTGGACACTCCATGAGAAGCGTACGGAGAACTTCGAATGTGTCCAAGGATTCGACAGATTTAGTTTACCAACCATTTCTACTACAAATAGCAAAACAAACAAAAAAATAACAAATCTGTCGAATCCTCGGACACCATTATATTTCACCCATGTAGTTTTATGGAGTGTCCACGCTCGCATGGATTTTCCTTGTTTTTCAATTTCTTTTCGTTTCCTACAGTTAAGAATCCAAAAAACACAAAAAAGACAAATCTGTCGAATCCTTGGACACCATTACATTTCCGCCATGTAGTCTTATGGAGTGTCCACGCTTATATGGATTTTCCCTGTTTTTCAAATTTTTTCGTTTCCTATAGTTAAGAATCCAAAGAATACAAAAAACATAAATCTGTCGAATCCTCGGACACCATTACACTTCCGCCATGTAGTCTTATGGAGTGTCCACGCTTGTATGGATTTTCTTTGTTTTTCATTTTTTTTCGTTTCCTACAGTTCAGAATCCAAAAAACACAAAAAAGACAAATCTGTCGAATCCTCGGACACCATTATATTTTCGCAATGTAATCTTATGGAGTGTCCACGCTTGTATAGATTTCTTTTGATTTTCGTGCTTTTTTCTTTTTTTCTCAAGTTTAGAGTTCAACAGAAGCAAACAGACAGGGTAAAAAATTAATGTTGTACTGTACACACATGTTTGTGTAACCTTAACATGAAAAAAACATTAGACATGTAAGTTTCCCCAGGGCAGGAGGGGTCTGCAACTCTATGTAAAAAACTGGACATTGATTATTTGATAACATTTGATAACACTCTGCTATTTGATAACTCTAGGAATCCTTGGACAATATTGAACGTGTCTGTGCTCGTCTTATGGACTGTCCCCGCATTCGGCAGATTGCTATCTTCTTGTTACATTCTTGGTCTTATTATTGATACGATACAAATCTGTCGAATCTGTGGACACCATTTAACTTTTCTACACCCGTCTTATGGCCTGTCCCCGTATTCGACAGATTGCTATCTTGGACATTGATTATTTGATAGCATTTGATAACATTTGATAACACACTCTATGAATCCATGGACAATATTGAACGTGTCTGTGCTCGTCTTATGGACTGTCCACGTATTCGGCAGATTACAATTTTTGCTCATGAGAAAAACATTAGACATGTAAGTTTCCCCAGGGCAGGAGGGGTCTGCAACTCTATGTAAAAAACTGGTCATTGATTATTTGATATCATTTGATAACATTTGATAACACACTCTATGAATCCATGGACAGTATTGAACGTGTCTGTGCTCGTCTTATGGACTGTCCACGTATTCGGCAGATTACAATTTTTCCTCTTCTTCTTAATATTGTTATTGGCGTTATTATCGGGTACAACACAAAACTGCCGAATCTGTGGACAGTATCAGAGTTTTCTATACTTGTCTTATGGCCTGTCCCCGCATTCGACAGATTACGATCTTCTTATTATATTCTTGGTCTCATTATCGATACGATACAAATCTGTCGAATCTGTGGACACCATTTAACTTTTCTATACTCGTCTTATGGCCTGTCCCCGGATTCGGCAGATTGCTATCTTCTTGTTATATTCTTGGTCTCATTATCGATACGATACAAATCTGTCGAATCTGTGGACACCATTTAACTTTTCTATACTCGTCTTATGGCCTGTCCCCGGATTCGGCAGATTGCTATCTTCTTGTTATATTCTTGGTCTCATTATCGATACGATACAAATCTGTCGAATCTGTGGACACCATTTAACTTTTCTACACACGTCTTATGGACTGTCCCCGTATTCGACAGATTGCTATCTTCTTGTTATATTCTTGGTCTTATTATCGACACGATACAAATCTGCTGAATCTGTGGACACCATTTAACTTTTCTACACCCGTCTTATGGACTGTCCCCGTATTCGACAGATTACCGTTATCCTCAATACTAACATTCCTGTTGTTTTTGCGGGTAGACATAGTTTCTCATTTGTTTTTGCCTTTTTTAGAAGTTTTTTCATAATTCACCGCATGCCACCATGTCAGTTTTGTAGATAGTCACGTGACTGGTCTATCATTCATTCTCTCTTTACATCTTCAATCATCCACCTTTCTTCTTTATGCATGTACGTATTCACTTACATGAATTTCCACAAAACCAGTATCACGAAAAAAGAACTAATATACAAAACATTAGTTTTTATAATAATAATAATAATAATAATAATAATAATAATAATAATAATAATAATAATAATAATAATAATAATAATAATAATAATAATAATAATAATAATAATAATAATAATAATAATAATAATAATAATATAATAATAATAATAATAATAATAATAATAATAATAATAATAATAATAATAATAATAATAATTGCAGTGTGGCAATAGGTCATAGGCCCAAGCCGAGAACAATAAACAGATAAACAGATAATAATAATAATAATAATAATAGTAATAATAATAATGATAATAATAATAAATGATAATAGTTTTAATAGTGCTAGTAGTAGTGTTAGTAGCAGTAGTGGTGGTAGTACTAGTAGTAGCGGTAATAATAGTACTAGTAGTAGCGGTAGTAGTACTTGAGGTGGCGATAGTAAAAGTAGATAGTGGGTAGTAGAAGTAGTAGTGGAAGTAGAAGTAGTAGTGGAAGTAGAAGTAGCAGTGGAAGTAGAGGCTTCAGTAGTAATAGGGGTTTTAGTAGTGGTAGTAGCAGTAATAGTGGTAGTGGTAGAAGCTTTAGTAGTAGTAGTAGCAGTAGTAGTGATGGCAATAGTAGTAGTAGTAGAAGTAGTAGTAGTGACACTAGTACCAGTAGGAATAGCAGTAGTAGTAGTGGTAGTATTCGTGGTAGTAGTAGCAGTAAGCATTTATAGCAGTAGTAGAAATACTAGCGGTAGCGTTAGAAGTAGCAGTGAAATAGCAGCAGTAGTGGCTCTAGTATTAGTGGTAGTGCTAGTAGTAAAAGTAGCAGTACAAGCAGTAGCACCGGTGGTAGTAGTAGTAGTACTAGTAGTAAACATAAAATCTTGATTTACCTATGACGGTGAGATTGACGCGACTGTTGCGCGTGGGCGACTTCTTGAAATCGACGCGACACCGGTAGAGTCCAGCGTCGAGTTCGCGCGTGCCGTCGATGACCAGCGCCGCGCCGCTGCCGCCCAGTGTCCGGAAGAAGGCGCGTCTCCCCAAGAGGTTCTCGTCGGACCAGTGACGCGGATGCGCCGCTAAACGATCACGAGAATCGTACCTAATAATAATAACAACAACAATAAGAATAAGAATAGCAGCAGAAGTAGTAGTAGTAGTAGCTGTTGTTGTCATAGTAGTAGTAATAGTAGTTGTTGTTATAGTAGTAGTTGTTGTTGTATTAGTAGTAGGGGTAATAATAATAATAGTAGTAGTAGTGGTATTAGTAGTTGTAGTAGCACTAGTAGCAGTATAAGTAGTAGTAGTAGTAATAGTAGTGGTATTAGTAGCAGTAGTAGCAGTAGTAGCAGTATAAGTAGTAGTAGTAGTAGTAGTAGTAGTAGTAGTAGCAGTAGTAGTAGCAGCAATAATAGCAGTAGTGGTAGTAACAGTAGTAATAGTAGTTGTAGTAGTAGTAGTAGTAGTAGCAGTAGTAGTAGCAGCAATAATAGCAGTAGTGGTAGTAACAGTAGTAATAGTAGTTGTAGTAGTAGTAGTAGTAGTAGCAGTAGTAGTAGCAGCAATAATAGCAGTAGTGGTAGTAACAGTAGTAATAGTAGTTGTAGTAGTAGTAGTAGTAGTAGTAGTAGCAGCAGTAGCAGTAGTAGTAATAGTGGTAGTAGCAGTAAAAATAATAATAATATTAAATATTACAATTCATAATTAATCAATAGTAATTAGTAAACTCAGCCACTTAATCTGTATATTATTTTAATATTTACTCCATTAAAACTAATTATTCATAGTTAATATAATTAAACTTTAATAATAATATATATTATTAAATCATGTTTTAATAATATTATAATACTATTATACTAATTATTATTATTACTATATTATTATTATTATTAATTATACTATTACTAATTACAATACTATAATTTATTCTGCACATTTGAACTTTAATAATAATAATATATATTATTCAATCATGTTTTAAAAATATTATAATATATATTTATATTTATAATAAATAATATAATAATATATAATGCTATAATTTATTCTTGAATATTGAAATAAACCGCACGTGCAAAACCGTTTAATGTTGACCAGGGTCATAATTAGTGTGTGAACCGTTTGAAATAATGTCATGCGGCTCACGGTGATTAAACCGTCACCAGTGCGAACCTTCACACCTGGACGCAAAAACTAATTACCTGAGACCATCTCAATAAGAAACCATAAGTCTCATTACGATGCAAAAACTTATAATTAATGTTACAGCCATTTTCAGCAGTGTTTCCATGTTGCAGGGAAATTTCCGGGAAAAGGGGAAAATAGGGAAAATGGGGTCTGAAAAGGAAAAAATAAGAGACGAAGGAAAAGGGGAAATCTAGACCCTGTATGTTCTAAGCATGGCGGGGAAAAAAGGGAAAGATAAGTAAAGAAGGGAAAGGGGGAAATCTAGACCCTGTATGTTCTAAGCACAGCGGGGGAAAAAAGAGAAAGATAGGGGAAGAGGGAATAAAGGGAAACATAAGAGAAAAGAGAAAAGGGAAATCTAGACCTTAATTGTTCTAACCACGGCGGGGAAAAAAGGGAAAGACAAGGGAAGAAGGGAAAAGGGGAAATCTAGACCCTGTATGTATTAAGCGTGGCGCGGGAAAAAAAAGAAGGAACGATAAGGGAAGTGGGGAAAGGGGGAAATCTAGACTCTGTATGCTCTACGAGCGGTGGGGAATATAGGGAAAAACAGGGAAAAGGGGAAATTGAAAAGCTGAAACACAATTTCTAGTGACGATGAAAATAGTTAATAATAGTAAATAATACGATGACAACACCATCGAAGCGTGCAGTGATTAAATCACTGGTCTGACATATTTGTTTTAAATCCAATTAAGTCAAATTTAAATGAAGCGTCAAAACCATAACATAGTCACAAAACTACTAAGGTTTCTAATAGTTTCCATGTTATTTTAATAATATAATCACTGACTGTTAAAACCTGCTTTGCTTAAAGGGCAACTCCGAAATATTGTTAGAAAACGTATGTTATAGAACTTTTTACGCCGATTTCGAATATGTATAGTGTCCCTATCTCAATTTTCTACCGTTTGGCCGCTAAAATTCGTTAAAGTCTTGAAAATTTACGTGGCAACACTGGAAATTGAGCACACGATCTGATTGGTTCGCACCAGTCACGTGATCGCCGCTAAAATTCACTAAAGTCTTGAAAATTTACGTGGCAACGCTGGAAACTGAGCACACGTTCTGATTGGGTGGCACTGATCACGTGATCAAAACAGCCAATCAGACAGTTTGTTGCCTCCTAGTATCAGACATGCAGCATGTTGTAGGGAGTAAACAGTAGAACGAAATCGTCTGTTTGATTGGCTGTTTTGATCACGTGATTCAGTGCCACCCAATCAGATCATGTGCTCAGTTTCCAGTGTTGCCGCGTGCATTTTCAAGACTTTAATGAATTTTAGCGGCCAAACGGTAGAAAATTGAGATAGGGACACTATATATATTCGGAATCAGCGTAAAAAGTTCTATAACATACGTTTTTTCCCAAGTTTTCCGGACTTGCTCTTTAAAATAATAATATTACTACGTACTACACACTGTCAAAACTTGGTTGCTTAGCAGTAATAGTAGTAATAGAAATACTACTACTACCAATAACAAGAATACATAATGTCGAAATAAAGGATAAATAATAATTAGTTAAATAGTAATATTACCACGTATTATTTCTAACCCTAACAGCTTGGTTGCTTAGCAGTAGTAGTAGCAGCAGCACTAGTAATAATAGCACTGGTACTAATAGAAATAATAATACTACCAATAACAAGAATACATAATGTCGAAATAAAGAATAAATAATAATTAATCAAATAGTAATATTACTATGCATTATTTCTTACCGTCACAACTTGGTTGGTTAGCAGTAGTAGTAGCAGCAGCACTAGTAGTACTAACAGAAATAATAATACTACTCATACAATGAATACATAATGTTGAAATAAAGAATAAGTAATAATTAATTAAATAGTAACATTACTACACATTATTTCTAACCGTCACAACTTCGTTACTTAGCAGTAGTAGTAGCAGCAGCACTAGTAGTACTAATAGAAATAATAATACTATCAATGTTGAAATAAAGACTAAATAACAATTAGTTAAATAGTAATATTACTACGCATTATTTCTTACCGTCACAACTTGGTTGCTTAGCTTAATTACTAATGCTAACAAATTGCTAGTCTGCTTATTGTAATTATACAGCGTGAAGCCCCGTTTGATATACACTTGTGTTACAAAAGCGAGAGACTCCACCACGCCCCGTTTCCCATTAGCTTTTCCCTCCACCGGTGTTTTTTTTTCACCGGTGTTTTTTCGCAGTGTTTTTTTTTTCCCTCGAGTTCCTACAAAAAGTTTCTTCCCACAGTGCATTAGCAGCTGACATTTACCGCACAACTTGCTTTTGTTTGACGATGTATGGCTTCATTAGCAAGCTGGGGCAACCCTGTTCCTTATGGCCGTGAATCTTAAGAATCGATTTTTAAGAATCTTAATAGTGAAATCGATGAAATTTTTTTAAAAAGTTTGGTATTGACTATTAAGTTTATGCCCAGCGGAAAATTAAGGATGTCGGCTACATCCTGAACGATATCCGCAACATATCCTGACTATCCTGAACCACGTCCGATCGTGGATGAATAAAAAAAATTGTGTTTAGAATTGTGGAATTTGATTATTACTGAGGGCATCATCAAGTATCCTGAAAAGCGTTTTTTCAGGACGCTGTTAAGTACTCTGAACATGTACTACTCAGGTATTCTAATATCAGGGTCCTGGGACACCCTGGAAATGGGCCAATTTCTCTGCACTCAGAGTCCTAATTGGCGTCCTGAAAATGTCCTTTTTCAGGATAATTTCAGGGTCCTGAAACTATCCTTAATTTTCTGCTGGGTGAGATCTCTTTCTAGCACTTGGACTGAATCCTTTTATAGCAGAATCAATTATATAGACTACAAGGGGCCCGAAACTTGCAATAAACTTCGTACACCTAGGTTGTGTTATCACTGTTATCAGCCTATTATCTCCCTGTTATCTGCGTGTTATCGCATGTTATCACATGTTATCAAATAATCTTCGTACACCTAGGTTGTGCTATCACTGTTATCAGCCTATTATCTCCCTGTTATCTGCGTGTTATCGCATGTTATCACATGTTATCAATTAATCTTCGTACACCTAGGTTGTGCTATCACTGTTATCAGCCTATTATCTCCCTGTTATCTGCGTGTTATCACATGTTATCAACTAATCTTCGTACACTTGACCTCGGAGTTTCGGACCCCCCCTTATAGACTAGTAAATAGTCGTTATTAACTATGATTAAATTTGTGTAAATTACTGGAAAAATTTTGTGCTGAAATGAGTTTGTCACCAAAATGTGACAAAAAGCGCAAAAATTGAAACTTCAAATACAAAGGAAAATTTGCATAATTCGGTTCTTTGTAAAGTCAAATATGAAGACAAATTCTTGGATTATTCTAAACAAATGCTGATTTCTATTAAGCTAGATCAAGAATTCACAACTTTTAGTATAAAAATATAATTATTATAATAATCTTAAATGATATTATCATAACTTATTAATTCAATATAAGTTAATCGACATTTTTTTAAAAAAGCAATTGCAGAGTTTGCAGGTCTCTGGGTACGTCTACATATGAACTGGAAATAAATCTAATTAAACTTGAGAAAAAATAGAAGAAACGTACAAAATCGATAACTATGTAAGACAGCGTTAGTGGAAACCTGCACGCTAGCCTTGTTATCAGTGGTTACTAGCGGTGTTATCAAGTGTTAGTAGAGATACAGAAGGTAAGCGGCAGTACTTCCACTTTGCAGGTGAATTCCCTCAAATAGGGAAAATGGGGAAGATGGGTTAGAGGAAAACCTGCACACTAACCTTGTTATCAGTGGTTACTAGCGGTGTTATCAAGTGTTAGTAGAGATACAGAAGGTAAGCGGCAGTGCTTCTACTTTGCAGGGAAATTCCCTCAAATAGGGAAAATGGGGAAGATGGGTTAGAGGAAACCTGCACGCTAGCCTTGTTATCAGAGGTTACTAGCGTGTTATTAAGTGTTAGTAGAGATACAGACGGTAAGCGCCGGCAGTACTTCCACTTTGCAGGGAAATTCCCCCAAATAGGGAAAATGTGGAAGATGGGTTAGAGGAAAACCTGCACGCTAGCCTTGTTATCAGTGGTTACTAGCGGTGTTATCAAGTGTTAGTATAGATACACAGTGCTTCCACTTTGCAGGTCAATTCCCTCAAATAGGGAAAATGAGGAAGAGGGAAAGAGGAAAGTGGAGGGAAAAATGAATTTACAAATATAGCTTTACTCAGCAGCACGGAGGGGAAAAAACTGATATTTTTCAAGCGGAGAGGGGAAAAAGGGGAAAAAGGGGAAGCACTGGTAAGCGGGTCTCTTTTTTTCAAAAAGGATTCTTAAGGAAAGGCTTTAAGCCTGTATTGCTTGAAGACTGGGGTTATTTGTTCTGTTGTAGCTTCAGTTTTCAGGATCGTCTGGGTATATAGGATCGCTTCACGCTTCAAGGATCTGATACGGCCGTCATAATAGCGAGCCGCTCTTGCGTAATACGATGAAATTTGTAATAAGACCGGCATGGATAGACTGGAAGAAAAACTTCTTCGCAAAAATACCTTTTCTTATGAAATTTTCAATATGTTATAAATAAGATATTTCCCCTTTTTACCCTTGCGTCCCCTTTTTCCCTTACTTTTGCCTTTTTTCAGGGAGTTTCCCTGCAAAGTGCTGTGGGTCAGTGAGAAAGAGTTGTGATTTCCCACTTTTTTCCCCTCCGCGCTAAACTAAATAGCCGATTTTTGTACATTTCGTTTTTTCCAATTTCCCTTACTTTTGCCTTTTTTCAGGGAGTTTCCCTGCAAAGTGCTGTGGGTCGGTTAGAAAGAGTTGTGATTTCCCCCTTTTTTCCCCGTCCGCGCTAAACTAAATAGACGATTTTTGTACATTTCGTTTTCCCCTTTTTTCCTTATTTTCCTCTCTGCCGGGAAATTTCCCTGCAAAGCGCTGTGATTCAGTGAAAGGAGTTGTAATTTCCCCTTTTCCCCCTTCTACGCTACAACAGCCGATTTTGTATAATTCCCTTTTTCCCTTATGTTTCCCTTTGTGGCGGGAATTTCCCTGCAAAGTGCTGTGGGTGTCTATTTGACGAGTTGTGATTTCCCCCTTTTTTCCCTTCATGTTAAAACAAATAACCGATATCTATAAAAATTCCTTTTTCCCCCTATTTTTCCCTTTTTCGGGGAATTTCCCTGCAAAGTGCTGTGGGTGTCTGTTCGACGAGTTGTGATTTCCTCCTTTTTCCCCTTCATGTTAAAACAAATAACCGATATCTGTAAAAATCCTTTTTTTCCCCTTTTTCGGGGAATTTCCCTGCAAAGTGCTGTGGGTGTCTGTTTGACGAGTTGTGATTTCCCCCTTTTCCCCCTTCATGTTAAAACAAAAAACCGGTATCTGTAAAAATCCTTTTTCCCCTTTTCCCCCCTATTTTCCCTTTTTCGGGGAATTTCCCTGCAAAGTGCTGTGGGTGTCTGTTCGACGAGTTGTGATTTCCTCCTTTTTCCCCTTCATGTTAAAACAAATAACCGATATCTGTAAAAATCCTTTTTTTCCCCTTTTTCGGGGAATTTCCCTGCAAAGTGCTGTGGGTGTCTGTTTGACGAGTTGTGGTTTCCCCCTTTTCCCCCTTCATGTTAAAACAAATAACCGATATCTGTAAAATCCTTGTTTTCCCCTTTTTCGGGGAATTTCCCTGCAAAGTGCTGTGGGTGTCTGTTCGACGAGGTGTGATTTCCTCCTTTTTCCCCTTCATGTTAAAACAAAAAACCGATATCTGTAAAAAAAATACTTTTTCCCCTCTTCTTCCCTATTTTTCCCTTTTTCGGGGAATTTCCCTGAAAAGTTGTGGGGGGCCTGGTGAAAAGAGTTGTGACGAGGAAAGGCACTTACGTGTAAATGGATGGACTGGCATCGTCCTTGTACCAGAGGACAAGACTGGCCTGGTCCCCGTCAATCGGAGCGCTGATGTCGCACGGCAGCTCTGCTTTACCTTTCACCACTGCCACCACATGCTCCAGTGGACCTATACAATATAAATATTTATTATATATTTGATTTAATCAATGAATAAAAAATCTGGGAAAAAAATTCTGGGAAAAAAATCTTTTAAAAATTTGGAAAATTAGTAACAGTTGAAATTATTCTATCATTAATATTAATATTAATTTATATTATTTATATTATATATTTATTCTATTATATATTTGATGTAATCAATAAATAAAAAATCTGGGAATAAAATCTTTGAAAACTTTGAAAATTTAGTAACAGATGAAATTATTCTATCATTAATATTAATATTTAATCCATTTAATTTAAATAATATTAATATATTTATATTGTATATTGCAATCTAATATAATTTGTAATTGTAATGTAATTGTAATGTAATTGTAATGTATTGTATATTATATATTATATATTGTTTTATTTACTTATGTATTTATTTAGGTTCGGGGACGGGCATGCAAACTTTATACTAAGAGAGATGAGATAAGAGATCCTGCTGGAACGTTGGAGGAAAATTTTTCCTTGGCAGGATCGTATTCCCACAGTGGGTCCAAGGGATCCTTTGGGACTTGGTCGACTCTTTTACAAAGTAGTAGTTTACAAAGTTTTTTTTTTCTTCCAAGCTTTGAACTTTGTAAGAAATTTATCAACCAGATCCCGCAGGATTAGGACTCTTGCATAAGGATTTTCTTGGACATTTACCGCAATAAAATTTTATAAGTTAAACTAGGAACCTAAGGTTTGAACCGTTTCTTGGAAATCCTGCAGGATCGGGATTTCTTGAAAAGGATTTTCTCTCATTGTACAATCCTTACTGTAAGAACTACGAGGGATTAGAAGCTAATATTACGAAAAATCCTGAAAAATCCTAGAAACCTAAGGTTTGAACCGTTTCTTGGAAATCCTGCAGGATCGGGATTTATTGAAAAGGATCTTTTCTCATTGTACGATCCTTACTGTAAGAACTACGAGGGATTAGAAGCTAATATTACGAAAAATCCTGAAAAATCCTAGAAACCTAAGGTTTGAACCGTTTCTTGGAAATCCTGCAGGATCGAGATTTCTTGAAAAGGATCTTTTCTCATTGTACGATCCTTACCGTAAGAACTACGAAGGATTAGAAGCTAATATTATGAAAAATCCTGAAAAACCCCAGAAACCTCAGGTTTGAACCGTTTCTTGGAAATCCTGCAGGATCGGGATTTATTGAAAAGGATCTTTTCTCATTGTACGATCCTTACAGTAATAACTACGAGGGATTAGATGCTAATATTACAAAAAAATCCTGAAAAATCCTAGAAACCTCAGGTTTGAACCGTTTCTTGGAATCTTGCAGGATCGGGATTTCTTGAAAAGGATTTTTTCTCATTGCACGATCCTTACTGTAAGAACTACGAAGGATTAGAAGCTAATATTACGAAAAATCCTGAAAAATCCTAGAAACCTAAGGTTTGAACCGTTTCTTGGAAATCCTGCAGGATCGAGATTTCTTGAAAAGGATCTTTTCTCATTGTACGATCCTTACCGTAAGAACTACGAAGGATTAGAAGCTAATATTATGAAAAATCCTGAAAAACCCCAGAAACCTCAGGTTTGAACCGTTTCTTGGAAATCCTGCAGGATCGGGATTTATTGAAAAGGATCTTTTCTCATTGTACGATCCTTACAGTAATAACTACGAGGGATTAGATGCTAATATTACAAAAAAATCCTGAAAAATCCTAGAAACCTCAGGTTTGAACCGTTTCTTGGAATCTTGCAGGATCGGGATTTCTTGAAAAGGATTTTTTCTCATTGCACGATCCTTACTGTAAGAACTACGAAGGATTAGAAGCTAATATTACGAAAAATCCTGAAAAATCCTAGAAACCTCAGGTTTGAACCTTTTCTTGGGGATCCTGCAGGATCGGGATTTCTTGAAAAGGATTTTTTCTCATTGTACGATCCTTACAGTAAGAACTACGAAGGATTAGAAGCTATTATTACGAAAAATCCTGAAAAATCCTAGAAACCTCAGGTTTGAACCGTTTCTTGGGAATCCTGCAGGATCGGGATTTCTTGAAAAGGATTTTTTCCTCATTGTACGATCCTTACTGTAAGAACTGCGAGGGATTAGAAGCTAATATTACGAAAAATCCTGAAAAATCCTAGAAACCTCAGGTTTGAACCGTTTCTTGAGAATCCTGCAGGATAGGGATTTCTTGAAAAGGATCTTTTCTCATTGTACGATCCTTACTGTAAGAACTACGAAGGATTAGAAGCTAATATTAAGGAAAAATCCTGCAGGATCCATTGATCCACAAGGCCACGTAGCTGTAACTTATGGATTGGAATTCTTCTCGATCTATCTTCGGTAGTTTTGATCCAGTACAGGGATCGCTTGGATCAATCTGTAAGGATCGTGGGTTATTCCCTTGAGACTTAGCCAAGCAGCAGAAGTTCTTTTTATATCGACCCAATGAATCAATTACTCTTTTGCAAGGATCTGCCCGACAGAAAGGTCGCAAAGGATTGCGGCATTGCTTTTCATGGGCGACTGTCTATTGTTTCCCGCCGTAAATAAACTTTGACTTGTTTGTAGCACACATGGCCCTCCCTCCCTCTAGCAGCAACCACACATTAGTTAAATAGAGCTTCTACTCTGTTCCAGAACGTTCCAGAACGTTCCAGAGCCTTTATAATCTATAGCACAGTATCATCTAGCTTACCTGGCAGTTGAGCCACGTTGGAGATAAGCCCATCAGTATTTCCTGGGCAATTTTTAGTTTGGCAGCGTGGAAGAAGAAAAATACAAAAGAGACACGATAGAATCAAAAAGCCAAGCTGTTTTTTTGTTTTTGCTGATATTCAAATGGTAATTAATCATAGACGATCGATAAGAAGGTTAATTAATCATCGGTCCCGATCAATAAATGCACAACACAAAGGTTTCAGCCGTCTAATTAAAAATCCTTGCAGTCTAAAGCCTCCAAGCTGTCGCTTCTGGCAAAGGAGTGGCGAAGTGTTCCACTCTATTTGCCCCCTGATTTGACCAGGAACCTAGCCTAGCCTAGTTTAGCTTTTTGGTGTGGTCAGATAGCAAGTGCTGATTTATGTTTGTGATTTGTGCTACCAAGTTACTTGTCCAGACTGTCCAGAAGCTTAATGGAGTACCGATGTTGAGGACTTGGAATTTTTCCTTGTCGAGGTGTTATCGATCATAAAATCCTCAGGGTATTACTTGCCATGGCCACAAGAAACAAGTTATAAATAAATCCAAGGGCCTTTAGCCTTTTGCACAGATAAAAATTCTCTCCATAAATCGTAACGTCCTTTTTCTGCTACTCTTTCTATGGCTCTGTGTCAATATAGTGGTTGCTGCCGCACTGGGACAGCGTGGATCTCAAATTTGATCGAAAAAGGACCAGTTTCAGATTGGTACGTCAGTCATAGATATCCCAGCAATACCTCCTACTCCTTTAAAAAGTTCTATGTTGATACAGTCTTTAGTATCGCACTGGGGCAGCGTGGACGGCACTGCACTGGGACAGCGTGTATTTGAAAAGTGAAGGGTAAAGGCAAGGTATCCAAGCTCTAGATTGATACATCACTCATAGATATCCCAGCAGTATCTCCTACTTCTTCTAAAAGTTCTATGTCAACACAGTCTTTAGCACCGCACTGGGGTAGCGTGGATAGTACTGCACTGGGACAGCGTGATGTAAAAAGTGATGGATTACGGACAAGTTTTAGATTGGTACGTCAAACATACATAGCCCACCAATATCTGTTATTTATTTTATTTTTTTAAACTGCTCCATGTCAACACATTCTTTAGTGCCGCACTGGGGCAGCGTAGATGGTGCCGCACTGGGACAGCGTGGATCTCAAATTTAAAGGAAAAAGCACAAGTTCTACATTGACGCATCATTCATTGTCACTCTATGTTAATACAGTTTTTAGTGCCGCACTTGAGCAGCGTAGATGGTGCCGCACTGGGACAGCGTGGATCTCAAATTTAAAGGAAAAAGCACAAGTTCTAGATTGACGCATCATTCATTGTCACTCTATGTTAATACAGTTTTTAGTGCCGCACTGGGACAGCGTGGATCTCAACTTTAACGGAAAAGCACAAGTTCATTGTCACTCTATGTTAATACAGTTTTTAGTGCCGCACTGGAGCAGCGTAGATGGTGCCGCACTGGGACAGCGTGGATCTCAAATTCGAAGGAAAAAGGACAAGTTCCAGATTGGCACGTCACTCAAAGATATCCCAGCAATCTTGTAGCAGAAGTTTGGGATGTTTTGAGTTCAGGAGAGAAATCCTAGTGTTATTACATACCCGCAATGGTCTTTATTGAGCTCTTATACTGCGATGGTTATACCAACACATTGACGACAGCCATTAAGCCAAATGCTCATCCCACTTTTTTCTTCCCCTTTTTTTCCCCTTTTCTTTCCTTTGGGTCTTTATTGGCTCTTTTGTCATAAAAACAAGAGAGAAAGGCAGGATTTTATTTGTCCCAAAAGTCCTTGAGGAGCAATCCTTCAGGATCGCATCTCAAGAAATAAACGAATATTATTGCCCTGCACTCCAAAAACTTTTCAAACTTTTTTCGCTGCTACGTAAAACAGTCTTTCCACTTTTGCAGGGAAATTCCCTGAAAAAGGGGAGAAATGGGGGTCTGAAAAGGGAAGAAGAAGAGTAGAGGGTAAAGGGGAAATCTAGACATTGTATATTCTAGCACGGAGGGGGGAAAAGGGGAAAGACAAGGGAAGAAGAAGAGAAGAGGGTAAAGGGGAAATTTAGACCCTGTATATTCTAGCACGGAGGGGGAAAAGGGGAAAGGACAAGGGAAGAAGAAGAGTAGAGGGTAAAGGGGAAATCTAGACCCTGTATATTCTAGCACGGAGGGGGAAAAGGGGAAAGGACAAGGGAAGAAGACGAGTAGAGGGTAAAGGGGAAATCTAAACCCTGTATATTCTAGCACGGACGGGGAAAAGGGAAGACAAGGAAGAAGAAGAGAAGAGGGTAAAGGGGAAATCTAGACATTGTATATTCTAGCACGGAGGGGGGAAAAGGGGAAATATAAGGGAAGAAGAAGAGAAGAGGGTAAAGGGGGAAATTTAGACCCTGTATATTCTAGCACGGAGGGGGAAAAGGGAAAGACTAGGGAAGAAGAAGAGTAGAGGGTAAAGGGGAAATCTAGACCCTGTATATTCTAGCACGGAGGGGGAAAAGGGGAAAGACAAGGGAAGAAGAAGAGTAGAGGGTAAAGGGGAATCTAAACCCTGTATAGTCTAGCACGGAGGGGGAAAAGGGGAAATATAAGGGAAGAGGGGAAAAAGGGGAAAACTGAGAAGTGGAAACACTGACGTAGGACCGGCTGAATCTAATGTTATTTCAATTAATTAAGAGGCTTGTCACGCAATTATATTTAATATTGAATATCACAGTTTGCTTTCCTGTGGGAAAATCACCTGAAGGTGTACAGAAACCCTTTCTTTGTATTGCTACCGTCGTCAAGGGTAACGTTCCAGATAAGACACAAAAATAAAAAAAGTAATAACAAATGATTATTCTAACCATTAACAATAATGCCGTAAATAATTGCATTTAAAAAAAAAGTTTTCCCGCGAGCAGTTCGCAATTCTGCCACCAGTGGCGCTGCAATCGCTTTTTCATAAAATCTACGTCTACTAAGTTATGAATTAAAAGAAATGTAATTTATTAAAAATATTTAATAATTTTTATAATTTTTAATACAAAAATATTGTTTAAAAAAGGTTTCCCGCGAGTAGTTCACAATTCTGCCGCGAGCGGCGCTGCAACTGTTTTTTTCCCCATAAGGTCTACCTTCATTAAACTATAATATTTTTTATCTTCTGTAATACAAAAAGACTGTTAAAAACACATTCCCGCGAATAGTTCACGATTCTGCCACCAGCGGCGCTGCGTTCGCTTTATTCCGATTTCTCTGAATTTTCTTTTCCCCCGAGAATTTCCACGCTCTATTTGCAGTATACACAGTTACGAAATACAACAATCTGGCAACGTTGCTTTTGCTTTTAGTTTTCTCTCTTTTCCTCTTTATATACTTTTAGAATCTGGAACAATAAACTTTTTTTTTCTTCTTTCTTCTTCTCTCTGTTGGTTTCTAGTTTTCGCTGTGGAGTTGATGCTGGAAACGATGTTGTGCTGCTCAGCTCGGCAATCAAGTCTATCTCAGCGCTTCCCACGAGGGATGTTTCATGAAGGTTATCCCAGCTTGGTTGTAATGGTCAATCAGTGGTTTGACTTGCGTCAATTTGCGGTTAAAGTGTAATCACATACCATTCTGGCCCACACACACACACATGCATTAAAGCCATGCTGCTGGGTATGGAGGAGCAAAAGGGCATCATCATAAAGTGTTGTATACGTGTCAAAGATAGTCTGCATCCATCAATTGTATATCCAAACAGAAAAATATGAAAGGTCAAACGCCTGAATGACCCCTGAATGGTGCATGATGACCGTGGATTCAGCTAGATGATAGGTGCATCATCAGAAAGTGTTGTATACGCCTCAAAGATAGCCTACATCCATCAATTGTATATCCAAACAGAAAAAGATGAAAGGTCAAACGCCTGAATGACCCTCTGAATGGTACATGATGACCGTGGATTCAGCTAGATGATAGGTGAAATTGGACCGCTTTCACACGGTTCGTTCGCTTGTATTTTTGAAGAACTTATTCATGCACTATTCAACTCCTTATTCAGAGAGTCCAGTTTTAGCAACTAATAGTCAGTACAGCTAGTATTCAGCTAGCGATTCACAGGGAAGCTAGTGTTCAGCAACCTAGTCATTCGGTACTCAACTGTATAACTTTTCTGCCGGGGATTCCAAAGAGCTACAGAAATTCAGAGGGAAGCTAGTGTTCAGCTACCTAGTCATTTGGTACTCAACTGTATAACTCACTCGGAATTCCAAAGAGCTAAAGAAATCACGAATCAGAGGACAGGATCGTAAAATTTCTATGGATGTTGTTGTATGTGTCTATCAGCTGTTAGTTGTGCATTCAGTAGAGGCATCCGTGTTTGAAAGGAAAGCAGTTACTTCAGCAAAGCTACTACGACTCGATGCTTATCGCGGCTTTTTGGATGATGTTCTACCTTTCCCCGTGACATCTGAAAAGCTTTTTCCTCCCGCAAAGATCAATCACGTACAGTGTTTCTACTTTCGCAGGGAAGTTCCCTGAAAAAGGGGGGAAATGGAGTCTGAAAAGGGAAGACGAAGAGAAGAGAGCAAAGAGGAAATCTAGACCGTGTACATTCTTGCACGGAGGGGGAGAAAGGGGAAAGATAAGGGAAGAGGGGAAAAATGGAAGATTGAAAAATGGCAACGATCTTCACGATCTTCTACGGCCATCAGTGTTTCCACTTTTGCAGGGAAGTTCCCTGAAAAAGGGGGAAATGGAGTCTGAAAAGGGAAGACGAAGAGAAGAGAGTCAAGAGGAAATCTAGACCGTGGACATTCTTGCACGGAGGGGGAAAAAGGGGAAAGATAAGGGAAGAGGGGAAAAATTGTAGATTGAAAAGTGGCAACACTGATTCGCATACGGGGAAAAAGATTTCCCCGCCTCTCAAACAAACTTTCACACACACTTCAAACTAACTTTTTACTACCACTGAATGAATCTAGAGTTTGTAAAAAGTAGTGAGGAAGTCTGGATTAGTAATGTTTTCTTTTTCCCTCCCAACTATAGACCTTGTTCCAAAAAGACCTCTGTAGACCATCCCCTGTACTACGGACGCTCGTGTAAAATAATTTTGTCAATGAATCGACTTGAAAATATGTCAAAAATCGCCAAAAAATCTGAGAAACACTTTGATACCCGAAAAAGTTCAAAATTTTAATCAACTGATTTAATAGACGTGTCCGCTATAGTGAGGTGCGCCATTGGAATAGGCCCTATTGTGGAAAAAAGTGTGGGAAAAAAATTTCAGGATACTTTCAGTGTTTTCTTTTTCGTAGTCCTCTGAATCTACGGCCTGAAACTTGAGAAGACTCGAGATGAAATCTGAGATTTACGTACTCTCTCTCTGGCAGTGATAATTTTGCTATTTAGGAGCTTTGTGAGTCTTCAAAAGAACTTGCTAACCCACGATAACACCAAACCATTGATGATAGTAGTAACCTATGATAACAAAGACCTTGCAACGTTGCCAGAAAAACTCGGATTTCTGCCCATGTGTCCATATATTCGACAAATTGAGTCCTCAAAAGAAGTTGCTAACCCACGATAACACCAAACCATTGATGATAGTAGTAACCTATGATAACAAAGACCTTGCAACGTTGCCAGAAAAACTGGAATTTAAATTTTTACGGCAATCTACTACTAAATGTCTCACGGGAACGACGAAACGATATTTTTTCTCACAAATTAAAAATCTTGCTTCTTGTTGCATTGTTGCAGACGAGGGGAAAAAAGGGGAAAAGAAGGGAAAAACTTGTAAACTATGCTGCGGTTTTCAGTGTGAGCCTTTGTGTAACCAGTTTTTCCATCAGATAGCAAAACACAGCATAAACTTACAACATTCCAGTAAGTAGAGACTACAACAACTACAACTGCGACAACCTACGATAAGTACGTGACGATGAAAAAGAGATAATAAATAAGGACTGATCGAAGTAAATCTGTCGAAGAGATGGACAGGCTTGTATTGTCTATACAGATTCAGTACCGTGTCCAACGAATCGACAGATTTATTTTTAGCGAAAATGGAGCGAGAAAGCAGATGTCTAAGAACTGTCGAATAGCTGGACAGCCCTATACCGTCAATACAAATTTTTCATTGTGTCCACACATTCGACAGATTTAGTATAAATGACAATATTACAACAAATATCATACTAGGAGTAAAACTGTCGAATAGACGGACAGGCTTATCTCACCAATACAAATTTCCCATTGTGTCCACATGTTCGACAAATTTAGTCTAAATGACACTCTTAAAACAAAAATCTAAACAGAAATAAAACTGTCGAATAGGTGGACAGGCCTATCTCACCAATGTAAATTTCCCATGATGTCCACATATTCGACAAATTTAGTCTAAATGGCACTATTATTACAAAAATCTAAACAGAAATAAAACTGTCGAATAGGTGGACAGGCGTATACCACCAATACAAAATTTCAACATTGTGTCCACATATTCGACAAATTTAGTCTCAATGACATTATTACAACAAAAACCATGATAACAATAAAACTGTCGAATAGGTGGACAGGCCTATCTCACCAATACAAAATTTCCCATGGTGTCCACTTATTCGACAGCATTAAAAGCTTTAATAACAGTAACTATAATAATAAATCACACGGGTGGTCGAAACCGTTACAAGTGCTACAACTCTTTTTCAACCTATATGCAACTTTTTTTTTTGAAAAAAAAAGGCGACCTGTTGTTGTTGTAGCTCCTACTACCTTGACAACATGTTCTGAAAAGTAGTTGTAGATGTTTTCTGTGTTCAATTTTTTTCTTCAGGAAACACTCGAGAGTTCAAGCCTTCGGCTATAACTCGTCACTGCGGCTTAAACCTTCTTCTGAAGCCCTTGTTAATGTCAGAATGGCGGCACTGCTGTCTAGATCCATTATTGTAGAGGTCCTGAATTTTTTTACCCAGGGTCCTAAACTTCTTACTCAAGGCTTCACCCGCGAAATTGAGCCATTCAACACAAGACAAATCTTTGTATCTCCACTATATTCTTATAGATTTATGTTATTGTAAAGGTCCTATTTTTAAGAAGAGGTCCTAAATTTTTTACCTAGGGTCCTAATCTTCTTACTCAAGGCTTGACCCGCGAAATTGAGCCATTCAGCACAAGATAAATATTTGTATCTACACACATTCTTATATTCTTATAGATCTATGTTATTGTAAAGGTCCTACTTTTAAGAAGAGGTCCTGAATTTTTTACGAGGTCCTAATCTTCTTACTAAAGGCTTTACCCGCGAAATTGAGCTATTCAGCACAAGACAAATATTTGTATCTCCACTATATTCTTATGGATTTATGGTATTGTAAAGGTCCTATTTTTAAGAAGAGGTCCTGATTTTTTTACGAGGTCCTAATCTTGTATTCATTATCTGAAATGTAAAGTAGTAGAGGGAATGGAAGGATAGTGATGGATAAAGTTGAAACTGTCGAATAGCTGGACGGCCCTAGACCGTCAATACACAATTTAAATTGTGTCCACAGGTTCGACAGATTTAGCTTAAATGATGTTATGATGAGTGAAACGATGTCTAAGGTAAAACTGCTGAATAGGTGGACAGGCCTATGCTGTCAATGCATACTTTTCGTTGTGTCCACGCGTTCTACAAGTTCATTTAAAACTACACTATCATGGCAGAAATCATAACAAAGACAAAACTGTCGAATAGATGGACAGTCCTATCCCATCAATGCATACTTTCCATTGTGTCCACACATTCTACAAGTTCATTTAAAACCACACTATCATGGCAAAAAATCATGACAAAGGCAAAACTGTCGAATAGATGGACAGCCCTATCCCATCAATGCAAATTTTCCATTGTGTCCACATGTTCGACAGCTCTCTAGGGTGGTGTTTATGCAGAGTAGCAAGTTCAATGTGGGCGATCTGGATGTATTTAAAATATGCAATTTTGTTTCTTGTTTCCCTGCAGGAATCCATACTATTCATAACTACGATTGCTTATCGATACGCTCTGCGCAGTGCTTCCACTTTTCAATTTTCCCTTTTTCCCCTCTCCCTTATCATTCCCCTTTTTCCCTCCTCCGTGTTAGAATATATGGATTCTAGATGTCACCGATACTCTCTTCTCTTCTTCTTCCCTTTCCAGATCCCTTTTCCCCCTTTTTCAGGGAATTTCCCTGCAAATGGGGAAACACTGGCTCTCTCAGATTCCACTTTTCAATTTTCCCCTTTTCCCCTCTCCCTTATCATTCCTCTTTTTCCCTCCTCCGTGTTAGAACGTATGGATTCTAGATGTCACCGATACTCTCTTCTCTTCTTCTTCTTCCCTTTCCAGACCCCGTTTCCCCCTTTTGCAGGGAATTTCCCTACAAAAGTGGAAACACTGGCTCTCTCAGTTTTCACTTTTCAGTTTTCCCTTTTCCCGCTTTTCCCTTATCATTCCCCTTTTCCCCTATCATTCCCCTTTTCCCCTCCTCCGTGTTAGAATATATACATTCTAGATGTCACCGATACTCTCTTCTCTTCTTCTTCCCTTTCCAGATCCCGTTTCCCCCTTTTTCAGGGAATTTCCCTGAAAAAGGGGAAACACTGGCCCTGGGTGCCAGAGCAAATACCACAACAACTACCGCACGTCTCAGCTATTCCCGGTTTTAGCATAAAAACAAGACAAAAACTGAAAACCTGCATTTGTTATTCATTGAATTTGAACAACGGACCTTACGGAAAAAATTTATTAATCATGTATAGTAAAACGTGAAGAGACAAAGTTGTCGAATCAGTGGACAGTATGAATATGTTATGTAGCTTTCATTTAGTGTCCAAGGATTCGACAGATTTGATTTATTAGTAGAGTTTTGACAAAAAGAAGAAAAAAAATGAATTTGTCGAATCAATGGACAGTATGAATATTTTACGTAGCTTTTGTATATTGTCCACGGATTCGACAGATTTGCTTCGTAAATAGAGTTTTGACAAAAACAAGAAAAGAAATGAATTTGTCGAAATCAATGGACAGTATGAATATTTTACGTAGCTTTTGTACAGTGTCCACGAATTCGACAGATTTGGTTTGTTAATAGAGTTTCGACAAAAAGAAGAAAAAAATGATAAATTTGTCGAATCAGTGGACAGTCCATATATATCAAAACAAATTTCCAATTGTGTCCACTTATTCGACAGATTTGGTCAAATAACCATAAAACAGTATAAACCGCCAAAAACACAAATCTGTCGAATCAGTGGACAGTCCATATGCTCTAACACAAATTTTCTATTGTGTCCACTGATTCGACAGGTTTGGTCCAACAGCCACAAAAGAACACCAACAACCAAAAACACCAATCTGCCGAATCAGTGGACAGTCCATATGCTCCAACCCAAATTTCCCATTGTGTCCACTGATTCGACAGTTTTGGTCCAACAGGCCACAAAACAACACCATCAACCAAAAACACAAATCTGCCGAATCAGTGGACAGTCCATACACATCAACCCAAATTTCCTATTCTGTCCACTGATTCGACAGATTTGTCTATCTCCGTTACCGCTAATGGGATTTCAGTGGGGAAAAATCATTAATAATACTTTAAACGAGATCTTTTCAGAGAACAAGAGCAGATGCTTGTTGAATTTTTAATGGACGTCTCGCTGATGATTCAGCACTTTTTAAAGCGCGCGGGAATTCAATTTTCTACGCTATCATGGCATATACCCAGTGTTTCCACTTTTCCCTTTTCCCTTTTTCCCCTCTCTCTTATCTTTCCCCTTTTCCCCTCTCCGTGTCGGAATATGCTGGTTCTAGATGTCATCTTTACTCTCTTCTCTTCTTCTTCCCTTTCCAGATCCCCATTTTCCCAATTTTCAGGGAATTTCCCTACAAAAGTGGGAACACTGCATATACCAAAGGCGCGCCTCTCTATAGCGGACACATCTACTAAATCACCTTCTGAGATTTTTTTAACTTTCTTGATACCAAAATGTTAAGCGAATTTTTCTGTAAATTTTAGGAAATTTTTAATCGAGATTTGAGCATAAATTTATTTTATCCGCGTGTCCGCAGTAGAGGGGTTGGTCCTTCACTGGCTTTGGAATAGCGCGCGCCTCTCTATAGCGGACAAATCTATTAAATCACTCCTTGAGAATTTTTACAATGTCTTTATACCAAAATGTTAAGCGAATTTTTTTGTAAATTTTAAGAAATTTTTGATCGAGATTTGAGCATAAATTTATTTTATCCGCATGTCCGCAGTAGCGCGGTTCGAATAAGCCCTATCATGGTAAGGCAATCAGGGAATAGGAGCAACAGCTGCTGGATCCCTAACAAATTCAATTTACTCGCCGCCCTTGTAAGCACTACATATGGTCATAATAAATGACCCAAACTACTCAAACTATCAAACAACTACTACACTACTACACTACTACACCGACAAAAAAAAGCTGGTCTTCTTAAAAATTCATTAAGAGTTGTGCGTGGGTATACTGCAGTGTTTCCACTTTTGCAGGAAAATTCCCTGAAAAAGGGGGGAAATGGGGTCTGCAAAGGGAAGAAGAAGAGAAGAGGGTAAAGGGGGAAATCTAGACATTGTATATTCTAGCACGGAAGGGGGAAAAGGGGAAAGACAAGGGAAGAAGAAGAGAAGAGGGTAAAGGGGGAAATCTAGACATTGTATATTCTACCACGGAGGGAGAAAAGGGGAAAGACAAGGGAAGAAGAAGAGAAGAGGTACAGGGGGAAATTTAGACATTGTATATTCTAGCACGGAGGGGGGAAAAGGGGAAAGACACGGGAAGAGGGGAAAAAGGGGAAAAGTGAAAAGTGGAAACACTGGTATACTGTTTTATCGACGTAGAGAGGTACCGTACCTTTATGACGTGTGGGATCCTAATTCAGGATTTTTCATTAGGCGAGAACCACCATGGTGGGTAAATTGATTGTACTCCATGACAACAAGAGACGGAAACAAATGACGAACGCAAAAGATTAATAGGAAATGATAAATTAAGTTCCTGGAATAATGAATCAAAGGTAACCTGCTTCTAGTGTATCTTGCAGTGCTCCAATTTCGCAGGGAAATTTCCTGAAGAAAAGGGAGGACTAGATCTCAAAAGAGAAAAATAAGAGAAAAGGGAAATCTAGAAGCCTGGCTTTATTATAGGATGAAGGGGAAAAGGGGAAAAAAAGGGAAAAGAAAGCCTTTTGTAAGGGAAAAAGAGAGACTTAAAGTGAAAACACTGGTATCTTGTAAGCTGTGCTTCCATTTTCAGTTTTCCCTTAATGAAGGCAGGATTTTTCCCTTTTCTTCCCTTCCGTTGTAGGTACCAAGTATCCTTTTCCCCTCCATCGATTTGTACTTCTATGCTTTTCCCCCTGAATTTTCGTTTTTGAGGCCCAGTTTTCCTTATTTAAGGGAAATTCCCTGCAAAGTTTCCCTGCACTAGTTGTAAGGATCGTTTCTTTTAAGAGCGATCCTTGTCTTTGCTGGAACAGAACTGAAATGTTCCATTAGGATTTTTTGGTGAAAATTTTTTAACCCTGGTTGATGACTAGCCATTTATCGTGAGCTTTTTATTCTGGAATAAAGTGCAAGGATGTGGTTTTCAAGTTCCTGTTTTCACGACTGTCTTGAAAGTCATTCGTCTTATTCCACGGTAAGTATAAAGCTCGCAACTTGAATCAATAGTCTCTTCTAGACTTTCAAGACCAGACTTTCAAGATTAGGCTTTCAAGACTGCTTTTCTACATTTTACTTTCAAGATTAGATTTCAAGACTAACTTTCAAGGTTCGACTTTCAAGATAGCTTTAATGAAAACCAGACTTTCAAGACTTGACTTGAAGACCAGATACTAAGACGAGACTTTCAAGAGTATATTTTAAAGACCAAAGTTTGAAGAGAACTTTCAAGGCTACTTTTCTACATTTTACTTTCGAGATTTGACTTTCAAGACTAACTTTCAAGGTAGACCTTTAAGATCACATTAGTTAAATCAGACTTTCAAGATTACTTTCGTTAAATCAAACTTTCAAGACCGAACTTTCAAGATTTACTCTTTATTCATTTTACTTTCAAGATGACACTCTCCAAGACTTTTTCTTTGTCAACACTGAAACTTTCAAGACTTCTCTTCACAAGACTTTAAAACCTTCCAACATTCAACTTTCACGACTCCACTTTCAAGACCTTCACGAGAAATTTCAAGGTTACTTCTCTACAGTTAACTTTGAAGATTTGACTTTCAAGACGAAGTTTCAAGGTAGACCTTTAAGATTACACAAGTTAAATCAGACTTTCAAGATGAGACTTTCAAGGCTAGACTTTCAAGATCACATTAGTTAAATCAAACTTTCAAGACCGAACTTTCAAGATGACACTCTCCAAGACTTTTCTTTATCAACACTAAAACTTTCAAGACTTCTCTTCACTAGACTTTAAAACCTTTCAACATTCAACTTTCACGACTCCACTTTCAAGACCCCTTCCAGCTTACGATGGCCACACGCATTAGTTCCAGGGGAAAAAACTCTGAACTTTTTCACCGCGTCAAAGCTTTTAAAGATTTCGTGCAGCACTGGATATCGTATCTACTCTCTTTTTTTTCCGGCTCTTTGTTAATAGACCACAGTCTTGCAAAATAAAAAAGACACTGAAAACTTTGAAAAAACACTAGCAAGTGCCATTTTGTAACAAATTTGCAAACAAATGGCCATTTGGCACGTGGGCAAAGACCATAATTTTCCCATACGGGATTGCAGGATTCCCCACGCACTATAGCGTACCAGGTAGGCGTTGACCACTGTTTACACAAACCCTTTATCTTGTTTCCCATGCTATCCCACGTTTCTTATTCCAGAATAAACTTAATTATACCACCAGCCCTGATTAAAAATCACTTTTCAATCTCGAAAAACGTTAATTCATTGAGAAATTATTAAATTTTTCGTCAGTGAGCTTACCCTCTTCTTCCTCTAGAGGGTCGACGGTGGCGCCGCCGCTAGCGGCCAGCAGTAGAACTACAAACGGGAGATTCCAAATCAACGATCGCGGAGCCATCGTTAAGGGATCCTGTAACCTGAAAAAATTCAAAATCAGGATTTTTAATTATTATTTAAAATTATTGTCTATTATTATTATAATTATTATTATTATTATTATGTCGTTTATCCGCGTTATCATCCGTGGTTAACAAACAGCTGATTTTACCTGTTCTACTTGAATAATTCTCTTTTGTTGTTTAACAGTCTTAACAACTTATACAACAGCGGGTAGAGACAAAAGCTGCAAACCTTGAAAACTATACAACAACCTACAACAGTTGTCGAATACTTTTCCTCACTCCACTAAACTCGAACCTTCCTAGAAAAAGCGAAAAAAAAATTAAAATTAATAATATTCGTAATAGTAAATAATATAATAATAAATAGTTAACTTATTACTAATATAATATTTTATTCTTAATGATTTATTTAATTATTTATTGATATATATTTAATTAGTTAATATAATAAATAATAATTATTTAATTCAATTAATTTATTAACTACACTTTACTATTAAATTACTTAATTTATTGATTATTATTTATTTTCATTATTTATAATTATTTAATTATTTATTGATATACATTTAATTCATTAATATAATAAATAATATTTATTTAATTGAATTAATTTACTAACTACACTTTATTATACAACTATTTAAATTACTTATATTTATTTAATTATTTATTAACATACATTTAATTCATTAATATAATAATTAATATTTATTTAATTCAATTAATTTATTAACTACACTTTATTATACAACTATTTAAACATTATTTTAACTAATTTTTCAAGCAAATTTCAATAGTTGATCTTTTCTAATCGTTTTTTAATGGGTCGTAATAGTTTCAAACTATTATTTATTTACGACTCTAGACAAAAAAAAATTTTTCCCCGGGTTCGGGCCGAAAGCCAAACCTGGCGCCATTTTCTTTGAGCCGGGGAAAAATAAAAAAAGTAGTTGAACTTAACAACAACAGCAACAACAAAAAATAGTTCCAGTCACGTAATCAAACTCACGAAAATTTATTTTTATGGCCTTTCGGGCGAACTTGAACTAAGAGCAGAACGAAGAAGAACAAAAAAAAAATAGTTGCCCCGCCGAACTATTCTAGTTTACTACTTTCCAGTGTTTCCACTTTTGCAGGGAAATTCCCTGAAAAAAGGGGAGAAATGGGGGTCTGAAAAGGGAAGAAGAAGAGTTAGAGGGTAAAGGGGGGAAATCTAGTCCCTGTATATTCTAGCACGGAGGGGGAAAAAAGGGGAAAGACAAGGGAAGAAGAAGAGTAGAGGGTAAAGGGGAAATCTAGTCCCTGTATATTCTAGCACGGAAGGGGAAAAAAGGGGAAAGACAAGGGAAGAAGAAGAGAAGAGGGTAAAGGGGGAAATCTAGACCCTGTATATTCTAACATGGAGGGGGGGAAAAGGGGAAAGACAAGGGAAGAAGAAGAGAAGAGGGTAAAGGGGAAAATCTAGACCCTGTATATTCTAACACGGAGGAGGAAAAGAGGGAAAGATAAGGGAAGAGGGGGAAAAGGGGAAAACTGAAAAGTGGAAACACTGCTACTTTCACTGTTAGTTGTTAGTAGTTAGGGCTGATTTCCGAGGCGATAACTGAGTGATAACAGAACAATAATAAAAAAGTAGTCGGAAAATAGTTTCCTCAGCAGAATTTTCTGGTTTGTTAGTTACTACTATTGGTACCAGTACTGCTACTACTATTACAACTGCTGCTGCTGCTACTGCTGCTACCAACACTTTGCTAATGCTACTATTACTACTGCTATTAATGCTACTACTATAGTAATTATTATTACTACTACCATCACTACCACCACTACCACTAGCACTACCACTACTACTACTACTACTACTATTACTTCTTCTACTACTGTTACTACTTCTACTACTACATCTGCTACAATCAATGTTATTACTGAACTCAACTTAACAACTAATTACCAAATTCTTGTAGATAACAGATTACACAACAAGTAAACTGACACAAGAGTACAGCTTATTACCAGACTGTGACAAATGACTCGGTGCACCAAATTAGCCAAATATCGCAATAATCAAGGGGTCCGAAACTCCGAGGAAAAGTGTACGAAGATTATATGATACCACATGATAACACGGAGATAACACGGAGATAACAGGATGATAAACAGTGATAACATGACTTAGGTGTACAAAGATTATTTGATGACACATGATAACATGGAGATAACAGGATGATAAACAGTGATAACAGGACTCAGGTGTACGAAGATTATTTGATAACACATGATAACACGGAGATAACAAGATGATAAACAGTGATAACATGACTTAGGTGTACGAAGATTATTCGATAACACATGATAACGCGGAGATAACACAGAGATAGCAGGTTGATAACATGACCTAGGTGTACGAAGATTATTGCAAGTTTCCGACCCCTTGGCAATAATTGAATGGGCGAGATTCTTTTTCGCTCAGATTCTTATCAGTCGCCCCCGTCAAGAATCTTGCGCATCATTTTTCACGCTGAACGATACGCCGACTGTCAAAATGTTCATATTTTGTCCACTCCCGACAAACACATTAGGCAAAACCGAATTCCGCACTGATAACACAAGTAATAACACCAGTGTTTCCACTTTGCGGGGAAATTCCCTGGAAAAGAAAACATCTAGAAGTGCAGCATTGTATTCAAGCAAGAACGGGAAAAAAGGGGAAAATAAGGGAAGAAGGAAAGGGGAAAATCTAGAAGCGCCTTAGCTTTTTATTACCGCAAGAAGGGGGAAAAGGGGAAAATAGGGGAAGAAGGAACAGGGAAAATCTAGGAGTGCATTAGCTTTTTATTCTAGCAAGAAGGGGGGAAAGGGAAAATAAGGGAAGAAGGAAAAGGGAAACTGAAAGTGGAAACACTGATATCAAGACCCTGAGAATTAGGTTCCCGAATATCGAACCCTGAAACAGTCTTTCAGTTTCCCTTATTTTCCCTTTTTTCCCTCTTCCCTTATTTTCCCCTCTTTCCCCTCCGTATTGGAATACAAGACTGTACTTCCAGATTTTCCCCTATCCCTCTCACCTCATTTTTTTTTTCCTTTTAAGACCTTATCTTCCCCTTTTTCAGTGAATTTCCCTGCAAAGTGGAAACACTGTTGTTGACTGTCGTGTCCCTGAACATCAGGACCCTGAATGTCGGCCTTCAGAACTGTCGCATTCTTGACTGTCGGCTTTTGGTGACACATTCATCAGCGGAACCGAAACTTTTGTCCAACCGGTTCCTCGGTTCGTTTCTTAACGAGTTTGAAAACCGTCAAAAGAACTGGAAACAACCAAAACAACTCCACAATCTGTTTGTCACATTTTGAATAACAATAATCTGTCGAATACGTGGACACGTCATAAGGTGTATATTAATTATTCAATATTATTAAATTATTAAATAAGACAATAAATAAATAATTAACTTATTAAATAAGTGACTTGTAAATTAAGATGGGATAGAATTTAACCCGATTGAATGGCTTTATTCCGGAATAGTCAAGGAATAGGATTATCACGGTTGTGTATCGTGACTTTAAGAGAAAATTAATTAATATAATTAGAATGGGTGACAACTAACAAAGTACTAAAAATAGTAACAACAATCTACCTATAATGAATACAAAAATTAAGATGGGATAGACTTTAACCTGGTTAAATGGCTTTATTCCGGAATAGTCCAGAAAAATGGATTATCACGGCGGGGCGGTGGATTCCTTGTGTATTGTGACTTATTAACTAAGACAATAAATAAATAATTAACTTATTAAATAAGTGACTTATAAATTAAGATGGGATAGAATTTAACCCGATTAAATGGCTCTATTCCGGAATAGTCCAGAAAAATGGATTATTACGGCGGGGTGGTGAATTCCTTGTATATTGTGACTTTAGGAGAAAAGTACAGCATTAAGTTGGGATAGAATTTAACCCGATTAAATGGCTTTATTCCGGAATAGTCCAGGAAAAGGGATTATCACGGCGGGATCCTTGTGTGTTGTGACTTTGGGAGAAAATTAATTAATTTAATTAGAGTGGGTGACATTCGGCTTGGCTTCTTTTCGTTGCCTTGTTTGTTGTAGCTACAACCCAAAGCGGCTCCTTCAGAAAAAACAACAACAACAACATACACAACACACCCCGAAAGGGGTCTGCAACCTTAACTAATATATCCCTATTACAGTGTTATCATGTGTTATCAACCTGTTATCAAGTTGTTATCACGTTGTTATCAAAGAGTTTCTTTTTATATCCAGACGACAATCTAACCTGTTATTATAATCTGTGTTATTAACCTGTTATCAAGTTGTTATCACGTGTTATCAAAGAGTTTCTTTTTCTATCCGGACGACAATCTAACATAATTTTTACAAAGTGTTTCCACACTTTCAGTTTCCCTTTTTTCCCCTCAGTTTTCCCCTTTTTCCCTGTAGCTTGAACATAAGACTGCACTTCTAGATTTTCCCTCTTCCCTTAACTTTCCCTTTTCCCTCTTTCCTTTACTTTTCCCTTTTTGTTAGAATAGAAGGCTGCACCACTAGATTTTCCCTTTTCCCTTGTTTTTCCCTTCTCCAGGGAATTTCCCTGCAAAGTGGAAACGATGCTCCTGCATGTAAACCAACTAGTATTTCACTTCCGCTAACTGTAATCAACATGTTATCATTATTATCACCTGTTATCATGTCATCAGCTTCAGTTGTTGTTTTTTGTGAGTTAGAGACCCCTCTGGTGGTCCTTGTGGACCAGCACAGTGTGGAGGATCCGGTTTTTCAACGGAGCTTACTCCAAAAAGCGCGCCTCGCTATAGCGGACACTCGTATTAAATCAGCATAACAGAATTTTGCAACTTTTTTAGGATCAAAATGTTTCTCAAAATTTTCTGTGATTTTTAGAAGAATTTTGGAGTAAAATTTGTGAGACCAGTGATTCTATACGCCTGTCCGCAGTAGAGGGCTGGTCTTCAGTACCTTTTTCAACGGAGCTTACTCCAAAAAAGCGCGCCTCGCTATAGCGGACACTCGTATTAAAACAGCATAAAATAATTTTGCAACTTTTTTAGGATCAAAATGTTTCTCAGAATTTTCTGTGATTTTTAGAGTACTTTCAAGTAAAATTTGAGCCCACAGTGTTTCTATACGCCTGTCCGCAGTAGAGGGGCTAGTCTTCAGTGGCATTTTTTGGATAAGGTCTACAGTAAAAATATCTATATATTTATATATATAGTAAAATGGTAATATATATACTATACTAATAAAAGCTATAATAAAATTATCTATATATATATATATATATATATATATGGTACTATATATACTATACTAGTAAAAGCTATAATAAAATTATCTATATATTTATATTAATAGTAAAATTATATTATATATACTATACTAGTAAAAGCTATAATAAAATTATCTATGAAATATTTTAAAAAATCTACTACAAAATATTGGACAAGTCAGGTAATAAATAAGAGACAAAAGCTTGTGGTTTCAAGAGTAACTTGTTACAAGATTTGTTGCTCCCATATCTGCTGCAGCCAAAGAAAATTACATTCTTAAACTTTTTCAACATACTTGGAATTACATACCCAGCGGAAAATTAAGGATGTAGGCTACATCCTGAACGATATCCGTAACGTGTCCTGAATATCCTGAACCACGTCCGATTGTGGATGAGTAAAAAAAAAAATTGTGCTGAGAATTGTGAATCTTGATTATTGAGGGCACTATTAAGTATCCTGAAAAGCGTTTTTTCAGGACGCTGCTAAGTATATCCTGGACGTTTATTATTCAGGCATTCCGATGTGAGGGTCCTGAACACCCTGGAAGTGGGCCAATTTCACTGCACTCAGAGTCCTAATTGGCGTCCTGGAAATGTCCTTTTCAGGATATTTTCAGGGTCCTGAAACTACCCTTAATTTTCTGCTGGGTACTCGTTTTTTTCCTATCTTTTAAATATGTCTTTCATACAAATCAAGGGGTCCGAAATTTCCAATAATCTTCGTACACCTAGGCTGTGTTATCACTGTTATCAAATAATCTTGGTACACTTTTTCACCGAGTTTCGGACCCCTTGATAAAAATAAAATAATAAATATTTAAAATAACTGGATGCAGACTGATGTATTAAGTTATATTAATATAGTAAATAAGAATAATTAGTAATTTGTCGAATGCGTGGACAGCGCACAAGATGCATAGCGACAGTTTAAATGCTGTCCAATGATTCGACAAATTTGTGTAAATGTACTGGTGTTAGAATTAATAGTAATGACACATATAACAGTAATTTGTCGAATCGGTGGACAGCAGATAGCAGGCATACGACAGTTTAAATGGTGTCCAACGATTCGACAAATTTGTGTAAATGTACTGGTGTTAGAATTAATAGTAATAACAGATATAATAGTAATTTGTCGAATCCGTGGACAGTAGATAGCAGGCATACGACAGTTTAAATGCTGTCCAACGATTCGACAGATTTGAATATACTTAGATAGAATCTTGAATCTTGGCAAGAATCTTTCTCAGATTCAAGATTCTTGTACCCGTAACCCAAGATAAGAGCTACCAAACCCGATAGAAAACTGATGCGCTAGTTCAAACGTCTGAATGACCCTCTGAATGGTGTATGACTACCTTGGATTCAGCTAGATGATAGCGTGAAATTGGTCAACTTTCACACGGTTCGTACGCTTGAATGGTTAAAGAACCAATTCGTGCAGTACTCAAACCCTTATTCAGAGGGTTCGGTTTGATTAACCAAAGTCAGTTCAGCTACTATTCAGCTAGTGACTCAGAGGGTTCAGTTTGATTAACCAAAGTCAGTTCAGCTTCTATTCATCTAGTAATTCAGGGGTTCAGTTTGATTAACCAAAGTCAGTTCAGCTTCTATTCATCTAGTGATTCAGAGGGTTCGGTTTGATTAACCAAAGTCAGTTCAGCTACTATTCAACTAGTGATTCAGAGGGAAGCTATCGTTCAGCTACCTAGTCATTCGGTACTCAACCGTTTGATTTTTTTATCGGGAATTCCCTTTAAACTAAGACAAAGAGAGACAGGGATGAAATATCCGATAATACAATCATTTCTTTGACATTTGCTCCACTTGGGGGGGTCCGTCACTCAAACTCAGTCCACGGTGATAATCTGATAACACGTTGATAACACATGATAACACTATCCCAGCGGAAAATTAAGGATGTCGGCTACATCCTAAACGATATCCGTAACATATTCTGAATATCCTGAACCACGTCCGATCGTGGATGAATAAAAAAAATAATTGTGTTGAGAACTGTGAATCTTGATTACTGAGGGCCCCATTAAGTATCCTGAAAAGAGTTTTTTCAGGACGCTGTTAAGTACCCTGAACATGTATTATTCAGGCATTCCGATGTCAGGGTCCTGAACACCCTGGAAGTGCGAGCTAATTTCCCTGCACTCAGAGTCCTGACTGGCATCCTGGAAATGTCCTTTTCAGAATATTTTCAGAGTCCTGAAACTATCCTTAATTTTCTGCTGGGACCCTTTCGAAAAGCTTCCTGTCTCCTTAAACAAGACTTGATAACCTGCGATAACACAATTACTGAAGGCGCCATTAAGTATCCTGAAAAGCGTTTTTTTCAGGACGCTGCTAAGTACCCTGAACATGTATTATTCAGGCATTCCGATGTCAGGGTCCTGAACACCCTGGAAGTGCGGGCCAATTTCCTTGCACTCAGAGTCCTCACTGGCATGGTGGAAATGTCCTTTTCAGAATATTTTCAGGGTCCTGAAACTATCCTATCTCCTCAAACAAGACTTGATAACCTGTGATAACACAATCAGTAGAGCATTTTTCAGACTTTTTTAAGGTAGAAATATAGACTTCTGATACTTGCAGTGCTTCCACTTTGCAGGGAAATTCTCTCAAATAGGGAAAATGGGGAAGAGGGAAAGGGGAAAATGGAGGGAAAAGTGAATTTACAAACGTGGCTTTACTCAGTATCACGGAGGGGGAAAAAGGAAACTGATATTTTCAAGCGGAGGGGGAAAAAGGCGAAAAAGGGGAGAAAGGGGGGAAAAGGGGGAAAAGGGGGAAAGGGGAAAAAAGTGGAAGCACTGGATACTTGGAAGTAGTAGATTGAAATCCACTTTGCTTCGTGTCAAACGTCCTTACAAGCAAAAGAAGAACCTCCAACTGTAAGAATCGCGGGGAAATGAAGTTCTCTCTATCAGATCGAGAAGAATCTAACAGAATTTGCCTTGTCACACCTGAGAGAAGTGAGGACTTAATTGAAAAATCTCATCAAAGTATCAAATGGAAATTTAAAAGGCCCTTTTGTACGAGAAAACTATTTTTAAATCAGATTTTTTATCTGAGAATTACTGAGAATCTAGTCGAGGATCAAAGTCTCATAAAGGCTCACATACGAGTCTCAGTTGGTCTCAGTACCTAGAATTGAACGTCTCAAGAAAATTCGATTACAACTGAGAGTCTCATATAGTCTTACATAGAAGAATCACTGTCTCATAAAGGCTCACATACGAGTCTCAGTTGGTCTCAGTACCTAGAATTGAACATCTGAAGAAAAGTAGATTATAACTGAGAGTCTCATATAGTCTCATATACAAGAATCACAGTCTCATAAAGGCTCACATATGAGTCTCAGTTGGTCTCAGCAACTCTTTGAATTGAACGTCTCAAGAAAAGTAGATTACAACTGAGATTCTCATATAGTCTCACATGGAAGAATCACAGTCTTACACAAAAGTCTCAGTTGGTCTCACTTCTCTTTATAATTCAAAATCTCAATTAAGTTAGATTATAACTGAGAATCTCATTCATCCTCATGTATGAGAATCAAAGTCTCAGTTGTCTCACCTAAATCGCTGACGTCCAGACTCATTAAGGCGATAAGCAAAGAGGTGAAACTTGGAAAAGTTTTCACTGTTATCTTGATGTTGACGTTATCCGATGACGGTTCGTCACTGAGTGTCACACAAAAACTTGTCTCACGACATCACCTGAGACCAACTGAGAGTAAGATTCTAGCCTGCCGAGGATCGTAGATAAGTACTTAAACTGCTTTGTAAATAATAATAATAATAATAATAATAATAATAATAATAATAATAATAATAATAATAATAATAAAAATAGTAGTAGTAACAGAATTAATATTAGAAGTTGTAGTAGTGGTGGTAGTAAAGGTTGTGGTAGCGGTATTAAAAGTAGTAGTTATACTAAGAATAGTATCAATAGAAGTAGTACTGGTGGTAGTAGAGGTAGTAGTTGTGGTAGTAGTAGCAGTAGTAGTAATAATAACAAAAGTAGTAGAAACAGCAGTTGTAGTAGTAACGTAGTAGTGATAGTAGTAGTAGTAGTATAGCAACAGCAACAGCAGTTGTAGTAGTAACGTAGTAGTAGTACTTAGTAGTAGTATAGCAATAGTAATAGCAGTAGTAATCATTGTAGTAGTAGTAGTAGTAGTAGTAGTAGTTGTAGTAACAATAATAATAATGTAGGCTGAGATGGAAATAAGTAAATAAACAAGGACCAACACCTTGATAACACCTCGAAAACAGCTTGATAACACTAGATAACACCTTGATAACACTAGATAACACCTTGATAACACTAGATAACACACTTCACTCATCATCTTTGAGCTAATAAGTAAATAAACAAGGACCAACACCTTGATAACACCTCGATAACAGATTGATAACACTAGATAACACCTTGATAACACTAGATAACAGATTGATAACACCTTGATAACACACTTCACTCATCTACTTTGAGCTAATAAGTAAATAAACAAGGACCACCACCTTGATAACACCTTGATAACTCTAGATAACACTAGATAACACACTTCACTCATCATCTTTGAGGTTCAGTTTCCAGGGCAAAGCAAAACACACTTGACATTTGCTCTTGGGTTTTGTGAGCAAATAAAGCAAGCGTTTCTAATTAACACAGTCCGCTGATTGAAGAAACTTGTCAAAGTTTCCAGCTGATTGCCAAATTGCCTCTCCACACAGACCCCTCCCCCTGTCCTACCAGTATGTCTGTTATCACCTGTTATCACCTGTTATCATCTGTTATCGCCTGTTGTCATCTGTTATCAACCTGGTGTCATCTGTTGTCATCTGTTAACGCCTGTTATCGTCTGTTATTATCTGTTATTGCCTGTTATCATTTGTTATCAACCTGTTATCGCCTGTTGTCATCTGCTATCGCCTGTTATCAACCTGTTATCAACCTGTTGTCATCTGTTATCAACCTGTTATTGCCTGTTATCGTCTGTTATCGTCTGTTATCAACCTATTATCGCCTGTTGTCATCTGTTATGAATCTTTAATCTGTTATCACCAGTTATCAACCAAATCTGTTGTCAACCTGTTATCGCCTGTTATCATCTATTATCGTCTGTTATCATCTGTTATCATCTGTTATCATCTGTTATCAACCTATCACTTCTCCTATCCCTCCACTGTTAACTAATTACTAGAAAATGGATGATAGTTCAGGTTGACTAACTCTTTATATAAGAGTTATCACCTGTTATCAACTGTTATCACCTCTTATCAACAGTTATCCGTTATCATCATTCCCTCCCATAAGCTCTTCAACCAAAGATTCTTCATGATTCTTAAAGATTCTTGCGAGATTCTCACCAAGAATCTTGATCCTCATAACAAAAGTTATCAACTGTTATCAACAGTTATCACTTGTTATCATCATTCCCCTCCCATAAGCTCTTCAACCAAAGATTCTTGTAAGATTCTCGCTAAGAATCTTGATTCTCAGAACAAGAGTTATCAACTGTTATCAACAGTTATCACTTGTTATCATCATTCCCTCCCATAAGCTCTTCAACCAAAGATTCTTCATGATTCTTAAAAATTCTTGTGAGATTCTCACTAAGAATCTTGATCCTCATAACAAGAATTATCAACTGTTATCAACAGTTATCACTTGTTATCATCATTCCCCTCCCATAAGCTCTTCAACCAAAGATTCTTCATGATTCTTAAAGATTCTTGTAAGATTCTCACTAAGAATCTTGATTCTCACACCACAACATAGATTTCACCTCATTAAAAAGCTTTTAAAAACATTACAGATTCTCCTCATGATTCTGGATTCCGCCCTTCCAGATTCTTACAAGATTCTTACAAGATTCTCGTCATGATTCTTAAACTTCATCAAAGATAGGTGGGGGGGGGTCCGCAACTCTTGTGATAACAAAGCGATAACACGACTCTTTAAGCCAATAGGCTTACGAACAGGGGGAGGCGGGGTTAGAAAATCAGGATTTTTTTCAGGATTTTCAGGATTCTTACAAGATTCTCGCCATGATTCTTAAACTTCATCAAAGATAGGTGGAGGGGGGTCCACAACTCTGTGATAACAAAGTTATAACACGATTCTTTAAGCCAATAGGTTTTACGAACAGGGAGAGGGCGGGGGTTTGAAAATCAGGATTTTTTCAGGATTTTTCAGGATTCTTACAAGATTCCCGCCATGATTCTTAGACTTCATCAAAGATAGGTGGAGGGGGGTCCGTAACTCTTGTGATAACAAAGCGATAACACGACTCTTTAAGCCAATAGGCTTACGAACAGGGAGAGGGCGGGGGTTTGAAAATCAGGATTTTTTCAGGATTTTTCAGGACTTTTGGGTAGAGTTGCGGACCTCCCTGTTTCATGTGCTTCATACCAATGAAGAAACTTTATGCAATGGCAAAACTTTCCCCTCCGTCAAAAGGGAAGTCTTTTTAAGGATCAATAAAAAAGGATCCTGATCCTGTGTGAGTAAGGATCATCAAGACATCATTCAAAAAGTATATGCTACAAATATAACAGTATAATATTGTTAATTAATAAGGAAGGAAAATAAGGGAAAAGGGAACATTTAGAAGAGCAGCTATACATTTAGGTAGGAAAGGGGAAAGTAAGGGAAGAAACGAATTTAGAAGAGCAGCTATACATTTAGGTAGGAAAGGGGAAAGGGGAAAATAAGGGAAAAGGGAACATTTAGAAGAGCAGCTATACATTTAGGTAGGAAAGGGGAAAATAAGGGAAGAAGGAAATTTAGGAGAGCAGCTATACATTTAACTAGGGAGGGGAAAAGGGGAAAATAAGGGAAGAAACAAATTAGCTATACATTCCAGCAAGGAGGGAGAAAAGGGGAAAATAAGGGAAATTTAGAAGAGCAACTATGCATTCCAGCAAGCAGATGGAAAAAAGGGGGGAAAGGGGAAAATAAGGGAGGAAGGAAAATGAAAAGAAAGCGAAATGCGGGGGAAAAGGGAAAATAGCATTTACCTGTTATTAAACGTTATCAAAAGTTATCCAATGTTATCAAGTGTCATCAGTGTTAGGTAACAGTGGGTCACAGTCTCTTTGCTGTAATTTTCAAGTGCGTCAGGATCCTTAAAACGTGGCCCTGTTATTAAGCAATAATTACTCAATGAAACGCCAAAGGATCTCTTGACCTTGCTTTCTTCAAAGGATCTTTATGGCAAGGATCATTCGCCAGTAATAAACTAAAATTAATTAAAATTTAAAATTCTGAATAAGGATCCTGAATCCTGGTAAGGATCATACGCCCAGGATTTTTTATTTTTTCCTCCACAGATAATTAAAAACACTTTTCAAGGATTTTCCTATTGTAAACCCTTTTAATAAACTAAAATTAATTAAAATTTAAAATTCTGAATAAGGATCCTGAATCCTGCAAAACTGAAAAAATCCTAATTAACTAAAATACAACACAATTTTTAATAATCCAGCCATGGGCCTAGGCCTACGTGCTTTAATGAAGTAAAAAATAATAATAATAAAACATGCAAGAAAACTGCGAATTCAAAATTTGCAAATTATAGAAAAATCCTTGCCAGGATCCTGATTTCTCAAATCAATCCTGAATCCTGCAAAACTGAAAAAATCCTAATTAACTAAAATACAACACAATTTTTAATAATCCAGCCATGGGCCTAGGCCTACGTGCTTTAATGAAGTAAAAAATAATAATAATAAAACATGCAAGAAAACTGCGAATTCAAAATTTGCAAATTATAGAAAAATCCTTGCCAGGATCCTGATTTCTCAAATCAATCCTGAATCCTGCAAAACTTAAAAAATCCTAATCAACCAAAATATAAGACAAATTTTAATAAAACACGCAAAAAAAAATCTGCAAATTCCAAAAATTTGCAATTTTGGTGAAAAAAATCCTTGGAAGGATCGGTATAGGATCTCTATTGATATTTATAAAATAGTCCTTTTCTACCAACCTACAGGGAACTTGAAAATCCTATTTTTGAACAAATATTTAAATTTCTAGAGGATCAGGATCGATCCTGAATTTTGATATGGAGGGAATCCAGCTTACGAGGACATTACTTTCAGTGGGACAATCCTAGTTTTATTTATACAAACGTATCAAATCCTTCTCTACTTTCAATCCCATAAGCCCTTCATGCAAAATTCCAATCGCATACGTCAGATTTAGTAGCGATCCTTGCAGGTCGAGTCGTCCATTACTTACAAGGATCGCAGTACAAAACTTTTGACTATTTTAAAGACTAAACTAACTAATACAACCTACTATAACTAAATACTGTAATAAATAATATAAAATGATAAAATAATATAAATATGTATAATTAAATACAAATCTTTGAAAGGCAAGGATCGCAGGATCGCTTTCTGAAAATTAGTTTCTAGACGCTGATCCTTAGAAATTTTGCAACTTTCAGGATTTTTTTCAAAAACTTTCCCAAAATTTCGCAAAATTTCAGTTTCTGTTTGAGAAACAAGGATCGCAGGATCGCTTTCTGAAGACTAGTTTCTAGAAGCGATCCTTGCAAGTTTTTCAAATTTCAGGATTTTTTTTCAAAAATTTCGCAAAATTTCAGTTTTCGTTTAAGTAACAAGGATCGCAAGGATCTTTTCAACAACTTTTAGCCAACGATCCTTGCAAATTTTTCAAATTTCAGGATTCTTCCAAAAATTTTGCAAAATTTTGAGCCACAAGGATCGCAACACTTTCTACTGGACGATTCTTACAAATTTTTCGATTTTCAGGACTTTTTCAAAAACTTTCGCAAACTTTTGAGTAATAAGGATCGTAAGGATCTTGAACTTCAAGGATCTCAACTTTCACATTCTACACGAGTTCTATAGAAACCTGTTCCGAGTTGAAAATTATCCCAAATTACCTTCAAAGGAATCGGCAAATACCTTGGAAAATGCCCAAGGATCCCTAGGGAGATCCTGGAGGGAACACATTATTATCTATTATCTCGCACTTACTGATTATCGCTTCTTGCCGTGCAAAAAAACTTACGAAGGATTGCCCTGGAATAATTTTATGTGCAAATTTTTGCAATAATCAATTCCGCCCCGATAGAGTAGGTAGCTGAACACTAGCTGAACACTAGCTGAACAGTAGCTGAACTGACTTTAATTGCTAAAATTGAACCCTCTGAATAAGGATTTGAATACTGCATGACTTAGTTCTTTAACAATTCAAGCGTACGAACCGTGTGAAAGTGGGCCAATTTCATACTATCATCTAGGTGAATCCACGATATTCATGCACCATTCAGACGGTAATTCAGACGTTTGACTAGTGCATCATTTTTCTATCAGACCTGAGAAGGATTGCCCTGGAATAATTTTATGTGCAAATTTTTGCAATAATCGATTCCCCCCGTGTGAAAGTGGGCCAATTTCACACTATCATATAGCTGAATCCATGTTATTCATACACCATTCAGAGGGTCATTCAGACGTTTGACTAGTGCATCGCTTTTCTATCAAACTTGAGAAGGATTGCCCTGGAAACATTTTTGTGCAAATTTTTGCAAAAATTGATTACCCCCCGTGTGAAAGTGGGCCAATTTCACACTATCATCTAGCTGAATCCACGATAGTCACACACCATTCAGAGGGTCATTCAGACGTTTGACTAGTGCATCGTTTTTCTATCAAACTTGAGAAGGATTGCCCTGGAATCTTTTATGTTCAAATTTTTGCAAAAATCGATTCCGCCCGGTAGAATAGTCATACGGTTGAGTACCGAATGACAAGGTAGCTGAACACTAGCTGAACAGTAGCTGAACTGACTTTAATTGCTAAAATTGAACCCTCTGAATAAGGATTTGAATACTGCATGACTTAGTTCTTTAACAATTCAAGCGTACGAACTGTGTGAAAGTGGGCCAGTTTCACACTATCAACTAGGTGAATCCACGAAAGTCATACACCATGTAGAGGGTCATTCAGACGTTTGACTAGTGCATCATTTTTCTGTCAAACTTGAAAAGAATTGCCCTGGAATCTTTTATGTTCAAATTTTTGCAAAAATCGATTCCTCTCGATAGAAAAGTCATACGGTTGAGTACCGAATGACTAGGTAGCTGAACACTAGCTGAATAGTAGCTGAACTGACCTTAGTTAATCAAACCGAACCCTCTGAATAAGGGGTTGAATACTGTATGGCTAAGTTCTCCAGCAATTCAAGCTCACGAACCGTGTGAAAGTGGGCCAATTCCATACTATCATACTAGCTAAATCCATGATAGTCATACACCATTCAGAGGGTCATTCAGTCTATGCTGTACACGAGTCTTAATTTTCTTGATATTTTCGTATGAAATTGTGCGCAGAGATATAAAGTTACAATATTCCGTCAAGTGGATAACGAAGCTGCCACAAGGATTATGTTACTTTATTACGCGACAGTCTCTCCGGAAGAGGAAACCTTCCACTCTACTACAACACTACTACACTTATACAACAGTTGGTTACTTTAACTACAACTATAATATGTTACTTTATTACGTGACAGTCTCTCCGGAAGAGGAAACCTTCCACTCTACTACAACTCTACTACAACACTACTACAACACTACTACACTTATACAATAGTTGGTTACTTTAACTAGAACTAATATGTTACTTTATTACGCGACAGTCTCTCCGGAAGAGGAAACCTTCCGCTCTGCTACAACACTACTACACTTATACAACAGTTGGTTACTTAAACTACAACACTACTACACTTACAGCAGTTGGTTTAGTTTTAACTACAACTATAATATGTTACTTTATTACGCGACAGTCTCTCCGGAAGAGGAAACTTTCCACTCTACTACAACTCTACAACACTACAACACTTATACAACAGTTGGTTACTTTAACTACAACTAATAAGTTCAACGTAAAAAAATTTTCGATATTTTGGGAATAGCAGTCTGTCCGCACCTGGTCTCACTACATCAGTGTTTCCACTTTTCTATTTTCCCTTTTTCCCCTCTTCCCTTGTCTTTCCCCTTTTCCCCCCTCCGTGCTAGAATATACATTGTCTAAATTTCTCCTTTACCCTCTTCTCTTCATTTTCCCTTTTCAGTCCCCATTTCTACCTTTTTTTCAGGGAATTTCCCTGCAAAAGTGGAAACACCGCACTATATATCCGTATTCTTCACTCAAAAATCTCAAAAAATAACTGGAAAAAAAGTAAATTTAATCAAACTATAGTAAATAGTGTTAACTATCATCAAATCAATAATATAATAATCAATATATAATAATAATAAATATAATAATATAATATAAGTCCATTACAGTAATTCAGTGTCCTTGGCACAAGGTCAATCTTTCAAATTTCTTACAAAAAACTGAATAAATTATTATTATACATTTTTTCGATGACACTGTCCAGTAGCTGTATGATATTTATATATGACATTATTATTATATTATAATTCTAATAAACTAATTAATTATAATTGACTGAATGAGTGACTTACCATAGAGGGAAATGGTTATAGCTTCCTCAGATATTGGTGGGAAATCGATGCAAAAATCACTAAAGTCCATGCAAGGTAAATACGAATATTTGTCAAATTTTAAGTTTTTCTCGTAATTGGAGAGAAAGAGAGAGAGCGCGAAAGACACGTCCGCACGCGACAAGAGCCGGAGCTCGACTGACTGTAGAACGCCTTCCGCAACACCGGTGTACAGCGCTTCAACGTTCAGTTTCCTCTTTTTCCCCCTTTCCCCTTATTTTTCCCTTTTCAGACTACACTGCACTCTTTTTCGGGAAACTTTTTTTCGGGGAACTTTCCCAGGATATGAAAATATACTCCTATGTTATTTTCCCTCATTTTCTCCTTTTCCCTTTTTCCCCCTTTTCAGACAGCATTTCCCTCTTTTTCGGGGAACTTTCCTAGGATATCAAACTATACTTCAATGTTATTTTTCCTTCATTTTTTCCCTTTGTTTTCCCCTTTTCCCTTTTTTCCCCCTTTTCAGACAACATTTCCCTCTTTTTCGGGAAACTTTCCTAGGATATCAAACTATACTTTTGCGTTATTTTTTCCTCGTTTTTCCCTTATTTTTTCCCCTTTTCTCTTACTTTTCCCTCTTCAGGCTACATTTCCCTCTTTTTCGGGGAACTTTCCTGGGGTATCAAACTATACTCCTATGTTATTTTTCCCTCATTTTTCCCTCATTTTTCCCCTTATTTTCCCATTTTCCCTTATTTTCCCCTTTTTTCTCTCCGTGCTAGAACACAGGCTATACTTTCTGTTTTCCCCTTTTTTCCTCTCCGTGACAGAACAACGGCTATACTTCATATTTCCCCTTTTCCCTCTTCCCTAATTTTTCCCTTCTCAGATTCGATTTCCCCCTTTTTTCGGGGAACTTTCCTAGGACATCAAACTATGCTTTAATGTTATTTTTCCCTCAATTTTTTTTTGAGATCCAATTTTCCCTTTTTTAAGGGAATTTCCCTGCGCAGCGTAACTTGGGCGGTTTGAGCGTCGCTACACTTGGCGCCAAGCCAAAACAAAATCCCAATTAATCACAGGGAAAACAGCCAATCCTTCATAAAGCTTCACTTGCATAATAATTAAAGCTTTTGACTAAATATATGACTTATTTAAAATCCTTGACTAAAATAAAAAATAATAATAAAATAAAATATAAATAATGTAATAATAATGAATAATAATAAAACAAAATATAAATAATATAATAAATAATAATAAAATAATATATAATAATAATAAAATAAAATATAAATAGTAAGAATAATCATAATAAATAATTATAATTATAATAATAAATAATAATAAAATAAAATCTTTTGACTAAATATAGGACTTATTTAAAATCATGTACTTAATTTATCATTAATTATTAAAATAATTAATTAATTAATAATAATTAATTAATGATTAATAATTAATAATAATTAAAATAATTAAAACTTATTAAAAATAGTTAGTCAAAACTACCAAATCTAACTACTAACTATTTACTAATCTATCTACTAACTATTTCAAAGACTTACTTACAATATCTCACATCCATCATCAAGGGGTCCGAAACTCGGAGGAAAAGCGTACGAAGATTATTGGATAACACGTGATAACAGTGATAACATGACCCAGATGTACGAATTTTACTGGAAGTTTCGGACCCCTTGTCCATCATTAATTATTTAATTGTTATAAAAATTGTTAATTACATTTGGAATTTTTTTGAAAAATTTTATGAATGAAAGAGTAAAGGTGTGTCAGTGTCAATTCAACTTCCCTATAAGGTTTTGTATACACAAGCCAGCAGAAAATTAAGGATAGTTTCAGGACCATGAAAATATCCTGAAAACGAAATTTTCAGGATGGCAATCAGGACTCTGAGTGCAGTGAAATTGGCCAACTTCCATGCTGTTCAGGACCCTGACATTGGAACGCCTGAATAATACATGTTCAGGGTACTTAACAGCGTCCTGAAAAAACGCTTTTCAGGATATTTATAATCAAGATTCACAATTCTCAAACACAATTTTTTGACTCATCCACGATCGGTCGTGGTCCAGGATATTCAGGGTATGTTACGGATATCGTTCAGGATGCAGCCGACATCCTTAATTTTCCACTGGGAAACCTAGCCAGCTTCCGAACAAAAATAATATTAATAATTATTAATTATAATAATAATTATTAATTATATTGGGCTCTATAAAATTATAATAAGTATATAGTATTATATATCTAATATCTATCTGTAATCTGTAATATATATATATATATGTAATATCTACCTCTATCTGTAATATATATCTATAGTAATTATAATAATTATTATTAATTATAAAAATAATTATGAATTATACTGGGCTCTATACAATTATAATAAGTATATAGTAATATATATTTAATATCTATCTGTAATCTGTAATTTATATATATATATGTAATATCTACCTCTATCTGTAATATATATCTATAGTAATTATAATAATTATTATTAATTATATTGGGCTCTATAAAATTATAATAAGTATATAGTAATATATATCTAATATCTATTTGTAATCTGTAATATATATATATATATATATATATATGTAATATCTACCTCTATCTGTAATATATGTCTATAGTAATTATAATAATTATTATTAATTATATTGGGTTCTATAAAATTGTAATAAGTATATAGTAATATATATCTAATATCTATCTGTAATCTGTAATATATATATATATATATATGTGTGTAATATCTACCTCTATCTGTAATATATATCTATAGTAATTATAATAATTACTATTAATTATAATAATTATTATGAATTATACTGGGCTCTATAAAATTATAATAAGTATATAGTAATATATATGTCATATCTACCTCTATCTGTAATATATATCTATAGTTATTATAATAATTATTATTAATTATAATAATAAGAGAATAATAATAAGAGATAGATATTAGATATATATAATAATTATTAATTATAATAATAATTAATTTTTAGTGTTCAATCCTAAAGCATAAGTGAAATTTAATAAGCAAGCCATGGCTCAAGGTTTCTAAACTCTTGCCACCGCCAAAGTTTGCCTGCATTCAACATAGGGAACTTTGGGCTCGGTGAAAAAGAACTAACCCCCACTACTACGGACCGCCGTTTCAAATATTTCCACATTAAAATCTCACTTGAAAATACTTTTAAAATTCACAGAAAAATTCGCAAAACATTTTGGTATAAAGAAAGTTGCAAAATTCTTTGAAGGTGATTTAATAGAGCTGTCCGCTATAGTGAGGCGCCGCTTTTTGGGTATATCCTCTCTCTATTCAATGGAGGATTTCCCAGGAAATGGAGTTCCAGTGGATACAAAACAAGACTCCAGTTTTCTCCTCCAGGCACAGTTTTCCAGGCCAAAAGTTCCATGACGTGGGAGCTGTAACTAATGAGAACCTTGGGAAAACTTGGGAAAACTTGGGAAAGACTATGTAACACTCGAGAACGGTCTTGGAAAACAGTGGGAAACAGTATGAAAGTGTTTGAAGTCTTACCAGTATTATAGTCGGACTATAGTGCCAGTGTTTCCACTGCTGCAGGGAAATTCCCTGAAAAAGGGAAATATGGGCTCCAGTTTTCTCCTCCAGGCACCGTTTTCCAGGCCAAAAGTTCCATGACGTGGGAGTTGTAACTAATGAGAACCTTGGGAAAACTTGGGAAAACCTGGGAAAACTTGGGAAAGACTATGTAACACTTGAGAACGGTCTTGGGAAACAGTGGGAAAGTGTTTCAAGTCTTGCCAGGTCTTATAGTCGGACTATAGTACCAGTATTTCCACTGTTGCAGGGAAATTCCCTGAAAAAGGGAGGAAATGGGGTATGAAAAAGGAAAGAAGAACAGAAGAGAGTGAAGAGGAAATCTAGACCCTGTATATTCTTGCACGGAGTGGGGGGAAAAGGGAAAAGATAAGGGAAGAGGGGAATAATGGAAAATCGAAAAGTGGCAACACTGTATAGTGCAAATGAGCGCCTCTCTATAGCGGACACCTCTACTAAATCAGCTTTAAAAAATTTTGCAACTATCTTTATACCAAAATATTTTGCGAATTTTTTGCAATTTTTTGGTATATCTTCAAGTGCAAATTTCTTGCAAAAATTATGTTATGGGACTGTCCGCAGTAGAGGGGCCAGTCTGTAGTAGCCTTTCAGCAATAAGCCGTACCAAGACTATATACGTTAATATTTCATTTAGTTCCACTTTCTTCCGCTTTCATGTTGTTGCTATTTTAATCCTTTAACTTTTTCCCGCATTTCACTTTGATACTAACTTTTGCGCACTTATTAATAATTTGCGGACTAATATTAATGCAGATAATTAATTAATGCAATTAAGACTATATACGTTAATATTATATACTATATACTATATAATACTATACGCTATAAACGTTAATATTTCATTTAGTTCCACTTTTCTCCGCTTTCATGTTGTTGCTATTTTAATCCTTTAACTTTTTCCCGCATTTCACTTTGATATTAACTTTTGCGGACTTGGGAACTTGAAAGTTTTTTCCACCCGCAATGCCAAAAGTGTCCGATCGCATTTGACTCTAAGCTTGTCCCCAGTCACGAAACCTTTCTGCTCAAAAATGGGTCCCACCAGCCATGTTATCAGTGGTTATCAATTGTTATCAACTGTTATCGTCCCATTAGAACACGTCAATCCAGCATGGAGAGGTCAAGGGGTCCCAAACTTGCAATAATCTTCGTATACCTGGGTCGTGTTATCACCTGTTATCAACCTGTTATCAACCTACTATCAACCTGTTATCAACTGTTATCGTCCCATAGAACACGTCAAACCAGCATGGAGAGGTCAAAGGGTCCGAAACTTGCAATAATCTTCGTATACCTGGGTCGTATTAACACCTGTTATCAACTGTTATCTCCGCATTATCACATGTTATCACATAATCTTCGTACACTTTTTCCAAGGGGTCTGAAACTTCCCGTAATCTTCGTACACCTGGGTCATGTTATCACTGTTATCAACCCGTTATCTTCCATGTTATCTCAGTGTTATCACGTGTTATCAAATAATCTTCGTACACTTTTCCTCGGAGTTTCAGACCCCCCGCCTTAAATATATTTGTAATTTATTTTATTTTAATTTAAATTTGTATTCAGAGGGGTTTGAATTACAGTGTCCTTGTGTTATCAGTGTTATCAGCTTGTTATCAAACGTTATCAAATTATCTCCGTGTAACACCTACATTCATAGAGTTGCGCACCCCGGACAAGAGACACCACAGTTATCACCTGTTATCACGTGTTATCAAATAATCTTTACTCACCTCTGCAAAAAGTTGCGAACCCCTTGCTTAGTTGTTATCAACTTGTTATCAAGTGATATCAAATAATCTCTTCTGATTTCTTCATAAAGTTGCGAACCCCTTGTCTGGCTGTTATCAGAATCTTATCGCGTGTTATCAGATTATCTTTAAGACAATTGCAAAGAGTCGCGAACCCCCTTACCCCCTTTAATCGATTGTTATCTTCTGTTATCTGACAATCAAGAACCGGTTTTTGTACTCAACTTGCACCGGAAGTTGACCTTATCCAAGGGGGGTCTGAAACTCGGGAGGAAAAGTGTACGAAGATTATCTGATAACATATGATAACACGGAGATAACATGGAGATAACAGGTTGATAACAGTAATAACATGACCTAGGCGTACGAAGATTGTTTGATAACATATGATAACACGGAGATAACAAGTTGATAACAGTGATAACATGACCTAGGTATCCGAAGATTATCTGATAACATATGATAATACGGAGATGACAGGTTGATAACAGTGATAACATGACCTAGGTGTACGAAGATTATTTGATAACATGCGATAACATGGAGATAACAGGTTGATAACAGTGATAACATGACCTAGGTGTACAAAGATTATTGCAAGTTTCCGACCCCTTGACCCTATCATGCTGGTTTATGAACCGTCCTAATTTTATCATTCACTTCGACTAATTATCATCGTAATTATAATTATCGCATTACGTAATATTAATAAGATAATAATATATAAATAATAATAATAAATAAATAACAATAAAAATAATAATGAAGTAAATATTACGAATTTTATGTGAATAATATATAAATCTCAAAATTCTCAGATTCTTTCTAAGAATCTTAGATTTTTTATTTCAGATTCTTAATTCAAGATTCTTAAGAGATTCAAAATTCTCAAGATTCTTCCCAAGATTTCCAAGGTTCTTTTCAAAATTCAGGACACTTCCCAAGATTCTTGATGCCCGTATCCAAGATTCTCAGATTCTTCCCAAGATTCTTAGACTTTTGATTCAAGATTCTTGACACCCATCCACGATTCTCAGATTCTTCCTAAGATTCTTTTCAAGACTGTACAGATTCTTGATTCAAGATTTTCATCTTCTTCAGATTCTTAGATTCTTCCCAAGATTCTTAATAACCATTCAAGATTCTCAAGATTCTTTAGATTCTTGCCTAAGATTCTCACATTCTACTAGATTCTTAACATCCATCCAAGATTCCCCAGATTCTTTCCAAGATTCTTAATGACCATCCAAGATTCTTAGATTCTTGATTCAAGATTCTCAGATTCTTCTAAGATTCTTAATTCCCATCCAAGATTCCCCCAGATTCTTTCCAAGATTCTTAGATTCTTGATTCAAGATTCTCAGATTCTTCTAAGATTCTTTATATCCATCCAAGATGTCTTGGATTCTTTCCCAAGATTCTAAATGCCCATTCAAGGTTTCTTAGATTCTTTCCAAGATTCTTGATTCAGGATTCTCAGATTCTTCGAAGATTCTTAATATACATCCAAGATTTCTCAGATTCTTCCCAAGATTCTTGATTCAAGATTCTCAGATTCTTCGAAGATTCTTAATATACATCCAAGATTTCTCAGATTTTTTCCAAGATTCTTAATGCCCATCCAAGATTCCCCCAGATTCTTCCCAGGATTCTTAGATTCTTTTCCAAGATTCTTGATTCAAGATTCTCAGATTCTTCTAAGATTCTTAGTATCCATCCAAGATTCCCCAGATTCTATCCAAGATTCTTGATTCAAGATTCTCAGATTCTTCTAAGATTCTTAGTATCCATCCAAGATTCCCCAGATTCTATCCAAGATTCTTGATTCAAGATTCTCAGATTCTTCTAAGATTCTTAGTATCCATCCAAGATTCTCCAGAACCGTACAGTTTATTGAATCCTCAAGTGTTGGGTCTTCATTTTGCGGGTAGCGCAGCAGACAATTGTCCCGCGCCATAAAGGGCTTCGCTTGTAATTGCGGCATCTTTTCCCCTTTTTCCCTTTTTCCCTTTTTATAGTTTTCTCATTATCATCATCGAGTTGAGGGCATCGTTTACGTCATTAACGCCTTCCAGTGGATAATTGAAACTTAATTAGCGGCCATCCAAAGGTTTTGTGTTAGCAAAAGGCTGTAAAGAGTGGATTATGAAAGATGTGGTGTAGATGTGTGTGAAAGAGATGTGCTGGGAATCTTGAATCAAGAATCTTGGGAAAGAATCTGGGGAATCTTGGATGGGCATTAAGAATCTTAGAAGAATCTGGCGAATCTTCGATGGATACTAAGAATCTTAGAAGAATCTGAGAATCCTGAATCAAGAATCTTGAAAAGAATCTAGGGAGTCTTTGATGGATATTAAGGATCTTATAAGAATCTGAGAATCTTGAATCGAGAATCTAAGAACCTTGGAAAGAATCTAGGGAATCTTGGATGGATATTAAGAATCTTATAAGAATCTGAGAATCCTGAATCAAGAATCTTGGAAAGAATCTGGGGAATCTTGGATGGAAATTAAGAATCTTAGAAGAATCTGAGAATCTTGAATCAAGAATCTTGAAAAGAATCTAGGGAATCTTAGATGGATATTAAGAATCTTAGAAGAATCTGAGAATCTTGAAAAAAATCTGGCGAATCTTGGATGGATGTTAAGAATCTTAGAAGAATCTGAGAATCATGAATCAAGAATCTTGGAAAGAATCTAGGGAATCTCGGATGGATACTAAAAATCTTATAAGACTCTGAGAATCTTGAATCAAGAATCTTGGAAAGAATCTGGGGAATCTTCGATGGAAATTAAGAATCTTGAGAAAGAATCTAAGAATCTTGAAAGAATCTAGGGAATCTCGGATGGATTTTAAGAGTTTTAGAAGAATCTGAGAATCTTGAATCAAGAATCCTGGAAAGAATCTAGGGAAACTCGGATGGATACTAAGAATCTTAGAAGAATCTGAGAATCTTGTATCAAGAATCTTGGAAAGAATCTAAGGAATCTTGGGTGGATATTAAGAATCTTAGAAGAATCTGAGAATCTTGGATGGGCATTAAGAATCTTGGGCAAGAATCTAAGAATCTTGGGAAGAATCTCAAAACGCCTATAATTAAACTACTTCACACTACTTCTCGAGTTTAATTACGAGTTTAATTAGGCTTCTTTACAGGCAAATCAATCTTGTATAAGTTATCATGTAAATTCAAAATGGAGGATCGTCTGCGCTACCCACAAAATGGCGACTCAACACTTGAGGATTCAGTGAACTGTAAGGTCATCAACTATTTTCTATGCCCATAACTGAACTACTTCACACTACTTGTCGAATTTTTATGAAAATAATTAGGCTTCTTTATAGGCAACTCAATCTTGTATAAGTTATCATGTAAATTCAAATAGAGGGTCGTAAATATCCTGAAAAGGACATTTTCAGGATGCCAGTCAGGACTCTGAGTGCAGTGAAATTGGCCAACTTCCATGCTGTTCAGGACCCTGACGATGGAACGCCTGAATAATACATGTTCAGGATACTTAACAGCATCCTGAAAAAACGGTTTTCAGGATACTTATAATCAAGAATCACAATTCTCAACACAATTTTTTTTACTCATCCGCGATGGGACCTGGTTCAGGATATTCAGGATATGTCACGGATATCGTTCAGGATGTAGCCGACATCCTTAATTTTCCGCTAGGAAACTTCGTTTCAATATAGTATAAAAATCACAGAATACTACTACTAAGCACATTAAAATTAAATGTAGCAAATTTGCATCGAAATTAATTTATTATTATCATAAATTATATTATAATTATATAATAATAATAATAATAATAATATAATTATATAATATCATTATAATAAAATTCACGGTAACAAATTTGCATTAAAATTAATTAAGTTGATGTAAAAATAATATATCTAAAGTTATACTATAATATTAAAATAATTATTACATTAATGTAATAATGTTAAAAATAAATTAACTTAATTAAATTTTTTATTAATAAATTAAGTAATAATATTAAAAATATAATTCATCTTTACAATATTAAAATAATTATCATATTAATATTATGATATTAAAAATATATTAATTTAATTAAATTTTTTATTAATAAATTAAGTAGTAATTTTAAAAATATAATTAATTATTACAATATTAAAATAATTATCATATTAATACTATGATATTAAAAATGTATTAATTTAATTAAATTTTTAAATTAATAAATTAAGTAATAATATTGAAAATCTAACTAATTATTACAATATTAAAACATTATTAAAGTAATAATTACGCATAGAATTCAAATGGGCTTACCATGGCAACTAATTTTGTGTAACTAGAACTGAGTTATATCTAGAATAGTATTGAAACTTTTAATTAATAAATAATGAGGAAGTTTTGACTTTTAATCGGAATTAATATCTGCTCTGATCACAGATAAGTTATTTCCTCTAATTAATTGACTAATTACATCACGTGCGCTTACGCAACAAGGGGTCTGAAACTCCGAGGAAAAAGATTATTTGATAACTCATGATAACACGGAGATAACGGAATGATAACAGTGAAATTTCGGACCCCTTGTTAAGCAATTAAAAAAACCTGACCCTGGGGGGTTTGCAACGTTGGAATTACTACTTATTACTCTGATACTTGGTATATTCAATAGCAATGTGGTTACTGTATGGACTGTAAGTAGTTGTAGTAATAGTAGTAGCAATACTAGTATTAGTGGTGGTGGTGGTGATAGAAGTAGTAGTAGTAGTAGCAGTAGTAGTGGCGGTGGTAGTAGCGAAGTTGTAGTGGTAGCGGTAGCAGTAGTGGTAGTAGTAGTTAGGGCAGTAGTAGTGGTGGTGGTAGCAGTCCTAGTAGTTATAGAAGTAGTGGTATTAAGATAAGGAGTAATAGTAATAGTAGTAACAGAAGTAGCAGCAGCAGCAGCTGCTGCAGTAGTAGTAGTAGTCATGCTAGAGTTATAGTAGTAGTAGTAGCAGCAGTAGTAACAACAGTACTAATAGTAGTAGTAGTAGTAGCACTAGTAGTCGTAGAAGAACTAAACTAAACTACTATTATTATTACTACTATTATGAATAAATAGTGCAGAGATAACGTATGATAACACATGATAACAGCTCAGCAAAATGTCAGCATAACAAAGGGTTAACCCATGATCAAGGGGTCCGAAACTTCCAATAATCATCGCACACCTAGGTCGTGTTATCACTGTTATCAGTCTGTTACCTCCATGTTATCTACGTGTTATCGCATGTTATCACATGTTATCAAATAATCTTCGTACACTTGACCTCAAAGTTTCGGACCCCTTGATCAATCCTATTCTATTTAGTGCTAGTTTTCATCAAGGGGTCCGAAACTTTCAATAATTTTCGTACACCTAGGTCGTGTTATCACTATTATCTCCCTGTTATCTACGTGTTATCGCATGTTATCACATGTTATCAAATAATCTTCGTTAACCTTAGGCTGTATTATCGCTGTTATCAGTCTGTTATCTCCCCGTTATCTACGTGTTATCACATGTTATCAAATAATCTTCGTAGACTTGACATCGGAGTTTCGGACCCCCCCCTTGCCCATGATAACACGTTGATAACAAACAAATTACGGGATTGGCAGATGGCCTCGAGCTTTTTCGCCAATGGCTTTGTCGCTATATCACGCCATTCTCATATAACTTATTATAATGCAGAAAATGTTACTAAATCATAGCAAATTAAATTAAATTAATTGTATTAATTAATTCAAATGAATAATAACAATAATTTAATTATAAGCATTGAAATAAGCGTTTAGTATACGCCGTCTGAGAATCTTGAATCAAGAATCTTGGACAAGAATCTAAGATTCTTGTAAAAAATCTTGAGAATCTTGAATGGATATTAAGAATCTTTGAAGAATCTGAGAATCTTGGGCAAGAATCTAAGATTCTTGATTCATTGTCAAAGGGTCCGAAACTTCCAATCATCTTCGTACACCTAGGTCATGTTATCACTGTTATCAATCTGTTATCATGTGTTATCAAATAATCTTCGTACTCTTTTCCTCGCAGTTTCGGAACCCTTGATTAATTATGAATAATTAATCATCTGCGTACACCTAAGGTCATGTTATCACAGTTATCATCCTGTTATCTCCGTGTTATCATATGTTATCAAATAATCTCCGTACACTTTTCCTCGGAGTATCCGACCCCCCCTTGACTAGATCTACGTCCAACTGTACGTACAATTATTATTCTTATATATATATTGTAATTGCACCATGTTATCACTGTTATCTACATGTTATCTCTGTGTTATCACATGTTATCAAATAATCTTCGGACTTTCGGACCCCTTGATTCCAATTTAATGTTATCAGTATTTATTTCACATTCTCAAGGGGTCCGAAACTTGCAATAATCTTCCTACATCTAAGGTCATGTTATCAGTGTTATCATCCTGTCATCTCCGTGTTATCACATGTTATCAGATAATCTTCGTACACTCTTCCTCGGAGTTTCGGACCCCTTGTCAAAATCATAAAGATGTCGTCTGCTTTGAAGTAAAACGAAGTAAAAGCTACACAACCATGAAATGGTCCATTTTTTTCCTATTCTTGAAGCTTTTTCTTCAGAGTTTTATCGTAGTGTACGAACGGCCCAAGGGGTCCGAAACTCCGAGGAAAAGTGTACGAAGATTATCTGATAACATGTGATAACACGGAGATAACATAGGGATAACAGGATGATAACAATGATAACATGACCTTAGGTGTACGAAGATGATTCATTATTCATAATTAATTAAGGGTCCGAAACTCCGAGGAAAAAGTGTACGAAGATTATTTGATAACATGTGATAACACGGACATAACATGGAGATAACAGTGATAACATGATGCAATTACTATATATATAAGAACAAATATTTTACATACAGTTGGACGTTGATCTAGTCAAGGGGGTCCGAAACTCCGAGGAACAGTGTGCGAAGATGATTTGATAACATGTGATAACACAGAGATAACAGGATGATAACACTGATAACACGGACTAGGTGTACGAAGATGATTAACTATTCACAATTAATCAAGGGGTCCGAAACTCCGGGGAAAAGTGTGCGAAGATCATTTGATAACATATGATAACACGGAGATAACAGGATGATAACACTGATAACATGTCCTTAGATGTAGGAAGATTATTGCAAGTTTCGGACCCCTTGAGAAAGTGAAATAAATACTGATAAAATTTATATTGGAATCAAGGGGTCCGAAAGTCCGAAGATTATTTGATAATTTACGATAACACGGAGATAACAGGATGATAACAGTGATAACATGACCTTAGATGCAGGAAGATTATTGCAAGTTTCGGACCCCTTGATAATGTGAAATAAATACTGATAACATTAAATTGGAATCAAGGGTCCGAAACTCCGAAGATTATTTGATAATTTACGATAACACGGAGATAACAGGATGATAACAGTGATAACATGACCCAGGTGTACGAAGATTGTTGGAAGTTTCGGACCCCTTGGAACGGCCGGAAAGAAAGCAATGCCAAACACATGGGGCCTAACCTGAATAGCTCTGCAAACTACATCGAACACGGTGATAATAGCTGATAACTGTTATCAAGCTGATGATAAGATATAAAGGTGATAACAAGTGATAACAGAATGATAACACCTTAATCCTGGGGACCCGTCTTACCCCATAGAAAACTGGTGCGCTAGTCAAACGTCTGAATGACCCTCTGAATGGTGCATGACTACTAGATGATAGTGTGAGATTTACCAACTTTCACACGGTTCGTACGCTTGAATCTTGAAAAAACTGTTATGCAGTATTCAGCTACTGTTCAGGTAGTGATTCAGATGGGAGCTAATGTTCAGCTACCTAGTCATTCGGTGCCCAACCGTATGATTTTTCTATCTGGACCGTATTATCACTTGTTATCACACGTTATCAGTGTTATCATATGTTATCAATGTGTGTTCAGCGGACCCCTGATTGTCAATGTCTTTGTCACAAAGGGGAAGTCGTGTGCGGTTATGACTATAGCTTTTCTGGCTCGATGAACAACAAGTCATCCACGACTATTTACTACTACTACTACTACTATTACTACTACTATTACTGCTGCTGCTGCTACTACTACTACTAATACTAATACTAATTCTAATACTGATTCTACTGCTACTACTACTACTACTACTACTGCTACTACTACTAATACTAATACTAATACTAATACTACTATTACTACTACTATTACTATTACTGCTGCTGCTGCTACCATTACTACTACTACTACTACTACTACTACTACTACTACTACTACTACTACTTCTACTACTACTACTACTTCTACTACTACTACTTCTACTACCACTACTTCTACCATTACTGCTGCTACTACTACTACTATTACTACTATTAATACTTCTACTAATACTACTACTTCTACTAATACTACTGCTTCTACTAATACTACTAATACTACTACTACTATTACTGCTGCTACTAGTAATACTAGTAATTCTACTACTACTATTAGCAGCAGTTTTCGTAAACTCCACTTTTTGTTTTGTTTCAATCTTTTTGTTATTGCATTCGTTAGTCCGGGTTCACAGTAGGCCTGTTTGGACCAAACCGTTTGGGCAAACGAGTTGCAAAAAACATCTATCATAAGACTCCAGAGCATATTGGTGGTTTTCCTAAAGCCGGGTTCACACTAGGGCTGTTTTGGGCCAAACAGTTTGGGCAAACGGGCTAGAGAAACACGATTTTCTTGCTTCTATAAAACGGAAAACGCAAAGCAATAGAAGCAAAATGGTTGTTTGGTCCCAGGCAATGCTCAGGAAATCCATTAGTGTGTCTTGAAGTGTTAATGTATGTTTTTTTTCAACTCGTTTGTCCAAACGGTTTGGCCCAAAACAGCCCTAGTGTGAACCCGCCTTAAGCATAATAAGCATAATAGATAAAATATTATATAATTAAAACAAAAATACTATTAAAAACATATATCATACTATTAAAATAAAATAATATATATAATATTTTATAATTAAATAAAATACTATTAAAAATAAAAATACATAATATTAAAATATATGTGATTTATACTAGTTATATTATTTTATATTATATTAGATTTTTATATTTATTATTTTATGATTTATATTAATTTTTTCTTTATAATTCTTTTATTTTTTATTCAATTTTACATAAAATGGCGACAAACTTATTTACCTAATCGGATTGGAGAAAAAATTTTTATTTTTATTATTTCTATTCACGCAAAATTTTAAAATATATTTACATTAAAATATTTAAATAATTTACACATACATGTATATATACATATATATATATTAAATACATATTAATTATATATATATTAAAATATTATGCATATATTAAAAACATTAAAAATTTATAATTATAAGTTAAAACAAACTATCCATATTATCCGATGTTACTAACCAAGTTATCACATGTTATCGCCTACTTCACAAGCCTGTTAAAATATATTTATATTAAAATATTTAAATAATTTACACACACATGTGTATATATAATAATAAAATATTAAAAATTTATAATTATAAAATAAAACTTAAACTATCCATATTATCCAATGTTACTAATCAAGGGGTCTGAAACTCCGAGGAAAAGTGCACGAAGATTATTTGATAACATATGATAACATGGAGATAACAGGTTGATAACAGCGATAACACGACCCAGGTGTACGAAGATTATTGCAAGTTTCGAACCCCTTGACCTCTCCATGCTGGATTGACGTGTTCTCTAGGATGATAACAGCTGATAACAGTTGATAACACGACCCTGGTGTACGAAGATTATTGCAAGTTTCGAACCCCTTGTCCTCTCCATGCTGGATTGACGTGTTCTGTAGGATGATAACAGCTGTCAACAGTTGATAACACGACCCAGGTGTACGAAGATTATTGCAAGTTTCGGACCCCTTGCTACTAACCAAGTTATCACATGTTATCGCCTACTTGACAAGCCAGTATATCCCTTGGACAAGATGCCAGCATCTTTTGTATGCTATCTCCACTGCTTATCTTGTATACCAGATGTTATCACAGTTGTTATCCAGTGTTATCAGTGTGTGCATCTTCAAGATGGTGGGTGTCTTTTGAGAAAGCACTAAAGGCCCAATGTGGAATTGACAAGAAAGAAATGATGGAAAAATTCTAATCTGAAATCGATGCGCAGATAAGATGGCGGCAGTTTTGGGTCCTGTGCTGGGGCTATGCCCGTCAAAAGCAGCCATTAAATCGTAAATTCTTTGCAGTCATGGAATTTCTGACATCAAAATCGATATTCCCAATCATTTCTTATCAATTGCATATATATATATAATGTAAGAATTATCCCGACTGAGAATTCTTATAGAGTTCTGTGAAAGTTCTAAGTGAGAAACTGTAAGAAGTTGTGAGATCTCACTGAGTCTGAGAATTTGGAACAGAGACTGAGTGAGATCTCACAATTTTTTAGAGTTTCTCACTGAGATCTCACTGAGTCTCTGTTCCAAATTCTACACTCTATGAGAATCTTGAACAGAGACTCAGTGAGATCTCACAACCTCTTAGAGTACCTCATTGAGATCTCACTAAAGTCTCGGTTCCAAATTCTTCACACTCTATGAGAATGTGGAACAGAGATTGAGTGAGATCTCACAACTTCTTATAGTGTCTCACTGAGATCTCACTTAGTCTCTGTTCATAGTCCTATGAGAATTTGGAACAGAGACTCAGTGAGATCTCACAACTTCTTATAGTTTCTCACTAAGATCTCACTGAGTCTCTGTTCCAAATTCTACACTCTATGAGAATGTGGAACAGAGATTGAGTGAGATCTCACAACTTCTTAGTTTCTCACTGAGATCTCACTAAAGTCTCGGTTCCAAATTCTACACACTCTATGAGAATCTGGAACAGAGACTCAGTGAGGTCTCACAACTTCTTAGAGTTTCTCACTGAGATCTCACTTAGTCTCTGTTCCAAATTCTCAGACTCAGTGAGATCTCACAACTTCTTACAGTTTCTCACTAAGATCTCACTGAGTCTCTGCTCCAAATCCTCATAGAGTGTGTAGAATTTGGAACTGAGACTCAGTGAGATCTCACAACTTTTTGGAGTTCCTCACTAAGATCTCACTGAGTCTCTGTTCACAAATTCTCATAGAGTGTGTAGAATTTGGAACATAGACTCAGTGAGATCTCACAACTTCTTACAGTTTCTCACTAAGATCTCACTGAGTCTCTCTTCCAAATTCTACACATTCTATGAGAATTTTCAGTCGGAAAGTAACACGTTTGATCAGTGTCAGCTAAATGTTTTCAGAGTGCACTTTTAAAATGTAGTAATTATACTCAGCGGAAAATTAAGGATGTCGGCTACATCCTGAACGGTATCCGTAACATATCCCGAATATCCCTGAACCACGTCCGACCGTGGATGAGTTAAAAATATTGTGTTGAGAATTGTGAAGCTCGATTATTAAGGGCACCATTAAGTATCCTGAAGAGCGTTTTTTCAGGACGCTGTTAAGTACCCTGAACATGTATTATTCAGGCATTCCATTGTCAGGGTCCTGAACACCCTGGAAGTGGGCCAGTTTCACTACACTCAGAGTCCTGATTGGCATCCTGAAAATGTCCTTTCAGGATGTTTTCAGGGTCCTGAAACTGTCCTGAATTTTCTGCTGGGTATTATCTAATAATCAAGTACTTCTATATGCATAACTCTTAATTGATTTTCTAAGTTTTCATTCCGCCTAGTCGAGGATACGAGTTTAATGACTCAATCAACTCCATTTCCAGCGTTTGAACTTGCCGGAGCTACGTTACAGAGCAACAGGGAGGTACCTTCCACTCCACCCTCCTCCTCCTCTCTAGGAACCTGCCACCCTCCACCCTTTACCTCCTACTCCTCCATCCACTCACAGGTCCTCCCACCTTCCTCCTCCACCTCCTTCTCCTCCTCCACCCACTTCCCTTTTATGGATTCTTCCCTCCTCCTCCTCTTCCTCCACCTCTTTCTGTACCCTCCTTCTTCGCTGCCTTTTCCTCGTCAACCCTTCATCCCTCCACCTTTCCTCCTTCTCCTCCTCCTCCCTCCTCTTCTTCTTACACCTCCTCCCCCTCGACCTCCTTCCTCTTCCACCTCCTTCTCCTCCTCCACCCACTCTGCTCTTCAACCCTTCATCCCTCCACCTTTCCTCCTCCTCCTCCTCTTCTTCTTATACCTTCTCCTCTCGACCTCCTTACTTCTCCACCTCCTTCTCCTCCTCCACCCACTCTGCTCTTCAACCCTTCATCCCTCCACCTTTCCTCCTCCTCCTCCCTCCTCTTCTTCTTATACCTTCTCCCTCTCGACCTCCTTACTTCTCCACCTCCTTCTCCTCCTCCACCCACTCTGCTCTTCAACCCTTCATCCCTCCACCTTTCCTCCTCCTCCTCCCTCCTCTTCTTCTTATACCTTCTCCCTCTCGACCTCCTTACTTCTCCACCTCCTTCTCCTCCTCCACCCACTCTGCTCTTCAACCCTTCATCCTCCACCTTTCCTCCTCCTCCTCCCTCCTCTTCTTCTTATACTTCTTCCCCTCGACCTCCTTACTCCTCCACCTCCTTCTCCTCCTCCACCCACTTTTGCTCTTCAACCCTTCATCCCTCCACCTTTCCTCCTCCTCCTCCCTCCTCTTCTTCTTATACTTCTTCCCCTCGACCTCCTTACTCCTCCACCTCCTTCTCCTCCTCCACCTCCTTCTCCTCCTCCACCCACTTTTGCTCTTCAACCCTTCATCCCTCCACCTTTCCTCCTCCTCCTCCCTCCTCTTCTTCTTATACTTCTTCCCCCTCGACCTCCTTACTCCTCCACCTCCTTCTCCTCCTCCACCCACTTCTGCTCTTCAACCCTTCATCCCTCCACCTTTCCTCCTCCTCCTCCTCTTCTTCTTATACCTTCTCCCTCTCGACCTCCTTCCTCCTCCACCCACTTCTGCTCTTCAACCCTTCATCCCTCCACCTTTCCTCCTCCTCCTCCTCCTTCTCCTTCTCCTCCTCTTCTTCTTATACCTTCTCCCTCTCGACCTCCTTCCTCCTCCGCCCTCTTCTTTACTGCCCCCCTTTTACCCACCCCTTCTCCACCCCCACTCCTCCTCCCACTGAACAAAAGTTCTGCCTCGCGCAAAAACTCCATGGTGACATTGCACTTTCTTCCGTCGTAAACTTTCATAACGCCATTCAAGTTATGAAGTCCCAAAGGGGTTCACAACTCCAAAGAATCATTCAAGAATCAACTGTCATCATCAAGTTATCAACGTTATATCCTATAAGGGGGTGCGCAACTTCAAAGGATCATTCACGAATAAACTGCTATCATCAAGTTATCAACATTATCTCCCATAAGAGGGTTCACAACTCCAAAGAATCATTCACGAATCAACTGTTATCATCAAGTTATCAACATTATCTCCCATAAGGGGGGGTGCGCAACTCCATAGTTTCTTTTTAGTTTTCGAGCCCCCCTCCACTTTATTTCATGCAATTGACTATTTATCATCAAGTTATCAACATTATCTCCCATAAGGGGGGGTGCGCAACTCCGTAATTTTTTTGTAGTTTTCGAACCCCCCTCTTCACTTTATTTCATGCGAATGACTATTTATCATCAAATTATCAACATTATCTCCCATAAGGGGGTGCGCAACTCCAACGAATCATTCAAGAATCAACTGTCATCATCAAGTTATCAACATTATTTCCATAAGGGGGTTCACAACTCCAAAGGATCATTCAACGGGGGTGCGCAACTCGATATTTTTTTCTTTTTAGATTTCAAACCCTTCCTCCACTTTATTTCATGCAAATGACTATTTATCATCAAGTTATCAACATTGTCTCCCATAAGGGGGGGTGCGCAACTCCGTAATTTTTTTGTAGTTTTCGAACCCCCTCCACTTTACTTTATTTTATGCAAATGACTATCTGTAAGTATTACATCAGGTCTGACTAGATAGTTTGCGTGCTGGCTGGCATATCTGTGACTATTGTATAAAGGGAGGTAGTCCCAACTAATGGAGGGCTGAGTCAGGGCTGTCAGTAAAAGACTCAGCGATTATCCTCAGTAACAAGCAACTCTAAAGTTACACACACACACACACAGAGAAAGTGTTATCATGTGTTATCACTCTGTTATCATAGGTTATCATTTCACATTTCTACTTCTTGGAATTTTTTTACGGGCGCGGAATTCAAGTATAGGAAAGGGTCACAAACTTCTTTCCCACTTGTTTTAATACACACAGAGAGAAAGTGTTATCATGTGTTATCACTCTGTTATCATAGGTTATCATTTCACATTTCTACTTCTTGGAATTTTTTTACGGGCGCGGAATTCAAGTATAGGAAAGGGTCACAAACTTCTTTCCCACTTGTTTTAATACACACAGAGAGAAAGTGTTATCATGTGTTATCACTCTGTTATCATAGGTTATCATTTCACATTTCTACTTCTTGGAATTTTTTACGGGCGCGGAATTCAAGTATAGGAAAGGGTCACAAACTTCTTTCCCACTTGTTTTAATACACACAGAGAGAAAGTGTTATCATGTGTTATCACTCTGTTATCATAGGTTATCATTTCACATTTCTACTTCTTGGAATTTTTTTACGGGCGCGGAATTCAAGTATAGGAAAGGGTCACAAACTTCTTTCCCACTTGTTTTAATACACACAGAGAGAAAGTGTTATCATGTGTTATCACTCTGTTATCATAGGTTATCATTTCACATTTCTACTTCTTGGAATTTTTTTACGGGCGCGGAATTCAAGTATAGGAAAGGGTCACAAACTTCTTTCCCACTTGTTTTAATACACACAGAGAGAAAGTGTTATCATGTGTTATCACTCTGTTATCATAGGTTATCATTTCACATCTCCAATTCTTGGAATTTTTTTACGGCGCGGTATTCAAGTATAGAAAAGGGTCACACAAACTTCTTTCCCACTTGTTTTAATACACACACACACATAGAGAAAGTGTTATCATGTGTTATCACTCTGTTATCATAGGTTATCATTTCGCATTTCTTCAAAGATTTCTTGGAATTTTTTTTACGGGCGCGGAATTCAAGTATAGGAAAGGTCACACAAACTTCTTTCCCATTTGTTTTAATACACACACACACACACAGAGAAAGTGTTATCATGTGTTATCACTCTGTTATCATAAGTTATCATTTCACATTTCTTCAAAGATTTCTTGGAATTTTTTTACGGGCGCGGTATTCAAGTGTAGAAAGATGCCACGTTGCAGTAATGATAGTAATAGTATTTGATGACATTTAGATGCGGGACTGAGGTCAAAGGTCAGACCGCAAATGTGAGAATCTTCTCAGCAGACATTTCAATAGAAACCGATGATTATGCACTTGGTAACTTGAATAGTTGGAAACTATGATTTAATAGCTGATCTTCAAGATTCTTGATCATAGCCTTTCAGAGAGGCCCTTGCGTATTTTGCTTTATAAAAATATTTCCCTTAATAATTAGTACCTTATTTACGTCAAAATTTAAAGTTAAGACATTAAGCTACAAGATTATATTATTGGAAATCAACTTAATTGAATTATTAACCTTGAATTTTGCTCGCAAATTCATGCTAACTTGAAAATAACAAACGGATGAGAAATGGCGGTTTCTGCCTTGAAAAGGGCCCTTGCGTATTTCGCTTAAAAAAATATATTTTTTCTACTAATTACTCCTTTATTTACACCTAAATTTAAAGTTAAGACATTAAGCTACAAGATTATATTATTGGAAATCAACTTAATTGAATTATTTACCTTAAATTTTGCTCGCAAATTCATTCTAACTTGAAAATCACTAACGGACGAGAAATGGCGGTTTCTGCCTTGAAAAGGGCCTTGCGTATTTCGCTTTATAAAAATATTTCTCCCACTAATTACTCCTTTATTTACAACAAAACTTAAACTTAAGACATTAAGCTACAAGATTATATTATTGGAAATCAACTTAATTGAATTATTTACCTTAATTTTTGCTCGCAAAGTCATGGTAAATTGCAGATCCACTCCAGCACGTTCTACGGCAGCCATAAGCAGCAAGACATTTCCAAAGCCGCAGCGTTGCCAAATTGCTTTTTAATAAAAAAAAAGCTAATTATTCAAATTTGTGAAGAAAATATTAAATATGAATAAATTTCCAAAATGAATACATTAAAATTTTGTATAAATTATTCTGAACCAGATTTAGTGTATCTTAAAAGGAAAATCTATCTATAACCGTGAAATTGTTTGAATGGAAATCTTTGGGCGTATCGAGTTCAGCACTCCGGAGCGTGGCTAAATTTTGTATAAGTAAAATAATAAGAGTATGTATTAATATTAATCCTATTTAAATATGCATCTGAATTTAATCTTAAACTTTTGTACGTGTTTTATTAAGCAGAAAATTTTTGCATCAAAAGTTTAAGGGCGTGGAAGCACATAACGTTTCTACCCAACTCTCCAGTCTCACGTGGGAAACAAGGAAATCTTTGTTTAAAAATGTAGAAAATGTCCAAGATTTTACCAAGAAAAACATGGAAAAGTTCCTGATAAGAGGTTATGGGACATAAAAAATTCCTTAACTTTAATAGCAAATTTTATATTCAATGTAGATGCAATTAAATTCTATCTCCTCTACTACGGACAGCCGTTTGAGATATTTTTGAACCAAAATCAGACTCGAAAATATTTTTAAAAATCATAGAAAAATTCAACAAACATTTTGGTATAAAGAAAGTTGCAAAAATTTTTTAAGCTGATTTTATAAGAGTGTCCGCTATACGGAGGACCATGTTTGGTATGTAGCGCTATAGCAAGTCGGAAGGCCAAATCCAAAGAACCGAAACTCCGAGGAAAAGTGTACGAAGATTATTTGATAACATGTGATAACATGGAGATAACAAGTTGATAACAGTGATAACATGACCCACGTGTACGAAGATGATGGGAAGTTTCGGACCCCTTTAGGCCAAGTCATCACATTTACATCTTTTTACGTCAGTTGGACCATAAGGGCCTATTCCAAACGTGCACCTCACTATAGCGGACACTTATATTAAATCAATTTATTAGAATTTTTTAACTTTTTTAGTGTCAAATTGTTTCTCAGATTTTTTGCCGATTTTTAGACGTATTTTCAAGTCGATTAAGTGAAAAATTTAATTTATACGAGTGTCCGTAGTAGAGGGGCTGGTCTACAGAGGTCTATTTGGAATAAGGTCTACATGGAAGTGCATGAGAGCAGCTTGTGAAGTAGGTCGTTTACAGTTTTGCTAGATTTATCAATGGTCTCACGTTTGCTATTTTCGTCTGCTTTTATGTTCTTTTAGCCATATTCTCCATAAGCCATTTGTGTATGAGTCAAAGGGTCAAGCAAACAAGGACCATGACGATTTGTTTCACGTCTGAGAGACGTCCTGAACACACACTCCTACTCGTATGTCAAATGCACTCTCTTACCCTGGCAGCCAAAGTCTATCAGTCACTTGCATATACTCCCACTGATATCGTATCCTAAGATGTGGTAACTGGATGATAATAGATGGTAACTGAGTTTCCCAACTTTCCCCTCTTCCCTTATTTCCCCCTTTTCCCCTCCGTGCTAGAAGGATAAAGCCAGAGTCTATCAGTCAGTTGCATATATTCCCACTGATATCGTAGCCTAAGATGTGATGTGGTAACTGGATGATAATAGATGGTAACTGAGTTTCCCAACTTTCCCCTCTTCCCTTATTTCCCCCTTTTCCCCTCCGTGCTAGAAGGATAAAGCCAGAGTCTATCAGTCAGTTGCATATATTCCCACTGATATCGTAGCCTAAGATGTGATGTGGTAACTGGATGATAATAGATGGTAACTGAGTTTCCCCACTTTCCCCTCTTCCCTTATTTCCCCTTTTCCCCTCCGTGCTAGAAGGATAAAGCCAAAGTCTATCAGTCAGTTGCATATACTCCCACTGATATCGTATCCTAAGATGTGATGTGATAACTGGATGATAATAGATGGTAATTGAGTTTCCCCACTTTCCCCTCTTCCCTTATTTCCCCTTTTTCCCTCCGTGCTAGAAGATAGGCGGTAGTTTTAGATTTTCCCTTTTCTCTCTTCTCTTATTTTTCCCTTTTCAGACCCCGTTTTCCCCTTTTTCAGTTTCCCCATTTTCCCCTCTTCCCTTATTTCCCCCTTTTCCCTCCGTGCTAGAAGAGAGGCTGTAGTTCTTATTTTCCCTTTTCCCTCTTCTCTTATTTTTCCGTTTTCACACCCCGTTTTCCCCTTTTTTCAGGGAACTTCCCTGCAAAGTGGGAACACTGCATGGGGCCGTCATTCCGAAATGGTATAGGGAAGACAACTATGATAGAAAAGTGTTAATAAGTGATGATAAGTAATAATAACAAGTGTAATTTAATTAATTGAACTATTTTTAAGACAAATAGTAAATAATGATGAATAAAATAAATAATTATGAAAAAATTATAAATATATAATATAAATAAGTAATAATTAATAATTAATGGTAATAATTAATAATAAATAATAAATTATAAAATAAATAATAAATATATAATATAAATAAATAATAATTAATAATTAATAATTAGTAATAAATTATAAAATAAATAATAAATATATAATATAAATAAATACTAATTAATACTTAATAATAATAATTAATAATAAATAATAAATTATAAAATAAATAATAAATAATTTTTATGAACTAGTCGTTTTGGCAGTTTTTATAAGAATTTCCTCCTTTTTTAATCGATTTATGAATGTTCCCTCTCGTTGACTCATTCATTAAGTGCTGAGTCATCCCAGTGAGTCGAATGCTCTTTTCCCAATTGATTCCCCAGACTGATAACCATTGATAATATATGATAACACACGCAATCATTTTTTAAGGCAATTTAAAAGGGCAAAAATGTTTAGCAAAAGTGTTTCGAAGCTTCCCAAACAATCCCAAACCTTCCCAAGCATTCCCAAGTCCTCCTGAAAGCTTCCCACGTCTTTTCCCAAACATTCCCAACACTTCCCACCTTTTCAAAACCTTCGCAAAATGTCCTAAACACTCCCAAACCTTCCCAAATCTTCTCACGTCTTTTCCCAAACATTTCCAAGACTTCCCACCTCTTCCAAGCCCTTCCCAAAATTTCCTAAACACTCCCGAAGCTTCTCGAACCTTCCCAAACGTACCTAAACCTTCACAAATGTTCCCCGTTCCCAAACCTTCCCAACATTCCCCATACCTTCCCAGTCCTTCCCCGTCCTTCTCCAACATTTCCCATACCTTCCCCGTCCTCCCTCAACCTTCCCCACATTTCCCATACCTTCCCGGTCCTTCCCAAACCTTCCCAAATCTTCCCAAACCTTCTCACTTTCTTCCCAAACCTTCCCAAACACTCCCAAGCCCTCCAAATGCCCTAATCTCCTAATACCATCCCCAAAAATTAGGTTCCCAAACTTTTCCCTCAATTTCCCCACGCTAAAAAAACGTGACTACCCCGCACTGTCCCCATTAATTGGCTTCGTTTATAACGCTGCGCCCCCACCCCAATTATCTCCAATTTCCTTTGACTTCCCATCGTTTATTTAAAACCCCCCACACTTCACTTTTAACCTTTTTCACCCTTTTCCCCCCACGTTTCCCCCAATTTTTCCCCTTCAATTTTTTTACCCCACACTTTACTTTTCACCCTTTTCCCCACGTTTCCCCCAGTTTTTCCCTTCAATTTTTTTACCCCACACTTTACTTTTAACCTTTCCCCCACGTTTCCCCCCACGTTTCCCCTCGATTTTTCCCTTTCAGTTTTTTACCCCCACACTTTACTTTTCACCCTTTCCCCCACGTTTTCCCCCAATTTTTCCCCTTCAGTTTTTTACCCCCACACTGTACTTTTAACCTTTCCCTCCATGTTTCCCCCACGTTTCCCCCCAATTTTTTCCCCGTCAGTTTTTTACCCCCACACTCCACTTTTCACCTTTTTCACCCTTTCCCCCCAATTTTTCCCTTTCAGTTTTTTACCCCCACACTTCACTTTTCACCCTTTCCCCCCACGTTTCCCCCCACGTTTCCCCCCAATTTTTCCCCTTCAATTTTTTTACCCCCACAATTTACTTTTCACCCTTTCCCCCCACGTTTCCACCCACGTTTCCCCCCAATTTTTCCCCTTCAGTTTTTTACCCCCAAAGTTTTTTCCCCTCCATGGTTTACCCCAGCAACCCCCACACGACCATTAGTCACAAAGGGATTAACCCCATTTGCGTTGCTGTTTGGAATAATCACATGCATAATATACGGTGACACAACAAATATACCCTGTTATCATAGGTTATCAACTATTATCGTACCTTATCATATACCAACATCATACCTTCCCATTTAAATTAAGATATTACAGTTAAGTAATAAAATATGGGAAAAATAATATACCCTGTTATCATAGGTTATCAACTATTATCACCTACATCATACCTTACCATTTAAATTATTGAGATATTAAAATTAACTGATAAAATATGGGGAAAAAATAGTACACCCTGTTATCATAGGTTATCAACTATTATCATACCTTATCATATACCAACATCATACCTTACCATTTAAATTATTAAGATATTAAAATTCACTTATAAAATGTGGGAAAAAATAATACATCCTGTTATCATAGGTTATCAACTATTATCATCTACATCATACCTTATACCATTTAAATCAAGATATTAAAATACACCCTGTTATCATAGGTTATCAACTATTATCATACCTTCCCATTTAAATTATTAAGATATTAAAACTAACTTATAAAATATGGGGGAAAAAATAATACATCCTGTTATCATAGGTTATCAACTATTATCATCTACATCATACCTTATACCATTTAAATCAAGATATTAAAATACACCCTGTTATCATAGGTTATCAACTATTATCATACCTTCCCATTTAAATTATTAAGATATTAAAACTAACTTATAAAATATGGGGGAAAAAATAATAAACCCTGTTATCATAGGTTATCAACTATTACCATCTACATCATATCTTATACCATTTAAATCAAGATATTAAAATACACCCTGTTATCATAGGTTATCAACTATTATCATCTACATCATCCCTTACCATTTAAATTATTAAGATATTAAAATTAACTTATAAAATATGGGAAAAAATAATACACCCTGTTATCATAGGTTATCAACTATTATCATACCTTCCCATTTAAATTATTAAGATGTTAAAATTAACTTATAAAATATGGAAAAAAAATTTATTATAAATAATAATCGCACGCAAACGTCAGATGGGGGTGGGGGGTAGTCACGTGACACACGCGTCACATCCTCGATAGTTTGTTATAGTTTCAACAGGGGGTCCGAAACTTGCAATAATTTTCGTACGCCTAGGTCCTGTTATCACTGTTTATCAACTTGTTATCTCCGTGTCACATCTGTGTTATCATGTGTTATCAAATAATCTTCGTATACCTAAGTCATGTTATCACTGTTTATCAACCTGCTATCTCTGTGTTATCTCCGTGTTATCATGTGTTCTCAAATAATCTTCGTATACCTAAGTCATGTTATCACTGTTATCAAGCTGTTATCCCCTTGTTATCATGTGTTATCAAATAATCTTCGTATACCTAAGTCATGTTATCACTGTTATCAACTTGTTATCTCCGTGTTATTATGTGTTATCAAATAATCTTCGTATATCTAAGTCATGTTATCACTGTTTATCAACTTGTTATCTCCGTGTTATCAACTTGTTATCATGTGTTATCAAGTAATCTTCGTATACCCAAGTCATGTTATCACTGTTTATCAACCTGTTATCTCCGTGTTCTATCTGTGTTATCATATGTTATCAAATAATCTTCGTACACTTTTCCTCGGAAGTTTCGGACCCCCTTGATTTTCAATGGTTTCTGGTCTCGATAGTTTTTGATAGTTCAGCCGCGTGTCCTCTGCGTGACTGTCCACGATTCCCACCGTGTAGACCAGGGCGTCACGGGTCACTGTAAGGTACCGATAACACTGTTATCATCATGTTATCGTCATGTTATCACATTATCTCCACGCAAGTTATACCCAGTGCTTCCACTTTTGCAGGGAAATTCCCTAAAAATTAAGGAAAATGGGGAAGAGGGAAAAGGGAAATGGAGGATAAAGTGAATCTACAAATATAGCTTTACTTTGTACAAGGGGTCCGAAACTCCGAGGACGAGTGTACGAAGATTATTTGATAACACATGATAACACGGAGATAACATGGAGATAACAGGATAATAACAATGATAACATGACCTAGGTGTACGAAGATTATTGGAAGTTTCAGACCCCTTGACTTTGTAGTACGGAGGGGGGGAAAAAGGGAAAATTATATTTTCAAGCGGAGGGGAAAAAAGGGGAAAAAGTGGAAGCACTGGTTATACCCTTGACCTTCATACAAACCAAAGGGGAAAATTCCAACCCCCACGCTTTTATCCTTTGCAGGGCTTAAATGGGGGTTGGTTAGTGACTCACTGTTATCACCTGTTATCTCCGTGTTATCATGTGTTATCAAATAATCTTCGTACGCCTAGGTCATGTCATTTGTGACTCGACATAGTAGAACACTAAAGACCCAGCCCCTCTACTGCGGACGGTCATATTAAATAAGTTTATGGAAAATTTTGCTTGAAAATTTTTTCAAAAATCACAGAAAAATTCGCGGAACATTTTGGTGTAAAGTAAGTTACAAAATTATTTGAGGCTGATTTAATAGAGGTGTCCGTTATAGCGGAGCGTGCGTTTTAGTGCAGCCTCTATAGGCCATTACAAATCAGCCCCGCTACTGCGGACTATCATCTTTAATAAGTTTATGGAAAATTTTGCTTGAAAATTTTTTCAAAAATCACAGAAAAATTCGCGGAATATTTTGGCATAAAGTAAGTTACGAAATTATTTAAGGCTGATTTAATAGAGGTGTCCGTTATAGCGGAGCGTGCGTTTTAGTGTAGGCTCTATAGGCCATTACAAATCAGCCCCGCTACTGCGGACGGTCATGTTAAATAAGTTTATGGAAAATTTTTCTAAAAATCACAGAAAAATTCGTGGAATATTTTGGCATAAAGTAAGTTGCAAAATTATTTGAGGCTGATTTAATAGAGGTGTCCGTTATAGCGGAGCGTGCGTTTTAGTGTAGGCTCTATAGGCCATTACAAATCAGCCCCGCTACTACGGACGGCCGTCTAGAATAGGCTTATGGAAAATTTTGCTTGAAAATTTTTCTAAAAATCACAGAAAAATTCGCGGAACATTTTGGCATAAAGAAAGTTACAAAAATATTTGAGGCTGATTTAATAGAGGTGTCCGTTATAGAGAGGTCTGTATTTTGAATGGGCTCTATAGGGCCTATTCCAAAGGTGCACCTCTGTATAGCGGACACCATTATCAAATCAACTTGAAACAATTCTTTCATTTTCTTTACACAAAAATGTTTCTGGAATTTTTCTATGATTTTTAGAAGTATTTTTAGGCGAGATTTGAATGTGGAAATATTTTATACGACTGTCCGCAGTAGAGGAGTTAGTCTTGACTGGCCTTTTAGGGCCTATAGACCTTATACCAAAAAGGCCCTTGTAGACCATCCCTCTACTACGGACGCTCGTATAAAATAACCTTGTCAATGAATCGACTTGAAAATACGTCTAAAAATCGTAAAAAAATCTGAGAAACACTTTGATACCCGAAAAAGTTCAAAATTTCAATCAACTGATTTAATAGACGTGTCCGCTATAGTGAGGTGCGCCTTTTGGAATAGGCCCTATAGACCTTATTCCAAAAAGGCCCTTGTAGACTATCTCCTCTACTACGGACGCTTGTATAAAATAACCTTATTAATTTATCGACTTGAAACTAGGTCTAAAAATCGTCAAAAAATCTGAGAAACACTTTGATACCCGAAAAAGTTCAAAATTTCAATAAACTGATTTAATAGACGAGTCCGCTATAGTGAGGTGCGCCATTTGGAATAGGCCCTATAGACCTTATACCAAAAAGGCCCACGTAGACCATCTCCTCTACTACGGACGCTCGTATAAAATAACCTTGTTAATGAATCGACTTGAAAATACGTCTAAAAATCGTCAAAAAATCTGAGGAACACTTTGGTACCCGAAAAAGTTCAAAATTTTAATCAACTGATTTAATAGAAGTGTCCGCTATAATGAGGTGGGCCTTTTGGAATAGGCCCTATAGCGGGTCATTCGTCATTGCATTGTAATGGATGACGCAGTGCAAGGGATCACAATAGAAAAACTTCCCATTCTTTTATTTTTTGGGGGGAAAAACCCCCAATCCCTTTCCCAACCATTTGGTAACTTCCGTCTGCTGAATAGAAAAATATTTCAGAAATTTATTTAATTTTAATATATTTTTTAAAAAAATTTCATTAAAGCATGTAGGCCTATAGGCCCATTGGCTTTGTACAAAATTATATAAGAATAAATATAGAAAAGTCAGGAAATTGAAACTGAGTAAATCTTAAGTTAAGTTCGATTTCAATGGTAAAAAGTGGGTGACAATGAAGGTTAATATAAGTGACTAAAAGTGCAGAAAACGTGACATAATTAAAATCAATCAGTTAATGAAGGATTTAATTTAAATCCGCAGGGAAATTAATACCAAAAAAAATTATATAAAATAGAAAATATTCAAGCTTAATTTTTAATACATTTCAATATATTATTATTATGAATTATTATTATTATTATTATTATTATTATTATTATTATTATTATTATTATTATTATCATTATGAATATATTATTATTGACTATTAATACTGTATTATATTGTATATCGATAATCGATTTGCAAGGAATTAATGGTTAAGTTATTGATAGTGTTATCTCGCAGACTTAGTAGTGGATGAATAGTTTACTTATTATTGGTTATTAATATTTATTATATTATATTTTATACACATTAATATTGTATATTTATATTATGATTGTATTATTATATATTATATATTTATTATATTATATTATTGGTTATTATATTTATTATATTATATTTTTATGCATTAATATTATGTATTTATATTATGATTGGATTATTATATATTATATATTAATTATATTATATTATTGGTTGTTAACATTTATTATATTATATTTTATGTGCATTAATATTATATATTTATAGTATGATTGTATTATTATATATTTATTATAATATATTTTATATACATTAATATTATGTATTTATATTATGAATATATTATTATATATTATTTATTTATTATATTATATTATTGGTTATTATATTTATTATATTATATTTTTTATACATTAATATTATATATTTATTATATTATATTATTGGTTATTATATGTTATCATATTATTATATATTATTATATTATTATTATTGGTTATTACTATGTTATTGTGTATTGATAACCGATTGACAAGGAATCGATAGTTTAAGATATTGATAAAAAATATTTATTGAAAACATAGTTATATTCTAGTGTTATTTTTGTAGTGTTAATTAAATTTAGTTAATTTAATACTACCCAGCGAAAAATTAAGGATGTCGGCTACATCCTGAACGATATCCGTAACATACCCTGAATATCCTGAACCACGTCCGATCGTGGATGAGTAGAAAAAATTGTGTTGAGAATTGTGAATCTTGATTATAAGTATCCTGAAAAGTGTTCTTTCAGGACGCTGTTAAGTACCCTGAACATGTATTATTCAGGCATTCCAATGTCAGTGGTCGTGAACACCCTGGAAGTGGGCCAATTTCACTGCACTCGGAGTCCTGATTGGCATCCTGAAAATGTCCTTTTCAGGATCCTGAAACTATCCTTAATTTTCTGTTGGGTAATTCAATTGAACTTTATAATACGCTACGTTGATTCTTGATTCTTGGCAAGGGGTCCGAAACTTGTAATAATCTTGGTCCACCTCGGTCATGTTATCACTGTTATCAACCTGTTATCTCCATGTTATCTCCGTGTTATCATATGTTATCAAATAATCTTCGCGCACTTTTCCTCCGAGTTTCGGACCCCTTGATTCTTGGCTTAATTTATAGGATTTATTAAGTACTAATATAGTAACACATAATTAATCAATAATTATAAGTTAATTATAGTGATAATAATATTTCAAGAAAAATAATTAAGTAATACGATATCATCGCTCGTTATTTTAATTAATTTTTTCAATAATTAATTTCTTAAAGTTACCAATTAAGAAGGTTAATTTTTTCCTACATTTAGGAAATATTAATATTTAAATCTATATTAATTATTAATATAATTCAATACGTACAGTCATTGTAAATAGCAACATTACAATAACTGAATTTCCGGACTGTTAGAACCTATACATTACTAGTTTACTTACTAGTTACTAGTTACTAGGCTTTTAACTAGACGTTAAGAGTTCTATTAGTAAATCGAGGTTCTGTTTAAGAAAAGAGGGTCCTGTTTGTAAAACTAGGGTCCTATATTTGAAGAGATGGGTCTGATTTTGAAAACTGGAATTGAATTTTACATACATTTGGTCTTACATACATTTTTGAATTATAAATTACTATTTAAAAAATTATTAAATTAAAAAAAGAATTATTAAAAATTATTTTTATATTTATTATTATTATAAAATTATTATAAAACTAAATTATGAAATTATTATAAAGTTTATTATAACATTAATTGAGACATTTATTCAAAGTAATTAAAAATAATTTATTATAAATAAAACATATTTCACACAACTTAAAACTTATTGTAATAAATTTAAATTAACATCCCAGCAGAAAATGAAGGATAGTTTTCAGGACCCTGGAAGTATCCTGAAAAGGACATTTTCAGGATGCCAATCAGGACTCTGGGTGCAGTGAACTTGGTCCACTTCCAGGGTGTTCACGACCCCTGATATTGGAGTGCCTGAATAATACATGTTCAGGGTACTTAACAGCGTCCTGAAAAAACGCTTTTCAGGATACTTGATGGTGGCCTCAACAATCAAGATTCACAATTCTCCACAAAATATTTTTTTTTACTCATCTACGATCGGACGTGGTTCAGGATATTCAGGGTATGTTACGGATATCGTTCAGGATGTAGCCGACATCCTTAATTTTCCGCTGGGAAATAAATAAGTCTCACTACGTATAATAATAAATAATACATAAAATATTTATACTTTAATAATATACTATAATATAATATAATTTTTACGATATTTATTATTACAATTATGATTTATTATAATGTATTTGGCAAATATTAATACATTGAAAAGAATAAATATAAATGTAATCCACGATCGGACGCGGTTCAGGATATTCAGGATGTAGCCGAAATCCTTAATCTTCCTCTTATAAAGAATAAGTATAAATGTAATCTACGGTCGGACGCGGTTCAGGATATTCAGGATGTAGCCGACATCCTTAATCTTCCGCTTATAAAGAATAAGTATAAATGTAATCCACGTTCGGACGCGGTTCAGGATATTCAGGATATAGCCGACATCCTTAATTTTCCGCTTATAAAGAATAAATATAAATGTAATAAGAGAACATAGAAAAAATTTAGAGAATTTTTTTGGCAAGGGCATATCGAGTTGAGGAATTCTGCATGAGTGAATTGACGAACCAAATGAGCCGTGCAAAATGTCAACTCGACTAACTCGCTATCTGTTTTCACCGTTTGCCCATACGAGAACCAGAACCAGTTATCATCTGTTATCAATTGTTATCAATTGTTATCATTGAGTGTGTGTCGCCTTTCTGGTTTCACGTTTCCTAACAAGAACATCGAAAGTCAAAGAAAAGCCCTGAAAATGCTTTTGCTCATTCTTTTGGAACAAGAGAGTTATATATTACAGAACCCCACTACGGCCCAGTGTTACCCATGCCTTTTCTGCTGCTCATGGACTCGATGCTCTGGATATCCACTCTGTACATGGGATGCACTGAGCCGTAGTGGGGTGGACATACTTTCAAACCCCACTACGGCCCAGTGTTACACTTGTATACCCTCTGGAAACATTCGAAAATTTTCAATCGCAGGAGAAGTACTGGGCCGTAGTGGGGTTGCAAATATGAATACCCCACTACGGCCCAGTGCTGCCCTTTTATAGACTCTGTATACCTTGGAAAACTTGCAATTACAGGAGAAGCACTGGGGCGTAGTGGGGTATCCATATTTAAAACCCCACTACGGCCCAGTGTTATTCTTGTATACCCTCTACATACAATCGAATACTTTCAATTACAGGGGATGCACTGGGGCGTAGTGGGGTATCCATATTTAAAGCACCACTACGGCCCAGTGTTATTCTTGTATACCCTCTACATACAATCGAATACTTTTAAATACAGGGGATGCACTGGGGCGTAGTGGGGTATCCATATTTAAAACCCCACTACGGCCCAGTGTTATTCTTGTATACCCTCTACATACAATCGAATACTTTTAAATACAGGGATGCACTGGACCGTAGTGGGGTATCCATATTTAAAACCCCACTACGGCCCAGTGCATGGCATTAATTCTTATATTTTGCAGAACGTTGACTATCTATATCTGGTTTGATGGTCTCTTTTCCCCGGTGCAGCAGCGTAAAAAGGCCCGGCAATTGGCCAAATAATTCCTGCGGACAGGATCCTCTTCTCCCTGTCACTTCTCAAGAGGCAGTCCATTCATTTTTACCCAAAAGAGAATGACACGCCCATCTCTCGTCTCCAAAACTTACCACGTCATCCTCATAACACTTGATAACATGATAGTAAGCCTGATAACAGTAGATCTATTACGAAATCTACCTATACAAGGCCAGTGTTTCCACTTTTTCCAGGGAAGTTCCCTGAAAAAGGGGGGAAATGGTGTCTGAAAAGGGAAGACGAAGAGAAGAGAGTAAAGAGGAAATCTAGACTTTGTACATTCTTGCACGGAGGGGGAAAAAGGGGAAAGATAAGGGAAGAGGGGAAAAATGGAAAATTGAAAAGTGGCAACACTGTACAAGACTTTCCAATACCCGATAGAAAAATGATGCACTAGTCAAACGTCTGAATGACCATCTGAATAATGTATGACCATCATGGATTCAGCTAGATGATAGTGTGAAATTGACCCACGTTCATACGGTTCGTACGCTTGAATTGTTAAAGAACTAAGTCACGCAGTATTCAAGCCCTTATTCAGAGGGTTCAGTTTAGCAACTAAAGTGAGTTCAGCTACTATTCAGTTAGTGATTCAGAGGGAAGCTAGTTTTCAGCTACCTAGTCATTCGATACTCAACCGTACGACTTTTCTATCGGGTATGCATAAGATAGTGTACGTGATAACCTATAACGGTTGAAGGGTTAGACCTATTAGGCCTAGGCCTAGGCCTAGGCATTTCGACTAAAGTACTTGTACGGGAGATTATCTTGTTTACTCTACACTAAACTTCTTCAAAGATCCACTCAGACTTTTGCAAAACTTCTTTCGACGCCCTGCTGGTCTCTTCAGCCCCATTAGCATCTAAAGTGTTAGGCCTAGACCCAAGTCCTATGGGCCTAGGCATTCAGACCCTGAACCTTTGAACCGCCAACCTAGATTCAAGTACTTCAGTAACACTATAAGAGTTAACTGTGATAGGCCTAGATTTTAGGACCCCGTCTTTAGTTTTAGGACCCCCTGCTTGATTTCAGGACCCCATATTTGTGTTCAGGACTTCTATTTCTTCCTTTTAAACAAAGTTGAGTTCAGACCCTAAACCTTTGGACCTAACCTATTAGATTCAAGTACTTCAGTAACACTATAAGAGTTAACTGTGATAGGCCTAGATTTTAGGACCCCGTCTTTAGTTTTAGGACCCACTGCTTGTTTTCAGGACCCCACATTTGTGTTCAGGACTTCTATTTCTTGCTTTTTGACAAAGTTGAGTTCAGACCCTAAACCTTTGAACCGAGCCTATTAGATTCAAGTACTTCAGTAACTCTATAAGAGTTAACTGTGATAGGCCTAGATTTTAGGACCCCGTCTTTAGTTTTAGGACCCCCTGCTTAATTTCAGGACCCCACATTTGTGTTTAGGACCTCTTTTTCTTGCTTTTAAACAAAGTTGAGTGTTTCTGGAAGTTAAGAAATATTTTTTGTGTGCAGGAATTGAGTAGAAGGTTGGAATGGTGGCAGCCATTTATTGTTGAGACCAAGGCGAAACAGCTGCTGCCCTCTGAGTCCAAATGGCTGATGGCATCATTTGCAATGCCAAACAGTCCTAATGCTTTGCTTCTATTGTTGTTTGCCTGCACTGCTACAACACCTTTGGCCCCCCTTCTACAACAAAAGAAATGGCCACTACAACAACACACCGGTGCCAAATGATTTCATCAAAATAATATCACCATAGCAGCAAAAGTTGTTTGACAAAGTCTTAGTATCAAACTGTTATTTCTTATGATAAAAACTAGTAACGGGAGTAGGATACGCCTTTGTGTAGTAGTAGTAGTAGTACCAGCAGTAGTAGTAGTAGTAGTAGTAGTAGCAGTAGTAGTAGCAGTAGTAGTAGTAGCAGTAGTAGTAGTCGTAGTAGCAGTAGTAGTAGTAGCAGCAGCAGTAGTAGTAGTAGCATTAGTAGTAGTAGTAGTAGTAGTAGTAGTAGTAGTAGTAGTAGTAGCAGCAGCAGCAGTAGTAGTAGTAGCATTAGTAGTAGTAGTAGTAGTAGTAGTAGTAGTAGTAGTAGTAGTAGTAGTAGTAGTAGTAGTAGTAGTAGTAGTAGTTAGTAGTAGCAGGAATACATTAGTTGCTCTAGTAGTAACAGAATAGTAGCTCAGGAGTGATTATAGTACAGGCATCACTAGTAGCATTAGCAGTGCTAACCACTTTATTGTTACTTACTAATACCTAGCACTAGGCACTAGTTAGCTTACGAGCTTGAGCAGTAACACTAGCATTGAACTTCGCAACATTAATACTAGCACCACTCCTACTAATTTTAGCAATCGGCAAGCACTTCTACTAGTTAGCGTACGTGAATACAAGCTCAATGTGACACTAACTACTACTACTAGTATTACTCTCACTAGTATTACTACTACGACTACTACTACCACTACCATTACTACTATAATACTATTACTGTTCCTACTATTATTTTTATTATTATTATTACTGCTACTGCTACTACTGTTACTACTCCTCCTACTAGTACTACTCCTACTACTCCTACCACATCTCCTCCTCCTCCTCCTCCTCCTACTACTACTACTACTACTACTATCACCACTACTACTACCACTACCATTACTACTATAATACTATTACTGCTCCTACTACTACTACTATTATTATTATTATTACTGCTACTGCTACTACTGTTACTACTCCTCCTACTACTCCTACGATTCCTCTTACTACTACTACTACTACTGTTACTACTCCTCCTACTACTCCTACCACTCCTCTTACTACTACTACTACTGTTACTACTCCTCCTACTACTCCTACCACTCCTCTTACTACTACTACTACTACTACTGTTACTAATCCTCCTACTACTCCTACCATTCCTCTTACTACTACTACTACTGTTACTAATCCTCCTACTACTCCTACCACTCCTCTTACTACTCCTACCACTCCTCTTACTACTACTACTACTACTACTACTACTTTCTAGCAGCATACTACTACCACCTTCTACCAAGGTAGTATGCGTGTCTCACCAGTCCAGGGATCGATGAGGGAGGTGGGCGGCGGGTGCTGCGGTGCTTGACCGTATTAGCGAGTCGCAGTAAAGTGGCGCGGCACAAAGCCGTAAGCTTAATTTTACTAACGCCATAACAATTGGAGTTTCAGCTGCTGGTTTTGTCGCTTTAGGTTGTTTTACCATTCCCTCCACGTTTGTTGATTAACATCAAGCCCTGCTGCTTGGGGAAAAGAAAAAAAAACAAGAAGTAATCAGCTTTTAGTCTACGACTTCTCCGTTTCTGCAAATGACTTTTGTATCGTGCTACTTTCCTTGCTAACTACTTGGCTAGTTTTAGGAAAAAGTTAAAATTTATTCCAACTGTTAGGTTTAGAAAACAGGGGAAAAATCCTACGGAATTCCTGTGTTTGGGAAATCTTGATAAGTTTCCAGACTATTTCCCTAGGGTCTAGTTGGAAACTAATTTTACCACGTCGATAGTCAGTATTTCTGCCATGTCAATAGTTCGATATACATCCTAGATATTTATACTACAACCTTCTAGAAGTCTCTTAAATCTTGTTCTTCCCTATCACTAACCTTCTCTTAACTAAACCGGCCTGCCAGCTTTTAACATAGGCCTACAATATTTATCTCTCACTAAAACTTTGGAGAAAAAAAAAACACTACAGAAACATACTTATGTATCTCTTAAAACCTCTGATACAATGAAATTTTACTCATCTTAAGGTGTAGTATTTTTAATATTAAGTATAAAGTCTTAGAATCTTAGCCGAGAATCTTACAAAGAATCGGTGTAGTATTTTTAATATTAAATTCAAAGTCTTAGAATCTTAGCCGAGAATCTTACAAAGAATCGGTGTAGTATTTTTAATATTAAATTCAAAGTCTTAGATTCTTAACCGAGAATCTTGCCAAGAATCGCTGTAGTATTTTTAATATTAAATTCAAAGTCTGAGAATCTTAGCCGAGAATCTTGCCAAGAATCGCTGTAGTATGTTTAATATTAAATTCATAGTCTTAGAATCTTAGCCGAGAATCTTGTCAAGAATCGCTGTAGTATTTTTAATATTAAATTCAAAGTCTGAGAATCTTAGCCGAGAATCTTGTCAAGAATCGCTGTAGTATTTTTAATATTAAATTCAAAGTCTTAGAATCTTAGCCGAGAATCTTGTCAAGAATCGCTGTAGTATTTTTAATATTAAATTCAAAGTCTGAGAATCTTAGCCGAGAATCTTGTCAAGAATCGCTGTAGTATTTTTAATATTAAATTCAAAGTCTGAGAATCTTAGCCGAGAATCTTGTCAAGAATCGCTGTAGTATGTTTAATATTAAATTCATAGTCTTAGAATCTTAGCCGAGAATCTTGTCAAGAATCGCTGTAGTATTTTTAATATTAAATTCAAAGTCTGAGAATCTTAGCCGAGAATCTTGTCAAGAATCGCTGTAGTATTTTTAATATTAAATTCAAAGTCTGAGAATCTTAGCCGAGAATCTTGTCAAGAATCGCTGTAGTATTTTTAATATTAAATTCAAAGTCTGAGAATCTTAGCCGAGAATCTTGTCAAGAATCGCTGTAGTATTTTTAATATTAAATTCAAAGTCTGAGAATCTTAGCCGAGAATCTTGCCAAGAATCGCTGTAGTATGTTTAATATTAAATTCAAAGTCTGAGAATCTTAACCAAGAATCTTACCAAGAATCTTGCGGCAGGTATGATTCATGAATCTTGATCAGAAGACCCCCCTCTTGTGTGAAAAAGCTAATCTGAATAAGATGCGGAGCAAAATAAGGTAGGTGGGGGTCTACAACTTTCGAAATAACTGCACTGAGATACTGTGATAACAAGTGATAACGTGTTGATAACACTGAAGAGCGAACCCCCCCTCCAAGGGTATTTACCAAGTGTTAAAGCGTATAAGGACAAATGGGAGGACGTCGTGTTATTGAGAGATGCATCACTTGGACTCTAGAGGGCTTTGTCTATGCAAATCAGTTCCCCGGAATTTCCCACATTTTTCCCGATTTCCCACATCAAGGAAAAACAAACCGTGGACTAGAATTCCATTCATTTTCTGCGTGATATTTACTAATGTTAGAGTTATATTATATTTCATTGATGTGTTGAATAGGAACTTCCCAGCGGAAAATTCAGGATGTCGGCCACACCCTGAACGATATCCGTAACATATCCTGAATATCCTAAACCACATCCCATCGTGGATGAGTAAAAAAAAAAATTGTGTTGAGAATTGTGATTCTTGATTGTAAGTATTCTGAAAAGCGTTTTTTTCAGGACGCTGTTAAGTACCCTGAACATGTATCATTCAGGCATTCCAATGTCAGGGTACTGAACCCCCTGGAAGTGGGCCAACTTCACTACAATCCAAGTCCTGATTGACATCCTGAAAATGTCCTTTTCAGGTTATTTTCAGGGTCCTGAAAACTACCCTTAATTTTCTGCTGGGTTATCAATATATGTAAGTTGAAATATATTTTATTTAGCGGACGAAAAAGTAGAAAAACGAAGGGAAACCAAAGACCCTAGGGGAAAATGTCCTTTTCAGGATATTTTCAGGGTCCTGAAACCTATCCTTAATTTTCTGCTGGGTTATCAATATATGTAAGTTGAAGTGTATTTTATTTAGCGGACGAAAAAGTAGAAAAACGAAGGGAAACCAAAGACCCTAGGGGAAAATGTCCTTTTCAGGATATTTTCAGGGTCCTGAAACCTATCCTTAATTTTCTGCTGGGTTATCAATATATGTAAGTTGAAGTGTATTTTATTTAGCGGACGAAAAAGTAGAAAAACGAAGGGAAACCAAAGACCCTAGGGGAAAATGTCCTTTTCAGGATATTTTCAGGGTCCTGAAACCTATCCTTAATTTCGTGCTGGGTTATCAATATATGTAAGTTGAAGTGTATTTTATTTAGCGGACGAAAAAGTAGAAAAACGAAGGGAAACTGTCCTTTTCAGGATATGTTCAGGGTCCTGAAAACTATCCTTAATTTTGTGCTGATTTATCAATATATGTAAGTCGAAATGTATTTTATTTAGCGGACGAAAAAGTAGAAAAACGAAGGGAAAACCAGAGACCCTAGGGGATCTAACCTGTCCGTGGGTTTGGTTGGACGTCACTTCGAGTCGGTCCAGTTCTCCATCACTTCGACAGTTTTCTTCACAGTTGGACAAAAAAATGTTTGTGTCAAAGGGCGAACTTGTAGAAACCTGACTCGAAAATCTTTGGAAAAAAGAGATAAGGAAAATAACTATCTTACCTTCCCCCCGTTTGTATTACAGGAATTCTGCGTCCATCTTTTCCTACTAACGACTACGGGCCGTGAAGACTAGTCTTAGCCGGCGCGGTAGCGTATAGGGCCTATTCCAAAAAGGCGCACCTCACTATAGCGGACACGTCTATTAAATCAGTTGATAGAAATTTTGAACTTTTTCGGGTATCAAAGTGTTTCTCAGATTTTTTGACGATTTTTAGACTTATTTTCAAGTCGATTCATTGACAAGGTTATTTTATACGAGCGTCCGTAGTAGAGGAGATAGTCTACAAGGGCCTTTTTGGTATAAGGTCTATAGGGCCTATTCCAAAAGGCGCACCTCACTATAGCGGACACGTCTATTAAATCAGTTGATAGAAATTTTGAACTTTTTCGGGTATCAAAATGTTTCTCAGATTTTTTGACGATTTTTAGACTTATTTTCAAGTCGATTCATTAATAAGGTTATTTTACACGAGCGTCCGTAGTAGAGGGAATAGTCTACAAGGGCCTTTTTGGTATAAGGTCTATAGCGGCCAGAAAAAAAAAGATGTCCTCTGAAGATTCTAATGACGAATTCAACTGTGACTACTGAGGGAAATCCCATAAAGTGACATCTTTATCCTACTGTATTGACATTTACGTCTTTTCTGGGCTGTAGATTTTTGAAAAAATAATATAACTATAGCGCGGGAAAATGTCTGGTCATCCTCTGTGGGCGGACTGATTTTTATTTTGCTGTTTTTGCTTATTATAATACAATTTTTTTATATTATGTGACCTGAATGTAGGCCTTTTGACAGTAGATAATTAAATAATAGCCATGATAAAGATCTCCAAATGAAATTAAACTCAGTGACAAAGCCAAAATTATTTGTAAAGTTATTAGGAAACTATTTATACCCAGTAGAAAATTAAGGATAAGTTTCAGGATACCAATCAGGACTCTGAGTGCAGTGAAATTGGCCCGCACTTCCAGGGTGTTCAGGACCCTGACATTGGAATGCCTGAATAATACATGTTCAGGGTACTTAACAGCGTCCTGAAAAAAAAACACTTTTCAGGATACTTATAATAAAGAATCACAGTTCTCAACACAATTTTTTTACTCATCTACGAACGGACGTGGTTGAGGATATTCAGGATATGTTACGGACATCGTTCAGGATGTAGGCGACATCCTTAATTTTGCGCAGGGCATTCATGTATCATTTTCTAAACTTGATTTAAATACTTATAATCAAGAATCACAGTTCTCAACACAATTTTTTTACTCATCCACGATCAGACGGGGTTAAGGATATTCAGGATACGTTACGGACATCGTTCAGGATATAGGCGACATCCTTAATTTTGCGCTGGGTATTCATGTATCGTTTTCTGAAGTTGATTTAAATATTTTATGTGTTTGTGTGTGTTTGGGAAACAATCAATTTCCTGATTAAGTCTAGCAATTTGGTGTGGATTGTTATATAGATCTGGTGTATATATATATGGCGTGCTTAGTATTCATATCACGCCAGCACATATAGCACCTATAGATTTACTTTGAAGCGAAACATTTTGTTATGAGCAAAAGAAAAGGTAATTCAGCTATAAATCTTCTAGCAATCTTATCACGTAAGCTATTACCAACCATGCCTTTGAAAAGTACCATGCCGTCAATGTAACGCGAAAACTGAAAAACACTACCGGGTAAAATCATAGTAGTAGTATATAATAGTGTAGTATATATCACATAGTCGTATATAGTAGTGTAGTATATATCATATAGCAGTATATACATCATATATATATGTGTGTAATAGTATATAGTATATAGTATATAGTACGTATAATATAATGTAGTATGTATATAGTATATAGAAGTGTATATATCATATATATATATGTACAGTTAGTATATAGTATATAGTAATATAGTACAGTTTAGTATGTACATAGTATATAGTAGTATATATATCATATTTATCATTTATTTATTATTATTGTATTGAACCGCAGTCCTAACAATATATATCATATATATATATATATGTATAGTAGTATATAGTGTACAGTAATATAGTGTAGTTTAGTATGTATATATTATATAGTAGTATATATATCATATAGTAGTATAGTATATATAGTATAATCATATAGTATAGTGTATAGTAATCATCTAGTATCATCTAGTAGTATATAGTAGTATATAGTAGTCATTTAGTAAATTCATACAGTCTAAATTTTGTCATAATAATAAATTCTATTTCTTAAATCATTATTTAATAAAAATCTAATGAAAGCGCATTTAAATTACTTAATTATGAATTAAATACAAAATAATGGCATTAAATATTATTATATATATTATTAATTAATAATATATATAATAAGATTGTATATATATGATATATAATATAAATAATAGTATTATTTTATAAATAATAAATATTATTATTAAGTAAATAATTATTATATTTATAAGCAAACAATGTACTAAAATAATATTTAATAAAATAAATATTAAATATAGAATAATAAATAATTAAATTATGTTTAATCGTACAATATGAATTAAATTTAATTTATTTTTGGAAATTGATTTTTCAACATCTGGCAACGCTGTATGCGAAAATTGAACCTCAAACGCAGGGCAAACGTCAGAAAGAAACTTCTCGCGCCCTTTTCTTTATCCTTCGCTATCAATATTATTTTCCGTCATCCGCGATTGACATCTTCAAGAAAGCATACAGCAATAGGTTAACTACTCTTTTCAGTACATTAGTAGCCATTAAGCGTTATATTTATTTGTAAAATGTCCTAATAAAAACACTACTATGCCCGCAGCACCGGCATCCATGTTTGTTTGGGGAAAAACTGAACGATTTACTTGTCCAGATGAAAAATATTAGTACTGTCACCACAGCAAGATTGAACTCGCTCATCTAATTTGAAAATATGTTTGTTGCCTGTAGGAAATGAGTACTCGTGTCTATGTTGGGGGTCTGCCTCATCGTGTTCGAGAACGGGACATTGAACGTTTTTTCCGCGGCTATGGAAAGATCCGCGAGATCCTTATTAAAAATGGCTATGGGTTTGTGGTATGTATTATTTCATTTTTTTAGCAGTAAAACACTTTGAATATCATGTGTTGTGCCTATTTTTCTTGTTTTCGAGTTTGTATGATGGCGTTTTCTTCTTAACTAATGTTATTGTATTTTTCCAGGAGTTTGACGACTACAGGGATGCTGATGACGCTGTTTACGAACTGAACGGGAAGGATCTTATGGGTGAAAGGTACCAATTTTTTTTGTTTAAATGTGTTAAGTAATAATTCTTGATTCGTTTTTTAGGGTGAGTGTTGAACACGCGAGAGGAGGTGGACGTCGAGGTGGTGGTGGTGGTGGTGGTCGCTATGGAGACAGGGACCGTGATCGTGGCTCTCGAGGAAGCAGCAGGCGTTCCAACTGGATCGATAAGTAATACTTTTGTGTAGTTAGTTTAAAATCCAAGTAAAAAAATGCCTAAAATTTGATAGTTAGTAATAGCTGCACTACCAACAGTGCAGTAATATTAATGTGTAATGTAGTTAGGTGTAGTTACCCATAATTATATCATACCCCACTATGGCCCAGTGTATCTCCTACAAGACCGACGCACTAGGCCGTAGTGGGATTGTAATACTTTTGCACAGTTAGTTTGAAATCCTTCTTTAAAACTATAAAAGTTAGATAGTTATTATTTACTATACTAGTAGTACTGCAGTATTGTAGACGTGTAATGTACTGTAGTTAGGCATAATTATATCACACCCCACCACGGCCCAGTGCGTCGGTCTTGTAGGAGAATCACTGGGCCGTAGTGGGATTGTAGTTATAGCATATATATTAACAATATAGTAAAGTATAGTGTATCTTGCGTGAATATAGTTCTAATAATAATCACTATTTTAGCAATAAGGCTAACAAAAACGTACTTAGCTGTAGTTGCATGTAATTATTTGTTAATATTATAGTACATGTACAGTATTTTAAATATAGTTTCCAGATAAAATATAATCACAGTATCAACAATAATGCCACATTAATGTACCGAGCTTTAGTTACAGTTTAGTCGAGTGTATGTTTTCTTAGTTTAGGTTAAGACAACATGTGATGCCAGTTTATAATCAAGTTGTAGTAATTCTACTAGGTATGGCCCACCTACGCGTACAGACTATCGCCTGATCGTCGAAAACCTATCTAGCCGCGTTAGCTGGCAGGTAATCCATCATTTTATATACTAATATAATTTATATTGACAAAGGAATGGGTCTTAAATATTTTGCTTTTACCAAAATGAAAAAACTTAAGTTAATTTCATTTCCAAGCGTGAGACGGGCCTGGCCTGAAACCGTAATTGTGTGCGAGCAACGATGTTTCCCCCCTTTGATTGCGATCGATCGTAAGACGAACTGGGAGAGCTGCTGGTTTTTCCCCCGCTGACCTTTGACCCCAGGACCACCCATCCCTAGATCCCTATCCTTTGTATAACCTCCATTTAACCCCATAAGCCAATACAGAGCAAAATTTTATTGCAGATTGTCCGTAAAAAGCCTGAGACAAAAATGCGCGTGGTTTCTTAAGAGGGTTATGGCCAGCTCGTTTACTAAGAAAGTCGGGAAAATCTGGCTTCTTGTCGCTTCCTTCCTTGCCGATGACTGACTGGTTGTTGTGTCTTGATGAAGTGTGCGGATGAAAAAACACGCACTGCCCAGAAAACACTTCAGGTAAATTTTCTAGCAAACAGAAAACATAACAGAAAAAAGGGAAAGGGTGGGGGAAAGGGGAAAACATTTTAGCAAGAAATTGCGTTTGATTCATCGAACGAAACGTGCAAACTAGTCGGAAGAGATGGAAGAAGCCTCGGTTGAAGACTTGGTCCCCCCGCTCTGACTGGCTGGACGGTGTCTGTTGTCTGATCCGTGACGGACAAGACGAAGTTTTGGCCTATCGGCAAACCGCCTCTGACCTACGAAGGACGAAAACTGTAGCTGGATTTGGTTAATTTGTGTATTAAAGACCAGTTTAATTTATTAGTTAGTTGTAAGGGGGCTTGAGAGAAGTTTCAGGATGTATTTCAGGTTAATATTTTGTCTGTTGTCTGTAGGATCTGAAGGATTTCATGCGACAAGCTGGAGAGGTCACCTATGCTGATGCCCACAAGCAGAGACGCAATGAAGGGTAAAACCCATAAAATATTAAAATGTTGTAAATAAATATATATTACTATATATTATTTATATTGATTTGTTATTTTAGAAAATATAAATGATAAAAATATTGAAATTAAAATTACGCGTACAATTATACGATGGTCCATGAATTAGGAGTTGTCAGTTTGTCTAATTTAGAACTATTAAGTTAACTTTATGCATCAGTGTATTTCAATAAAAAGTTATGAATTTTATTATTTAGAATGTTTTGATTTTCTTATGTATAGGAGGGTTCCCACCGACGTGGAAATCGGGGAAAAGTCAGGGAATTTGTAATAAATGCGGAAAAGGTCAGGGAATTTGTAATAAATGCGGAAAAGGTCAGGGAATTGGAGTTGCCACTCCACTCAGTTTCAGCTAACGTCTGCTCAAGCCTCTAATGAGTAACTTCTAGAAAGTATAATGCGTTTAAAAAGTCAGGGAAAAGTCAGGTAGTTTGATTAAGATTTTTCAGTGGGAACCCTGTATAGGAGCTGGTCAAGTGAGTTTACAAAATAAATGGTTACTATCTTAGGCTATTCATTTGTTTGATTTTCAGTCATTAAGTAAACTTATGCATCAGAGAAGATTAATGTGTAAGATTAATTGTATTTAATTTCAAGGGTTGTGGAATTTGCTTCTTATTCCGACTTGAAGAACGCGATCGAGAAGCTGGACGACACTGATTTGAATGGTCGCAGGATTCGCCTGGTCGAGGACAAGGGACGCTCGAGACGCCGTTCCCGCTCCAGGTCGTCGTCGAGGTCACGCTCCAGGTCGAGGTCAAGGTCGAGACGCCGCTCTCGTTCGAGGTCAAGATCCCGCTCAAGGTAAACTTAAGAAATGTGCATAAAATAAAGGTACAACATAGCACGGCTTAAGTCCAGTTTTTGTTTGTTTTTGCAAGTTATGTTAGGTATTACTTGAGAATTAATGATAATTTTTGTTGAAATATACTTAGTATAATCTATTTGAAAATAAATTAATTTTACAATAATTTTATACGTAGCCAAAAACCACCTTTGAATTCTCTAGAGCTGCGCCCTTTTTATTGTAGATTTTCATTTATAGTAATTATTAATTTATCTTGATAATTCACTTTTTTGTAATTATTTTACTGAAGGTTTGAATTTGTTTATTGCAGGTCCCGCAGCAAGAGCCGCAGTCGCTCCAAGTCGAGGAGCAAATCGAAGTCTGGTTCCCCGAGAAAGTCGAGGTACAATTAAATGGTTTTGTTGCTCTCAAATTCTATTTTCAGCTAGTAAAAATAATTCCAAGTTTGTATATTAGTTGCAGTAATAGGCTTTGTATGGTTTATGAATAATATTAGCGTAACACTAACAGCTAATTTGTCCCTGGAACGCCACGCCTTTTTCTTCCTAATGAAGAAACGAAAGGTGCCATTCATTCAAAAGACAGGGTATAGAAAATCCTGGTAGGAAGCATTCGCATCTCCTGTGATGCCGAGTGTGCCGTAAATCCGAGGAAACACGTTGAAAAATTCTTAAATTTTACTCCAACTTATTCATGAAATATAGAGAAAAAATAATTCAGATGCTGTTTCTAAATGTGTTGGCTTACATTAATTGAATTATGATTAATAAATATTACTGAATATAAATTAATCCGGTGAAGTAGGGCTTCTAGTTTGGTTGTATTATAAATTATTATTTGTAATTCACATTTTAATGATTATTACTTTTATTCGCGTGAGATTATTCTTATTTTACGTTCCTATTTATTAGTTTTTATCACTTAATAATTATTATAGAATTATTTATAATTTATGAAATATATTTTTGTATAGATCGAGCAAGGAGAAGGATGAACGCTCCAAGTCGCGCGAAAAGTCTGAGGAGCGCCGCGACAGCCGGGATCGCTCCAAGTCGAAGTCGCCCGCCCGCGAGAAGAGCCGCGAGCGCGAGTCAAAGTCCAAGTCGCGCTCGCGATCCCGCTCCAAGTCGCCCGTGAAGTCGCGCTCGCGATCTAGATCCTCTTCGCGCAGTCGTTCCAGGTATAACTCTACACTTCAGTAGAAACCTTTCACATTGTTGTGATTCAATTAAATTTACGTTAATAGGTCCCGTTCAAGGAGTGCGCGCTCTCGCTCCAGGTCGCGCGATCGCTCGCGCAGCCGCGACCGCAGTCGTAGCCGCAGCGCAAGCCCGCGACGCAACCAAGACGAGGAGATGGAGAACGGCGGTCGCAGCAGCCCCGAGCGCGACGATTAGGGATGCGGTTTAAACCGTTTTGCCAGGGGACGGCGACTAAGTTGAAACGTTGATTGTGAAAATGTTCGGGGCGGGACTTGGATATTTGCTAGTTTTTCTGATCCTTTTTCAACATTTTAAAGAATTTTTCTGTTTTTTTTGTTTTTTGTTTTTCTTCTCTTCAGGTCAGTTTTGCGTTAGAGATTCTCAACTGTCGGAAAAAGTAAAATACACTCCAATGGAAATCGGCATATAGCAGCCCGAGACGAAGTTTTTATTAATAGAATATTTATTGAAGAAGACCAAAAGAGTGAGCCTATAAATCGATATGATGTGCAAAGTAAGTATTTTCTTCGAGGTTCACGGTTCGGGGTAGAATTTCTTGACGATGGCCACGTAGAGATTGCGGAAAGCGTAGAACCCCACAGCGACGATCACGAAGAGGATAAAGGCGAAGACGAAACTGAGAAATTTTTCACCGTCCGCTAGCGCGGCTTTGGACGAAGCCTTGCCGCTTTTGCTGCTGGGACTCTCCTCGACTGTCTGCCGCATGTAGCGAACCCTCTGCCGCAGTTCGTGCACGGACTCGTGAGTGATTGGCTCATCGTCGTTGCCGTAACCTGGAGATGAGCGAAACGATCGAACGTGCGTTGATTAGTAAATTTACATCAATAATAAGCAGGTTTGTATTGAACGCAAATCGACTACTAATCACACTGAACAACGCAATAAGCTGATTAATATTCGGTTATAATATTGATATATAGTTGAATTACCGTTCCTTTGCGGCGTTTCTTGCATAGCTGCTACTGAGACGTGTCCCAAATGCACAACTGCGGGAGAAATGGATCCTGTAGCTGCTGATGGCGGAGGCTGTATCGATCGACGCTGTCCGCTGTGTCCGCTTTACGGGTTTAGCGCAACTCCAGAGCAAATGCACTGAATTGCGTTATTTATAAACACGGGAAAAGCCGTAGAGCAGATGTGAACCGTCAATAGAGACATGCAACAATACAATAAGCCCTCCTGTACCTGCAGTGAAACATAATAGTCGGTTTATTTAAGTGTAATTTTACGCAAGAAATAACATTTAAAAGTAAATGAATAGTTTATTTATTAAATGTAAAAAAGTTAATAAATAATTAATTAATTACAAAGAATTTAGATTTTTAATCTGCTGAGTTTCAGTAATTTTGCAAATTTTTCTCATGATTTTTATTGATTATTCATATATTACAGATTTATTTAATTAAAAGAATTCATTCAGAGATTTTTAAAATTTTGACTAGTACAATTGAATTAATATGAAATAGTTTATGAAATTAGTATCTCGATAACTTTATATTATACAAAGAAAATAATTAATTATTAATTTTATTTTATTATCATTATCAATTATTTTATATATTTATTAATTATTTATTTATCATTTTGTTATCATTATTAAATTAATTAATAATGGAAAATAAAATAAAAAATTTCTGAAATATAAAATTAATTTAATTTAATATTTATTTTCACTTAGGATATTTTTCATTGTTGAATTGTGAAACACGTGGCAACGCAGGAATTCTTGTGAGCGTGTTCTCCTGTCCACTCGGAATGGCAGGTAAATAATTAAAAGCGACTTTACTTTTTCGGAGAAATAAAAAGACCTTCACTTGTATACAAAACGGACTAAACCCCGAAATTATTAATCGACCACAGAGACCGTTGTTGTGTTTTATTTTATTGATAATCTATAAGGTAAGCTGACTGTTTTTGCTCATCTACTTTTCGATTGTTTGTATTCAGATTTCTGTATGAAAATATTTTTCGGCAGGCATGGAAAACAATCCAGAAATGGATTCTTCAAACGCTTCAGACTCGCACGAAGTTTCGACAGACCTGTTCGAGGATTTGCGGAAGTACGAAATCAACGTCCCGTCTCATCTGGTAGCAATGCTCGTCAAGATGGGCTTCACTACAGTGCAGGCTTTAGCTCGTCTCAGCACGGCACACTTCGACGTCATCGAGAACACAGTCCGCAATGTTTTCTCCAAACTCTATGAAAATTCTGCCCCCGACGAGAAGAGTCAGGTTTTCGGCATTTTCTATAACAACACAGAGCTTTTTCAGATTCTGCCTGGCGAGAGGGCTCAAATCATAGCTGCAGTAGAGTACGCAAAACGAGTCGTACAGGGCTACGACGAACTGCTGATGAAAGCGATACAAGAAAATCGAGGAAACGAAACTGTTTGGCCGATGCTTCAACCCCTGCAGACGTTACAAGTAGCGCAATCTCCGCCGGAAAGCGGGCAAGTAACTCCACCCACACCAAAATCAAGACCTAGGCGCAGGGAGTTCACCCCCGACCAGTTGAGCTCTCCCCGCTCGATAACAGTTCAAGTCCACCGCTGGGTGCGGAAAAACCAGAAAAATATTTTATACACAGAAGAGTGCTGCCTCATCGACGAGGAAAAAATGCAGGTAAAATGCGTGATCTGCAAGCCACCCGTCGTGACGAGAATCTACGCGGACCAGCGAAATAATCTCAAGATATCGAACTTTACTCGCCACGTCCTGACGTTCCACGGCAAGTTTGGCGCAGTAAAAGTGAAACCCTCGAAAAAGTTAGCAGACGCGAGTCTAGCCTTCATGGTCAACGCCGTCTCGCAGGGGACAGGCGGGTCGACACACTCGGAAGAAGTGGAGAGGGATCACCACGACCCGAAATCTAATCCCGCCCCAGTACCTAATGATCCTCCGGCCGGCCCTGAAGCCCACCTCAGCCAATTGTTTCTAGCGTACGGTTATGGCGGACAGATTAAGGCGGAATGCAGTACCCAGCAAGGTGAACACTAAAAAGTAAAAACACAAAATCAAGAAAAAATTTGCTTGTTTTTTTTTTTATTTTACAATTTTGCTATTTTTTCCAGTTTTTTTTTTAAATGAATAAATGAACAATTTTCAAGTGTTTTTTTTCAGTTTTTATTTCTGGAATTATGAAATGTTGAATCGCCAGTGTTTTTTTTTTCTTATCGCTCTACGTGTCGGTTTCTAAATAAAATAAAGCACTGTAGTTGATTTTTTTCTGAAAACCAAAATCGTGTGTAATAATAAACGTATGTTTTTATTAAAATAAGTTTGTTTTAGAGTCTAAGTTTGGTTTTAAGACGTTCCGCTATTGAGGCGTAAGGCTTTTCTAGTTCGGAAGGAGTTTTCGGTATCCCGGAATATCTTCGGAGGCTCGGGGATAAAATGACTAGATTCTGGACTAAACCGAATAAACTGGAAACTGTCCAATAAAGCGCCACGTCCTGTCAAAAGAAGTACATTAATTAATGAATTACTAGTTTATTGTTTATTATTAAACAAATTCTACTTAGAACAAATACTACTTTATTTAAATATCACCTGGAATTTAATAAATGATAGGGAATAAGAAATTTTCAAGATTTGTATATACGAATTATTATTATAAATAATAATACTTAATATTCTTATCCAATAATATTTAGTTTAATTTAATTTAAAAGATTATTTACTGCAGGAGCAGCCGCAGCGACGGGAACCATCAGAACGCAGAGTCCGCGGAAAACGTTTTTCACTCCGCGCTGAAACTTGGATGTGGGCCGCAGTTTCGTCACTGACTGAAGCTTAATAATTAACCAAATAAGAAACGTTAGGGAACAATAAACAGAATATTAAAAAAAGATAATTATACCTCTATAATAGCAAGATTTGTTAGAGCCATCGTTACGGGCAGTATGAACGAATGGTCCACGTCCGTCAAGTTCGGGATCCAGCCAAACCCTCCGCAACTGAGCTGCATGAAAACCACCTGAGCTTCTGTAATTGAATTTAGTTGAGTTAAGTGTTTATATAACGCATATTTAATATACCCGCTGTCTGAAAAGGAAACATGGTCGCCATATTCCTTAACGCGACTGACATACAAACCCACAGCGGGATTTGGGCCCATAAGAGTATGCTGGCTTTGAACGGGTGGCAGTTTTCCCTCACGATGAGTCCGTTCCACATTTTCTTAGCCTGTAAAAGCAAAATATTCAATATTAAAATATTTTTTAACGAGAAATAGTCGAATAACTGAACGATTGTAGGCCAGCCGAGCTTCTTTCTCCGTCCAGTTGAATTTCTTTATGGCAATTGCAGTTTCCCGTTTCAGTTCCTTGACCAGACTGTCCATTTCCGGTTTCAGGCTCTCGACTTTTGCGAAAATGTAATTCTGGAAACACGAAAAACGCAAAAAAAAAAACAAACAAGCCAGTTAGAACAGGTAAACAAAGAAAACGATGACGTTTAACCTGATAGACGGCCAGCGGGAAAGTGATTAAAAGTCGCAACGATACTGTAGTTACGAAAATTGTTGCCCACCATGGTAAATGTGTATTCTCGTGAATATTTTCTAGTAAATTTTGAGTGTAAGCGACTGGCGTGGATTCGGCCAGACTTTTAAACCACGAGCTCTGAGTAGCGGCAAGTTTGCCGAGCGATTCGACGACAGAAAAATTTCTTTTATGAACTAAACTTACATTGTTCGTTCGTTTTACACGAAAAAGACTTTGCCTGAATATTGTTGAGCTGTGTGAAATAATTGTTATGCGAGAAACTGGACTAATGTAAGCCATTTTCAAAATTATTTTGTTTTTGTTGATGAGCGGTAGAGGGCGAAGGGCGACGTGTGGTTCGCCCAGTCTCATCTTCGCCCCAACTTTTTCGCCCATATCGTTTTACAAAGACAAAAATGCATTTTTGCGATTCAAAAAACCAAAATTAATTTCATATAAAGAATAAAAATGACAATTTCTAACGTATCAAAAACTTATAGTCACAAATTTCAGTAAAATGGGGCGAAGTTATGGGCATCTTCGCCCTATTCAGTTTCGCCCCAATTAAATTTTCGCCCTCAATATTTCGCCTACAAAATTAACACACAATAATTAATAAATATTTAAAGAAGTTGTAAGTAATTTAGTCATTAGTTTAATTTTATGAAATAAATCTGAAATTCAGAATTAAAATAAATTTGTGGGCGAGATGGCGTTCGATTGTTTTGTTTACAGAGATGCGTTTACCACATAGGGCTGATCGTTTACAAGTTGACGATCTTATCAGCATGGTATCGTCAAAGAAACCATTTATCAACATGATTTCATAAATCAAACCATCGCCTCAAATTAAAGGGTAAATTTTCCGCTTCGTTCATTATTTTGGTGATCTCTTTTCTTGTGTATGGAGTGACCTTAATGTTGTTCTTCGTTACGCTGTAATTAAGTTTTCACGCACCAAGTTCCGGAATTGGAAAAAAAAGTATTTAAAGACACATAATCGCATTATTTTCTTCTAAAAATATCTTTTACGAATCCTTACATCGATCCTAGCTTATTTCAAGTTGATATACCCTTCCACGCGTAAAAGGACGGTGCCTTTTTGCAGTGCTTTTTTTTGGCGGGGGACTATGAACCAGGTAGTCTGAACGTATGTCACCTTTTTATTTTTAATAAAATACTCGTTACTTTTTTTCTGTGAACTACCGTTATATAGAAAACATATGGTTCGTCCGTTATACGCCATGTAATTTCCCCCGTTTTCAAATTTTCCATATTTCATTAAAAACTATGGGAAACCTGGCATCTTGCACTTATTGAGGTCTCTATGGAAATTTAACTTTTCGGGAAAAGTTGTTTTGGGAAAACTTCTCTATCACGCTTGCTTGATGATGCAAAACGGGTACAATTACTTCACCTCGAGAAAACTTCAACCATTAAATTTAACTTAATTAATAATACCAATGAAACCATAGCTAATCTTAAATAATCATATTTACTGTTGTCTTCGTAGGGAAATATCAGATTTTTTTTTTCAAAGGTTTCCCAGTTTTAGTTCCATTTCCACCCGCCGGTGGCGCTAGTGTCGCGCCGTTGTGGGAAGATTCGGGTAAACATTCGGGAGTTTCTCAAAGAATTTCAAATTTAGTTTATGCTTCTGCCGCTAGTGGCGCTAGTGTCGTGCTGTTTGTGGGAAGATGCGGGGTAAACATTCGGGAGTTTCTCAAAGAATTTCAAATTTAGTTTATGCTTCTGCCGCTAGTGGTGCTAGTTGCTAGTGCTGTTTGCGGGGGAGATGCGGGTAAACATCGGGAGTTCTCTCATGGTTTTCCCAGTTTTAGTTCCGTTTTCTGCCACCACTGGCGCTAGTGTCGCGATGTTGTGGGAGATGCGGGTAAACGTCGGGAGTTTCCTCAGTCACAGCTGAGACGTCACGGAGTAAACACCCACCAAAAAAACTGAAATAATTATACGAATAAATAACAAAATTATGGAAGTTATAAAGTGTTTACATCCTACTTGATTGAATTTTATAAATGAAATAATTTTTGGATGTGAAAAAGAGATTTTTGGAACGTTTGTTTACATTTCGCAGTGAAAGTTCGAAAAGCCGTGGAACGCCCGTGTGTCCGGCGTTCGAAAGAAAATCGAACGCTGTCGGTAAACGGCGGGAGTTCGTGATCTTTTTAAGTGAAAGTTTTTAGCAACTCTTGAGCGTTGATGATTGTCCATTGAGCCTTTTTTTCTCTCTTAAAACAGCGAAAAACTGTGAAAGAAAGAGAAAATCTCCATTTTTGCGTTGTTAACGAACGAAAGTTGATGACGACAGGAGTAAACTGTCTTCTGGTTAGTATACACTTTTTATCTTTTTGCTAATCTTCAAAATCACGGGACAATGACTCAGCATAGGGGTTTCGCAGACCGGTTTTTGAATTTGAACGGAAACAGGATTCGCGGAATTGATTCCTGATCTCAAATTGATAAGATGTATTGATTGGATCTCCTATAAGGGTCCATTGTCCCGTGATTCCTTAGTTACTGATACGCAATGCCCCACCATTATCCCGTGATTCCTAAGATCTACCCGAATCCTATATTTGCCATTGTCCCGTCATTTCTCAGATTCATCTAAATCCTATACCAGCCGTTGTCCCGTCATCCCTAAGATCCGTCAGAATCCTATATTCGCCATTGTCCCGTCATTCCTAAGATCTACCCGAATCTTATACCAGTCGTTGTCCCGTCATCCCTAAGATCCGTCAGAATCCTATATTCGCCATTGTCCCGTGATTCCTAAGATTGACCCAAATCCTATACCAGTCGTTGTCCCGTGATTCCTAAGATTGACCCAAATCCCATATCAGTCGTTGTCCCGTGATTCCTGAGATCCGCCTGAAACCTATACTCGCCATTGTCCCGTGATTCCTGAGATCCGCCTGAAACCTATACTAGCCGTTGTCCTGTGATTCCTCAGATTCACCCAAATCCTATACCAGTCGTTGTCTCGTCATTCCTAAGATCCGCCCTCATCCTATATTCGCCATTGTCTCGTCATACCTTAAATTCAGCTTTCAATCATTTCAGCTTCATTATTAATTTATTAATGTATTTACTTCTTTTCTGTTGATTCCAATTAATTTATTAAATAATAATAATCAGTATAAAAATAAATATTGATATTTATAGACTTTTTAAATCTTTTTTTTTTCTCTCAGAGGTTGTCCAAAGTTGTTAGTGTCAAAACCTTAGGTTCGGTTCCACAGTTTCCACTTTTCAATTTTCCATTTTTCCCCTCTTCCCTTGTCTTCCCCCTTTTTCCCCTCTTCGTGCAAGAATATACAGGACAAGATTTCCCCCTTATTCTCCTATCCCCTTTTCAGACCCACATTTCCCCCCTTTTTCAGGGAATTTCCCTGCAAAAGTGGAAACACTGTTGGGTTCTGTTCAGTATCTTCACTTTTCAGTTTTCCCTTTTTCCCCTCTTCCCTTATCTTTCCCCTTTTCCCTCTCTTCTTCCAAGAATATACAGAGTCTAGATTTCCTCTTTACTCTCTTCTCTTCGTCTTATCCTTTTCAAACCCCATTTTCCCCCTCTTCCCTTATCTTTCCCCTTTTCCCCCTTTGGTGCAAGAATACACAGGGTCTATATTTCCCCTTTAGCCTCTTCTCTTCTTCTTCCCTTTTCAGACCCCATTTCCTCCTTCTTCCCTTAAGTTTCCCCTTTTCCCCCTTTGGTGCAAGAATACACAGGGTCTATATTTCCCCTTCACCCTCTTCTCTTCTTCTTCCCTTTTCAGACCCCATTTCCCCCTTCTTCCCTTATGTTTCCCCTTTTTCTCTCTTTACTCTCTTCTCTTCTTCTTCTTCCCTTTTTCCAGACCCCCATTTCCCCCCTTTTTTCAGGGAATTTCCCTGCAAAAGGGAAACACTGTTGGGTTCTGTGTGCGTGAAAATGTTTGTCCTTGTGACGCAACAACATGTGTGTGTGTGTGGGAATGATTTGCTCTGCTTGCTTTCAGCACATATGTGGCCAGCTGCGGTGGAACTTCACGCATAACCGGTTCACTTACCCCCGGCTCACGGTTACAAAAGAGTAACCGTATGACGAACCGTTTGAGAAGCCGTTTGAATAAGCGTTTGACTTGATGCTTGACGAGCCGTTTGTGGCCAGCTGCGTTGGAACTTCACGCATAACCGGTTCACTTACCCCGGCTCACGGTTACAAAAGAGTAACCATCTGATGAACCGTTTGAGAAGCCGTTTGAATAAGCGTTTGACTTGATGCTTGACGAGCCGTTTACTTACCCCCGGCTCACGGTTACAAAAGAGTAACCGTCTGATGAACCGTTTGAGAAGCCGTTTGACTAAGTGTTTGACTTGATGCTTGACGAGCCGTTTGAGTAATCTGTCGGGTAACACTTGATCAAGTGTTCCAGTAGCCGTCTGAGTAGCCATTTGAGTAAGCGTTTGAATAAGCGTTTGAATAAGTGTTTGACTTGATGCTTGACGAGCCGTTTGTGTAATCTGTCGAGTAACAGTTGATCAGGCGTTCCAGTAGTCGTCTGAGTAGCCGTTTGAATAAGCGTTTGAGTAAGCGTTTGAATAAGTGTTTGACCAAACGTTTGAATAACCGCTTGAATAATTGTTCTAGTAGTCATTCGAGTAACCGTTTGAATAAGCGTTTGAGTAAATATTTGAGTATTCGTTTGAATAAGCGTTTTAGTAGCCGTTGGAATAACCGGTTGAATGATCCTTTGAATAATCAGTCGATTAATCGTCTGACTAGCCGTTTGATTTACCGTGTGATTTGACTGTAGGATAAAACGGTCTACTTAACCGTTTGAAAAGCCACTTGAACAACTGGTTGACTACCGTTTGACTAACTGAATGATAACTCTTATAAACTGTTTGAACAATCAATCGACGAAACGTTTAACTCACCATTTAAGCAGCAGCCGTCTGACTAGCCGTTTGACTCGCCATTTAAGCCACCGTCTGACTAGCCGTTTGACTCACCATTTAAGCCACCGTCTGACTAGCCGTTTGACTCACCGTTTGAATAGTAACCGTTCTTCCTACTTGAAGTAACCAACTCCTGATTTCTTTGTCGGGCTTGTTGAGTCCAAGGGGTCGAAAACTCGCAATAATCTTCGTGCACCTAGGCCGTGTTATCACTGTTATCAGCCTGTTATCCCCATGTTATCTCCGTGTTATCGTGTGTTATCAAATAATCTTCGTACACTTTTCCTCGCAGTTTCGGACCCCTTGGTTGAGTCGTGTTGCTTAACACACGAGGATCCTTGAGCTGAAGAATTGGTAGTTCAACGATAGTTCGGTAGTTGTGATAAGAAAAAAAATAGTTAAAGGACGTTCTGTGGGAACAAGGGGTCCGAAACTCGGAGGAAAAGTGTACGAAGACTATTTGATAACACATGATAACACGGAGATAACAGTGATAACATGACTTAGGCGTACGAAGATTATTGGAAGTTTCCGACCCCTTGACAATGTGAAATAAATACTGATAACATTAAATTGGAACCAAGGGGTCCGAAACTCCGAGGAAAAGTCTACGAAGACTACTTGATAACACATGATAACACGGAGATAACAGGGTGATAACAGTGATAACATGACCTTAGGTGTACGAAGATGATTGCAAGTTTCGGACCCCTTGAGAAAAGTGTACGAAGACTATTTGATAACACATGATAACACATGATAACATGGAGATAACTGGATGATAACGGTGATAACATGACCTTAGGTGTACGAAGATGATTGCAAGTTCCGGACCCCTTGAGAAATGTGTACGAAGACTATTTGATAACACATGATAACACGGAGATAATACGGAGGTAACAGGTTGATAACAGTGATTACATGACCCAGATGTACGAAGATGATTGCAAGTTTCGGACCCCTTGAGGAAAGTGTACGAAGATTATTTGATAACACATGATAACACGGAGATAACAGGATGATAACACTGATTACATGACCTAGGTGTACGAAGATTATTGCAAGTTTCGGACCCCTTGTGGTGGAAGCCCTTGAAAAAAAGTTTTTTCTCCTTTCCAGAGTCTTTTGTTCACATGAAATTCTCTATCAATGAACACACCACACCCTCAAGATTAGGTTCTCCTATCAAAATCATGTTTTAATCGAAATTAACTTAATTAACTTAATTTAATTGAATTTAAGGAAGAGGTTAAATCACAGTAACAAAAAATTTTATTTTATAATTTTTATTATTTTAATATTTATTATTATAATAAAATTAATATAATATTAAATATGTAAATATAAATATAATTATTAATTATTAAATATTATTTTTTAATACTTTATTATTTTAATATTTTATGAATGAATAGTGCAGGGGGTCCGTAACTCCTAGGAAGAGTGTACGAAGATTATTCATTAATTAATTAGTGTTAATTAATAATAGTGCCTAGTAATTATATCAATAGAAATAACACCAAAATATGATAACGCTTTGTCCTTGGAAGAATTTTCTGTTATCAGAGATTAGCAGGTGTTATCAGGGTTTACTAATTGGTTTGTTTGATTCAGTCGTGTCCAATTCGAAGGGAAAATCCCTTAAAAAGGGAAAACTGGGTCTCCAAAAAGGAAAAATAAGGGAAAAACAGCATAGGAACATAGCTTGGTATTCCACATGGAGGAGAAATGGATACCTGATATCTACAAGGAAAGGGGAAAAAAGGGAAAACTCTGCCCTCTTTAAGGGGAAAACGGAAAATTGAAAGTGGAAGCACTGGTTTTAGTGGAGCAAAAGTCGGTTTGGGGCGTCAGTACATCTACTTTCAGTTTTCCCCTTTTTCCCTTAAAAAAAGAACGGTTTCCCCTTTTTTCCCTTCCCTGTAGATATCAGGTACCCTTTTCCCTTCCATCAAGGTTATCAAGCTATAACTTCTACGTTATTTTTCCCCTTATGTTTTCCCTTTTGGAGACCCACTTTTCCCTTTTTAGGGGAATTTCCCTGCAAAGTGGAAGCACTGTGGGCAGTGCTATTTGCTCAAGTTTTGCCCTTGATGTGAAAACTATTAGAGCGTGTGATGGCCGACACGGCTGTCTGGTCACGTGTTATTAGGGTTATCAACCTGTTATCAGCGTGTTATCAACGCTTCATCACTCAGTTATCGGCTTTGATTCGAATAGTATAGCGTTATCCAGTGTTATCAACGTGTTATCGTCATGTTATCACAGTGCTATCATCAAGGGGTCCGAAACTTCTACTAATCTTCGTACACCTAGGTCGTGTTATCACTGTTATCAACCCGTTATCTCCGTGTTATCTCCTCGTTATCGTGTGTTATCAATGTTATCAACTAGTTATCATCGTGTTATCATATTGTTATCGTATGTTATCACTGTGTTATCATCAAGGGCTCCGAAACTTCTAATCTTCGTACACCTAGGTCGTGTTATCACTGTTATGAACCTGTTATCTCCATGTTATCAGATTATCTTCGCACACTTTTGCGTGGAGTTTCGGACCCCATGGTTATTAACGTGTTATCAACGTGTTATCAGTTTTTTCTTCGTGACAAGTGATTTCTTGAAGATTTTATCGAGAAATTCTTCAGCTTTCAGCAAGAATCGTGAATCACTCAGTCGTGAGAATCTTGCGTGAATCTTAAAAGAATCTTGTATGAATCTTTGTGATTCTTGCGCGAATCTTGTCCACTGATTCGACAGATTTATATCATATAACCAAAAACCTTATTATTATTATTATTATTATTATAAAAAACAAATCTGTTGAAAGTGTGGACAAATACTGAAACCTGCATTGAGCTCAAGGGAGTGTCCACTGTTTCGACAGATTTAAATCATATAACCAAAAACCTTATTATTATTATTATTATTATTATTATTATTATTATTATTATAAAAACAAATCCGTCGAAAGTGTGGACAAATACTGGACTTGCATTGAGCTCAAGGGACTGTCCACTGTTTCGACAGATTTCAGTAAACAATAATGATAGGTTTTGATTAGTGGAAATAAATCTGTGGAATCAGTGGACAGTCCCTTGAGCTCAATGCAGGGTTTCAGTATTTGTCCACACTTTCGACAGATTTGTTCTTATCATAATAATAATAATAATAATAAGGTTTCTGGTTATATCATATAAATCTGTCAAATCAGTGGACAGTCCCTTGAGCTGAATGCAAGTCCAGTATTTGTCCACACTTTCGACAGATTTGTTTTTATAATAATAATAATAATAACAATAATAAGGTTTTTGGTTATATGATATAAATCTGTCGAATCAGTGGACAAATCCTGAAACTTGCATTGAGCTCAAGGGACTGTCCACTGATTCGACAGATTACAATCCTCTTTGTTATCTCCTGTTATCACACAAGTGCATTGTCGCCAAGAATCGTGCCAAGAATCTTGACAAGAATCCCAGATTCTTGGGAAACTTGCTTTTGAAATTAGAAGAACAAACAGAGCGAAATGATTTCGCGGTCGATTTGCCAATGGGATCGCGTCACGTGACTGGCGGCGCTAGCCAATGACGTCGCGTCACGTGATGCGTTTTCCAGCGCAAACCCAACGGAAACGCCTGATTGGTTCTCGAACCGGAAACGACCCCTTTGGCGCCAATTTCAAATCACCGTAACGTTAATTATCACGTGGAAACCTCTACGTGGTTTTGTGGAATAATAATAATTAAGAGTAAACAATATATTTAATTAAATTATTTGTATGTATAATAAATATATAAATATTTATAGAATAAATAACGTATTTTTTTAATTTTTAAAATTTATTTGAAATATAATAAATGATTTTAATTGAATGATATAATTATAATATGACGTAAATTCCGTCTAAAAATTATAGTTAATATAAATACCCAATAATTTAATTATATTTATATATATATATTATTCATTATTATATATATACGTTACTTTTTTCGAATATTTTAAATTATTGTTGTTCTATTTCTCCAAGGTGTTGCGCAGGAATAGCGAGGTGCAGCACGCAGTCAAGGATAGTTCAACCAGAGAGAAGGATCGATAATGCGGAGAAAAGAGGATCCGATCCTTTGGCTCTAAGAAAACTCAGATTCAAATCCGAGAATCACTCTAGAGTACCTTGAGAATCTTAGAAAAGAATCCTAAGAATCCTGAATCGGTAAGGATCGTCCTGAAAGAATCCTGAGAATCTTAAAAAAGATTCCCTAAGGATCCTGAATCCTGAAGAATCGTCCTGGAAAGAACCCTGAGAATCCTGAATCCTGAAGGACAACTTTTCAGGATCCTTGTAGAGGCTGAAGAATCCCTAAGAATCATCCTGAAGAGAACCCTGAGAATCCTGAATCCTGAAGGACAACTTTTCAGGATCCTTGTGGAGGCTGAATCCTAGCATAAGAAGGATGGCACAATGTTCCACTGATCCTGGATTCAGCGGCAAAGTTCCAGTCGCAGCAGTTGATCCTGGAACAGCTTTCCTGGAACCGTTCCAGTACCTTGTCCACGAACAAGCTAAATCCATTGTGGCTATCCAGGTATATAACTTTATTCTCGAATAATTAGAAAGAAATCCTGAATTATCTAATTAGGATCTATTAATTATTAAGTATTAATTATAATCTAATTAATTATTCTTTATATTATTAATACTAATTTATAGTAATGAGAAATATGTCTTATTTATTTTTAATTTAATAATAAGTTACTATTACATTTATTATTTATTATTTATAAGTTTATTTTTGGTTCACCTGCGGTAGTCTCCCACACAATGTCTGAATGGATTAATGGAAGTATAATAATAAATATAAAGTTTTGTAGCCGCAAATGAAATGATAAATCGATGGAAAAAGACAATGGCCACAGCAAGCGGACGCTGACCCGCCATTGCAAGCAGCGCCATCTGTTGGTGAACCGTGAAAACTGTGAACCGGCATGTGTTTGATAACGTGGTGATGATAAGAAGGTAGTAAGGTGGATAACAAGAGTGACAACGTGATGATAATACGGTGATAATAGAGGGATACCACGGATAACCAAAGTATAATGTTTGTGTAGGGGCTTCTAATATGACAGGATAGTAGTGGTAGTAGTAGTAGTAGTAGTAGTGATAGTAGCAGTAGTAGAAGCAGTTTTACTAGTAGTAGTAGTAGTAGCAGTAGTAAAAGTAGCTGTACTAGTAGTAGTAGTAGCAGTAGTAAAAGTAGTTGTAGTAGTAGTAGTAGTAACAGTAGTAAAAGTAGTTGTACTAGTAGTAGTAGTAGTAGCAGCAGTAGTAAAAATAGTTGCAGTAGTAGCAGTACTAGTAGTGGTAGTAGTAGTAGTAGTAGCAGTAGTAGGAATAGAAGTAGTAGTAGTAGTAGCAGTAGTAGTAATAGCATCATTTTTATAAACAAAACTTGCTGTTGCCATCACAACTGATATACAGTAAAACTGTCGAGTCAATGGACACAATAGAAAATTTCCATAAACGCTGTATGGGTGTCCAGGGACTCGACAGTTTTACTATTACTACTCCTGCTACTTCTATTACTACTAGTACTACTATTGCTATAACTAATGCTACTTCCACTACTATTTTTACCGCTTAAAAATCTATTACTGCCATTACTTCTACCACCGAAACAGTAAATTTGTCGAATCCCTGGACACAGTAGAAAAAATCCCTATACTCGCTATCGGTGTCCACGGATCCAGCAATTATTATTAATTATTATTTGTCTAAAAGTCACAGTGAACTAGGTCATACATTTCTATTGAGTGAACGTATTCTGAATACTATGAATGGGAAAACATTGGGAAGTTTCGGTATAATGTGAATGGAGTCTGATTATCCGTTATTTTGTCTCCACAGTCGGTGGAACTCAACCACTGGAACAGCCAAACACAAAAAAATGAGAATTTTTCGCGTTATTTTTGTGTTAAAACCGGAGAAAATCAATTATAGACTCACTTTAGTCTGAATGATAACAGGCGATAACAGGTTGATAACATACTGATAACAACGGTAGATGTTCTGATCAGTGTTTCCACTTTGGAGGGAAATTCCCTGGAAAAGGGGAAAATGAGGTCTACAAAGAGAACAATAAGAGAAGAGGGAAAAGGGGGAAATCTAGAAGCACATCCTTATATTATAGCACGGACGGGAAAAAGGGAAAAATAAAGGAAGAGGGGAAAAGGGGAAACTGGAAAGTGGAAACAATGGTTCTCGTAGGTACAAATGTTTTGCCTGAGTTTAAAGGGATTGTCTGTTAACTGTTGATAACAGGTTGATAACATGTGATAACACGTTGATAATCACACGAAACTGATTACAATAGTTACTTGCTCGAACAATAGTAGTAAGAAATAGTAAGAGAAATAGTTATTGGAGAAAAAGAGGAATAAGTGAATCTGTGACTAAAACAATGGGGCAAAACTAGAGGCAAAGCCAGTGTTTCCACTTTGTAGGGAAATTCCCTGAAAAAGGGGAGGATGGGGTCTGAAAAGGGGAAAACAAGGGAAGAGGGAAAGTCTGGAAGTATAGCATCGTACTCTAATGTAACGGAGGGGGAAAGGGGAAAATAAGGGAAGAGGGAACATGGAAAATCTGGAAGTATGGCCTCGTACTCTAGTGTAACGGAGGGGGGGAAGGGGAAAATAAGGGAAGAGGGGAAAAAGGGGAAACTGAAAGTGGGAAACACTGGGCGAAGCAGAGAAAAATTAGAGACGAAGTGGAGTAAAAATGGAGAAACTATTGATAATACGTTGATCATGTATAAAACCGTTAGTAGCAATTACTTACAATAGTAGTAAAAAAATAGTTTCATAAGTAGTTTCCAAGAAACAGAGGAATGTTTTGTATCGTTCTACGAGTATGTAACTAAAACGATGGGGCAGAAGTCAAGGGGTCTGAAAGTCCGAGGAAAAGTGTACGAAGATTATTTGATAACACGGAGATAATATGGTGATAACAGGTTGATAACAGTGATAACATGACCTTAGGTGTAGGAAGATTATTGCAAGTTTCGGAACCCTTGACAAAAGTGGAGTAAAAATGGAGAAACTATTGATATTAGTATGAATTGGATAACAGTTACTTAGTAAATCGTAGTAGGACGAAACATAGTTTTGAAGAAAACGAGGAATTCTTTCTGTTTCAAGTGAATATGTGACTAAAACAAGGGGACAAAACTAATCACTAGAAACTAGTAAACTAGAAAAAACTAGAGACAAAGCAGAGAAAAAGTGGAGAAACTATTGATAGTAGTTTGAATTAGATAATAACTACTGGATAAATCGTAGTAGGACCAAATAGTTTTGAAGAAAACGAGGAATTCTTTCTTTTACAAGTTTATATGTGAGTCAAAGAACTGATCAAAACTAGAGACAAAGCAGTGAAAAATAGATAAACTATTGATAATAGTATGAAGTAGATAATAGTCACTTAGTAAATCGTAGTAGGACGAAATAGTTTTGAAGAAAACGAGGAATTCTTTCTGTTACAAGTGTATATGTGAGTGAAACAATTGATCAAAACTAGAGACAAAGCAGAGAAAAAGTAAAGAAGCTATTGATAATAGTATGAAGTAGATAATAACTACTTAACAAATCGTAGTAGGACGAAATAGTTGTAAGAAAACGAGGAATTCTCTCGGTTGCGAGTGTATATGTGAGTCAAAGAATTGATCAAAACTAGAGACAAAGCAGAGGAAAAGTAGAAAAACTATTGACAATAGTATCAATTGGATAATAACTACTGGACAAATCGTAGTAGGACGAAATAGTTTTGAAGAAAACGAGGAATTCTTTCTATTACAAGTGTATATGTGAGTGAAACAATTGACCAAAACTAGAGACAAAGCAGAGGAAAAGTAGAGAAACTATTGATAGTAGTTTAAATTAGATAACAACTACTTAATAGTAATATTGTATAACATTACTTAATAGAAAAAGGAATTCTTTCTATTACAAGTGTATGTGTGAGTCAAAGAACTGAACAAAACTAGCGACAAAGCAATGAAAAATAGATAAACTATTGATAATAGTTACTTAGTAAATCGTAGTAGGACGAAATAGTTTTGAAGAAAAAGAGGAATTCTTTCTATTACAAGTGTATGTGTGAGTCGAAGAATGGATCAAAGCTAGAGACAAAGCAGTGAAAAATAGATAAACTATTGATAATAGTATGAAGTAGATAATAGTTACTTAGTAAATCGTAGTAGGACGAAATAGTTTTGAAGAAAAAGAGGAATTCTTTCTGTTACAAGTGTATATGTGAGTGAAACAATTGACCAAAACTAGAGACAAAGCAGAGAAAAAGTAGAGAAACTATTGATGACTGTGTGAATTAGACAATAATTACTTAATAATAATATTGTATAACATTACTTAATAGAAAAAGAGGAATTCTTTCTATTACAAGTGTATGTGTGAGTCAAAGAACTGAACAAAACTAGAGACAAAGCAGAGAAAAAGTGGAGAAACTATTGATAATAGTATGAATTGGATAATAGTTACTTAGTAAATCGTAGTAGGACGAAATAGTTTTGAAGAAAAAGAGGAATTCTTTCTATTACAAGTGTATGTGTGAGTAAAAGAACTGATCAAAACTAGAGACAAAGCAGAGGAAAAGTGGAAAAACTATTGATGACTGTGTGAATTAGACAATAATTATTTAATAGTAATATTGTCTAACATTACTTAATAGAAAAAGAGGAGTTCTTTCTCTTTCAAGTGTATGTGTGAGTCAAAGAACTGAACAAAACTAGAGACAAAGCAGAGGAAAAGTGGAGAAACTATTGATAATAGTTACTTAACAAATCGTAGTAGGACGAAGTAATTTTGAAGAAAAAGAGGAATTCTTTCTATTACAAGTGTATGTGTGAGTCAAAGAACTGATCATAACTAGAGACAAAGCAGAGAAAAAGTGGAGAAAGATAATGGGGACATCCTGTTTTTGGAAACTTGTCCAAAAGTTTGATTGCACTCGATGACTTTCACAATGTGAAGTTCCGCTGAACTGCTCTCTTTGTCTGTCATTTGTGGCTGTGTTTACTTTTGCGTGCTGCTTAGTTTGCTAACTACTACTGCTAGTGGCTATTAGCACGGTGACGCAGTACTGATGGTCTGTTGTTGTTGTAATTCCTTGACTACTACTGTTGCTAACCGTACTACTTACTCCCGTAATCTGCATTTGGCTGTGCTTACTTTTGCGTGCTGCTTAGTTTGCTAACTACTAATGCTAGTGGCTATTAGCACGGTGACGCAGTATTGATGGTTTGTTGTTGTTGTTGTAATTCCTTGACTACTGCTACTGCTAACCGTACTACTTACTACCGTAATCCGTATTTTGCTGTGTTTACTTTTGTCTGCTGCTTAATTTGCTAACTACTACTGCTAATGGCTATTAGCACGGTGACGCAGTATTGATGGTTTGTTGTTGTTGTTGTAATTCCTTGACTACTGCTACTGCTAACCGTACTACTTACTACCGTAATCCGTATTTTGCTGTGTTTACTTTTGTCTGCTGCTTAGTTTGCTAACTACTACTGCTAATGGCTATTAGCACAGTGACGCAGTATGGGTGGTTTGTTGTCGTTGTAATTCCTTGACTACTGCTACTGCTAATTCTACTGGTTACTACCGTAATCAGCATTTGTGGTTGTTTACTTTTGCGTGCTGCTTAGTTTGGAACTACTACCGCTTGTGGCTATTAGCACGGTGACGCAGTATTGATGGTTTGTTGTTGTTGTAATTCCTTGACTACTGCTACTGCTAATTGTACTATTCACTACCGTAATCTGCATTTCGCTGTGTTTACTTTTACGTGCTGCGTAGTTGACTAACTACTACTACTAGTGACTACTTCTCGTGGAGTACTGCTACTACTGTTGCTAACCGTACTACTTACTACCGTAATCTACATTTGTGGCTGTGTTGACTTTTGTGTGCTGCCAGTTTACGAACTGCTAGTACTGCTAACTACTAGCACGGTGAATACTTTTCGTAATGATGGGTCGAAAAGCTTATATAGAGTATTTAGCGATGGTTTGATGTTGATCCTTCGTTGACTACTGATACTACTATTGATCCTTGTGTACTACTACTTTAATGTTAGTTTAGTATTATCCTGCTACTGTTCATAATTTGCTCGTCCTATTACTATTTATAGCTGCTATTCTACCATTACTGCTTCTACTAAGTTTTGTGGTACTACTTCTATTGGTAATTTTAGTGCTACTACTATTTTGCTACTACGACTAATAGCAGCTCACTGGCACAATGTCGCTACTGATACTGCTCATTACTAATTCTACTACTACATTAGTATTTACTGCTAATCTACTATTACCGCACAACTATGACCAATTCTACTGCTCCTGCTGGTACTGCTTCCTGCTATTTTATGCTCTTACTACTAAGTTTAGTGGTACTACTATTTCTGCTTGACCACTTTTACGCAATGATGGAACTAGGAACACAGAATACTATTAGCAGACTACTTTGTGTTCATAGTGTGATGATACCTTTCATTAACTACTGCTGCTACTTACTACTTTTCCGCATTTACTACTAGTTTTACTACTTACTTTTAATCTATTTTGCTGCTGTTAATGTTACTACTACTGTTACTACTACTACTACTACTACTGCTTATACCTGCTAGCTCATAAGTAAACTTAACAATCAAATTAAAGACTCAGTAATCCTTAAGAAAAAAATAGTAGCAACTCGACTACGCATCAGAGTTAGTTCACGCAGTGCTGCGTTTCTAGTCATTTCTCTCACATGAGTGACTCTGTAAAATGCAGTTTTGAGCACACACATTCAGCAGCCACGTAACTAACGCTCTCATTTATTTTTATTTATATTTTCATTGCACAGGAACTGCAGCAGGAAGTGGGAAGTTTATTATTGTTCCGCCAGGCCGTGTTAGCAGCTCTTCCGCACCTTCAGCAGCAGCAGCAGCAGACCAACAAAGCAGCACAGTCGGTAGTTGCTGCTAGTCCCAACAACTCAGCAGCTAGCAAGCTGCAGCACTCATGGAACCGAAAGCTTCCCCTTCAAATACCGCAGCAGCTTCGCAGTTACGAAGCACCAGCAAACGCAGTAATCGATTCCGGATTTAGCACGGAAGCTAACAGCAATAGCAGTCCGCGTAGCAGTCGAGTTGATGGGCAGTCCGATGCTAGTGCTACTGCTACTACTAGTGCTACTTCTAGTGCTTTCAAAGCTGCTACTCCAGCTTCTAGTCCCATGGAGAAAGTGCTTTCGCAGCACCTGAAGCGGGTCAGAAATCGAATTTCCCGCCTCAAGAAGGACGAAAATCGATTGGTCAACCTGCTAAGTCACGCCCAGAGTGTTAGCAGCACCAATGGCAGCCCAGATGAGACCTTCTCCAGGAAAGCAGCAGTTCCAGTAACTTCTGGAGACAAAGACGAACTGTGGGACCTGCTGGAAGAAATCGAGAAGAAGGGAAAACAAATGCGGGATCAGGTGGCCTGGTTCCAGAACAACCTGGAGAAACCCCTGGAGAAAAATCAGGGGCTTCAGGCGTTTATCAGTCACCTGGAGAAGGACCTCCAGTACCTGAGGAAGCGACAACAAGAAGTGGAGGAGCAGATTCAAATGTTCCAGGATCAGATCAATCAGAAGGCAGAGTCTAAAAGACCGACCAATGAGAGGGCAGGAGAGGAGCAGTTTGAAAATTCCACAGCCAATCAGAGGAAGCGAGAGGAGGAGCTGAAGGATGTGACTCGGAAGATCCGCGAAACGCAGGAACGGTTCCGGGAACGGATCCTGGAGAACGAGGAGTCTGGGGAGAAGACGACCAATCAGAGGAGGGAGGAGAAGGAGTCTGGAGAGAAGACGACCAATCAGAGAGCTGGATCTGTTTCGCAAGTCACCGTGACTCGACTGGCTATTAACGAGCCGCAGAATAATAATAACAATGACAATAATAATAATGATAACGGAATGGGAAGCAAGAAAAGAGTTAGCTTCCAGGTACGTGATGACATATTATAATTTCACTATTCACTATTTTTGAGTATTTTTTAATTTACGAAGGAATCCAGGATTTTTATTAAAAATCTTATTCTCTAATAAATTACAGATTTATTAAACGTATTAGTAGGGATGTCAGTACCATTTAGCAGAATTTTGACAGACAAAATTATCTCTTTCCATTGTAAACCGACAGATGTCGTGTCCGCAAGGGTTTTCTCGTGAAGTAAAGAAGATAAAAATATGCAAATTTTTGCATTTTGCAGTAAAGAGATCTGAGTATGGCTGGTTAAATTCTAAGTGCTTTTGAAGAAGGACAAGTATTTTAAAACGGCTCCCAAACTTTTACCGAAATTTTCCCATTACATTCTTATGGCGAAACTTTGAAAGCAATGCACAGGATGGTGGCAAAACGTATGGATTTGAGACACATACCAAAAAAAAGCTAATTTTTTGCTCTATCCGAAAACCTGCGGGGCAATAAGGGTTTTTTGACTCCTTCAGGGTGAAAATTGCGATTGAATAGACGAGAATTTAGAAAAATGAAAATTCTTTCGAATTATTGCAATTTTCACCCTGAAGGAGTCAAAAAACCCTTATTGCCCCGCAGGTTTTCGGATAGAGCAAAAAATTAGCTTTTTTTTGGTATGTGTCTCAAATCCATACGTTTTGCCACCATCCTGTGCATTTTGAAAAACTAAATTCGGCAGCCATTATTGAATTCCGCGCGCGCGCCCGCTGATAACAGCTGATTCCGCAAAGCATTACACAAAGTTATCAAAACGGTTTTGAAGAGTTTTGTACCGCCGCGGACGCCAAATTTTCCGTTTACAATGGGAAAAAATCGAATTTCTTGTCAAAAAAAAATTCAGAAAAAAATTCACGAAAAAAATTCCTGTACCCAAACTACCGACAGGAAAATTCCGAAAAAATTCACAGGACATACTGAAAACATGCTTAACTTGAAAAAAAAATTTCGTTCAGAAATTCGCATTTTTAAGAAATTCACTGACAACCCTAGTATTAGTATTATTGTATTATGGTATTGTATTAAGTTATTAAATTAATTTTCTTTGAGGATATTAAATTATGTTAAATCAAATTAAAGCACGTAATTAACTTATTTTAAATTAAAATGTGGTTCAGCAAACTTATGTAATTATTATTTACTTTTTATTATATACTATTATTGCTGTATTATTAATAATATTTACGTATTTTTTATTCAATTTTTTAAATTAATTTTAATTTTGAATTTTAATTTTAAAGTAATTTTAAATTTAATAATTTACGTATATATATTTAATTCATCATTGTATTGAGTTTTATTCAGTGACTTGATTTTTTTTTGTATTTGTTTTGGGTGTATAGGAGGGCGTGGTGAGCGTTTCGCAACCCATCGGAAGCCACGCCTCGTCGGTGAACCGTGTCGTGAACCGTGAAAAGGTCAGCGCGGTGTTGCGGTTGTCCAACCCGGTTCAGCTCCAGCGGCAACTCATTCACGCTCTTCTGGAGAACCAGGTTACCCGGGCGAAAATACAGTTTCCTATAGAAATTCACTATTCCTACAAGAGCAAAATAGTTGATAGTTCTAGATTCTAGCTAAATTTGTAGTAATATCATATAAGGTAAATGTAATTTCTAACAAAACATATTAAATTAGTTGTTAATTAATAAATAAATGTAAGTGATAGTCCAATTTATTAACGAGTAAAATATAATATTCTGAATTTAAAAATTCAGTTTTGACATAACGGTTCATAAGTCTTATAAAATAAATTAATAGTTTTTTAAACTAAAAATATTAATTATTATAATAATGTATAATTATAGTCTTAATTATTAATTATAAATACAAATGTCTAATAAATCAATAAACCGTGAAATATTTCGATAAGTTTATTGATAAATATTGATGAATCGTATTGATTTTTTTTTGGTGATGTGCAGGCCCTGCGGGAGCGGATCAGTCGTCAGCAGGAGGAAGTGACGTCGCGGGACGCTTGGTGGCACAGCACGTCACACGAAACCGCACAGCAACTGACGCACCTCAAGGAAGAGAACGAAGATTTGCGGTTTCAGGTACACACAACTGCACACAAATTCTCTACACACGCGTACTCTACACACACATACTCTACACACACGTAGTCTCTACACACACATACTCTACACACACATACTCTACACACACATACTCTACACACACATACTCTACACACACGTACTCTACACACACATATTCTCTATACACGCGTACTCTACACACACATACTGTATATACACATACTCTACACACATATTCTCTACACACGCGTACTCTACACACACATACTATATACACACATATTCTACACATACATATTCTCTACACACGCGTACTCTACACACACATATTCTACACACACATATTCTCTACACACGCGTACTCTACACACACATACTCTACACACACGTACACACTCTCTTGTATTTATTCTTTCTTTTATTTTATTTTCCCAGTATAAAATTTACCTCGGTAATAGTGGAATAAGTCTACTATTTTTTTCTATGTTTAATAGTTCTGTATTTATTATAATATATGTAACATTTTATTTATTATATTATTTTATTTTATAGAACAATATTTTATTTTTTTCTACCAATTCTCTTTGTAATTATTTTATTTATTATCTGACTTATTTCTTATTTCATTTATTTGCAATAGTTGTTAATTAAATTATACAATTTTTTATAATATTTTCTCTTTTAATTTAATTTTTCTGGTTTTGTGTAAATTTTCAGTTATTTTATTACGTTTATATTTCTTCTTGATTTTATTATTATTATCCGTAAGGTTTCTTCGGTCAGTGTTTCCACTTTGCAGGAAAATTCCCTGAAAAAGGGGAAGATGGGGTCTGAAAAGGGGAAAAAAGGGAAGAGGGAAAAGGGAAAATCTGCAAGTGTAGCCTTATGTTTTGGTACGGAGGCGGGAAAGGGGAAAATAAGAGAAGAGGGGAAAAGGGAAAATCTGCAAGTGTAGCCTTATGTTTTGGTACGGAGGGGGGAAATGGGAATATAAGGGAAGAGGGGAAAAGGGGAAACTGAAAGTGGAAACACTGTCTTCGGTAGATTACGGAAAACCCCAAGAAATTTCTCTCGGGGAACCCAGAAATAGTTTCTCACTTTTCCGGGTATATGGTTACCCCACACATTATTTTAGTTAATATCTTTGAGTATGAATAAGAATGGAGAGGCCCTTGGCTATCTCTCCTCAACAAACCACCCGGCCCCACCAACTTAAAAAAAAAACACTGGGGTACTTCGCTCTGATTGGCTACTCCAGAAGAAACAAAACACTATCGCTTAATGTAAACAGAAAAGCAGACGGAGTCGAAGACAACGTGAAAGCGCCACCTATGGGCAAATCAAATATTTCCAGCGGACCGCGTTCGTCATTTGTTTCTTCTGGTCTAAGCCCCTCCTAAGAAGTCGGTGGTTGAGGGAGGAATGCGCGCCTGCTGAGGCCGGATTGGCCGCACCAAGGGCCTCTCCATCAATGCTTTCACTTTTGAGGGAAATTTTCTCAAAAAGGGAAAATGGGGTCTCTAAAGGGAAACATGAGGGAAGAGGGAAAATTGAGGGAAAAATGAAATTTTTAAGCTATTTTTATTTTACCATTAGACTTTTTAAACAATCGTTAGAAACCCTAAAACTAAGTATTCACGGATGGGAAAGAATAGACAGTGTAGAGGGGAAAAAAGGGAAAAATTACATTTTAAAAATGAGGGAAAAAGAAGTCAAATGGGTCCCCTTTTGAGGGAAAACAGTAAACTGAAAGTGGAAACACTGCTCTCCATTCCTGTTCATACTCAAAGGTTATTATATATTATATATATTATATATATTATATAAACAATTATAATATCGTTTTCTCATCTCACTTATTTGTCGTTATATAATATCATAGACTCCTTGTGGACAAGTATTTACGAATTACGTCTGATCCTTAGAAACTAAACTAAATCGTCAGTCAATTAAGTTTTATATCGATTTATTTGTTTTAATTAAACTGCAGAATTCTTACATTAAGCTGATGGATATCTACTTTTCTAGACCATAGTGAAAACTTTTCCTAATGGAGAATAATGCGTCGATGTCAAGCAATTACTTTTTAGTAGTAGCAGTAGCAGTAGCGGTAGCAGTAGTAGTAGTAGTAGTAGTATAGTAGTAGCATTAGTAGTATTAGTGGTAATAGTAGTTGAAGTAGTAGTAGCAGTAGTAGTAGTAGTAGTAGTAGTAAAAGTTCCTGGAGAATAATGCGTCAATGTCAAGCAATTACTTTTTAGTAGTAGCAATAGCAGTAGCGGTAGCAGTAGTAGTAGTAGTAGTAGTATAGTAGTAGCATTAGTAATATTAGTGGTAATAGTAGTTGAAGTAGTAGTAGCAGTAGTAGTAGTAGTAGTAGTGGAAATAGTAGCAGTAGTAATAAAAGTTCCTGGAGAATAATGCGTCAATGTCAAGCAATTACTTTTTTCTTCAAGCTCTTTAAATGAAGTCTTATTCCACGGAATTAAATGAATTACTTTATTGTTTTATGTTAATATTATTCGTTTGTCAACAGTTGATGGAGCAGAAGATAGAACTGGAAGGAACCAAAGCTCGTCTTAGGCTTCTGTCGAGAAACTCCACACCCAGTCCGAGTCCTGCGGTGACTGTCCCCGCATACAGCAGGACGGCGTCTTGTCAGACGGATTCGCTGTTGACTTCGCCTGTGTGTCTCAACACTGGCACGCAGACAGAAGTCCTCGTTGACCGAACCAGATCCCTGCCTCGAGTAGTTGATGCGGCTCCCAAAGTCAAGTTAATCCGCTACATGGAACATGGTACTGTAGTAGTTAGTAGTAGTAGTAGTGGTAGTAGTAGTAGTAGTAGTAGTAGTAGTAGTAGTAGTAGTAGTAGTTGTAGTAGTAGTAGTAGTAGTAGTAGTAGTAGTTGTAGTAGTAGTAGTAGTAGTGTAGTAGTAGTAGTAGTAGTAGTAGTAGTGTAGTAGTAGTAGTAGTATGTAGTAGTAGTAGTAGTAGTGGTACTAGTAGTAGTAGTGGTACTAGTAGTAGTAGTAGTAGTGGTACTAGTAGTAGTAGTGGTAGTAGTAGTCGTAGTAGTAGTGGTAGTGGTACTAGTAGTAATAGTGGTAGTAGTAGTAGTAGTATCAGCAGCAGCAGCATTAGTGGAAATAGTTTTATCAGTATAGCAGTATAATTACTAGTTGTACTACTGTTACTACTATTACTCTAGTATTTTTATTATCATTGTTACTACTACTATTGTTATTAGTAGTATTAGTATTACTGCTACTAATACTATTACACTATTATCATCATTATTAATTGCGTATAGTGTTATTATTATTATATTATATTATATTGTATTAATGAATTTTATTATTATTATCATCATCATCATTATTACGTATACCTAACACAATCTAATACGTTTAACTTGACCATTATTTTCTCTTACAGATTCTTCTGGGCACTGGGATGACGACGACAAAGCCAGTGTTGAAAAGCGAAGCTACGGCAGTCGTATCCCTACTCCCATTAAACCTGTGAAGAACTTCTCCAAACGGGAACTTCCCAACGTGTCCAGCATGACGAGTATCAACAGTCAGGTATATTATCATAGATTATTGTTTTAATATCAGTATTAGTAGTAGTAGTAGTAGTATAGTAGTAGTGGTAGTAGCAGTAGCAGTAGCAGAAGTAGTAGTAGTAGCATAGTAGTAGCATTAGTAGTATTAGTGAAAATAGTAGTAGTAGTAGTAGTGGAAATAGTAGTAGTAGTAGTAGTAGCAGTAGTAGTAGTAGCAGTAGTAGTAGTAGAAGTAGAGGTAGTAGTACAGGGGTAGCATTAGTAGTATTAATGGTAATAATAGTAGTAGTAGTAGTTGAAGAAATAGTAGTAGTAGTAGCAGTAGTAGTAGTAGAAGTGATAGTAGTAGTTTGTAGTAGTCGTAGTAGTAGCATTAGTAGTATTAGTGGTAATAGTAGTTGAAATAGCAGTAGCAGCAGTATTACTAGTAGCATTTTGATAATTAATATTATTATTATTAGTGGTAGTAGTATCATTATTAGTATTCTTATTTCTATTATTATTATAGTCACTAAAAGGAAGGCGGATCAAAGACAAGGACACCCCTCCAGCCACGCCTCCCAACAAGAAGAACAACTACAACAATAGCAGCAGCAACAACAGTAACAACAACAACAACCAGACCAAGGTACAACCCGCACGACCGGCTAAGCAGTCCTTTTGGGGTGCCTTATGGAGACTGTGATCAAATCCTAACCAATCACAGGACACATTTTGAAAAATTATTTTTTTAAACAATTTTGATTGGCCACTTGTTTGACTGAACTAACCAATCTGATTGGCTCTCAATCACATGACTGCCGTCTTGAGACAAAATGCTGCTGATTGCTGCTGCTGCTCCTGCAACTTTAGATTCTTCTCTGTGCTGTTGTTGTTGTTGTTGTTGTCGTTTGAGTTGTAGATGTTGTAAGTCCCAGCTTGATTAACTTAACTTTTTTAATTTCAGTTTTCTTTAACTTTTAACGCTTTCCAGCTTCTTTCTCTATTAACTTTCCAAACTATTACAATTATTTTTTTTTACTAAAATTAACTACTTTAAACTAATTTTTTTCAAAATTTTATTTATTTTTTGTGTGTTGCATTTAGACTGGCGTGACTCCCACAGCCAAGCGGATCGATTTCAGCGATAAGATCAATGGCAACTTTCTGGAATCTACCCAGAGCAACGTGAGGACGTCCCTAAATTCGGTCCGTTTCCATGGCAACCGCCAACTGCGAACCAAACAAGTGCAAACCGCACGACTCGGCTACAAATCAAGTCGCGGGAGCAGCTCCAGCAGCAATAGCCTCTCACTCGAAAGCTAAAAAGAATCTTGCCAGGAATCATGAATCTCTGGAAACAAGAATCTTGAGATTCTTTCTGAGATTCCCTGAAGTTTTATTTTTATTTATCGATTTATTGTTGAATTATGAAACACTTATGTTTACTGTGATACGATAAAATATGTAATTTAAATATTTGTATATAATAATGTTGTAATTTTCCATCATATGCCTCTCAAGGATCTCTGAAAGTCACTTCGCAATTAATTACACAATTTAAATAATTAATTATTATATGGCAATTTATTTTCATTAAAATTCCTAGGTTCATTAATGTGTCGCATCTGCTGAGTCATGGGTTAAGTGGCGTTTCGTGTTTACTATCACGTATGACGTATTAAACTATTTACTAATTAATATCATTAATAGTTATATTATTAATAAAATATAAATATGTAATCGAGTAATTTAATGTAAGTAGTTGCATTTTTCTCCATAATCCATAACCCGTTTAAAACGGACGGTGCCTTTTACGGTGCCTTTTGCGGTACCTTTTGGGGCGACCTTCAAACACTGGCGGTCTAAGCTTTGTTTAAAACTGGGACGGCTTAGGACGATGCAAGCAACTGTGGAAAGGCACTGTAAAATGGAACTAAGAAACTACTGAAAGGCACTGTAGCGGTGCCTTTTTACAGTGCTCTGTACGGTATAAAACACCATTGCTCGGAACCCATGTGTAGTAATAGTAAGTGCATTTGTTTCCATAATCCCTAATCCATTTAAAACGGACGGTGCCTTTTGCGGTGCCTTTTTGGGTGACCTTCAAACTGGCGATCTAAACATTGGGACGGTTTAGGGCGATGGAGGCAACCCTGGAAAGGCACTGTAAAAAGGAACTGAGAAACTACAGAAAGGCACTGTACCGGTGCCTTTTTACAGTGCTCTGTACGGTATAAAACACCATTGCTCGGAACCCCATTTTTACGTGGGAAGAGTGCAGGATGTTATCAGTGTTATCAACGTGTTATCAACGTGTTATCAGTGTCGTTGAACTGGACAAAATCTGTGGGAAAAATAGCCGTTTAGTTTTGACCATCAAAGAAAACGTAAAAAACAGTGTAAAATGTAGTTTATGATTATAGTTAGACATTAAACTACAACGATTTATGAATAGTTTAAAGTTATTTTTAGAATTTTTTTTGGTGTTTAGCAGTGTTTCCACTTTTCCCCTCTTCCCTTATTTTCCCCTTTTTCCCTTCCGTACTAGAATACAAAGTATACTTCCAGATTTTCCCTTTTCTCTATTTCCATATGTTCCCCCTTTTAGGCCCCATTTTCCCCTTTTTTCAGAGAATTTCCCTGCAAAGGGGAAACACTGGTGTTTATGTTTAATAAGAAAGCTTAGGCGAAATACTACAGATAAATGAGAATACTAATAATAAATTAATAGTAATATTAATAATAGTAAATATACTATTGGGATACAAGGATTGAAAATATTTTAAATTCTTTATTATTATAAATTATAATATATTTTTATAATTAATAGAAAATAAATTTCAAACTATTCACTAATTTATAAAGTTCATTTTTTGAATCAGGCGAAATGGAAATTAAATTAAAATTTCAACTTTTTGAAAATAGAATAAAACTGGCAACGCCGCAATCTCTTCCAATCGAAAAAATCAATTAATATAAAACAAGTATTAAAAATATTACATTTTAAACTATTCTTTAAAATACAACAATATTTAATTAACGTTAAATTAATTTTGAAATCTTTTGAAAATAAAATAAATCTGGCAACGCCGCAACCTGTTTCAAACGGAAAAATCAATTAATATAGGATAAGAGTTAAAAATATTACATTTTAAACTATTCTTTAAAATACAACAATATTTAATTAACGTTAAATTAATTTTGAAATCTTTTGAAAATAAAATAAATCTGGCAACGCCGCAACCTGTTTCAAACGGAAAAATCAATTAATATAGGATAAGAGTTAAAAATATTACATTTTAAACTATTCTTTAAAATACAACAATATTTAATTAACGTTAAATTAATTTTGAAATTTTGAAAATAAAATGAATTTGGCAACGCCGCAATCCGTTTCAAACGGAAAAATTAATTACTATAAAATAATTATTAAAAACATTAAATTTTTAAATATTCTTTAAAATACAACAATACATAATTAACATCAAATTAGTTTTGAAATTTTGAAAATAAAATAAATCTGGCAACGCTGCAATCTGTTCCAAACGGAAAAATCAAGTTGCCGTTGATTATTTGACAAGGCGGGGTTAGTCCGCTTCACAGCCCAACTACTCAAGCAGCCTCTTAGTAGATTAAGAAAAATCAGGGCTTGGCAGCCATTACGACCGGGTTAAAACATATCCCCTTATCAGATCTTATCTTATCTGCCAAAACAATCGCGCACTTTTTTCAAATTTCGTTTCAAAACGGTCATTAAGTTTGAACCAAACCTAACGGTACCCCACACGCTTAGGGATAGAAGCCGAACCGAAGCAACAAGTTGGCAAAATTTTTTTTGGACATTTTGATTTGTTTAATGCAATTTGATTGAACCATGGGCTGTGCTGTCAGCTCCAGTGCCGACAAAGAGGCTGTCGAGCGCTCGAAAAAAATCGATAAAGACCTGCGGGCCGATGGCGAAAGGGCCGCTCGGAAGTCAAGCTCCTGCTGCTGGGTTTGTTTACGTTTTTCTGAATAATAACTTGATAACTCATGATGAAATACTGATACAGGGGCTGGCGAATCGGGAAAGAGTACAATCGTCAAGCAGATGAAGATCATTCACGAGACGGGCTATTCGAAAGAAGAGTGCGAGCAGTATCGCCCCGTCGTTTACAGCAACACCATTCAGAGTCTTATGGCCATCATCAGAGCTATGGGACAACTGAGAATCAATTTTGCAGACCCGGGACGAGCCGTACGTTTTTCAAAATCATTAACGCAGCTTCTATCATTTTTACTTTTGTTACGAACTTTTATGTTATAATAGTCATCAATTATATTTATGTTAAAATCTTCATTTAAATATTTTAATGAAATTTCCATCATTTTTGGTTTTGTTAGGAAATTTTTACGTTAAAAGTCGTTGTTAAAAATTGTTACCGGAACGTCTATTGTTTTTGGTTTTGTTGCCAACTTTTACGTTTAAATTGTTTTTAAAATCGTTAATGCAGGTATCGTTTGTGTTACAAATTCTTACGTTTTTTGTCGTTACAGGACGATGCTCGTCTGTTTTTCACAATGGCCAGCGCTACTGACGAAGGCCTGCTCACCTACGACTTGGCTCAAGTAAATAATTTATACAATTAAGTAAAATATAAATTAATTGTGTAATTTCTGTTATTACAGATCATGAAGAGGCTGTGGTTAGATGGAGGGGTCCAGCACTGTTTCTCCCGCTCAAGAGAGTATCAGCTCAACGACTCGGCCGCTTACTACTTGAACTCATTGGATCGTATCTCGGCTCCGAGCTACATCCCGACTCAGCAGGACGTGCTGAGGACTCGAGTCAAGACCACCGGCATTGTCGAGACTCACTTTTCGTTTAAAGGGCTGCACTTCAAGTAATTCAGTCGATTGAATGAATTTTTTTACTTTTTTATTATTGCGAATAAATTATTGAATTCTATTAAATATTCTGTGAATGAAATTTAAGAGAACCTGAAATATTTCTTTGAAATTTTTTATTTGCAGGATGTTTGATGTCGGAGGTCAAAGGTCAGAGCGTAAGAAATGGATCCATTGTTTCGAGGGAGTCACTGCAATCATTTTCTGTGTCGCCCTTTCTGGTAATTTCAGCTCATTAATAATTATTAAATACTATGCTTAAATCTGATAATAATATTTATTAATAATATGATAACATTTTATAATAAAAAAATTAGTGTCTTTTAATATTACTACTATTAATAAGAATAAAGTTTTTGAGCAGTAAATAAAAATCTGTCGAATCAGTGGACAATCTATGGAGTTCAGTGCAAGCTTTGAGACCTGTCCACACTTTCGACAGATCTGCTTTTGGCAATATTTAAAGTAATAGCGTTTTTGAGTAGTAGAAATGAATCTGTCGAATCAGTGGGCAGTCCTTGGAGTTCATTGCAAGTTTTAAGACCTGTCCACACTCGACAGATCTACTTTTGGCAATATTTTAAAGTAATAACGATGTTTTTTTATAGTAGAAATGAATCTGTCGAATCAGTGGATAGTCCTTGGAGTTCAGTGCAAGCTTTAGACCTGTTCACATTTTCGACAGATTCACCTTTAACAATATTTCAAGTAACGTTTTTGAGTAGTAGAAACAAATCTGTCGAATCAGGGACAGTCGCTACAGTGTAATACAAGCCTTAAGACCTGCCCACACTTTCGTCAGATTGACAATAATTAGACTAACGATAAATATTTTCTGAAACAGGCTACGATTTGGTGCTGGCCGAGGACGAAGAGATGAACCGCATGATCGAGTCGATGAAACTGTTCGATTCAATCTGCAACAACAAGTGGTTCGTGGAGACCTCCATCATCCTCTTCCTCAACAAGAAGGATCTCTTTGAGGAAAAAATCACCAAGTCCCCACTGACTATCTGCTTTCCCGAGTACACTGGTAATATATTAATATAATAATAAATTTTCAGCAAATTGTATGCCATATAGTTAGTAAATGTTATAAAATAAATCACTAAATATCTTAAATAATGTAAATTTAAATGTAATATAATATAATAATAATAAATTATGAATATTCTGAATAAATGTAATAAAACAAATATATCTAAGCAGCCAGTGTTGCCACTTTGCAGGGAAATTCCCTAGAAAAGGGGACACTGGGGTCTGAAACCGGGGAAAATAAGGGAAAAAGGAAAATCTTAAGTATAGCCTTGTATTCTAGTACGGTGGGTAAAAGGTGTAAAATGAGGGAAGAGGGGGAAAATGGGAAACTGAAAGTGGAAACACTGCCACCAGCTAAACTGAATTTTTGTATTTACAGGTTCCAACACTTACGAGGAGGCCGCCGCCTACATTCAGATGAAGTTCGAGAGTCTGAACAAGCGTCGCGACCAGAAGGAGATCTACACTCACTTCACCTGCGCCACAGACACCAACAACATCCAGTTCGTCTTCGACGCCGTCACCGACGTCATCATCAAGAACAATCTCAAGGATTGCGGTCTATTCTAAGACAGTCTTTAACCCCGAAAAAAAAATAACCCACTGCAAATTTTTTTTTCCAAAAATTTTTTACTCTTTATTTTACAAAACGCCAAAAAAACGTATGGGATCAACAGACAGAAAATTACGATTTTTTCTAAACTTTTTGCATGACCTTTGACATTCCTTGACCTCTTCCATTTCGCCTATCTCCTTTTGCATGAACTCTATTTTCGCTCAAAAATCACGACGATATTCTTTTCCAAGACATTTTTTACTTGCTCAGCTTTTGCGTTTCACTTTATTTTTACGATTTTTTAAATTTTTTTGGTGCAGACCTGTTTCAGTGGGAAAACTTGGAAAAAAAGTTATCCGCCATATTTTGATGTCTTCCCTTTAAATCCTCCACAAAAAATGAAGGTTTTTTTAAAAACTTTTCTGAAATAATGATTCATTAGCGTGTATATTATAAAATTCGCAAAAAAACTTTTTTTTTGCAAAAACTTGGGCAAAAAAACTGTTTTGAAATCAAGAAATACATTATTTTGCATGTGCAAAAAAATCTGCAAAAAATATTTTGCCAACAAAAAAAAAAACTCTGTTTGAAAACATGGAACGAAAAACCCGTTTGATAGTGAACAGTTTCCTCCAGACCTGCTCCACAACGAAAAGAGGTAGTGAATAGTTCGTAACTATCTTAATTAACCTTAATTAACTTTTTTAACTTCTTCAGAGTATGGAGCAGCCCCAACAGCAGGTTTGCGGGTAATCCGGAACATAGACCCTATTCTCGTATCCGTAGAGGAAAAATCTTCCAGAATGGCCTTTCCAGGTGTAGTGGATCTCCGTCACAGGGACCATCCGCACTTGCTGTCTCTGTTATCGTAAGTTAACAATCAGCTATTAAGTAGGATAGTTTAATAGTATATTATAATTATTACTATATATAAGATACTTATATAGTATATTATCAGATATTAAGTAGGATGATACCTGGGCAAGTATCCGCTGGTCAGGCCACTGTCTGCTGTGGTTGAGGACTAGCTGCGCAGAAGCTAACGTGATAGTGGGATCGGGGAACTGATGGAGTGGTAGGACTCTAGCCGCTTCTTCTTCAAAAATCACTTGTCCAGAGACTTCCTTGACTAGATCTTCGGGCAGTGCGCACTTCTCGACGATATGTTCCGAGGTATTGGCTTTCCAGGTGACGGTTAAACTGATGTAACAACGAATTTGTCCGTAACTATCGCAGGGAGGACAAGCCACACGTCCCTTGGCGTTGCACTTGAGACAGTCCTGACGTCCTCTACCGTGAGTTGACGACTGACAGAAAAAGCAACGCTCTTTGTTTCCCGCCGAATCTGAGCCCCAGCCGTCGCCATGGCAACTCAGGCATCGAGTCTACAGTTAACTGTGGTTAATAATGATAATTTTCCAGTATTATCTCATCTTACCCATCCTTTGCCGTGACATTCTTGACATAGGAGACTTCCAGCGCCTCGGCATCGATGGCACTGCGTCACGGAGGAAGTGTGCGGGACCTGGATGACTTTTACCTCGTTCCGGAAGGGTTGGCTAGGGTCGGCCGGGATGTCCCAGGGACGTGGGGCCGACCCTAAGCGAGGACCGTCCACTTCCCCGCCGCCGTAAGGAGTGAAGGCCCAGACGATTTCCCGCTTCTCGGTAAAAGTCTGCAGCTCGTACTAGTTTCAGTAGATTAGTAAAAAGTAATTAGTCAGTTATTAGTATTAATACTATTTTTTTACTATTATTTATATTCAACGTTACTTTTATTTATTACATTATTTCTTGTATTTTTATGACTTAATATTATTACTGCTTTAATATATTACGTGGAAAGCTGATGTGGACAGTATCTTGCTGATAGCCATATCTCTGGCCGCAGATTTGCCCCAGCAGCATCGATCAGCAACTAGGCCCATTAAGGCGCTACGTGCCTGCTGCTCCGTTACCAGCGGTACCTCGGCCACTTGCGCACGGCTCGGCAGCACCACCTCCCCGCCAGATTCCGGTAGCATCGCCGCTGGCGGTGGTATACAAACTGTCAGCCAAAATAAAAACAGTGCGTTATGAAACTGTGGATTTGGTTTACTACGTGTGTTAGTAATAACAGTAGTTCAGAGTGATAGTAAATAGTGGTAGCGGTAATGGTAGTAGTACTAATGGAAATAATAGTGAAACTTGGAAGACTAGTAGTAGCATTAGTAGTGGTAGTGATGATGGTTGTAGAACTAGAATTACTAACAATTGCAGTAGTAGTAGGAATAATTGTAGTAGTATTAGTAGAAATAGTAGTAGTAATGTTAGTTGTAGTAGTACATAGGGTGGTCACATTTATAGTAGAATAACTACTAAATCACCGTAGTAGTAGTAGTAGTACCAAAAGTAGCGATAGTAATCGTAGTAGTAATAGTAGTAGTGGCGTCGCCAATACCAATGCTAGTAGTTAAAACAGTAGTAATATAGTACTTGAACCGTGACGATAACCACTACTACTACTACAACTATTATTGCTACTACTACAGTTACCACTACTACTATATTCACTAATAACCATGACGACAACAGTACGACTATTACTGTTGGTACTACTGCCGCTGCTACTGTTATGACTACTACTACCACTCTTACTAGTGTTAGTAAACCAAACTAAAAGTTGATTTTATTAACTACTTTCTGAAATTCCAAAGGGAGGTCTGAACTTTGCTGTTGCATTCGGAAGTTGGGAGACGTGTCTGACTAATAGTTTGTAGTTAGTAGTTAGAAGTTTATGTTTGAAACCGACTTGGTGTTGTTTATCGTGGAGGGGGGATGGTGTGCGAGCTACTCGGCGTTTAAAACTTCGTTTCTAAACATCCTACACTTTAGCACGTTAACTTTAAGACCCACATGGAGTTTTAGACCCCAGTTGGAAGTGTAGTAGTTGTTGTTGTTGTAATAGAAGCAGTAGTGGTACTAATAGTAATAGTAGTAGTAGTAGCGGTAATGGAAGTAGCAGTAGTAGTAATATTAGTAGTAGTGGTGGTGAAGTAGTACTAGTAGTAGGAGCAGTAGTAATAAGTAGTAGTACTGATACAAGAGCTGTACTGTGTGCTGAACTGAGTAGTCAGTTGTACTGTAACCGGTATGATACTTGGTATAATCATAGCGCGTAGCAGCTGTTGCAACTGCAATAGTGCAGTAGTAGTGATTGTTGTAACTGTAGTAGTGAACGTTAACTACTGCTAATTGCAGTACCTGTTTTAAGCAATAGTAGTAATAGACAAACAACAACTACTACCACACTAGTAGCAGTAATAGTAGCAGTAGTTGTAGCTGTTCTAGGGCAGCAATAATAGTATCAGACACTAAATTTAACCCTAGTAGTTGTAGTAGTAGCAGTAGTAGTAAATGTTCTGGTTGTAGTAGTAGTAGCAGCAGTACTAGTGGTAATAGCAGTAACAATAGTAGCACTAGAAGCAGCTGTAGTAGTAGTAGTAGTAGTAGTAGTAGTGGTGGTAATAGCAGTAACAGTAGTAGCACTGGAAGCAGCTGTAGTAGTAGCAGCAGTAGTAGTGGTAATAGCAGTAACAGTAGTAGCACTAGAAGCAGCTGTAGTAGTAGCAGCTGTAGTAGTAGCAGCAGTAGTAGTGGTAATAGCAGTAACAGTAGTAGCACTTGAAGCAGCTGTAGTAGTAGTAGTAGTAGTAGTAGTAGTACCTGCATCGAACGACGTAGCTTCGTATCCGCAGACGTGGTCCATGAATTCCAGCGGGGGAGCCGATGGAACAATGTCATCCTCCTGTACACCTTCCGAATGCCCTACCAATCAGAAAAACTATCTTCATATTCCAGGTAATCGTTCATTGGTTATATCCACTGGTCATGTGATCCTAAGCTGACCAATAACATCACTCAAAACTTTTTTCCCCTTATCAGTTATTCAATTATTTAAATTTAAGTACAGAATAGTTTGTAATACATTTATTGTAATTATATGATTTTTTATTAGTTAATTTATTTTTCATATCATTTTAACTAATCACGTGATACCAGAATATTAGAATTGAACAGCTGATTTTTATTAATTTATATTATTTATATATATGATATTATACTGTATTAATTATATGTATTATTATTTATTAAATTAATAGTACTTTTTATTTATTATATTATTATTATTATTCCCTCAGCATATATTATAATATATATATATATATATATTATATTATATTATATTATTATATTATTAATATATATATATATATAATAATAATAATAAGAAATATCATGAAAGTAATAAAATTGTATACGCCACAGTGAAGCAGTGCACGGTCTTCTTCTCATTCCACGGAAGTAAAACAGGACCCTTAGCTATAAAATAGGACCCCAGATTGCAGAACAGGACCCACCCAAGTTTTAACACAACCAAATTAACCTCTATTGGATTTTTAACTGAGAAATTTTAGAATGGGGACTCTTTTCAAGCACTCGGGTCAAAAACAGAACCGCGAATTCGTAAAATAGGACCCCAGATTGCAAAACAGGACCCAACCAACTTTTGACACAACCAATTTAACCTCTATTTACTTTTTAACTGAAAAAAAAAATTAGAATGGAGACTCTTTCCAAGCACTCGGGTCAAAAACAGAACCGCGAATTCGTAAAACAGGACCCTTAGCTATAAAATAGGACCCCAAATTGCAAAACAGGACCCACCGAACTTTTGACACAACCAAATTAACGTCTATTTATTTTTTAACTGGAAAAAAAAATTAGAATGGATACTCTTTCCAAGCACGCGGGTCAAAAACAGAACCGCGAATTCGTAAAATAGGACCCCAGATGGCAAAACAGGACCCAACCAACTTTTAACACAACCAAATTAACCTCTATTTACTTTTTAACTGAAAAAAAAATTAGATTGGGGACTCTTTCCAAGCACTCGAGTCTAAAACAGAACCGCGGATTCGTAAAACAGGACCCTTGATTTCAGAAACAGGACCGAAGAGAAGGGCAGAGAGAGAACAAAGACACGCGTGGGAATTGATCGACTCCTCTCCAGGGACTGAGGCGATTCTTGACCGAAAGGACCCTGAACCGATAGCCATAGGACGGGTCCGCAACTCTCTCTGTTACTAACCCCTCTGTTATCAGATGTTATCGTATGTTATCGTATGTTATCGCGTATAACTAATGAATAAATTAATCTATCATACTTTTTTAACTTGTATTATTATTCATTATTGTAAGCGTTATCACGTGTTATCGGTGTTATCATCCGTTATCAGCAGCAATCCAATCCGCCACGCACGAAATCTCTGTTACCCGTGATAATAAGCTTTTTATCGAGTTAACCAGTGTTATTACCGCCTTTATTAACCACTGTTATTATTGCTTAACCTCATTTCATCGTGTGTTATCACCTGTTATCACCATGTTATCACTTGTGAAAATCTTATTCTCCCGACGTCTTGACCTATTATCACTTATTATCGACTATCTACGCTATTATCAAATGCTTATAACACATTATCACCTATTATCATCACTGCTTAATACCTTGCCACCATGTTATCATCTATTATCACCTGTTATCACTCGTAAAAAATCTTATTCTCATGACATGTTGGCGAATTATCACTTGTTATCGACTATCTACACTATTATCACTTGTTATCATCCCTTTATCACCTGTTATCATCATTGCTTAACCTCTTCCTACCATGTTATCACTTATTAACACCTGTTATCACCTTATTATCGCCTATTGTCTGTCAGAAACCAGAGTAGTTATCACTTGCAGTGGTCTTTCTGTACTGTTATCACGTATTATCAAGGCTTATCACCTCTTTATCACCTGTTATCATCATCGCTTAACCTCTTTCTACCATGTTATCACCCATTAACACCTGTTATCACCTGTTATCGCCTATTTTCTGTCAGAAACTAGTCATCACTCACTATGGCCTTTCTATATTGTTATCACCTGTTATCAAGGCTTATCACCCCTTTATCACCTGTTATCATCATTGCTTAACCTCTTTCTACCATGTTATCACCTATTAACACCTTTTGCCTATCAGAAACCAGAGTAGTGATCACTTGCAATGGTCTTTCTATACTGTTATGACCTGTTATCAAGGCTTATCATCCCTTTATCACCTGTTATCATTATTGCTTAACCTCTTCCTACCATGTTATCACCCATTAACACCTTTTATCACCTTATTATCGCCTATTTTCTGTCAGAAACTAGAGTAGTCATCACTTACTTACACTTACTTACTTACTTACAATGGTCTTCTTGTGCTGCTGTCACCTATTATCATCATTGCTTAACCTCTTGCCACCATGTTATCATCCATTATCACCTGTTATCATCGTTGCTTAACCTCTTGCCACCATGTTATCATCCATTATCACCTGTTATCATCGTTGCTTAACCTCTTGTCACCATGTTATCATCCATTATCACCTGTTATCATCGTTGCTTAACCTCTTGTCACCATGTTATCATCCATTATCACCTGTTATCATCGTTGCTTAACCTCTTGTCACCATGTTATCACCCATTATCACCTGCTATCATCATTGCTTGACCTCTTGCCACCATGTTATCATCCATTATCACCTGTTATCATCATTGCTTAACCTTTTCCACCATGTTATCACCCATTATCACCTGTTATCATCCATTATCACTTGTTATCACCTATTTTTGTCGGTATCCTCTAGAGGCCTCTCCCAGTTAAATGGGCCCTTCAACGCCTTACCTTTGGCACTCAACACAACGGACCACCCACACCATTCTCACTTCAACACGTCCACACATTTTACAACTTATTCTTTTGTTCAAATTTCATGTAATTTAATTCAATTAGCGATTAAATTAAGTCCAATTACACATTTTACAACTTTTAAATTTCCTTAAAATTTGTTTAATTAAATTTCATCTTATTTAATTATCTGTTAAAATAATTTTTAATTGCACATTTTACAAATATTTATTGCGGAAAATTTAATTTAATTTAATTCAGTTTAATTTAATAAGCGATTAATTAATTTAATTACACATTTTACAACTTTTTATTAAAAATAATTTAATTCAATTCAATTTAATTCAGTTAGAGATTAAATTAATTTAATTACACAATTTATGAATTTTTAATTTACTTAATTTAATTTGTAATTATCCCTTAAATTAATTTTAATGAGACATTTTACAACTTTTTCTTCGTTCAAATTTCATGTAATTTAATTCGATTAAATTCAATTAGCGATTAAACTAATTAAATTACACATTTTACGACTTTTTATTTCGGAAAATTTGATGTAATTTAATTCAGTTTAATTCATTAGCGATTAGATTAAGTCAATTACACATTTTACAACTTTTAAATTTTCTTCAAATTTGTTTAATTAAATTTCATCTTATTTAATTATCCGTTAAAATAATTTAATTGCACATTTTACAAATATTTATTGCGGAAAATTTAATTTAATTTAATTTAATTCAGTTTAATTTAATAAGCGATTAATTAATTTAATTACACATTTTACAACTTTTTATTAAAAATAATTTAATTCAATTCAATTTAATTCAGTTAGAGATTAAATTAATTTAATTGCACAATTTATGAATTTTTAATTTACTTAATTTAATTTGTAATTATCTCTTAAATTAATTTTAATTAGACATTTTACAACTTTTTCTTCGTTCAAATTTCATGTAATTTAATTCGATTAAATTCAATTAGCGATTAAACTAATTAAATTACACATTTTACGACTTTTTATTTCGGAAAATTTGATGTAATTTAATTCAGTTTAATTCATTAGCGATTAGATTAAGTCAATGACACATTTTACAACTTTTAAATTTTCTTCAAATTCATTTAATTAAATTTCATCTTATTGAATTATCTGTTAAAATAATTTTAATTACACATTTTACAACTTTAAACATTTATTTAGTTAAATGAAATTTCGTTCTATTTAATTATCTCTTAAAATAATTTTAATTAGAGATTTTACGACTTTTTATTTTGGAAAATGTAATTTAATTTGATTTAATTCAATTTCATCAATAAGCGACTAAATTAAATGAATTATTGTTTAATTATATGAAGAATTTAATTTAATTATCTTATCATTATTTATTATTATTATTCATTGATTATTATTGATTTTACTCATTATTACGTCAAACTACTTATTTTATTTTTGATTCATTGGATAATTTTATAACTTCGCTATCATATTTCATCTATAAATTATATATTATTATCATTATTTATTATTTTGTATTATTATTATTTATTATTATTATTACTATCATTTATTATTATTATCATTATTATTATTTATTATCATTACTATTATTTATTATCATTATTATTTTTTATTATCATTATTATTATTATTATTATTATTTATTATTATTTATTATTATTTATTATTATTATTATTATTATTATTATTATTATTATTATTATTATTATTATTATTTACTATTTACTATTGATTTTACTTCAGTTACTATTAATGTTGGTAATAGTTTGAATAGTTTTTGATAGTTTCCACGTCAAAAGAACTTGGAGCCAGAAGCGAAAATAAAAATAAATCAGTCACGAAAAAGTTCCGCACTCGACCGCGAAGGCCAAATGATCCAAGCAAAAGTTATTTTCTTATACGTGTTATCAACGTGTTATCATGTGTTATCAACCCTGTTATCTCTATTACAAAAAATTCAACCCAAAAAAAAATTCCCAAAATTCACGGACTTCTCACATCATTTTCCCAACTTTCAGGATCTTTTTCAGGTTTTTCAGGATGTTTTCAGGATATTTTTCAAAGCCTTTTTCAGCATTTGTTTCAGATTCTTTAAGAGACATTTCCAGGATATTTTTCTGGACCTTTCAGATTCTTTTAGGACATATTCAGGATTGTTTCGGACCTTTTTCAGGATATTTTCAGGACATTTTTAAGGATACCTTCAGGACCTTTTTCGTCATGTTTTTGAGGATATTCTCATGGTGTTTTTCAGGATCTTCTAGCTTTGTCCAGGACCTTTTTCAGGACTATTCAGGATCCTTTTCAGGACTTTTTTCGTAGTATTTTCCAGGTCCTTTTTCAGCATTTGTTGCAGATTCTTTCAGGACATATTCGGGATTATTTTTAGGACCTTTTTCAGGACATTCTCAGGATATTTTTCAGGATCTGTTAAGGATCTTTTTCAGGGACCTTTTCAGTATGTTTTTCAGGATCTATTCAGGATCCTTTAAGATTCTTTCACGACCTTTTGCAGTATGTTTTCAGGACGTTTCAGAATATTTTTCAAAAAACTTTTCCAGATCTTTTCAGTATCTATTTCAGCACCTTTTTGCAGTACCTTTTTCAGTGCTTTTTTTCCCAGTAATCTTTCTTTCATTATCTTTTTCTTTTTTGAGGATTTTTTTTTTCAGGATCTTTTTTGTGCTGAATTTGGATGGAGCTAGAACAGATCCTGCGGATCTGGCCAGTCCGGGTTTAGTATTTAATGCTGTTTATGTTTGATGTCGATGAAAGGTCTGTGTTTTGATACCGGCGATACCCAGCAGCCATGCGTCACACACATACCACATGGCCACATAATAAAACACACACAATCTCCTGTTATCGCTTATTAAAGAAATATTATCACTGATTACTAAGTCATCATTATTATACATAATAATAAAAAATAATAATGTAATAATAATAATATAATAAAATAAATATATGTATATATATAAATAATATAAAATAATAAATAAATTAATTATTTTACGTATTAGTGTTTGTTATATATTATTAAAATTAATTATTTATGCTGTATTATTATAATTCATGTATTTTTATGTAGTGGGGTTTGAAAATGAACGCGTGGGAAGTGGAAACCCCACTACGGGGCAGTGCAGCTGGAAAAGGATGTTTCACTGGGCCGTAGTGGGGTCTCAGAAGGAAGCTACGAAAAGTAGTAACCCCACTACTGCCCAGTGCAACAACTTATCTAGCTATTAAATAGAAGTAGGAACCCCACTACGGGCCAGTACAGCTGAAAAAGGACCTTGCACTGGGCCGTAGTGGGGTCTCAAATGAAGCTATGAAAAGTAGTAACCCCACTACGGGCCAGTGCAGCTGAAAAAGGATCTTGCACCGAGCCGTAGTGGGGTCTCAAAATGAAGCTACGAAAAGTAGTAACCCCACTACGGCCCAGTGCAACAACTTATCTAGCTATTAAATATATGTATTCAAATTACTATTTTATTCATTATAATATTTCATTTTTGTTTAGTTAATTTTTTTTTACGTTGCTTTCGCGAAGGTCAGCACAGAAGTTTAATGACGCGTATAAGCTTGGCTCCACAATTTTTTCCCCCAGAAATACAAGAAACAGAAGAAAAAGTTATAATAATAATAAAGTAAATGACAAAATATAACTATAATTAGTTAAATCGAATAGTGAATAAATATTAAGAATACTAAGGAAATAATTGTAGTAAAATATATGAATTCAAATGATCAAGTTACACAGTACAACCTATATGCCAATGCTTCCACTTTGCAGGGAAATTCCGTGAAAAAGGGGAAAATTGGGTCTCAAAAGGGGAAAAGTCTCTCGTGGCAATAGGCCTATGGCCTGGTTACACAGTACAACCTTTATGCCGATGCTTCTACTTTGCAGGGAAATTCCGTGAAAAAGGGGAAAATTGGGTCTCAAAAAGGGAAAAATAAGAGAAAATGGATCTTAAAAATCTCGAAAAGATCAAGTCTCTCGTGGCAATAGGCCTATGGCCTGGTTACACAGTACAACCTTTATGCCGGTGCTTCCACTTTGCAGGGAAATTCCGTGAAAAAAGGGGAAAATTGGGTCTCAAAAGGGGAAAAGAAGAAAATGAATCTTAAAAATCTTGAGAAGATCAAGTCTCATATGCCAATAGGCCTACGGCCTAAGCCGAGAAGAAATAAATAAATAAATAAATGATCCAGATAAATACATAGTAATAGTATAGGAAAATAGTGAATAAAATATCAATGAAAAGAATAAATAATAATAATCAATAAATAATGATTGATAAAAATGAATAATAACAATAAATGCATTGATTAAATTTTTAGTAATAATAACGATATAATTAATAATAAATGATTAACGAAAAAAATCAATGAAAATAATAATTGTGAAAATAATCGTTATAATTGACTTTTGATCAAAAGTGAATAATAATAATGAATGAAATTAATTCAACAATAATTCTGAAAATAATCGTCATAATTAATTTTTGATCAAAAGTGAATAATAATAATTCAGAAAATAATTTAACAATAATTGTGAAAATAATCATTATAATTGATTTTTGATAAAAAGTGAGTAATAAAAATCAATGAAAATAATCAAGATTAATTTTTGATCAAAAGTGAATAATAATAATTTTGAAAATAATCAAGATTAATTTTTGATCAAATGTAAATAATAATAATTCGGAAAATAATTTAACAATAATTTTGAAAATAATCGTCATAATTGATTTTTGATCAAAAGTGAGTAATAAAAATGAATGAAAATAATCATCAAATTAATTAATAAATCTGAGAATAATCGTGATAATAATTAATTTAGATTAGTAATGAATCTAAAATTAGTGATCAAAACTAATTTTTAATTAAAAGTAAATAATAAAAAATGAATAAAAATATTTATCAAGATTAATTTTGAGATTATTTATTTAATTATTGATTAATTATCTCTATTATTTTAACTCACGAACTATTTATTTAACACGTTAAAATATATAAATGTACTAACAGGAATATCTAACTAACTAACTAATTGTATTAATTAACTTTAATTATGAATCACTTATTAATTAATTATCAATTAATTATCTCCATTATTTTAACTGTAATAGATAATATATAAATAATAAAACATAATATCTATTTATATAATAAATATATAATATAATATATAAATGTTACAACAGGAATATTTAACTAATTAATTATTTTAACTAACTTTAATTATCACCCACTTATTAATTAATTATTATCAAAATTAATTAACGAGAGACAAAAATCGCTGATTTTACGTTTTCTCTCATTTTTTTGTGAGGAGGAAAGAGAAAAAGAAACGCTTCGTTAGGTTTGGTTCTGCAGGGAAAGATTAATTATGGAAGTCTTCCAGATCAGGATTTGATAATAAGTGATAACATATGATAACAGTTGATAACACTGTAAACTAGACATTCAACTTCCGATAGAAAAGCCATACGGTTGAGTACCCAATGACTAGGTAGCTGAACACTGGCTCCCCTCTGAATCTACTAGCTGAATAGTAGCTGAACTCACTTAGTTAATCAAAGTAAACCTTCTGAATAAGGTTCTTGAATACTGCATGAGTTGGTTCTTTCAAAATTCAAGCGTGTGAACTGCGTGAAAGTGGACCAGTTTCACACTATCTTGTAGCTGAATCCATGATATTCATGCACCACTCAGAGGGTCATTCAGACGTATGGCTAGCGCATCATTTTTCTATCGGGGTTATGAAGGGCCATAAGCTATTGCAGTAGCTTCCAAGGCTTTTGGCCACATAACGGTCCTTGGCAGCTTCCATAAAGGATTCTTTTCATTAAGGAAAAGATCCTGGGAAATGGAAACAAAGTCCCAAAAAGACTATGGAAAGTGCGGCTGCAGTGGGGATGTGCCATTAAGCAACCAAGCTCATTATGGCGCTTAATGAAACTTCTTGGATCCTGATCAAGGAATCCTTTCAGCCAAGAAGGATCTAATTGAATGCCAACCGATCCTTGTTGTCTCCAACCGTTTGATCCATTACCGCATATCTTTCTGACTTTGATCCCTTAGGAAATGATCTGCGGTTCACTGAATGCTTAAGGATCGATCCTGATCTATTAGGATCGATTCAGCAATCAAACTGTTTGCAGGAACCGAGTTTCGAACATACACAGGATCAAGTCGAATTTAATAAAAGCAGACTTTAGTAGTTTTCTTTGGGGGGAATAGGATCGATCCTGATCTATTAGGATCGATTCAGCAATGCAACTGTTTGCAGGAACCGAGTTTCGAATATATACAGGATCGAGTCGAATTTAATAAAAGCAAACTTTAAAAGTTTTATTTTAGGGGAGTAGGATCGATCCTGATCTATTAGGATCGATTCAGCAATGCAACTGTTTGCAGGAACCGAGTTTTAAATATACACAGGATCGAGTCGAATTTAATAAAGGCAAACTTTAAGAGTTTTCTTTTGGGGAATAGGATCGATCCTGATCTATTAGGATCGATTCAGCAATGCAACTGTTTACAGGAACCGAGTTTTGAATATACAAAGGATCGAGTCGAATTTAATAAAAGCAAACTTTAAGAGTTTTCTTTGGGAGAAATAGGATCGATCCTGATCGATCCTGTTTGCTTTTGTGAGGACCGTATAAATAAATCAAACGTCAAGACTGTCTTCTAGAACGAAATGTATTGATGGTACAGTTCTTTTCTATACGAACTACCATCGATCCTGAAATCAGAAGGATTTTTCTTTACTTCAGGACTTTTTTCTTTTAAAAAAACACAACTTTATATTTATACTATTCATATTTAATTATATCTAAATTAAAGCTAATTAGGAAGAAAAAGTTAATTTTTACGCTGTTTTTCAAAAGTTTGCGTTAGAGAGAAACAAGGATCGGATCAATACCACAGGTCCCATTAGACAACATACACACACAACACACACACACTCACACAAAACTAATATATTTTTTGTTCTTTTGGTCCAGCTAACTTAATAACAAGGGACTTCACCTTTACTTTTGGTTCGTGACCTCCTACAATGTGTCAGGCAACCGGCGAAGAGAACTGGGATCGATCCTGATTGTGCAACGTGTACTCTCAAAGATATATTTTCTGGGAAAAGTAAACTAAACTCGGTTCATTATTGTTTTTTGTAGCAAATGGGAGAAGTAGGGAAAACGTCAGTAAAGGATCGATCCTGTTTGCATAAGGATTAATGAATGGTTGGTTATTTTACTACTTTAGATAAATTTTTCTCGAATTTTTAACAAGAATTAGGAAATTTTGCTTCGATCCTAACGACAAGGATCGATCCTGATCATGCAACGTGTACTCTCAAAGATATATATTTTCTGGGAAAAGTAAACTAGACTCGGTTCATTATTGTTTTATGTAGCAAATGGGAGAAGTAGGGAAAACGTCAGTAAAGGATCGATCCTGTTTGCATAGGGATTAATGAATGGTTGCTTATTTTACTACTTTAGATAAATTTTTCTCGAATTTTTAAGAAAAATTAAGAAATTTTGCTTCGATCCTAACGACTAGGATCGATCCTGATTGTGCAACGTGTACTCTCAAAGATATATTTTCTGGGAAAAGTAAACTAGACTCGGTTCATTATTGTTTTATGTAGCAAATGGGAGAAGTAGGGAAAACGTCAGTAAAGGATCGATCCTGTTTGCATAGGGATTAATGAATGGTTGGTTATTTTACTACTTTGGATAAATTTTTCTCGAATTTTTTAAGAAAAATTAAGAACTTTTGTCGAGATCCTGACGACAAGGATCGATCATGCTACTTAAATTTCCCAAGGTTCGCTTAGAAAGTATTTCAGATAAATTTAGTTACATTGAAAATGAAATTGTATGTTTTTTTTAAATGAAACTGTAAGCAAGGATCGATCCTGTTTGTAGAAGGATCGATCAACTGGATCATTTGAGTCAAATGTAACGTTCTTCTTCTTAAATTTTGAAGAAAAATTACGAAATTTTACTTCGATCCTACTGATAAGGATCTCTAGGATCATGAAACAAAATATTTCTAATCACTAAGTGCTAAGTTTGGTCCTAATTGTGAAAACTGGTGAAATGAAGTTAGTGAATACTGTAAGAGTCTTCCAGGAAGGATCGATCCTACTTACACAGAGCTCATCAGTACTGAAAAATTTTAGTTGGTACGTAATAATTCACATTTTTGGCCAAATAATTTTTGAAAATCAAGAATCTTAATCAAGAATCATTTTCAGATTCAAGATTCTTAACCAGAATCACGATCCTACGCACAAGGATTTTTCCTGTAAAATTAAAATTTATTTAAGAATTCATATTTTTTGGCTAAAATAATTTTTGAAAATCAAGAATCTTAATCAAGAATCATTCCCGGATTCGAGAATCGTGGCGCTTAATATTTACTTGATTTTTTAAAAAAAATTTTTGGAGTTTTTACGCGTTTGTTTGTTATTAGTATCCGTGGGAAAAAAACGACCCCGTGGGAAAAAATGTTTCCCCGTGGGAAACATTGACTTAACTCTTCATATTACGAAAATTTTTTCTCCCTGATTATCACAAAATACTCAAAAATATTCTTAAAAAAAAACAATCGATTTAACTTTTCGATTCAAAAATCGATACATAGGTTCGCTCGATGAATAGTAAAATAGGCCTATGAATATTTCAATAGTCCTAGTTTTGCTGTAAGAGCAAAGTGATCAACTATTGATTCCATGGTGCAGGGTCGCCGATATTGGGTAGTCACATACTACTTATCAGCAAACCCTCAGGACATTTCCTCGATTTACTGCAGATTAAGTATCGATTATAGCTTTGCAGTAGCAATTTAAGACGTTTTCAGGGATTGTCAAGGGCTTGGGAACTTAAGAATCGATTTAAAAGTATCGATTCATATAGGAACAGGGTAGTTATATCGATAATTGCCAGTAGGCTTCTTGATTTGCCGTAAGTTAAGTATCGATTATAGCTTTGCAGTAGCAATTTAGGACGTTTTCAGGGATTGTCAAGGGCTTGGGAACTTAAGAATCGATTTAAAAGTATCGATTCGTATGGAAGTAGGGTAGTTATATCGATAATTGTCAGTAGGCTTCTTGATTTGCTGTCAGTTAAGTATCGTTTATAGCTTTGCAGTAGCAATTTAGGACATTTTCAGGGATTGTCAAGGGTTTGGGAACTTAAGAATCGATTTAAGAGTATCGATTCATATAGGAACAGGGTAATTATATCGATAATTGCCAGTAGGCCTCTTGATTTGCTGTAAGTTAAGTATCGGGTATAGCTTTGCAGTAGCAATTTTAGACGTTTTCAGGTATTGTCAAGGGCTTGGGAACTTAAGAATCGATTTAAGAATATCGATTCATATAGAAATATGGTAATTATATTGATAATTGCCAGTAGGCTTCTTGATTTGCCGTAAGTTAAGTATCGATTATAGCTTTGGAGTAGCAGTTTGTCTTAAGAAGACTTTACACAGCTTGAGAGCCATTTAATTACTTCATTAATCGATTTTTAAAGTATCGATTCTTATACAATCAACTTGAATATCGATATAAACTCAAGATTTAAAGCAACAGCCAAATAGCAATGCTCCAAATAAAATTATAGACAGATTTAAATTTATTTCAACCGATTGGTTTATCGATCGATAACTTTAATCGATTAATTGACTGTTTAAGTAATCAATTAACAATTTACGTATTAACCAAAATAGTTCGATTAACCCTATCATGTGGGGTCTTGGTCGAATCCTTATCGAATTTCCAATCTATTGACGTTAACACAAATTTGTAATAATGAATCGATTAATAGTTATGGTAGATAGTAAGAAAAATAGTTCGATTAACCGTATCATGTGGGGTCTCATTCGATTCCTTATCGAATTTGCTGTCGATTGGTACAAATACCGGTGTAAAATAGTCAACCAAACACTAGTTATGATAACAGTGCATAGTTGCGAATGACACTGGAACCAATCCAGTTAACCCTATCGTGTGGGGTCTCGATCGATTCCTTGTTGAATTTCCAATCGATTGACATCAAGTTTACTTGAAAATATTCAATCGATTTACAGTTATAATAAATAGTACCCTTACTGATCGAAATAACCCTATTGTGTGGGGTCTTGATCGATTCCTTATCGAATTTCCTATCGATCTATACCAATATCGTCACAATACAATGAAACAGTCAAAAGATTTACCAGAGCCGCTTTCCCACGGCGCGTCTCCCGAGTTCAGTTCTCTCAACCTGGGCGCGAAGCTTCTACGGGAAGGCTGATACTTTTTTACCTGAGCTCTCAGTCGACGAGATCCCATGTTTTTCGTCTTCCCCATCTACATCTACGGCCCAACACAACAAAGTTGTCCGCTAAAAGATTTGTTGAGCGGACAAGACAGAGCGTCCGCGCGAAACACGTCGAAGAGGCGGACTGCACCTCCACTCGACGTCGATTACCGGCAGCCACTGACGGATTCTACGTTGTCGCGGCCAGTTTTTTTGCCGCTCTCTCTATTTTTTTTACGTCGCCTAATATTGTCGCTAGATGTCGCTTTACAGCCCATCAGGGTCTTATCAGGAGTTATCAACGTGTTATCGAGTGTTATCAAGGGTTATTACTAATGGTATCGTTACCAAAGTCCATTCCATCAACATGTTACAGCCTTGTTATAACTTTTTCAAGTTCGGGTATGGCTGTTATTACAGTTATCAGTGTTATCAAAGGTTAACAGTCTGTTATCAGGTGTTATCAAAGGTGGTTGCTAACCCTCTAGCGGATGTTTACGGGCACAAGGGGGGCAAATGGGTCAAGTTATGAGCAGAAGGGGGTAAAAACATGTCAACAGGGCAAATTGGTTGAAAATATATGATAACCCATGATAACAAGTTGATAACCTCGGATAACACTGATAACTAACGATAACAGGCCCTTTCTGACTCAACAAGATACCATAACATGATGATAACGGCTCTGTCAAGCCCGGATAACGCATTGTTAACCCATGATAATACGTTGATAACCTCGGATAACACCCATAACTAACGGTAACACGCACTTTCTGACCGAAAAACTACCATAACATGATGATAACGGCTCTATCAAGCCCGGATAACGCATTGTTAACCCATGATAATACGTTGATAGCCTCGGATAACACTGATAACTTACGATAACTGGCACTTTCTGACTCAAAAAGATACCATAATATGATGATGACAGCTCTATGAAGCCCGGATAACGCATTGTTAACCCATGATAACACATTGTTAACACATGATAACAGTAATTGTGTCAGTTGTCAACCCCTGCAGCTAAATAGATTAAGAGTATATTGCTTGCTCTTATGGGCTTAACTGCGCGCGCACGTTTGACTAATGGACTGCGTATCGATATATTTGCTTCACTTGGGATACAAAATCGATATTAATGTTAAACATGTCCCTTGTTCACACTGGTTTACCTCCGGAGGTAACTTTACCCTGAATTTACCCCGAAATTTACCCCAGACTTTATCCCACAAACTTCCCTTGTTCACACTAGTTTACCCCCGGAGGTAACTTTGCCCCTGAATTTACCCCAGACTTTATTCCACAAACGCCCCTTGTTCACACTGGTTTACCTCCGGAGGTAACTTAACCCCGGAATTTACCCCAGACTTTATCTCAGACTTTATCCCACAAACGTCCCTTGTTCACACTGGATTACCTCCGGAGGTAACTTTACCCCGGAATTTACCCCGGACTTTATCCCACAAATGTCCCTTGTTCATACTGGTTTACCTCCGGAGGTAACTTTACCCCGGAATTTACCCCAGACTTTATCCCACAAACGTCCCTTGTTCACACTGTCAATCGGGGACTGGAGCCGGGGTATGTTAGTTTACCTCCGAAAAGTTATCCTGGTATTATACCCGGGGTAAATTTTCGTGGGGTAAATCAACTTACCCTCGGTCCAGTTGGCGGTTCACACATCAGGGATAAAAATGGACTTACCCCGGATTCCGGATTTACCCCAGAAAAAAATGTGGAGTAAGTCCAGTGCTTCCAATCCCAGCTTTCCCGTTTCCCCTTAAAGAGGTGACGGTTTCCCCTTTTTTTCCCCCTTTCCCTTGTAGATATCAAGAATCCTTTTCCCCTCCATCTAGGATATCAATCTGTTTCTGCGTTATTTTTCCCTTTTTGAGACCCAGTTTTCCCTTTTTAAGGGAATTTCCCTGCAAAGTGGGTAAGTCCTCGGGTGCGAACACGGTATTAATTTTACTCAATATTCCATTAATTTAAATATGTATTTTACATATTTTGCACATATTATTTCGTTTATTATAATTCCGTTCATATTTATAATATTTATTGCATGCGTAGCTAATGGAAGTATCGACATATTGCTTCCGATACAGACATAGTCGATTACTATAGGGCATATTCCAAACGCGCACTTCACCACAGCGGACACTTCTATTAAATCACCTTGTGAATATTTTTCAACTTTCTTGGTGCCGAAATGTTTGTCAAATTTTTCTGTGATTTTTAGAGTTTTTTTCCAGTCACATTTGATGACAACATTATTTTATACGAGTGTCCGCACTAGAGAGGGTGGTCTACAGAGGCCTTTTTGGAATAGGGTCTATTCAATCGATACTCCATTATCACTTAACAGTATTGTATGTATTTACCTTCACTTGTATAGTAAATCGATTTAAATAATGTTACATAACTTAATTATATATAATAGTGTAATATAATTTATTATTTATATATTTTAATTATTTTTGGTTGATAATAGAGGAATGTCAATTCGTTGTAAGTGTCTTCGCTTGAGTGATCCATTCGTCACATTTGAAAGCTGCTTGACATTTCAACGAAACAAAAATTTGGTTTTTTAAAAAATAATTGAAAAATATTTCAAATTTTTGGCGCCAATTTGAGCCAGTGGTTACTAGTGGTCGATTACTGGTAACGGTTACTCTTATACATAAATGATTACTAATTTCGTTTTAAAAAAATCGAAAAATATTTCAAATTTTTGGCGCCAATTTTAGCAAGTGGTTACTAGTGGTCGATTACTGGTAACGGTTACTCTTATACATAAATGATTACTAATGAAATTATTTTTCCGTTATTAGGAAAAGAAAATTGTAAAAAATTATATTTGGCGCGAATTCAGAGAAAAAATATATTTTTGCGCGAATTTATGTGGCGATTACTAGTAACGGTTACTGGTAACGGTTACTATGGTAGGCATGGATGATTACAAAATAATAAATTACTGAATTATTATGATTTAAAAATTACGAATATATTTCAATCATTGACACGAATTTTAGAAGTGATTACTGATAACGGTTCCTCGTAGATACAAATGAATACTAATTAACTAACCAAAAATGTTATATTGCAAAATATCCGAAAAAATTATGTTTTGGCTCGAATTGATAAGGTGATTACTGGTAACGATTCCTCTTAGACAGGAATGATTACTAATTAATTAGTTACTAAATTATTGTGATTTAAACAGTTCGGAAACTTTTTTTTTAAATTTCTGGCGCGAACTTATAAGGTGATTACTGTTAACGGTTACTGATAACGGTTACTCTTAGACACAAATGATTACTAACTATTTAACAGTTAAACAGCTAATTCGAGGGGTCCGAAGCTCCGAGGAAAAGTGTGCGAAGGTTATTTGATAACATATGATAACACGGGGATAACAGGTTGGTGTTAGGATATTTTCAGGGTCCTGAAACTATCCTTCATTTTCTGCTGGGGTTAAAAAAAAAATACTATCAAACTAATCCACCTTATAATTTGTATACGGGATAAATGGCTGTCGCTGGAACAATACGTTCCAGCGTTTCAACACTGCCTTTATGAGACTCATTAAGACGTTCATGAGACTCATTAAGCCCTGTTTATGTTCTAACAGTTCAACGTGAATAGTTTGTTGTAGAAAAAAACAACATTCATTAGGCCTACGTTGTAAAAACTGAAATATTTTAAATAGCTATTAAAATAATTAAGTTATTGGTTAAAGAATATATTAATTTATATTTTAAATATATTTAACTATAATTATTTTTAAAATTTTTTTTGATAAATTTAAAGTTAGTGGAACGGACGTTTGTCTGACGCGAGCGACAAGGACGCGCGCGACACGCTTCGTCGCACGCGGCAACTGCCATAGACGCCGCGTGACGCGTATCATTGTGAAGGCTGATAACATTTGATTACACAGTGATAACAAGGGTTTGAAATGATCGTATTACGTCTGTGTTATCACCTGTTATCAAGTGTTATCATCATGTTATCGTTCACTATAGGGGGGTTGTGTTTGTCTGTTATCACCTGTTATAAAGTGTTATCATAATGTTATCATTCGCTATAGGGTGGGGGTTGTGTTTGTCTGTTATCACCTGTTATCAAGTGTTATCATAATGTTATCATTCGCTATAGGGGGGTGTGTTTGTCTGTTATCACCTGTTATCAAGTGTTATCATCATGTTATCGTTCGCTATAGGGTGGGGTTGTGTTTGTCAGTTATCACCTGTTATCAAGTGTTATCATCATGTTATCGTTCGCTATAGGGGGTTGTGTTTGTCTGTTATCACCTGTTATCAAGTGTTATCATCATGTTATCGTTCGCTATAGGGGGTTGTGTTTGTCTGTTGTCACTGTTATCAAGTGTTATCATCATGTTATCGTTCGCTATAGGGGGTTGTGTTTGTCTGTTATCACCTGTTATCAAGTGTTATCATCATGTTATCGTTCGCTATTGGGGGGTTGTGTTTGTCTGTTATCAAGTGTTATCATCATGTTATCGTTCGCTATAGGGGGTTGTGTTTGTCTGTTATCACCTGTTATCAAGTGTTATCATCATGTTATCGTTCGCTATTTGGGGGTTGTGTTTGTCTGTTATCACCTGTTATCAAGTGTTATCATCATGTTATCCTGTGTTATCATATGTTTGCCTGTGATGTGGGAATAAATAGCACGAGGCGTTGTAGCCCGTGCCATTCCACAACTACGCGTATCTTCCCACGAAAAGAGGCGCGCCTCGCTATAGCGGACACCGATACTAAATCAACCACCAAGAATTTTAAAACTTTCTTGACGCCAAAATTTTTCTCGATTTTTTCTGTGATTTTTGGAATCATTTCCAAGTGAAATTTTCCGATAAAATTATCTATACGCCTGTCCGCAGTAGAGGGGGAGGCCTTCAGTGTGGCCGTTTTCGGTATAGGCCCTATTATGTTTCTATGATTTATAAATAGGCGACCCACATTAATACACTGATTTACTCAACCTGTCCCCATTAATAATAATAATAAATGTTAATACAATAAATGATTTAAATACTCAGCGAATTAAATCGACGTATAAATGTCCAATTATCGATTATGAAATCGATTTTCACTATAAATCGATTCCTTAACCATCGCTTTACTCGATTCGATCCTTTATTTATAATAACTAGCTTAATTCCCATTAAATTTAATGAAAATTACTTCTCTGATGCTGAAGGCTCCCTCTCCTGGCCGCATTAGAACTTCTGGTGTTGTTTCTAGGACCTCCCATACTCTCTAAAACAGAAGCAAAAAAGCAAATCTTCACTTTACGTGGACAGCAACAACAAACTCTGTGTTATAAATATATGACTAAATAATCTGGGAAATATTTCAGATTTCTCTCACTGTGTTTGTTTCAGTCCCAAAAGAGGAGGAGTACAAGTTGTCAGAAGAACTGGGTTAAAAGTGACACTGATGAACACCGGGGAAAAGATGCAACACTTGTCAAGACGTCTGCACTCAAAGTGAACGACCAAGTCCAATGTGCTAAACTCAAACCGTATGTGTGGTTGAGGTGGCAGATCACGTGATTTTCTCTGTGGACTATGGCTTCCTTTATGGTGTATTTCTGCAGACGTTTTGTTCTATTCTCAAACAGCAAAAGTTCCTTTGGCAGGGCTTCAAGAAACTGTCAAGGGTCCTTGCTGTGTCTTCGAGGCAAAAACGCTGCCATATTGTGGCGAGACGTGCCAAAATGAACGATCGCTCACCACACGCTGAGTGGACGCAAACTTGACTGATAACCTGCGACAACACAGTACATAATAAGAGCGATAACATGTGATAGGCAAATCGATAATCGATATACAGTAATTGATGGTTTGATCATAATAGGTCTTGTAGTGATTCAATAGAAAACTGCATTTAAAGTTTTGGGGGGAAAACAGTTTTGAAATTGGCGCCTTTCAGCAAAAGCTTCCAATCTTTATCGCTAGATGGCGTTGCTTCGACTTACTCATAAAATATTATATTCATCAACTTTTAAACATACTTTACATACATGCACGCAAAAATATTATAAAACGTAAATTAAATTAAGTAATATTATTTTCTGCATAATTTTTACGCGGTTTTGCAGTTTAGCCCTATCCCCCAGTTTTCCGTTTCGGGCGTTGTTCACGAAAGTTGTGTCATGGCCGGTCCCTACGAACCAGGTATTTTACGTTTTTAAACAGCTCATCAAGATGTCACTGTTAAGTAGCAAGTTTAACTGACAAGTCTTCTAGTGAGTATTAGTTTGTAATAAAGTAAAGCTAAGTTGCTTGATTATTATTCAAGAAAAACAAGAGACAGTTTTGCGTAACTTTGGTCACGGCTTGGACGATTGCTTGCTACGGCAGCGCTCGTAGTGGCGTGAGGCAACACTAATCGCTTCACGACAAGTTGAGACGAAAGTTTGAAATTTCATTAGAAATAAACGAATGGATTAAATGCAATTATGTTCACGCTTTAGATAAAGACATCATTGTAGAATAACTTGGCATAAAATTGGTTATTTTTGCTGAAATGGTTAATTTTTAAAACAATTTCAAACCTACCCCTATAGGCTGTCATCGTTGCATGCGGTCATAGCTTTGTAAAATTAATCATTAATCAACCGATGCATGAAATGCAACCATATTCACACGGTAGATAACCATATCATTGAATAGTATTTTGCTCTAAATATAATTATTCTAATGATAGCTAATTTTAAATAGTTGTAAAAACTTGACCCTTTGGCTGTTTGCCTATTATAGTCCTCAGTTGCTTTACGTTACATTCAGTAACTGTTAATTTATTAAATGTTGTAATTTTTACTGATTGTGTATTACTATGCAGCGTCTGTGGACGAAAATGGCGAAAGTGAATCCCGCCCAGGTTTTTTCCGCGACCGGCGAAAGTTAATCATTCTGTCTGCTGTTTTGGTCGCCATCTTGGTGTTGATCATCATTCTGTCTGTTTCACTGTCAACCGGTGGATCAGCAGAACCTTATGCTACTGAAGCAGGAACTGATCCTGATACTAGTCAAAATCTAACATGGTGGAGGAATGAATCGATATACTCGGTCTATATCGAATCCTTCTTCGATACTGACGATGATGGCTATGGAGACATTCGGGGTATAAAGAAGACAACTAATCGAGAGTAAAATCCATTAGGTCTTGTTAATGTTTCGCATTGCAGGTCTCGCTACCAAACTGCCTTATATCAAGGATCTTGGTTTCACAGTGGTGTGGATATCTCTAATCCTCAACCAGGATTCTGGGTACGTTCAACACGATGTTAGAAATTTCACTCAAACCAATTGGCGGCGATCCGAAACTAGTGACCTCTCTAGTTTGCAGTTCCTTGCTAATAAAGCTCACGAACTAGGTACAACCCATTTACTCAATAACCTTGTAGGGAAACTTTCACGTTATCTTTACTAGGAATGAAGCTCATAATGGATTTTGAAGTGAACCAATCGGGCACTCAGCACTTATGGTTCTTCGATTCTACCGACCTAAAGGAGTCTTACGAGGATTTCTATATCTGGAGGAACGGGACTGGTGCCGGACCTCCGAATAACTGGGTAAATCTTAGTCAAATCTAGTAAGATATCCTAGAATCTCGAAATTTTGAAACAGTTGAGTGTTCGCGGAGGATCTGCCTGGAAATACAACAGTCGGAGGAAACAGTACCATTTGCAGCAACTCCACCAAGGAACCGCAGATCTCAACTACAGAAATTCGGAAGTTCTGAAGAAAATCAAAGTATTCCAGCTTGTTGAACAATCTTTCTAGAAATTTCTGACAGTTTTTGACAACCTAGGAAGCCATAGGTTTTTGGTTGGAAAAAGGTGCTGACGGAGTACATTTGACAAACACAGCATTCTTAATGGAAGATCCTTCATTTCTTGACGAGAAAGTTCTCTCAGGAAGCAATCCATCGAACTACAGTAACTTGAACCACACCATGACCAAGAACAGGCCCGAGAGTTACACCGAAGTCGTGACTCCCATCAAGAAGTTTGTTGAGAGTCGGGTGAAACAGCAGGTTGTAGCTATTACGATCGATAGTTCCATGAACGACAAGCAAGTAGCAATCGGAAGCGCGGACCTGACGTTTGATTCTAGGATCGTTGAGAGAGTTTCCAAAGACTCTACTTGTCAGGATCTCCGTCAGCTACTGACTGAGATTCGGGATTCTTACCAGGAATCCTGGCCCACTTGGTTGCTTGGAACCTGGGACTCAAAACGGCTGAAGACTCGTCTTGGAAGTCTCTCGGAAGCGTTCCAAGTTGTCACGTTCCTTCTGCGTGGAACTCCAGTCATGTATTATGGAGACGAAATCGGCATGGAAGACGTTAGTATTAGTTTCGATGATGCCCGAGACCCTTTTGCTAGGGAAGGCGGTAGTGCAACCTACAATGAGGAGTCCTCGAGAGATCCTCACCGCACTCCAATGCAATGGAATGAACAGAAGAATGCCGGTTTTACGAACGCCACTAAGCTCTTTCTGCCGGTGAGCAAAAACTACACAGAAGTCAACGTTAAGAAACAAAAAGCCGACGCGCGAAGCAACTTGAACCGCGTCAAACTACTTAACGAACTGCGTAAGCAACACCTGACATCCACTATGTCCAACATCAGTTGTAACAACGATATTATGTTCTTTGAACGGCATTCAAAAGACGGAGGTCTCGTAGTTGTGGTCAATTTCGGGAACCGACAGAACTTCAACTTGAACTCCGTAACATCCAAAGGGCCATTTGAGGTAGTGTTGACCACGTCGCTGGACAGAGACCAACAGAACGGTACCACAGTCACGGGAACTATGGACGTGTTCACCAAAGAGGGACTTGTGTTACTGTGGAAAAAATTTGTACAAGTCTAACTACACTGAACCTTGTGAATGGAGCTTGTTCCATTCTTTTATTCCCGTTGTAGTCAATGCTTCTTCACATGAGACATAACCTGTCGCTAAATAGTTTTACTGTGTTCTTTGCGCTCTGCTTTCCCTTTTTCTTTCGTAAAGTAACACTATGTTCACACTGCAAGACTTGTTCGGGAATAGTGGTTACATAGGGATAAGTCAAACAGTGATAGGTTGCCAGTGTGACCTATAGTGTAACTTCAAAGTAGAACAAACGCTAAATATCGCTCCAGACCTAGTTATCTGTTAACTTGAAGATGATCTGCCATGAATCTCCAGTGAACCGAACACGAATTTGGTTTTACTTGAATCAGTTACTTCTGCCTTGTGCACTTTAGTGTGGTTGTATCGCTTTCACCTTAAGTATCGATCCACTAACTTCTGATTGTCCAACTCTGTGGATGAACTTCTTTTTGATTGTATTTTATTCTCTGACTATGTTGAAATACACCAGTATACAGAATTACCTATCAAGTATACCATTACTACTGTTATTCAGCCAGCAGTTCTGAGATATGGTTCCGGTTCTGCGGTTTGGTTGAAACGGAGGTGAACCGCTAAAAAACAGTTCATTACCTCCCATCACTGTATATGCAAACATGGGGGACGTACTAGCAACTGATGTCACTACGAACCAGCCAAACTGAAGAGTACCTCAACTTGAATCCTTTAAATAAAACACAAAATGTCATTTTATTATGTACAATACATGTATTAAAAATCAGCCTTATGCATTACGAAGAATAGTTACTACTACTGAAGCAGACAAAATAACTTTAGGAAACGATTGGAGCATTTAGACGGCATCGGGAGCCTTGAGTATCCCACTTTTGATTTTAAACAAAACTTCATAAATTTTCGATTTCGCAAATAACTGCAACGATGGATCGAGTTCATCAACGCTTTTCGAAACGTCAATACCGAAGTGGATAGAACCAGGCAATACTGAAATCTGCGACAATCTTTCTAGCCGCTCGGCTATGAGCTCTAGTCCGATAGTCTGAGCATCAACTCCTGTTTAAAGATTGAATTATTTATATCTAACCAATAGTTTATTCATAAGTTTAACTACTTCGTCTCTTAGCTGGGAGCCTGTAAGGCAAAGAGGACCTTGTGGCAAACGGCGATCCCTTTGAGGTAGTAGAAGTGGATAATTCCGATCCTGATGCTGAGTCTTCAGACACTAGACCTTCTAGATCAGTCAGATCTATTGCACAATCTAGAATTGCTACAGTTCATTGGACATAACAAGAATCAGAAACTACCATTCGACTCATTGTCCGGAATTCGTGTTTCTGGATTAGAATCCGGAATAACTTCAGTGACCTCATCTATCTGGATCACATCTGGTTCTGCAGAGTTTCCCGCTTTTTCATCGCTCTCTAGTTCTTCAGTCTTCAGTCTGCGACTACTTTCTGTTCTTTTCTCACTACATTCTTATTGAATTAGAATTTACAGAGCATATGCATTTGAATATTAATACCGAATATCGATGAAGTGTTCTAGAAATCCCATAGCTTCGAAAAAGGTCCATTTAATTCTTTTGCCTCCATTTCCACATGGAGTGCTGAGTTTCTGCCGTTCAATTTTGCGATAGTGATTACGAAGATTTTCCCAGTTTTTTCTGCATTCTTTTGCTGAATAATCATAAAAAATAATCACACTAACTTAAATTTTATCTTGTTTTAACTTAGAAAATGAACTCACCTGTTCTCTTCATTACTTGCGCTATCTTCTCCCAACATTTTTCTCTAGCGTGAGTTTCTTTGTAATCTTCTCTTCTCACATCGTACAATGTCGGATTCTGACGCACTAATTTAATCAACAAAAATTTTTCACTCTTACTGAGTTTCTCCTCCATTGTTAACTTGTTTTCCAACAAACAAAGAACTGTTGGCGCGGTCCAAGCAAAAACCAACGACTGCAAGGCTAGACTGGTCCAGAGAGACTCACCAGGCTTCAGGGGCCCCTAGGGAAATTCTTCGTACTGGTCCGTACCAAGAATGCAGCCCCTCGGCTATCGATCTACCTGAAGGCCTTTATGCTTGGCTTGGTTCGGCCCGATCACCCATTTGGCTGCTCGAGGCTAAAAAGAATGGGCGGGGCTGGCCCGGTAGCCTGGTGTGATCTGACGCTTATCCTATCGGCAGATTGTGTAACTAGGCTTAACACCATCTAGCGTCCAACTTTTTTCAATACACGTTAAACGATCGACACCGTAACGCCATCTAGTGGTGAAAATCTAAACTACGTGCTTGTCCTGGTTACTTGAAGAAACCGCTTCGATGTGAGAATTGAGAAAGTCACGACTTGATTCAAGTTTTGCCGCAGTGATCTTCAAACCTTCACCAAAGTCGCGCATTAACGGCGAAATTTATAAACTATACTTTTTATTGTCGCATTAATTATATATTTATATATTTGGGTTGTTTTTATACCCGATTGAAGCTCAACACAGACATAGAAATTAATTATGGCGTATCAAGGACCCGCTTATGGACTCAGTCGTGAATGCTTGATGAAGGTAATTTGAATATTATATACTATTAAGTATACATATAATTTAACATTATTTAAATGTCATATATATTTCATCTATTTTTAAAACCTGGAAGAAAGGCGAACGGTGTTTAGATGAAAGGTGAGATTTAAATGTTTAAAGGGATGGAAACATCGCCTCAGGGCAAATGGAAGGGTTCGCTACTCTGGGGAATCACGACAAGAATCTTGAGAATCTTTGATAAGAATCATACTGAGAATGTAGAATCTCTAGACTCTACTGAAGACCTGAACAAAGAATCGAGATGCATGAATGATCCCGAGAACCTGGGAATTATTTCTAAGATTCAAGAATCATAAGGAGATTCCCAGATTCTTGAGTCACAGACCCATCGTTGAGTGGAATTGGATTTTCTCACGTATAGGGATTACGCAAAGAGTTCAAGAGTTTTCCTTGAGGGGGTGAGAAATTCTACGAAAAAAAAGATAATTTGATAACATGTGATAACAGTATGATAACACATGATAACGTGTTAGTTGTTATCAACCCTATTAAAATGAAATGAGTTAATCGTTACTTTTGACTGATTCAGAGCCAAGCCAAATTCAGCCTGGAACGGGCAGTCGAAGCGCTGCAGTGGGTCGAAGCAGTTCTCGACAGACCGCTCGAACTTCCCCGTCCCGACGAAGGACTGCGGGATCAGCTGGATTTCGCTCAAACGCTCAAGGACGGAGTCGCACTCTGCGAGTAAGTCAACTCCTCGGGACAAGTCCATAATTTCCTGAAAAAGAAATCGATTTCAATGATAAATATCGATTTTAATAATCTCACCAATAATCGATATGTAATCAATCAGCTTTCTCGATTTCTTTAGTCGTTGCATTTACAATCAATCGATAGATTAATCAATCAGGTTCTTGATACTTTCAGAAAACGCCCATCTCTCTTCCCACACAATGATTCGACTCTTTTGCGGCAACTTTCACAAACTTACCGACAAAAAAATCGATAAATTTCAATCGATTGTTATCGTAAATCGATATCCATTGATCAGGACAACCGATATATACCCGTTAACTTTAATTATCAACTCGATATTACGTTACAGATCCAAGTGAAGTAGTGATCGATGCATCTTATCGATTGTTATTATGCATAATCGATTACTTATAATCGAACCTTGTGAGTTGTTATTGCTTTCTGTATAAGGTAATTGACAGGCTCTCCCTTTTATGCAAATTACTATTTTCCAGATTTCAGGTTTTCACACTCAGCTGCAACTTTAGAACATTCATTCATTCGTTTGTTCACTCTTTCATTCGTTCATTCATCCACCCTTTCATTCATTCGTTCGTTCATTCTTTTACTGTTTCACTCTTTCACTCATTCACTCACTCTTTCACTCATTCATTCATCCACTCTTTTTTATTCATTCGTTCGTTCATTCTTTCACTGACTCATTTACTCATTCATTCATTCATTTACTCTTTCATCCATTCATTCGTTCAACCACTTTCATTCACCCATTCATTCATTCACTCTTTCACCCATTCATTCGTTCATCCACTCTTTCATTCAGTCATCCATTCATTCATCCACTCTTTCATTCATTCGTTTGTTGACTCTTTCATTCGTTCGTTCGTTCGTTCGTTCACTCTTTCATTTTTTCATTCATTTACTTTTTCATTCTTTCATTCATTCCTTCACTAATGTGTATATAGAGTAACTAAATTTTGTTTCATTTTATTGCAGCTTGATTAATTGTCTTCAGCCCGGGACCATCAAGAAAGTGAACACCAACACCAAAACCACTTTCAAACAGGCACGTACTTTAAATATTACATAACAGTTCATTCTTATTTCATAGTTATTAAACTAATTATTACTATCTAACCATATTTTATTCAAAAATCTAATTTACAATCATTTCGGCACTCGATAACTAACTTAACGCCCACATAAAAAGTGATGGTGCCTTTTGCGGTGCCCTTTTAGAGACCTCGAACTGCAGATCTAAATGTTGTTGGAAACTTGGACGCCTTGGTGCGATCCAGGCTACCGTGAAAAAGCACTGCAAAAACGAAACTGAGAAACTACGAAAAGACCCTGCAGTGGTGCATTTTTACAGTGTTTTGTGAGGTATGAAAACACCGTCATATGTTCCTATCCCAATTATTCATTAACAGTTATTATCAGTTATCTTGTCACCTGTTAGTACAAAGTTGTTGCCCGTAAGACTTGCGCGTCGCCTGAAAAAGTAGGCTGGTCCATTTGTAGGGCGTAGTATTTGATAGTTCAGATAGTTTCTCCCATAAAAGGCCATGCTTTTTCTGCAACATTTCCATCAACAGCCGTGACTCACGCAACCAACGGCACGAAGACGAGGACGCCAGCTCCCATCCTGCTTGCTTTGTTATTGTTTATCAACGCCATCTAGTGAGAGAAAAAGAAAACTGAGAAGTTCTGATATTCAAGTATTTAAAACAATATTTAAAATATTTCTACAAATAGTTTTTAATATCTAAAATAACAAAAAAAACATTTACTTTTATTAATACTGAATTTCACGATTTAACCGCTTTTTGTAGTAAAGTTTCTATGTTTAGATACACTGTTTGGGATTTATTAAATATATATTAAATTAAATTGATCTGAGTGTGTGAATTGTAAGTGTCTTGACCGTACATGGTGAAGTTGTGTTGCGGTTTAGGGGTTGTCTGGTTCGTGTCTTCATTTTCTAATGCGAAAAACTCGTTTAAAAAAAGTCCTGACCTTTCTGCACACTATAATCTTTAAACAATATAATATTCGCTTAATTTCTCCATTTAAATGTAGACGAACACATAAAAGGCTATTGTTTACTACATCCAGTGTTGCTATATGCATTTCAATAGACCAAAGCTCAACACGTAGTCTTATGGAGAAAAAATTATGCGATTCTTTACCAAAAATCTAACTATCATCACTAGTTATTGACTATTGAATAGTCTTGTCTTACATTATGCCTTGTGTTATCCGTGGTTAACAATGCGTGTTTTAAATATGTAAAGACATGTAAAGGCATCAACGATTCACGCATTGACTGACCGACTCTTAACGGACTAACTCAACTATTGATCGACTTGTGACTTTTAGTATTAACCTAGTTAGTTGCTAATTACTAATTTTAAGTCCTAGGCCCCTGCCATCCGCATCTGCCGTGGGTCTGACCCTAGTTTTGTCCCTTGGCCTACTCTGTTAGCCTTGCTCCTCTGTACCTTTTGGCCGCCCAGCAAAAAAATTAAGGATAGTTTCAGGAACCTGAAAATTTCCGGAAAGGGACATTTTCAGGATGCTAATCAGGACTCTGAGTGCAGTGAAATCGGCCCACACTTCCAGGGTGTTCAGGACCTTGACATTGGAATGCCTGAATAATACATGTTCAGGGTTCTTAACTGCGTCCTGATAAAAAACGCTTTTCAGGATACTTAATGGTGCCCTCTATAATCAAGATTCACAATCCTCGAGACATTTTTTTTTTTACTCATCCACGATCGGACGTGGTTGAGAATATTCAGGAACATCTTACGGATATCGTTCAGGATGTAGCTGACATCCTTAATTTTCCGCTGGGCGGACCTGCATCTGAGATGGGCATCGTTGGGGAGTGGTCTCGTGGACTATTTCCCACAGATATAGTTTTCTTTTAGTTCAACTTTTCTTTTAGTTTTTCTTTTATGTCGAATTCTTTTTCTAATTATGCAGAGGGAGAACCTGGAGATGTTTCTGGAAGGATGCAAAGCTTACGGACTCAAATCGCAGGACATCTTCCAAGTCAACGATCTGTATGAAAACAAGAATCTATACATGGTGAGTGAATCTTGGGACTCATGCTTTAAGATTCTTAAGAATCACGAAGAAGAATCTTGGTCTATATCTTAAAGAATCCTAGTCTATAAGTCCTATGTATTTAAATATAATTATTAATCATTAATACGAATTATACATATGGATAAATATTTGATAAATATTAAAAATATTCTTGAATCAAAATTACAGGTTGTCGACTGCATCTTTGCCTTAGGTGGAATGGTACGTAGCATTTTTCATCAAAATTATTCAAAATTATTACTCGAGAGCAATTCGTCGAGGAACGACACACCTCGAACATTCGCTACTTGTACCGATTACTTTGGAAAAATTAAAAATCTTTACATTATATCATAAAAATAACAGAAAATACTGAACTGGTTCTTGCAGGCTCAGAAGAACGGGTTCCGAGGTCCAACGCTCGGCGTCAAAGTGGCCGACGAGAACAGACGCAGCTTCTCCGAGGACGTACTGGCCGAGAGCAGCAAAATCATCGGACTCCAGTACGGCAGTAACAAAGGAGCATCGCAGAAAGGAATGACACCTTACGGAGCGACTCGAAAAATCCTTCCCGATGGTATGGTCCTTCTCGTTCTCGTTCTTGCAGCTACACTGTGGCGAAAATAGGCCCTTTCACCGCAAATTCAGGGGTTGAAAAAAAACTGTCACCGCAAATTCAGGGGATGAAAGAAACTTTCACCGCAAATTCAGGCGTTAAAAAAAACTTTCACCGCAAATTCAAGGGGCGAAAAAACTTTCACCGCAAATTCAGGGGGGTGAAAAAACTTTCACCACTGTTTTACCCGGTGAAAGTGTCTTTTTTTCGCCACAGTGTATGTACATGAACAAGAACAGAGTCTAGTTTTTACTATTCTTAAATAATATAACGTTATAGTGCGAGATATAATTGAATTCACATAAACTTACATTTGACTTCCTTGTTGTTTCTTTTTTTCCAGAATTTCAACGCAATAACAAAAGTCCAGCTTGAAACCGTCGACGATTCTATGTTGTGCTGCCGGCGAATATGAAATCTCGATTTTCCATGAAGACATCTATCTTTCTAAAATACAATTCGAATTAAATAATTCCGCAAATTTTTCCATTTTATGAAAAATTGCATATTTAATGTAACCGCCTGCCCCTCGCAACCTACCTGAAAACGCCAATTGCTGTGCTTGCCGGTGCTTCCATTCCGTTTTCCCTGAAGGAGGCTTTTTTCCCTTCGCTTGAATATTTAGATTTTCCCTTTTTTCCCTCCACGATAGTATTTAAACAACTACTTTTAACTTTCCGTGTTCCCTTATTTTTCCCTTTTTCGTTTCCATTTTCCCTTTTTAGGGGAATTTCCCCGCAAAGTGGAAGTACCGGCGCTTGCCAAGTTTGCAAAACAATCCAACATTGCCAAACTTTCTCCTAAAAAATCATATTCTTGAAAACCACAAAATACAACGAAGTTTTGTTGAACATTTTAATTTACTATAAATATCAATTATTTATTCTACTACTTACATATATAACTATTCCAGATAATAAATGAAACTGAACCCCAAGTCTGTCAATGAGAAGAAATGAAAAACTGTGTTATTGAACTAAAAACAATATAACAAAACAATAATAGTGCTATTTCTTCTCAATAGATGGCGTTTGTCTAGCAGACGATCCTTTTGACTGACCCATACATACACATTTAAAACATTTCCTGTTTAATTCACCAGTCTAATTTTTAATCAAATTACAATAAAGAATAGAAAACCAACAGAAATGTTGAGAAATTTGACAGTTTTTCTGGCTCCCAAAAGCCTAGCCAGAAATTTATCAGCGGCCGCCGCAGAGCAGTCAGCGACAGCAAATGTCGTTCCCTTCAGAACAACAGAAAATAATCCGGTAATTTAAGAACGCACAAATTCTAATAATTGAAAATAGTTCATTTAGATTAAAAATAGGTAAATCATGGCGAACAACACAGAGGCCGATTTTATGCAGTCCCCGCAGCTCAGAAACAGAGTCTTTTCACTTACGGAGGAATCCCGAAAAGTCTGGATTCGCAATACAAAGTTTTTCAGGAAAGCACTATTATGGTGCGATCGCCAGCTGTTGAAGTCATCGAATATCTGCAGAAGACTGGGCAAAACTATCCCGCGATGAAATACGTTATTTGTAAGTTATCTTTTGCACGGTAAACAGTACCAATATAAAAACGTTTCCAAGCGATGGCATTTTACACTTTACAAAAGCCACTGCAAAAGGCACCACTACAGTATGTTCTTCCGGTGACTTTTTGTAGCAGCCTGCAAGACTCCCACGTGCCTAAATTTAAGACTACATTCAAGCTAACATTCTGTCAACAAAAAGGCACAGCAGAAAGCACTGTAATTCATACGTAGGGTAGCCAAAAACAAAACGTTTGTACGTATCGGTACTTGCATTTTTCAGCTTGTTTAACTAATTTTTTGCGAATAGCAGTTGATAATGTAATAATTAACTTTTTGTAGATGGCAAAGAAGGAACCGGAAAAACGATGACGTTGGCCCACGTTCTGCACTACGGTGTAAACTCCGATCACCTGCTCGTTCACGTCCCGTGGGGTATTATTTAATTTTATTTTCATTTCATTTCAAATTCAAGATTTTTTACTTGTTCGTCGTGCTCGAGTACGATAATATTTGTTAATATTACTACTATTCTTCGCGCTGATGTAGATTTTTATTTTTATTAGTTGTAAATTATATTGGTAAATAATATTAATGTACTTGTTGATTCTGCAGCTCCAAACTGGGTGCGACGTTTCAAGGAAGTTGTCCCGTCTGTGTACAAACCGGGAAGGTTCGATCATCCCTACGAGGCGACGGAATGGCTCAACCACTTTGCCACGCAGAACTCGCAGTTACTCAAAAAACTTGACGTAAAAATCTTACAAATACCAAATTTAATCATTGATTATCATTACGAAACATACACAGTTGAAGACACATAAAGAGTATACATGGAGCAAGCGAGAGAACACTCCGCAAGGCTCCCCGCTGATGAGCCTCGTCGAACAAGGCGTTAACCGAAACAAGTACGCCACGGACTGTGTCGGAGCGCTAATCAAAGAGCTCAAGCAACACGCTAATGAAGCGAAGTATACCAATGACTCAAAATACGTTCAATTATAATATAAATATAACTTGTACCGATAAATTTTACGTTATGAATGATTGCGTTTTGTTTTGTAGTTGCAAACTATTGGTAGCGATTGACGGGTTTAACGCTTTTCTGGTCGAAAAGTCCCGAGCTGTTCGGGAAGACAAGACCCCCATTTCTCCGCTGGACTTCTCGCTGGTTCAGTCGTTCCTCTCATTAACCAAAAGCGACTGGGTACAAACACAATACTCATCCTAAGGATAAAAATAATATTAAATTTTGTATCATAGGTTAACGGATCGGTTGTGTTGACTGTCGACACGCTAGCTACGACGGACGATCAGCGGGAATCTCACTTCCCGCGCTACCTCCTCGGCAAGAAGGGATTCGAGCTTCTCGACCCCTTCGTTCCCGTCGAAGTGAATAATTTTGACGAGAAGGAAATCACTTCTATGATCGACTACTACATTGACCGTCGCTGGCTGCAGCAACCCAAGGCCCACACTGAACAAGGCAGACTGGAACTGGCTAAAGTGAGCGGCTACAACCCATGGAAACTTATGGAAATTGTTGCTCCGTATTAAATGAAATATTAGTCCTGAAAATAAATAGAATTTTTGAGTTAAACGAATTTCGGTTCACTTTTAACTTAAAACGTGAACGCATATTCAAAAAGAAAGTAACAGAGAGTCAAATGCCAAATAGTTCAATCTGCAAAAGATGCCAGCGGCTAACAGCCAGAACCGGGCTGAAAGAAAACAGCTTTGGCTAGAGCAAAAATCAAAGTAACTGTTCAAATCTAATCTTCAGATTACGTGAGAAGGTAGTACTTTTAAGAGTAAACCTGTTGGTGGAAGGAACTTTGTACGTCTTGATCCTTACTCACTTAGTAACTTAGTTACTTTTGCCTCTGCAAGGATTGCGTCTTCTCATTGCCGAGAAGACAGTTCTTGATCGGAAGAGACCTGCATTTCAACGACAGGAACAACATCGAGACTGGCATCAGCTGAGGTGGCGAGTAGACTCTTAACCGTAAAGTCTGCTACTGAACCTTGGAGATATTTTTTTGTTAAAATGCATTCTTAAGTGTTTTGCCGCGGAATGACTTACAACCGCCTGTTTGTCAATTGTTCAGGCCAAAAGATATGTTGGGAACAACACATCTCGCTTTGAATCGGTCACTCTTCACTTTTCTAGGCACAAGGCTCATCATGGGGCGAGGGGGGGAGATCAGCACCACTGCATCGTTCTCCTTATTATTACCATACTTACACCTCACACATTATTCCATGCTGAGCTATTGATCTTGTAGTTACTTACTACAATCACTATATCCCCATTCTGGAAGCACCACAAGGTAGTGCACTAGACATGATTTATAGTATTTACCAATACCCTGCTTTTTAATATCAGAAAAATCAACAACTGCATTGATGCCGGACGCTCATCTGGATGGCAGATATCTTTTGTCACGACAGAGAAGATGATCCTATCCCATATCGAAGAACCGCTGCTAGACGTACTGAAGATTCTCAAGGTTCTCGATGCTTTTCTCGAAGCAAAATGTTTTGCTGTTTTTCATGAATCCCCGGGGCGCTACATGATGAAAACCGCCTTTCTTCACTACTTAGCCTCCACCAAACATGACCATGTTGACACTTTTTCTCTTACGGGGGCAGTGGTTGCAATAATGAAGACTCTGCGCCAAAAAGATTTGCAATTTCACATTAACTCATTTTTTCTACCTGAGTTGGTATGGAAGTTACAGTCCTCGGCTATTCAGGAGTATGAACCCCATGTCGAGAAACTCTTAACTGCTTCTCCACAATGTGATGGAAAACCAAGAACAGATTTGGTGTGCTGACCCATTCCAGCTCAGAGGATGCAGTTTAGTAGTAAGCATAGGGAAAAATCCCTACTAGGAATCCTACTAGGAATCCTACTAGGAATCTTTCTCTATGATTACCGCTAAAGAGGTGGCTCCAGGAGGAGGCGTTTGGTAGGTCTGCGGGCCGGCTAAAAGGTAGCACAATGAAGAGTTGAACAACTGCTCGTTACGCTACAGTGCTTCGTCACAAACTGAGTAAAAATTCAAGGAACCAGACTTTTTAAAACCTCGGTCATTTGCATACCAAATCTAATTTTAGCTGGAGAAATCAGCATACTAAATCAAAATGTAATCGCAGAAAGGCAAACAAATCTGCAATTTTATTAACTTAATATAAATACCAAATAGGCATCACATTAATTAATTTGAGGGCAATGGTATCAATGAAGGGTGGTTTTTACTTACTATAAATATCAATTAAGATTTACGTTAAGTTGAGGGTAGTATTATCAATGAAGGGTAGTTTTACTTAATACAAATATCACTAAGGTATCATGTTAATTCGACAGTAGAGATATTAATTTAGTGTGTTAGAGAGGAGGGGCTAATAAGCAGCAAAGGCAGGTGAGGTGGGTGGTTCTGGGTAAAAGAGGATGGTCTAGGTTGGTGAGGTCGGCGGCGGTGCGTGCGCCTAGGTAGAAATTAGCGCGACTTTATACGCGTGTTTCTCGTAAACGATACATTTGCACAAGAAACGACTATTTTTACTGTGATCAGCAGATTTTTCTCTAATTTTTGATACTAGACATGGTCAGAAACCCGAGGGTGAGTATACCAAAATTAAGCCCAGTAACCAAACAGGAAAAGGGGCCTGTGGGAAGAAAATTTCGTTTTTAAGCTCCCAACCGACCCGCACATACTGAAAGCTTTTCTTATAAGAATCAGAAGAGATATTGGACGAAAATTTATAGTAAGTATTATTCTGTGCACATTGCTAATCAATTTTATAAAGCCTCTGTGTAATTTTCATAGATAACGCAACACACCAAAATTTGTCCGGAGCACTACGCTGACGAGGACTTTAAAATCCGCGTTTCGTCACGAAAAAGACACTTAAAAAACCGGGTATCCTATCAACCAAGTTTGCATGGAACCCTGCTAAACAACCCAGAACATTACCAAAGAAAAGACAGGGAACAACCAGCTATCAGAGTTCAACCGAGGAGACCCCACCATCAACTGGAAAGTTGCAACCCGATTGTTTATTGAGCGAGGCATGAACGTTGCAGAAAATACTGGCCATGGAAAAGTATTTGAGTCTGAAAGCAATGAAGTAATTTAGTTTACTCATTATTTTTCATAATAACAGTCAAGCATTAATTAACGCTAAAAAGTAAACACAATAGATTCGGTGCAATGCTTCTTCTGTACTAACACTTGATACGACACTTCGATTTGTAGGTGCAAAGTGTAAGCTAGCACTTCCTCAGCTTATGACCCAAGCAACGATGTGGACAGTTTGAAATTAATGGTTCAAAGTTTACAACAGCAAATTTCAAACTTCGAAGTTTTGTTGGAAGAAAAGGAAGCTTTACTCCAGTCAGTATCTGCAGCGCTGGATAAAGAGAAGGATGAAAAACGTTCCTTACTAGACGATTTAAACACCAGTAAGAGGACCATTGATGTTTACAAGATCCAACTTCATCGTGTCAAGAAAAAGCAGTTTTCCTTTGAAAATATAAGGCAAGATAATACGGCGGTCCGGTTCTATACGGGAATGGAATCTGATGAGCAGTTCCTGGCACTTCACACTTTCCTTAATCCAGGACATCAGGCAGAAAACATTCGTCAGTCTCGTGGAGAAGAAGAAAGGACAAATGATTCTCGACAACGCCAGCGTTCGGGAAGACGTAGAATACTCTGCTCGGAAGATCAGTGACTGTTGGTCTTTTACAGACTACGGCTAAATCTCCTTGAATGTGATCTTGGACAACGATTTGGGATTTGCCCAACTTCAGTTAGCAGAACTCTTACAAGCTGGATCAAGTATATGTGTTTGCGATTGGGCCGTTGCAGATACGGTCAACAAAGGATTACACTGAGGAAACTATGCCCGAGTGCTTCAAAGAGAAGTATCCATCGACCCGAGTTATCATAGATGCTACTGAACTAAAATGTCAGAACCTGAAGTAGTTCATGAATAAATCAAGTTTATTTTCTCTTTACAAGGCCACTTATACCTACAAAGGATTAATTGGGATCGCGCCGAACGTTTTAATAACATTTCTATCAGCCCTTTACTGGGGATCGACGTCTGACAGACAAGTCACCATGTCTTGTGGCATACTGGACCAGGAATATCAAAGGGGAGACAGCATCATGGCGGATAAGGGTTTCGACAAAGCTGATATCTTGCCCTCAGGGGTTTCTCTCAACATACCACCTTTCTTGCAGTTTGGTCGTCAATTTACCTTGTAAGAAATGCGCGAAACGCAGGAAATAGCATCAGTTTGAATTTACGTGGAGCGCCGAATTGCAAGAATTAAAGCCTTTCGGATACTGTCTTCAATTATTCCGCAAAGGCTAACTCGCCTTGTGAATCAGGTATGGACAATATGTGCCCTAGTAAGTAATTTTCAAAGTCAGATAATACGCGACCCTGGCGATTCACCAATGGAGCCATGCATAACGCTGGAGTGTAATGACGAAGAAGAAATTGAAGAACTTCAATAAAATGTCTGACTCTATCTGACTTGTCTTGTTTATTGGATCGTATCTGATCGTCGTCTTTATCCGTCTTCACTTTCCTGTGTTTCAACTGTAAAGTGCATTCATGTTAGCTTGGTTTGCAATAGTAACAGTTGACAATACAAAAAAAGAAAGCACAGAGGCACATAAAAATAAAACAAGGAACAAACAAAATCACTGGTATCTAGATTAGATGCATAAAGAGAGCAAAAAAAAAAATCAAGGATCGTACGCTGAGGATTCTTTTTTTTGGACAAGAATGGAAGGACTTCTCCGAAATAAAACTGAGACAGAGATGAAAACAGAACCTCCCAAATCCGACTATCACATTTCAATCTTTGGATAAAAATACCTTTAAAGGTTAACGCAACAAAATCGCACCAACTGACCCCACAAATTGCCATTTGGCCCATGACCTGATAAAAACAATCGTGATTTTTCATGAAAGACAGAGATGCATTAATAAATTTGATGTAGTCGTTATTGCTCGAAAACTCCGATGCAGTTTTGTCCAGTGTTGTCCAGGGGCATTTGATCTCTACTATGCCATAAGGATCGTCCTCCGACATGTCATAGGCACGTCGATCGGGAGACGCTCCCAGCCAAAACATCTTGGGGTCGATTGCCAGCCCCGAAGGCGAAACTGAAACTCTCCTGCCAAGACGATACATTGTTGCAACGTAACGATTCACAGCATACGATTCGTACCTAATTCCATGGCGCGCTGGGTTTGAAATATTCTTTGGAAAGAAAAGATTAAAAAGCTACCGGTCAGTCCAGTCTTGCCTATGTTTCAGGGCTTTTCCAAACGGGTGTGGCATACTTAATACGACAAACTTCAACAATCGAGAAATTTATCTTCGTACCTGTTCACCCTGTTTTCTTTCCAAGTTGAACTCTTTTGCTGCGACCGGCTGTTGCGCTCGATGGAAATAGATCCTCCACTGTTACCTGCAAGTTCTCTAGGAACAAAACTTCTTCCGGATTTGTACTGCAGTAACCATAATGGGCATTGGTTGTCATCACGATTGCGCTGTACTCCTCTCGGCCATGCTTCGTAAGGTGTAAAGTTCTCTGATCCAAACTAGTCACAACCTAGGAAAGCAAAATAAGGTTCATTTTGTAAAATAAGCCTGGCGTATTAAAATATAATATGGTGTCGTCCTTACCTCAAACTCGTGCCTGTTTGAGTTCAGCTGGTGATCAAGGGTACACTTTCCCGGTATATCTCCAACACGAGATGCGCAAGCTTCAGGTTTCATTGACCGGGCAGACGGGCCGGAAACCTGACTTCAAGACAACTGAGATATAAACTAGTAGTTTTTTGTTTGAATTGACTGGGGGATATTATTAGCAAGTTGGAAATGCAATTCACCGTAGTACTGGTGGTCTAATGGTGCGGCATGATACTGCGAGGCGGCGGGCCGTGGGTCCGTGACCTGGCAACAGCCACATTTTTTGGCCCCAACAGGAAGAGGATGCCATATTGAACTTATCTGGTATTAATCTGATTTATTCTATTTCATTTTATTTGCAATGCTTCCCCACAATTTAAAAACCTCTTATTTATGATTTGGTCGGAATTTGAGATGGAAAGAATTGACCTTTAGTATGCAAATACGACTTAAGAGCATAGATGGGCGGATTAGCAAGAATTTAAGCCGGTTCAAGTTCGGTTCAATGTGTTAAACGTTGCTAACGGTTTGGTTCGGCATGGTTCGAGAAATCGAAGCACATGGTTCGGTTCGGTTCGGTTCGGTTCGAAAAGAAAATAACTACAAAATTAAATCTTAATTTTCCGAAGTATGTTTCCTGTTGCTGAGAAACACTGAATACGAATAGCAAACGAACAATCCAATATAGGTCTACAAGAAATCTCATGGGATCAGCTGGAACGCTAAGGCAAGAAGATTTGACCGGACGGTTTTCCTACGAAACCGTTCTATTTCGTAGAATTTGCCTGTTTGCAATTAGTCCTATCTGCTTAGGTTTCTCTTTTTTCGAGTCGAAATTGGACCGAAAAAACGGTTTGAGTTCGGTTCATCTGTTTCGAATTCCCGGTCCGGTTAGGTTCACGGATTACAAAGTGATTGCACGGCTCGGTTCGGTTTACGGTTTTGAAAAAATTGAACGGGTTTAGTGGTTCGGCTTACAAAAACGGTTTAATCCGCCATCTCTTCTTAAGAGCAGGGGGATCCGCAACCTGAAAAATTGGGAAAGTGTTTTGTAACACAGTGATGACTCTTGAAGGGTCAACACACACTGAATTACAGTGATTAAAATTGATTTTGAACTGAAACTCATTGAATTTTCCAAACAGGGAGGATTGCAATAGGGCCCGTGCGTAGACTGCAGCGCCATTCTGGTGGTGGCGTATCCGAACTACGCCCGGGAGACGTGCGGTTTACGCCATAAGGAAGCATTCTCAAATCACCATTTTACTTACACGAATTTTACAGTTTTTCCCTGCCAAGCATTTAAAATTATGAGCAATAATAACTGCTGTGTTGTAGGATGTTCTATTACCAGGAAAAAATGTCCTCAAGGAACGAAATTTTACTCGTTTCCTAGAGAACAAGACGTTCGCTTCCCGGGACGTCGACAACAGTGGATAAACCTGATTAGACGCCAGAAATCCAGGTTTGCAGGAATTATTTTTACTTTAGTCATCAACTTGTCTTTTTCATCATTGATGTTCAATGTGTTACTTGATTTATATTTTCTTGTTTCAGTACTGATGCGTCCAATTGGTCACCAACAAAAAATTCACTTGTTTGCTCTCAACACTTTGTTGATGGTAAAAAAAGTGACAATCCTCTGTCTCAGTCCTACAATCCAAGCATATTCCCAGACGTGTACAAGCAGCGGGCTCCAAGAAGTAATGAGAAGTCTGATGAGCGGCATAAAAGGTTCCAAAGACGAAGACAACTGCCAATTACAGACAGCAGGCAGCGAGCAGAACGTTCGGAGCAGGAGGAAGCGTCATGGAGCCAGGCTGAGGAATCAATGTGTATAGATTTCCAGGATGAACTGCTTCCGAAGCAAACCTCACAGGCTGTACAAGTAAGCTTTCAGTAGTTTTTCTGATTTGTTGATATACAGCTGACTAATTGTGGGATTCTGTCATAAAGGTGGACATCACCTTTGAAGTAGAAGCCCACATTTCAGGCTTCAGCTTTTCCTGCGAGATGGACGGGCTGTCAAAGGGCACCTCAGTTTACATCCCTTCGGTGACCACCAAGAACACCCAGACCAGCACGTGCGGCATCACACGAGACGTTGCTGTGGGTCTGACACGGCAGAAAGCGATCTTAAAACCTGTGGTGAAAGAAATTTTTTCCATGGGTACGAGAGTGTTTTGAATGATGACATGATGGTTGCCCTTTGCGGGGTTTCGCTTCGTCTTTTTCATGTCCTTCTTGAACCAGTTAAAAGTAAGGGCGGCCGCAAAATAAGTCATGAGGATAAGCTGATGATTTTCTTGATGAAAATTAAGCACGGTATATCATTTATTGCAATTGCTGCGTTCTTTGGAATTCATCGCACAACAACTGCCAGGATTTTTACTGACATTTTGCAAATCATGAGCTCTAAGTTCTGGCACTACGTATTTTGGCCGAGCCGCTTCGCTGTCCGGAAGAGTATGCCGGATCAATTCAAAAAAAATTACCCCAACTGTCGGGCCATTATAGACTGCACTGAAATTCCTCTGGAGCGACCCAGTACCGTGGAAAAGCAGATATTTTTTTACTCTCATTACAAAAGCAAATTCACAGCGAAGTTCTTAATGTCTATTGCACCAAACGGCTTCATTTCATTCGTATCGCATGCGTATGGCGGCCGTTCTACGGATGCCAACATTACTGTGGACTCTTCATTTCTTGATTTGGTTGAACCAGGAGACGTCATATTGGCAGACAAGGGTTTTCCTCAGATTAGAACATCTCTTGCTAGTAAGCAAGTAGAACTTGTCATGCCACCGTTTGCGTCAAAAGAGAAACCGCAGTTTACTGCGACTGAGATGGAGGAGTGCTACGATATCGCCAGTGTTAGGATTCATGTGGAAAGAGTCATAGGCCAGGTCAAACGTTTCAGGATTTTGTATGAGATTAATAATGATTTACTTCCCTTTATCGACGAAATCTTCCGGTTTTGCTGTGTTCTTACCAATCTAAGTAGCCCCGTTGTGACATAGAAGAAAAAAAAAATGAGAGGCCGTGTTTTCTTTTAACGTGTATCTTTGTTTTCATTGACCAGAAGCGGTAAAAAATGTTCAAAATAAAACTCGTGAATTTTTGGCACAACCTCTGAAAGAAATGTCTCGTCTCTTTCCAGAACAATCACAAGTACTTGCTTGGGGGAATAAATGCAAAAATGGCACATATTCAAGTTGAGTACATAAAGGGAAATTTGGACTTGCGTATAATACACATGTTTCTTCGATAGCATGGGCTGTTCATTTTCGAACACTAAATACGACAAGTTGGACTTCCCCGATTCAAAATCAACAATATCAGTTTCCGCGCATGACGAGGGACATTTCACCTCAAGGAGCATCGGGGTCTCATTCAGATTCATTGGATCTATATAAGAAAGACCATCTGGGCTGCAACAGATCCAGGGTTGGTCTTCTTTTATTACTAGGCCAGAATTTATGATGATTCTTTTCAGAGAAGAGGAATAAGTTTCGATTGCTTTCGGCTCGTTCTGCAGCCCATACTGAGTGTTTTTGGAGGAAAATGTCTTGGCAGAAAGGAGGGATTTTGCGAGGGATCCAGGATCACTGCGACGAGTTTTAATTCTGTGTGCCGCGGAGCTGCTGGAAATGCGGATTCTCCGTTCATCCTTCCACCTCTGACTTGAGCTTTGACTTAAGGTCTCAAAGCAAACGTTGAACAAGTCTTGCTCAGAGAGTTTTACTCTGGAAGAATAAACCTCGTTCTCCTCAGGCGACAGAAAATTCTAAATAGAATGGATAATTCATTTAGTCCAACGTTTAAAAGTAAAGCGTATTTAGGTACTTCAGGTTTAGTAAGTTTGACAGAACTTCCTCGTGCAGTGTCAAGTTTCCAGGCTGAGTACTGTCTGAATAACTTCTTCCTTTCAGATATCCCAATGAAAATCCTTGCAACATTTCGCTCTTTAACTTCTTTGCAGACAGCTTCTAGTAAATCGCAGAGCATGTCTTCAACTGCTTTGAAAGGTTCAGCAGCAGCTTCCTGTAATAAAATCTGAACCAATGGTGAGTCAGCTGAACCAATCTGCAGCGCTTCAACCGGGCACATTCTGTGATCGACAACTTCTCGCTGAGCGACTAGATCACGGATCCTCTTGGCTCTGCTATATTCTTCTCTCAAAACCTTTACTGGTTTTCCCCATTCCTGTGCAATGCTAGTTTTAGAAACTGATGGTTGATTTACCACAGCAATTGTGGCAGCGATATGTTTGCAAATGCTGTTTCCAGCGGGACAAGCGCAGCAACTCTCGACAACTTCTCGGGAGTTCTTATTCACCTGTGGGACAAGAAAACATTATGTTATACTACAGTCGGGAAATAGAATATGTTTATCTTACTTTGAGTGTTCCGCAATAAGGCTGCTCCTTAACATTAGTTTGCCGTACTACCGTAAACTTTATAGAAGAAAATGCATCCCCTTCATACCAGCTTTCTTTCACATCAGTTACATGCCTGGATAGCTTTTCTCCCTTCTCTTGCGTACTTTGGCGCATATTTTTAATAAATATTGGTTGAAAACCATATTTGAGAACGAAATTTCGCTTTGTTTCCATTACGAGAAATGTCATAACATCCCGGGTCTAGTTCGTCGCTTCACCGCTAGGAGAAGCGACGACAGCGCCTCTATAGGCTAAGCTCGGGCCCTATTGCTGCCACGCGGTCGGCCACGTGGTGGCTTAAAACTTCTCGTTCTTTTTAATTCTTTTCAATCACTGAAATATTCATAAAACTTCAACAACTTTTTTTCCCTGTAATTATAGTGTTTTTTTTTTAAATATTATTTCTCATTTTATTAATTTTTTATTTAACTTTTTCAACTGGTACTCGATACCAATTAATCGATTACGACGCGAGGTTATATAGAGGCCGCTCGCGGCTGCCAACGTGTCAGTTCACTTTGCGGTAGTGAAGGATGGACTACTCCGTCCACCAATTTTAAACACGCAAAAATACGTATTTTAGCTTCAGTCCCCCGTTTCTTAACCAAATCAAGAACGGTATTTTAATCGTCTACGGCCTTTGAGCCTTTTTCCTTTATCCATTTTAAAGTTTTAGAGTTTTCTGGTTCTATTTCGATTTATTCGGGGCTTAGGACAATTATTTTCCAAGGCTTTGGGTCTCTGTGGCGTGGGTCACCCAGCACAGAGACTCAGTGAACTTTTCAACGTCGTATTAGGTAGCTTCCGAACATAGCGGTTCAGCTAAAAAATACTAATATACCCAAACATTAATAAAGGGTATTGTTGGGGTTGTATGACCTAAATAACCGACCAGCAGGGCCAACTGCGAATTGATGGCTGGCAGGAGATTTGATCAGTTGAGCGGTACTGTCTTTCAAGTCCTCGAGATATTCATCCCGAGGTCTTTTGCTGGCCCCGTAAAGCTGAAACTTGTCAGGACCACAATCCGTTAGTTTAAAAGAGAATCCATCTCGGCTCCTGACTTGCCCCCACTGTTGAGGAAGCTCAGTGCAGGTTAGTTCGCGAGGAATTTCGGTGTAGCCATTTTGTTGGTACACCATAAGCAGCTTCGGCAAGGCAATTGTGTGATTAGAAACACCTGACAGGCCGACAGTGCAGCTACACTGCGCTTTTTTGACGCAGTGTGGCTGACCATTTTGTTCTCGTAGAGTTCTTTCCACGAGGCAGAACGATATGTTGTGCGGTGACTCTGTCTTTCTCATGCTCCTGAAACATATTGTCCTGACACTGGTTACTTTCTTTGTATTACGGAATGAAATTTCAACATTATTAACATACTGTTCCTTTAAAAATAAATCACTACGATTAAAATGCCGGGCCGAGGATGTGGACGAGTCGTAATACTTTTTTATGAGTTCTGGCGTAGTTTTCGGTACACTTATCAAAGATTTGGACCACACCAGATTGCTAAGGGACGCCAAACCTTTTGAAGTAAAATTTGTAGCAGTTTGGTCCTTTAAATTCACAGAAAAGCGGTTTATAATTACATTAAGTCCAATGGCAAACGCTTGTTTACCACTACATTGAGCTTTCAACTATCGACATCTCGTGGCGCTACTTTATCTGGGACGTAGTCTATTGGTATAAGCTGATAGTAAAAATAAACTCATTCAAAAACGATAGGTTGAAGTCAGTGGATATAACCTTAGTTTTGGTTATGCTAAAAAAACTTGATGGCTTTCATTCTTTTCCACCTTTTGGTAACAGCTCGTCGAAATGCTGGGTAGAAAAGGTATAGATGATGCTGTTGAGAGCAGAATTGATTGGTAATACAAACACTGCAATCCATGAGTAGGCTTGCTTGAAAGAAACGTCAGCATGATATTTGCAATCAAGTTTCTGAATCAAACCGTATTTGATAATTCCCAAAAGATGAGGTTCGCCAAAGAGACGAAAATAACTGGCACCCAGCACAGCATATCTTTGCCGACAATCAAGATGATCTTCCAAAGAAATAGTGTTTCGGTTTTATCGCGGCTAATTCTGGCCTCCCTTGTCGACTGCTTCACAGTGTGTGGTGTCGTGACGTAGCATACCATAATAAGGACCATCGACGAAGTATTGGTTCCTTGAAAGTAAAAGCAAAACGCTGAAAGAATCTTTTCAGCTAGTACAAGTTGTTTTATCCTAAACTTTAAGAGTTCCTGGTCAGCCACCGACCAAGTCGGACGTAAAAAACTAAGTTCTGTAAATTTGTGTCAGAAACGTTTGCAAAGTGAGTGACTTATGAGTAGAACGAACGAGGCAAAGAGAACGGCCTGCCCGATTCTAAATACCCGAACTTCAAACCATAATGGTACAAAAGAACAAATCTGACGACACTCCCGGAAAACAGGGAAATCCCGAAAAACACTATAAAAAACGTAAGTGCTCCAAATGTGACCAACGTTTTGATCCCAAGAGTGCCCAGCAGCTATGCAGCCCAGATTGTGAAAGGCAAGAAACAGAAGAAGACAACTATGATAAAACTGGAGAGACATCCCTGGGGAATCCACGTCAAGGTCCCATCAGCCAAATCCTAAATAGTTAGGTAGATATTCTCGCGAAAAACTTTTGAGGAATTTCTCAGAAAATTTAAAGTCCTCGTGGAACAAGGAAAAAGAAAACTCAGACAAATCGCAGCCATGCAAACTATGATTCAAAACCTAACTACGATACTGCACACAGTACTCGAAGAAAACAAAAACTCAAAGCCCAACTCGGGCTCTCGTCTGCCAAACCGTCAGCTTGGAAGAAGTTAGCCGCCATGGTATCGAACGAAGCGCCCGAAACCCTCATCGATGTTAACGATCCGAGGTGAGCATCACCATCCAACAGCTTGATAAAGACAAAAGAGCCACGAACTTCCCGCCAAAGCAGTTGAAGGACAAGGTAATCACTGACTTCAGATTGTTCAGATTCCTAACAGGCGTAACTTCCACAAAGCTGACTGGCCCGCCGTACAATCATTCTTACAAACTCAGTTAGCAGCAAAAGCGTTCAGCTACAACCAGAAATGTAAATCCCAGCAAGAATTAGACAGCATACTGAACTGGTTAGAATTTACTGTACAGCAAGCAGTAGAGAAATTTCTACCCGTCTGTAAGTCAACATTGCGGAACCATCCTTGATGGAATCAGGAACTGACTGCACTGCGCAAGAAAGCTTCCAGATTCCGGAATATCTACTTCCGCACAAGACGAGAGGACCACAAGGAAAAATGGAGGGTAGCCAAGAATCAGTTCACGAATGCCTTCAGACAAACCAAAACAGCATACTGGCAAAACAACTTTCTTCCATGACCCAAACCGAGGCATGGAATCTCATAAGAACCTACTCAAGATCTAAACCTCATAGCCACGGAATTGAATTAGTCGAGATACCGCACTTACCGAACTCCCCAGACCTACCAGAGAAACTTACACAGATCGGAATAGACTGTCTTCAAGGAACCCTTCCAGCCATTTCAGGATGAAAATAGCCCAATCAACACCGAGACAACAACTGATCCCAATAACCGAGTCCGAAGTCCGCGAAGCCATCCTACCCAGTGAAAAAATAATGGTGCGTTAAGGAGCCTGAGACATATCCTGAACGTATCTCGACTGGTCACATAAAGTATAGGCATATTCAGGTTCCTGAACCTACTGAAATTGGCCCGTTTTTCAGATGTTTCGGGTACCTGATTTTGTTCCCTTTTATGTTTGTTTAGTATGGATTTAGGACACTCGCAGCGTCCTGAATTAAATAAATTTGGGATCCTGAGGATATCCCACGTGGCACTAGTTTAGTGTCCTTTAAATATCCTGAATTCAATGGATTCTGGATCTCGAGGATATACTACGTGATGCTAGTCCAGCGTCCTTCAAATATCCTGAACTGAATGAATTCAGGATCCCTAGTACATAGTGAATGATCTGTTTTAGGGGTCCTTAGAGTATCCTGAATTCGAGAACGTAAGGGTCCTTAGCCCATACTGAACGTACGAGGAATCAGGATCCTTCCACTACTCTGAACCACGAGAAGTAAGCATCCTAACTATGTCCTGAATAATCTGAATTTTGAATCCTTAAATCATCCTGAATTATGAGGATTAAGTATTCTTCTAATATCCTTAATTCAATAGTTGAGAGTCCTTAAGCTATTCTTAATGCATCCTTGCAAACGATTTACCTCATGACCTTTCAGCATCTAAAATATCACAGGTTTTCATAATAAACAACGCCAAGTTGTGTATTAAATATGGTTAAAAGGAGATAAAAGGAGAAAAAAATACACATAAAATGCTGATGAAAAATAATAATAAATAGAAAAAGCTTGAGTTAAATGAATTTCTTCTGATGAGTCTAATCCGTCCGTTTTAGTAGTTTGAATCTTCCTGGTCCAGCATCTCGTTGGTTCCACTCATCCTGGACTTCTTTACGGTCGTATTGTTCCAACGGTCGTCGTCATCGGAGGATGAGGATCTTCTGAACGCTACTTCTGGAGCTTCCTTACGCTTCGGTGTCTTCACGGGTGGTTTTCTGAGTTTCCCAGTTAGCTTTCTCTTCTGGTATGAAGCCCTGTTGTCCAGACACCTTCGGATTTTGTAGCAGATGCTCCTTCCGGTGCATTCCCGTTCCATGGTGGCGCAGCATAGCATGACATAACCTGTGGTAACAAAACAAAGGGCCTTTTAAATTGGTAAACCATACGTGACCAGCTTATTGGATAATATACGGGTGATAAGGGAGATCTTTGCAGAATCCATAGTAGAGATCGTGTTATTCCTCATCTCGTGCCCGAAAATCGAATCCATGAGTCGACTCGTCATTTGTCTGAAATCAGCCGCATAATTGGCGTGATGCAGGTCCACTTGATTCATATGCTGCAGAATTTCCGTGTAAGACGAAAAATCATAAAAACGTTAGTAACGATGAACGATTTTTCACCGAGAAAACAGTATTACCTCGATTTTCAGCATTTCGTCGTCCTTCCTGTCCCCGAAGGTCTGGAAAAGTGTCTCGGCTTCTTCCTTTGTAATGCAATCTGGAAACAAAATTGCGTTAGTAAGGCTATAGCGGTGCAATTGACATCGACTCACCTCGTTTACTTACATTTCCCGGAAGATTTCTCTGCTGCTGCTTCCAGCCTTGCTAAGCGTTCCTCTAGTGCATTTTGATCCTTCAGTTCTGCAATGATAACTTTTTAAGTAAACTTCGGTGTAAAGGTTAAAAAAAAAGAAAATACTTGTCTTCAACTTGGCAACGGTCCTTTTGAGCTCCTCAACCTCAGTTTTTAACTCCAGTGCCTGTGGGCTGCTTCTGAATTCAGTTTCTTGGATAAGCCTGCTATGCCTCTTCCATGCATCCGAGTCAGGACCCTTCTGTGTTAGAATATTGAAATATAATGCAATTATCTATGAAAGTTTTAAAGTTATAATTTAATATAACATGAAATATTTATTAATCGTTAAAATAATTATTGCATACCTTGCTTATTTCCATGCTTTTTGCAGACGGCCCGTTTTTCATAATTTCTGGAAGTTTTTCTTCAAGGACTGAACGACTTTCTAAAAGTGACACCAATCAATTAATCTCGGCTTATTACATCAGGATATTTCTAGTAACAGATACTTCTATAACTAATTTGCATGCACTTTTGTTCCTACCATTTTAAAAGTTGCCGATGGAAAAAATGACTACATAATATATTATAGGGTCTTAAACGTCGACGAAAAGTGTACAAAGATTATTTGATTGCATGTGATAACACGTAGATTACATAGAAATAACAGGTTGATAACAGTGATAACTTGACCTAGGACTACGAAGATTGTTGGAGTTGCGGATTCCTTGGTAATATAAAACATATTAGCGGACTGAAGAGAATTTTAAACCGGTTCAAGTTTAAAATCTAGTATTGTACTTCTCAAGGAAAGTGAAAACGGAATGTTTGAACTTTACTCTGTTTCTTCGAACGTGCTCTTCTGGAACTAATCCTTTACTTTGAAATACTTCCCTTGATCCGGTTCACAGATTTCAAAGACATTTAACCACTTCAGTGACTTGGCATTAAAATAAAGGTCAATCCACCCATGTTTCTTATATTACCTCATTTTAGATAATAGCACTAAACTATATTATTAAATATTTCATTACTATATAATCTGCATTGTATGTCTATGTCATTATTATGCTTATTTAATGTAGTCTTGACATCTACAAAAGAAACAAATGATTTCTTACTATCTTTATCTATCACTCTCCTTGGGTAAAGTTTTGCACCCCGGTATGGATGTTGCAGGCAGCAGGTCCTTCGCCAATGTAAACCTTGTTGGGATCTTCGAAAATTTTTCCTGAAAGAACGGTGTCTTCCGGCTGGATGCTATACTTCTTCTCGTTGACCCACAAAACTATTACCCAAGTTACCACCATGGCAGAAGTTGCTTACGCGCTGCAGCCGCCATTTTTTTGCTGTTTCCCCTTTCGGATTACTGCTGGAATAAAGAAAATAATTTTTACGCGATTCTTACACACCAAAGTTAGAAAACATAGAAGCTCATAAAGGTATGAGTTTAGACTTATCGTTAGGTTTGTTGTTTCCTGCCATTTTGAATCAAATTTACTTTAACTTGATAGAGACAGTTTGGCGTGATTTGCTCACAGAGACGAAGTAACTGAAACTGCCACCAAGTGGCAAGCGTAACGGTCAAGCCGACCTTACTTTGACCTTTGACTATTTGAACCTTGAAGCGTTGTTGTCATGTTAGTTATTTAATAATCTCTATTCCAACATAAATTATCAAATACATGCAAGCATAATAACTCAAAAACTGTTGATATTCTATCCTTTCAAAATTTTAGCTAAATCACTTTAAAACGTTATGTAATTTAATGAATGGTATTAATGCATTTAAAACTTTTTTAAACATTAGTTAGTTTTCAATTAATTTAACTCTTCTTTGATTTTACTAACACTAAGTGAATGTTTTGCTCGCAAAACCCTTAGTACGGAAGCCGCTGGTCAAGACGGAATACCATTTGCATTCTGGTAAAAAACCTCTGGAAGTCCTACTGCCTGTACTAAGATACATCTATAATAGCAGTCTGTACCTCGGCAACGTTCCAAAGCAGTGGAAACACTCGAAAATAATTATGTTGCCAAAACCGAATAAACCTGATTGCAACTCAGCTTCTTCATTCCGGCCAATTTCTCTCCTCCAAACTATCTCCAAGGACTGGAAAAGATCATTTAGAAACGGTTAATTCATCTCGCGGAGAAAAGAAAACACTGGCACCAAAATCAGCTTTGGCTTTCGCCCCAATTCTTCAGCCGAAGATGCCTTAGTCTACCTAACTGAAAACATCTACCGGGCTTTCGACAGAAGAAAAATCCTTACAACAGCCTGAATTGACAATGAAAAAGCATTCGACAGTTTAAATCATGCAATGCTGCTCAAACAACTTCGAAGCAGGGGCGTACCTCCAATCTACATCTCATGGTTAGAAAGCTTCCTAACATTGCGTACGTTTCAGCTGGAAGCAACAGGAGGACGAAGCAGCATTCTAACACTTGCAACAGGCGTCCCACGAGGAAGTTCACTCTCCCCGACGCTTTTTAACTACTACATTTCTGAAGTAGTAGGATTGTTAAACACTCCGCGCTGCACAGTGCTTGCGTTCGCCGATGACATTCTGCTGTTTGTGTCAGGGAGAAGCTGCAAGGCAAATACCGTCATTCTACAAAGATCTGTGAACAAGCTGGCGGCTGCAGCTAAAAAGATCCTACTTAAGATCAATCCAACTAAAACCATCGTCACTCATTTCCCTCGTAAACAGCAAATTAACAAGGGAGGTATCACACTCGAAGGTATAACAATTCAACCCAGCGACACCCTTTAGTATCTAGGACTCAGACTGGATGCCAGACTTAATTGGGAGGGGGAGATCGCGCTCGGCTGTAGGAAAGCAACCTTCATCTTACAACTGTTCCACCCGCTGCTTTCGAGAGGAAGCAGAATGCAAGCACTAGTTGTACTACGACTACTGCGAGCGAAAATAATGCCTATCCTGCTGTACGGTGCTGGCTGCTTCTCCCGAATCTCTATCGCAAATATGAGGGAATTGGACCGTATCAGAAAAGATTTTACTACTGGTTAGCGGCAGCTCAAGATCAGTAGCCTCCAAAGCCCTGTGTGTAGAAACGGGTTCTCTGCCGGTACAGTACCAGATCATGGAAAAAACCACCCGTCACAGAATCAGCCTAGCCTACAAACATACCGATAATCCGGTACGCCAACTGATCGTCAACCAGGCTTACATGTATAGGCACAAACGGTACGAGACCGCCATGACACCGGCAACTAAGAGAATAATTGCCATTAATCCACATTTTGGTCCTAAAAATCTTACTTCTCCGATCCCTTACCACCCTGGAGTACTGAGCCCCCTAAAATCACACCAGTCATTCGGCGTCAGCTTTCACAAACAATAGACTTTCTGCTCTCTCGCGACCCTTCAGAAGCGCTCATTTTCACGGATGCTTCGGAAAGCAACGGCGATGTAGGCTTGGCATTTTACCACCCTGGAGTGGAATACACTAGAAAATTTACACTCCTAGCCCATTGGTCGAGTTTCCACGGTAAAATTATTGCTATCCCTCTAGCAATCCATTACGCAAGGGATAAGGGTGACTATTGCATCAGACTCCCTCTCTGCTATACACGCTCTCACCAACCCGTGGAGACCAATAGATGACGCCGCAAACTACAGTTGGAAGAACGTCAAATAACTCAGTAAGAAGATACAAATAGACTTACTTTGGGTACCAAGTCATATCGGAATCGCTGGCAATAAAATGGCAGACAGGCTAGCCAAGGAAGCCAGTTCCTCCACGGCCGAAAAGCCACTCATTCGCCTGGGAATCCCTCGATGCCATCTCAAAACCTCGATCAGACAGGAATGCTGGAAACTGTGGCAGGAAGAGTGGGCCAGTTTGAAAACCGCAAGAAATCTATACAAACTACAACCCTCAGCTACGAAATACTCCTCCATCCCCTTGAACCTTCCTAGGAACCTAAATAGCCTTTACTATCAACCTACGCAGCAATTTCTAATTCCACTCCTGAATATCTTCACACCATAAAGAAATTTCAGTCACCCCTATGTCCGCATTGCAAATCCCTCGGAAACTCCACACATATCCTACTGAAATGCCCTGTGACTGCAGACCAACGTCGGACTGTGATGGCCATCCTGAAACGATGCTGGATAGGAAAACTTTCACTGAACCTTTGCCTTAGCAACCCTCAGGAGCCCATCCTGAATGCGTTGCTCCAGCTATTTAGTCACTATTCCGGAACAATTAAAAATCGTTGATTTTTTTTTCGTTATTTTATTTCTCTTTCTTTTCATCATTGTTTACTTGTGTTGGTGGTAGTAAAGAATGGGAATATGTAGATTTGGTTTCTTTGACTTTGAATTGGTGGTGGCGAAAAATCGGGGACAGTAGTTTTAGTTTAGTAGCATTGTAGAAATTTTTAAAGTTATATTATATTCGATTGGCAAGTGTACTATGTATTTTTGCGTGCCAATAGGATGAAAGCCTTCGCCGAGAGTAATAAATAAATAAATAAACTTTAAGAAACGAATCTTGCAACACGTTATCCAAACGAATAAAAAAAGGAAAACCTCAATATTCCGAACGAAATTTCTCTATCCGAGAATCGTTTGTTGAGAACACTCATACCGACGAAAACGAAGAAAGAGTACTCCCATCCGGGCTGCTGGTTTGTCCCATGAGTCATTTTATCCGCAACCGAATAGCTTGTCGTAAGAGGAAGAGCAAGACAGACACTGGAGTTCCCGTAGAAATCTCTAGTAACATCAGAAAAGTATTCAGTTATCATAACCCGAGTAACGAGTGTTGTAGCAGTGTAACATTCTGTATATTTAGTGGTTCTTCAACATAATGAAGATGTTACTAGTCAAATTTTTACCGAAAGTAGTCGGTTGGCAAAAGAAGTATCCCCGCCAACATCACAGCCAGTCCAAAGGAGACACCGTAAACGATTGTGATGCCTTTAGTGGACACTTGATTAGCCCCACCTGCACTAGTCAGTTTCCAGAACCTCTCCAAACTAAGAACTACAAAAGAATGGGCAGTCAGCTGCAGAGTGTACATGGAACGAAACGACTATTGACTTGTTAAGGTAAATACGGAGAGCTCGGAAGAAAAGACGCAGGAAAATCCTGCAAGTTTGCAAATCCACGAGCTCCTCCAGTTTTCGTCCTGCAGGATGTAGTATTCGCGAAAGTGCCAATCGGCAGATGTGATGATCAACAGAAACACTCCCATGAAGAAATCTTCTGACACTCGCCGCCTCCTAAAGTAAACCAGGTACACATTTACGATCAGTGAAAATCATTCTGAAACTAGATCGCATGTAAAATATCAGTTGAAACATCTTTGTACACGAATAATTCAGTAAAGTACTAGTATAACCCATAAATGAAGTAAAGTGCAAGAATTTGGTAGAAAGCAGAAATTTTCTAACTGTCAAGTAACATTCTCTCGGACTCTGCATCCTTAGGATTCTTACCTGGAAATTCTTTCACAAGGATTCTTGCAGAGCTGTAATCTACTAATCAAGAGGAACTGAATTAGTGGATTAAAATTAAATGAACAGTCACGAAATACTTGCGATAAAAAAAAGAAAATAGGCAGCTGTCATCCACAAGACTCTGAACCACAGGGATATTTTCAGTTGTCGATGCCAAATGGAGCTGTTCAAACAGGTATCTAGTTATTGCCTGCAACAGTGCATTAGTGACAGTAAAACATTAGCAGTATTGCAACAGTAAAATTAGGATCATTTAGCAAGTATATCGAACAATTTCTGTCAGTGATGGGCAAATCCAAATTAATTTTGATTTGAATCAATTTCAAATCAAATCAAATCATGATTCAAATCATTCAAATTTGATTTAAATCAAACCCATGATTTGATTTGACAATTCAAATCATTTTCTAATTTTCCCTTCTTGTCAACTAAAACCAATATTTTAAAAAGATTTTCTGCAAAAATAGTGTCTTCTGAATCTTACTCTGTACCCCAGGCATCTAAACATTTAAATTCTGTCGCGCTTCACACCCTCCGTTTGCTGTGCTCTGTACATCTAAACTGAATGTAAGAATATCCATACAAAGATTTCACATAACAATGTGGTAGCCATCCACAAGTCTCAATCGTAGGTTACAATGGTATGATTTAACAGACTTGATTTGTGGAAAAAGAGCTATGCGTTTGTGAAGTCGTACACGTGAGAGATAGTGTCGACCGCATCACATCCGTATCCCTATCCACATCACTCCTGAGTCGGTTTCGACAAGTTAATTTAGCTAATTTTCCCAGTAATTTTCAACACATCCGAACATCATATTGCTATGACTTCTCCACTGTTATAAATAATGCACTTAACGGGATGGTTGGAAATGCAAACCAAGATTCCAAGAGCCCAGTCTTACTCTTGAATATTCACCTAATGCTCGATAATTTTTACCATCTATTACATTGCATTGAAATTCATGTTACGTTGAAAGCGCTACGTTTCGTTAGAAAGAAAAAAGAAAAAGAGAAAAGAAAGCTATGTTGAATTCAGTTTTTCCTGTGCAAAATATAGTTTGGAAGTTGGTTTTACAAGTAATTAGGCGTGTGAAAGGTGTATACACCTTAGCAAAAGAGCGCTGTACATTGCCACACGCGCTATCGGAGTTATCTTTTTAATTCAAGTGGCCTAGATTCAATCACTCTCAAGTGGGTCAATGCACGACATCCACAAGATTCATCACAACTGCAGAAGAACTATTAGTTACCTCGAGAAAAGTATCTTGCTAATTTGATTTGAAAACGATTGGATTTGATTCGAATCAGTTTTTTAAATGATTTGATTTGATTTGATTTGAAGCGCTAGAAATTCCAAGATGATTTGATTTGATTTATATCATTTTTTGCGTTGATTTGCCTGTCACTGATTTCTGTTAAAAAAGATTCTAGAGAGTACTTACAAAGGAGGTCCAAGGATTCGTACTGTATCAGAGACTGCAGATGCGCAATTTTATCCTTGGCGTCTTAAACTTGCCTCGCACAGACTGAAACCGGTTATCTTTGACCACAAGAACCTCAGCACTCTTTACCAATTTTATATTTGGATACAAAAAAAAAGAGATTTGAATATCTCATCCTCTGATGGCAAGAGTTGTTCAGTACAAAACTGTGAAATCAATATCAAGTTGGGAAATACGCAGTTTCCTTTGAAGCCAACCACAAACCGGCAGGATATTCCCCGCAAAGAGTGGGCAAGTTCTCATTTGGTTAAACGCAATACTTCCCTCGTTTTGTAAACCGATTAGAACTTATCAATTAAGTTTTGTTTTTTGTGCCATCTTAATACTGCGAATTGTTCCAGTGACCATCGTTCTACAGGAAAAAAATCCTCTCCTCAGTAGCCAACTAGACATCTCGCTTGCTAGGTTTGTAGTTATTACAGCAAAATCAAACGTTCAGGCTTGAACTTTTCGGACTTCTTAGTCTTTACAACAATCGAATGGAACACAACAGGTCTCCACTAAATGTTGAAATAACGTTGGTTTACTCTACATTGCATCATGTATAAAATAGATGTGCTCGATTTTTGTATTGAGTTTCATCAGTTATTTTTAACTTGTTATAAACAAACGAGTATATACTAGTATACGATATATATACGATAGTATACTTCCAAGTGATATAATATTACCTGAGAAACGCAGCCATAGACGTATCCTATGGGCGACCATTTGGCTGTAGAAGCGTGCATTGATGGGATCCTGATACTCCTTGACATCAGTGCACGAAGGGACAGCAATTTGCAAGTAAAACAACCTTAAAAAAAATTGAAGAATAATATTGAATATACCATTATTAGTATTAGGATGTGAGTAGCCCTGGCGAGCGTTCTGATAACTTCTGTTTAGAAAGCCCATTGAAAACTTGCCAGATGACGTTGCAAGAAATGGGCTTCAGTAAAAAAAGAATTATTAAAATTATAAACGTAATCCTGTTTTTTTCATTATTTCAATTTGTTGCCGGAACACATGTCTGTGAACAGAGTTTGTTGGACATAGTTTTTGACTTTGTAGATATTTCTTTAAAAATATCTCGAAGTTTTCCCATGTTAATCTTGCGAGACTTCGAAAAAAACACGGGGTTTATTTACGCAACGTAGAGGAACTAAATTTACAGGAAGAGAAAGCTATTTTTTGCTCTACAAACCTTGCTGGTTCGTTTTTTCTTTTGTTTACTTTTGATATTTCAGATGAAATTGAAGGTTTCAGACACAGTTTTCTACGTGATTCTCCAGCAGAAGTGAACAACGAACAATCATGTCTTGTGGAGCAAACAATTAGCTTCTTTCCCTGTATATTTAGTTCTCTGCGTTACGTGAACGAACCCGTGATTTTCTTCAAAGTTGAAGTTGATTGCTCGCGATTTAAGCGGCAAGTGTCATGGCGTCTAGTTAGCATGCAAATATCTATTAATGTCTCTAAATTTGATAAGAGTGCAGAAACATAACAGAATAAGTATTGTCAAGCCGATCCATCCACCCGAGAAAAAAAAATTTAGGAGTTAACGAGACTTCTCAATGGGTGGAAAAACTTGCAACGCGCAAGTTCCCTTTTCCTACTGAGAGTTCCGGCCTGTCATCTACATTACACAAAGCCGGGGACATCAGGGTTTTTCGTGAAACCTGGTTCACAGCTCCCTACTAACGCCATCTAATAAAAAGCGTTGAAAACTTTACTAGAAATCTTTACACCTGAACCGTTTTTGGTACCTTGTGGATCTACTATCTATAGTATTTACTCACGGAGACCACGAATGTAAATATTCCATGCAAATGAAATAACCGTTAGTATATAAAGGAATTTTAAGCTGATCCTGTGTTATTGGGACTAGATTGAAGTAAAATGTTACTCGACAGACTTTTTAGTAATCATTACTTTAACGATAATTAATAAATTAATTATAAGAAACGAGTGAATAGTTATGGTACAGTATTACTAATATTAATTCAAACTGGCAGAGATAAAACTACATTAAAAAGGCGTAACATATTTTGCTTACAATACGAATAAGTTTAGGACATAATGCCATCGCAGAAGAGCTCGAAATTCGAATAAAACTTGTTATTTTACTTGGAATTTTTAAAAACAGTCAAAATATGTGTTATGTGTCATATGAAAGGTATTTTTTATTGGAAATCCGAAATGAGCGAACGGTGCTTCTGGGCGCTCTGTGTATGAATGGTGAAGAGATTTTAGAAACTTCCGCAACAGCGCTAGTTGGGGGCCACGAGAACAAGTTTTTTGTTTTATTTTTGTAAAAACAAGACGATATTTATTTATTATTTGCATTATATTTTTGCAACATCTCCTTTTCCTCCTCCCTGCTGACCAGCCACGGGAGAAGACGAGGGTGGTTGAGCTCAGCACTCCCCTCAGCAGGCTAGAATATAGCCGAAAAATGGAGGAAATGAAGGCGGTACTCACCCTCGCGCAGTTCTGCTCCTCTCATCTCAGCCGCCTAGAATTCTACAGCTCGATGCTTCGTGCTCGTGAAAACTAGGCGAGTTTTTTCTAGAAACTGGGCGATCTTTTTAACAGTGTTGCGCCATGTTGTAGCTGCCGGGCTTCACCTTCGGCTATTCGGGTTCCGTTGGGTTATAAGGTCCAGCGCATCATTCTTTTGCCCCTTGTTATCAATTTCGTTATAGAAAACAAAGAAAAATCATCTTTCATTTTGACATGCAATTTTAAGACGCATAACTAGACGTTATGGTGCTAAAATATTTAAGTTTACAGTTTGGTATTTGTATCAGATAATTACAAATTTTAGTTTTTTTTTTAACGTAGCCTCGTTCAGTTGAAATTTATGTATTAACTAAAATCCTACAGAGGATCATAGTCAAACTCTGTTTTGTGCATTTACAATGTATATAGTAGGAGTGCTGTGGTTAAATGCTAGAAATTTGAAGAAAACCAAAAACAAAGAAACAGAAATAACAAAACAAGAAAAGACACGAAAAAAATCTACTGAATTACAAAAGGAGGACACAAATGAAAAAGGCTGTCTACATCAACACGGTATTTTGGCATGGGGAGTAACCAAGCAGTCATTGATGTTTGAAGAATCTTTTAGAATGCATGCAGAAGTTAGCAATTGCTATGACATTGTCAGGATTGAATAATGCAGAATTGTTGATGTGGTAGGTTTTGGTTGTTCTCATTAGTCGTTGTCTTTGATTAGAATATTTTGGACAGGGTGTCATAGAAGTGTCCCTCCGTCTCTCGAACTCCTCGGCAGTGCGGGCAGTCAGGAGAATCCACTAGGTGGAATCTCGCCAGGTACTCATTCAGGGGGAGGTGTCCCATTCTCACTGAGGGACTATGGGATCTTCTTACTGTAATGTTCCTCCGTTTGGCTGAGATCTCGATGGAGTCACTTTTGCCTGTATCCTGTATAAGTGTCTACCCGTGGATGCTTCATCCCACCTTTTTTGCCAGCTGCTTGGTTCCTTGTTGAAGTCTCGTTCAGTTATTTTAATTTGCATATTTCTGTGTTTCTTATTTAATGTATTAAATCATACCAAATATAATATATATACATATATATATATAAGATTAAAATAAATATACAATCAAAATCGTAGCTTTTCATATATTCTTAAATGACGAAAAACAAGTACAGTGAAAATAATGAGTTAAGTAAACACAGTACAATCAGAAAAAAGGACATTAGGAATGTTTCGTAACATTTCAAGATAATTATTTTGTAGAATTCAATCTCAATTCGCATATTCATATGCTGACCAAGTTTTGGAACTTTTTAGAAAAAGTTAGCAAACTGAGTCAAGCGATTTGATTCGCACATAGTGATGACGCCGTCCAATCAATCTAGTCAGAATCCAACAAATCTGTCGTCCAATCAGAGCACTTCAGGCTAAATTTCGAATTACTGGATGACGCCATTTTTGGAAACTCATGCTGTTGGGTTTGTTTCGAAGAAACCGTCTTTCATTGAAAATAAAGTTATAATAAATATTTAACTGTTGCCATTTTCTGATTAGACCAACCAGACACTTAAATGTAATATCTATGTGGAGATCACAAGCAATGAAACTGGAAAAACGTATTTAAAAATATTATTAAATGATGATAATAAGATAAGAAATAGGAAAGCTGGGTTACGTTTGATAAAGAATGAAAGATGACTTTTTGTTTGAAGAACGGAACGATATTTTTTAAAACTTAAAATTTAAAATTTATAAAATTTCATGAATTAAAAAACATCTTTTTAGAAAGATACTGATAGCAGGGGACAAACGAATGATACGCTGGAACTCATAACTAACCCGAACTGCCGAAGGTGAAGCCCGGCAGCTACACTATGGCGATAGCGAAATAAAGCGGCGATTGGCCCTTCCCGTACTGTACCCTCTTTTTAAACCCGACTCTAACCTCATACTCCAGAGAATAAGTAGTTAAAATGTTCGTAACAAAGATTAGTGAGTCAAGTTTCACATTTCCAGAGTTTCATCGTCCTGGTGTTATTAATTACAGTACAGGGGCAAATTGTACACGTGATTCTCAACTTTCACATGACAACAAAACTTTATACTTTATTAAAGATTAATAATTATACAAAACTTTATACAGTAATTCAGCATCGTATTATGAAAATGTTTACCATGTAACACTAAGGATGACTCATGAATCATAGGTATGTACGTAAAGGACAAATGTTTTACCTTATAAGTAATATATCTTTTACTGTTGATCGAAACCTGAGTAGTGCTTAGTATGTAGTGAGTAGTGCTCCTATGGCCAGGGATTTTGTGTGCGATGTTAAGAAAAGTGTTATGTCCTAGCTGTGACAAATTAAGTGAATATTGTAATACATATGGGAACTTCATAAGTTGTCCTATCTAATAAAATTACTATAGAAGCTTCAGTATGTCATTTATTGATTTTAATTTCACGTAAACTAAGCCAAACGTCATCGAGGTCTTCTGCCGTCATCGTACGTTTTTTACTGTTTTAAAATTCATAAAACAAGAAGACATATATAGTCTCTGTGCATAAATTTGAGTAGGGAATGAAAAGAGAGCCAGTGGGGAAAAATAGCTTTGGATTTGTGCAAATTAGGAAACAATTGCCAGGAATTCTGCAGTCGTTTTACCAAGTGATTTGAGCTGAAGTTTTAATTTATGCAAATTACTCACAGTTGTCGGAAAATTTTATGTATCCTTGAATAGAGAATGGTTTATTAGTTTTGGTTGGGGCGAAAAAGATCGATGGCTTTGATTCTTTTCCACTTTTTGGTGACAGCTCGTCGAAATGCCGGGGTGTAGAAGGTGTAGATAATGGGGTTGAGAGCAGAATTGATCGGTAATACGAACACTGCAATCCATGTGTAGGCCTGCTTGAAAGAAACATCAGTACAGATATTTGCTATCAAGTTTCTGAATCAAACCGTATTTGACAATTCCCGGAAGAAGAGATTCGCCAAAGAGACGAAAATAACCGGCAGCCAGCAGAGCATATCTGTGCCGACAATCAAGATGATTCTCCATAGAAGCAGCGTTTCGGTTTTGTCGCGGCTAACCCTGGCCTCCCTGGTCGACTGTTTCACAGTGCGCAGTATCGTGACGTAGCAGAAAGTAATCACGACCATTGACAACGCATTGAGTACTTGAAAGTAAAAGCAAAACGCTGAAAGAATCTTTCCTGCTAGTATACAAGTGTTGTTTTATCCTAAACTTTACGAAAAGACTCTTACAACACGTTATCCAAACGGACAACAAACGGAAAAATTCAATATTCAGACCGGAATCGCTCTATCTAAGAATCGTTTGTTAGAAAAAGTTGATACCAACGAAAACGAAGAAAGAGTATTCCCATCCGGGCTGCTGGTTTGTGACATGGATCATTTGATCTGCATCCGAATAGCTTATCGTAAGAGGAAGAGCAAGACAAACGCTGGAGTTCCCGTAGAAATCTCTAGTAACATCAGAAAAGTATTCAGTTATCATAACCAGAGTAACGAGTGTTGTAGCAGTGTAACATTCTGTATATTTAGTGGTTCTTCAACATAATGAAGATGATACAAGTCAAATACTACCGAAAGTAGTCGGTTGGCAAAAGAGGTAGCCCCGCCAACATCACAGCCAGTCCAAAGGAGACACCGACGAGGATTGTGATGCCTGTAGCGGACACTCGATTAGCCCCACCTGCACTAGTCAGTTTCCAGAACCTCTCCAAACTAAGAACTACAAAAGAGTGGGCAGTCAGCTGCAGAGCGTACATGGAACGAAACGACTACTGACTTGTTAAGGTAAATACGGAGAGCTCGGAAGAAAAGACGCAGGAAAATCCTGCAAGTTTGCAAATCCACGAGCTCCTCCAGCTTTCGTCCTGCAGGATGTAGTATCCGCGGAAGTGCCAATCGGCAGATGCGATGATCAACAGAAACACTCCCATGAAGAAATCTCCTGAAATCCAAGAAGCGCGTCCATCACGAGCCTGTTTCTGATTAGGAGCGAAACGAAAGTGAAATACCAAGAGCCAGACTAGACGACAGGATCTTCTGGATTTGATGACTTTCCTGTAGAGAGCGGCTTCCTGCAGGCTTTGTGCGAGACGCAATTCTCCAGAGGAGAACGCCCACGTTGAATGCCGCGGCAAAGATCCCCAAAGTCCAAACTGTGTGACGGAGCACAGTGTTGTGCATCAGATCTTCGCACGATGAAAAGGGATTGCTGAAAAAATTTGGCTTGTCCCAATTCGAGTCCGAACAGTTCAAATGTTGCTTTTCTGCAATGCAGCACACCCTCCAGTCGTCGGAAGATCTGCAAATTACAGAAAGATTTCTTGGGATTCATGAAACTTAGACATAGGACTTACATCACTGGATCTTTTGACGAAAACAGTAAGGCCCCTGGATCGATACGTTTAATCTTGTTACCCAGAAGTCCCCTGCCGAATTAAAAGATGTCACAAAAATGTCAACCTTATACTGTAACACTGTCGTAGCAATAATATTAATAATATTTACTATTATTATTTTTATAAATATCGATTAAGTAAATAACGTTGATGTTTTAATTCACTTAATGGAATCGGAATGAACTATATTAATATTAGTATGTTTGTAAGACTTACAAATTCTCCAGGTTTTCTAATCCGAGGAATGATTCCGTCTCTATGTGAGTAATCTTATTGTCCTCCAAGATTCTAGATGATAAAAATATGTAGCAACTATTTGATGTTGAAAACGGAAACGTGGAACTTACAAGACTGCAAGGGATCGAAGTTCAACGAAAGTTTTTGGTTCTATGGACGCAATCTCATTTTCTTCTAGGCGCCTATATCATTAAAGAACAAAAAGAAAATAGTTGCGGCTGATCAAAGTAAGTTTAGTCTTTTTCATAACTCACAGCCAGGTCAAGTTAGTGAGACCAGTAAAGATTCCGGCTTCCAACGACGCAATTCTATTCTGCGACAGGTATCTGGATTGAAATCATTAAGGGAACATTTAATTAATAATTACCAAATTTACGCGAATCGCGTGAACTATATTAATTTTGGTAAGCTTACACGAACTCAACATATGAACAAACTGATACAAGAACCAGAAGCGGGTTGTGTGAAGGTTAGCTTTGCTTATACTCCATAAAGAATATTGACAAAGTTCAGTTCATGCGAAAAGCCCAGGAAGAGGAACGCAGGAAAAGATTCAAAGTCCACATTCATCTTCAGTTCTGTTTTAAGATCTCATTGTGGAAAGTTTCAGGAAACTTTTGCCAAACGCTTTGATGGATTGTTACTTGAAAATCTATTCATGACAGTGAAGGAACCTAATGCTTGGAATAAAGGAGCGCCAGGTTGTGCATTAGACACAAGAGACTTTATGCTATTTACGGTTCCTGCAATTCAAACCTTTTTTTACCATTTAAACAGGGTGGGTCATCCCACCCAGCCTTGAAGGCGTCCCACCGGCTAAAAAGGGTTTTTCCATGTACATCTCCCCAAAAATGCCCTTTCTATCCAAAATTTGAATATACCGAGCATACTTAGTTTCCGAAAAAATCCGTAGGAGGGCTGTAAAGATACAACCCAGCCTGGTTTCATGTTTCGGAGATAAATGGGTGCACAGTACACATGAAGACAGAAAATGAAGAAAGGACGTTTTCTGCTATCTAGAACCCACGGCAAAGTCAAACTAAAAGTAGAAGCGCCAATATCAGAACTCTTGTTGTTTCTCATCTCACCTTTTGAAAAGCCGAACACTTAGTAGTTGGTGTACTATCTAAGTGACGCTGCACTTTTCCACTTGTCTGTATGCCATATCCTTGTTACACTCCACAACTGACATTTTATCAAAAGTACGTATTCGCGCATGAGGTAGGTAATATCCGTGAAAGAAAGAAAAGATGGAGTTCCAAACTTGGACGTGTACTCTAGGCGCGAATTCGTAAAGAAATTTGTTCACCAGTAGATATTTCCAAGTTTTGCTATATTTACTGCGTTTTTTTTAGATGAAAAAAATTATATTCCGGAGTAAATGAACTTGATATCTGGATATATTTAATAACCTGTTGCCCTTTAGCCTTTATCCCATCTACTCAAAATTTGCCTTAAAAAAGGCGTGCTTCAGTTTACTAGAAAAAATTCTACTCTGTAATTGTCTCGAAAACAAGTTATGAAATAACTGTAATATTCAACTTCAAATGTTCACTCTATAAAATATCACATTGTTCAAGTCATTTCAGTTGTGTTGTTTCATACTACATGTAATGTCTGAAGCGTCCAAACGAGTCAAGTTTGTATCTTCGGCGTTGGACTTTTGTCCGTATCAATATTACGAAGCAAATATAGTTAATAATAGCAGGGAGGAACTTAACATGGTTGCTCCCTTATCTAAATTAACGTGAAAGGAATGTGAAATATTAAGAAATTACAACATGTCCAGCGACGTGATGTGTTTGAAGCTTCCCCTCTCAATGGAACTGATCCTGTTGTTCTGCAAATTCCTGAAACACAAAGGAATCGCTGCTTATCACGACAGACCCTTTTATGATTTGACAATATCTCAGAAAAGAAAACTTACAAATGTTCAAGAGATTCAAGTCCTAAGAAGTCGTCTTCACGGATGGACGCAATATTGTTTTTACTTAACCACCTTTTCGAGAGTAAAATTAAAATGAATACAGGTGAACACTTACACATTTTCCTCAGTAGTTTAAGTTACGAATCAATCATCATTATAGAAATTAAATTAACTTAACATACCCCACAATTAGCTAACTCAAAGGAGAATAAAATAAAGACATTACAAATATCGCAGAGAAGCAAGATGTTTGAAGCTTCCTCTCTCCATCGAACTGATCCTGTTGTTCGACAAAGCTCTGAAACACAAAGGAATCGCTGCTTATCACCACAGACTCCTTCATGATTTGACATTATCTTAGGAAAGAAAACTTACAATCTTTGAAGAGATCCAAGTCCCAAGAAGTCGTCTTCATGGATGGACGCGATATTGTTGTTATTTAAGTACCTTTTCGAGAGTAAAATTAAAATGAATACAGGTGAACACTTGCATACATTGCTCAATAGTTTAAGTTACAAATCAATCATCATTATAGACAGCTAACTCAAAAAAGAAAAAGAATAAAGACATTACAATTCTCGCAGAGACGCAAGATGTTTGAAGCTTCCTTTCTCAATGGAACTGATCCTGTTTTTCGACAAATCCCTGAAACAGAAAAGAATCGCTGCTTATCACCACAGACTCCTTTATGACTTTACATTATCTCAGAAAAGAAACCTTACAACATTAGAAGAGATTCCAGTCCCAAGAAGTCGTCTTCATAGATGGATGTGATATTGTTGCCTTCTAAATTCCTTTTCGAGCGTAAAATGAAAATGAATGCAGGTGAACATTGATACATTGCTAAGTGGTTTAGGTTACGAATCAATCATCATTAAAGACAGTAAATTAACTTAACATACTCCGCAAATAGCTAACTTAAAAAAGAATGAAAATAAAGACATTACAACGTTTGCAGAGTCTTAAGATGTTTGAAGCTTCCTCTCTCAATCGAACTGATCCAGTTGTTCGACAAATCCCTGAAACACAAAGGAATCGCTGCTTATCACCACAGACTTCTTTATGATTTGACATTATCTCAGAAAAGAAAACTTACAATTTCTGGAGAGATTCAAGTCCCAAGAAGTCGTCTTCATGGATGGATGTGATGTTGTTGGAGTATAACAACCTTTTGGAGAGTAAAATTATAATTAATACAGATGAGCTCGTGCATAAGGCTAATTGGTTTTTAAGTTGCGAATCAGTCATCACTATAAACATTAAATTAACTTAACATACTCCACAATTAGCTAATTCACAAAAGAATAAAATAGACATTACAAATCTGTCAGTGACGTGAGATTTTTGAAGCTTCCTCTCTCAATCGAACTAATCCTGTTGTTCGACAAAGCCCTGAAACACAAAGGAATCACTGCTTATCACCACAGACTCCTTTATGATTTGTCGTTATCTCAGGAAAGAAAACTTACAATCTTTTAAGAGATTTAAGTCCCAAGAAGTCGTCTTCATGGATGGACGCGATATTGTTGTTATTTAAGGACCTTTTCGAGAGTAAAATTAAAATGAATACAGGTCAACATTGATACATTGCTAAGTGGTTTAGGTTACGAATCAATCATCAATAAATACATTAAATTAACTTAACATACTCCGCAAATAGCTAACTTAAAAAAGAATGAAAATAAAAACATTACAACGTTTGCAGAGTCTTAAGATGTTTGAAGCTTCCTCTCTCAATCGAACTGATCCTATTGTTCTGCAAATTCCTGTAAGAGAAAGGAATCGCTGCTTATCACCAGAGACTCTTTTATCATTTGGCATTATCTCAGAAAAGAAAACTTACATAGTTCGGAGAGATTCAAGTCCCGAGAAGTCGTCTTCATGGATGGATTTGATATAGTTGCCTTTTAAATTCCTTTTCGGGAGTAAAATTAAAATGAATACAGGTGAGCATTGATATATTGCTAAGTGGTTTACGTTACGAATCAATCATTATTAAAGACATTAAATTAACTTAACATACTCCGCAATTACCTAACTTAAAAAAGAATGATAATAAAGACATTACAATGTCTGCAGAGACTTAAGATGTTTGAAGCTTCCTCTCTCAATCGAACTGATACTGTTGTCATACAAATTCCTGTAAGACAAAGGAATCGCTGCTGATGGCTACAGGCTCTTTTATGATTTGGCATTATCTCAGAAAAGAAAACTTACAAATCTTCAAGATCTTTAAGTCCCAAGAAGTCGTCTTCATCGATGGATGTGATACTGTTGCCAAATAAGTCCCTTTTCGAGAATAAAATTAGACTGAATACAAGTTTGCATTAAAACATGGCTAGCGGTAATTAATTTCTGAATCAACTCTTAAGGCGTTATCCGTGTCATATCTACTGTAACTGGTAGGTGAAATTGGGTAATGAAAAGCATTAAACTGATTTCACACAATGTAATGATTTTTAGTTCTTTCATTACGAGCAATGCAGTATAGCATCTGTTCGCGACTTGGAATTTTTAAGATTCTGTACCAAAAGCCACTGAAACAGGCTTTATGAATGTTCATATACACTCGGCACTGTTTAATGATTGGATGTACTTACAGTTTTGTAGGACGTAGGTCAGAAATATTAGGAATCACAGAATGTCCTCGACAAAATATTCCTCCCGGCCTGGCATCATCCCAACACGCGCCGCCCCCTAAAGTAAACCAGATACACATTTACGATCACTGAAAACCGTTCTGAAACTAAATCACATGTGAAATATCAGTAGAAAGATCTTTGTACACGAATAATTGAGTTAAGTACAAGTATAACCAATAAATGAAGTAAAGTGCAAGAATTTAATAGAAGGCAGCAAATTTCCATCCGTCTGGTAACATTCTCTTGGACTCTGCTTCCACAGAATTCTTACCTGGAAATTCTCTCTGGAAGTACTGTGCAGAGCTGTAGTTTACTAATCAAGAAAAGCTGAATTAGTGGATTAAAATTAAATGAACAGTCCCGAAATACTTGAGATGAAGAAGCATGCAGCAGTCATCCACAAGACTCTGAACCACAGAGACATTTTCAGTTGTCGATGACAAGTGGAGCCGTTCAAACAGATATCTAGTCGTTACCTGCAACAGTGCATTAGTGACAGGTAAACATTAGCAACATTACAACAGTAAAATTAGATTGTTCAGCAAATATATCGAACAATTTCTATAAAATAAGATTCTAGAGAGTACTTACAAAGGAGGTCCAAGGATTCGTACCGAATCAAAGACTTGCAGATACGCAATTATATCCTGGGCGTCTTGAACTTTCCTCGCACAGGCTGAAACGGCTTATCTTCGACCACAAGAACCTCAGCACTCTTTATCAATTCTATATTTGGATGAAAAATAGAGATTTTCATACCTCATCCTGTGGTGATGAGAATTGTTCAGTACAAAATTGTGAAATAATATCAAGTTGGAAAATACATGCGGTTTCTTTTGAAGCCAACCGCAAAGCGACAGAATATTCCTCGCAATCAGTTTAGCAAGTTCCCGTTTGGTGAAACGCAACACTTCCCTCGTTATATAAACCGATTAGAACTTAACAATTAAGTTTGCGTTTTGTGCCATCTTAATACAACGAAATTTCCCAGCGACTATCCTTCTACAAGTTAAGATCCTCTATTCAATGGCCAATTAGATATTGCGCTTGTTGCGTTTGTAGTTATTACAGCAAAGTTAAACGTCAGGTTTGAAATTTCTGACTTCTTAGTCTTACAAGAATCAAATGCTTGTCCAAAAACGTGAAAATGTTACGAAAAAGATAATAAATGAGGTTAAACAGAATAGTACACATTGTAAAATGACATTACATTACACTCAGATTATCTTAAAGGTAGTTTGATCGATTATAGAGGTTTCAGATGCTGTTTAAAAATCTGTAATCTGGTCTCATATAACGAAAAGAAAAGCTAAACTAACACCCTGTTTCCCCTTAAGTAAAGATAGTACAATATTAAAATCTGATATGCTTTAAGAAAAATAAACAGTAGTTCAGAACATAAAACTATTCGGTATCGGCCAAATCAGCGGCCGAAGCATGGGCCTCCATCATGAGCTGCATCCTGATGTCGGCTTCCGCTTCGGTCGGTTCCGTCAGCAGACTGCCCGACGAAACCGACGTCAGACGGGGCTTGCGTCTCGTCATGTGACGCTCGACCCACTTGAGCATCGTCAGCACCGAATCAGTATCGGGCAAACGGTGATCGGCAGCAGTCTTCGCAGCCTGATTGGAGTTTTAATTAGTGCAGTTCATCATGTCAAGTTAATTCGTATAATATTACCTGTAACGGAAAGTAAGCATGACTTCTTTATTCTCCACCCAGGCACCATTGAGGCAAACCTCGTTTTGGAGAACACTGAGATGTTCCTGGGCTTTGCTCTAGAACTCGGTCGGCATCAGATGAACAAACTTGGTTCCGTGCGGGTACAAAATCTCCAGTCCATGGTTTCCGGCATAAGAGATCTGCTTGATTCCTACCATCTGCTTGACGTTGTCCACGCGTCTTCCCGAAATAACAGCCACGTAGACGTCAGTGCAATTGGTGAGGCGGCTCCAGGACTCGTTTCGTCTCTTTTGGGATGAGCGCGAGGTCAGGGTGTGGAGCAATAGGCGCCAGGGTCCCGTCACAGTCCAGGAGGAGCGCCAGCTTGTCCGCATCACCCAGCTGCTTGAGGAGGTAATCATCAAAATCGTCCAGGGTGACAGGCATCATTGATTGAAGCTTGCATTCCATCTGCACACCCAATAGCGAGCTGTCCATGGCTTTCAGGAATGACAGGGTCTAAGCGTCGACATCATTAATTCTATGAAGGAAAGAAAATATAATTATGTTAATTTGACATTAGTTTTATTGAGGAACAGATGCGTACTTCTCTCACCTGCGCAGGTGGGTCATGCGGACTTTGCGTTCGTCGCGCGGCATGTTGAGGGCGCGGTGCATCATCTCAGCCACTTGATCCACCTCGTAGGGCCTGATGATGACCGCCTAGTGCATCATCTTGTCGGCTCCGGCAAATGACGACAGGATCAGCAAGCCGGGCTTCTCAATCCGACAGGCGACAAACTCCTTGGCGACAAGGTTAATGCCTTCGCCCAGCGGCGTCACCAGACCCACCGTGGCGTCGCGGTAAAACGCAGCCAGCTCGGCCTATGTCAATCCAAATAAATGTAGCAAAGTATGTGACAAATTATGATTTACCTGAATAAATTAAGTACTGAAATTTTAAATTGTGTATGTGCGTGGAATGAAAGAAGCTTTGCACTATAAGTAAATGCAGCTCTTGAAAAGTCCACTTTGATATCCCACTAAATATTGCCGAACAAGCCTTAATTAATTTGATCGGGGTTTTAATTATCGTATTTACAAATAACTGTTAATTACAATTATCATGTATCAGTTTTTGTTGTGGGAAAATGTTTCAGGAAAACTCGCCGATCGCCATTTGGATTTGAAAGGCCCACGTAGGATGGAACAAATTCACAACGTAAGCATCAGTCGAGTCCAGGTAGCGTGAAACGATTAGCTTGACACTTTTCGAAACAGTAAAAATGCAAATGAAACCTCAGCAGTTTGTGGATGAGCAAAAATAAATAGTACAATACACAAACAATTGGAAACTAAATGTTTAAATAACGTTGCTTTAATCTACATTGCATGGTGCATAAAATATTTACGCTTGATTTTTTATATTGAATCTCATTAGTTAATTTTAACTAGTTGTAAACAAACGAGTATAAATACTTATAAAGTGATATAATATTACCTGAGAAACGAAGCCGTGGACGAATCTTATGGGCGACCAATCAGCTGTAGAAAAGTGTCCGTTGATGCGCCCCACCAATAGACCTTATTCCAAAAAGGCCTCTGTAGACCAGCCTCTCTAGTGCGGACACTCGCATAGAATAATTCTGTCACCAAATGCGACTCAAAAATCCATCCAAAAATTACAGAAAAATCTGAGAAACATTTTGGCATCAAGAACGGTGGAAAATAATAACAAGCTGATTTAAAATGGGTATCCGCTGTAGTGAGGTATGCGTTTGGCATAGATTCTATTGGTCCATGTCTTCCTTCCGATCCTGATACTCCTCGACATCAGTGCGCGAGGGACAGGAATTTGCAAGAAAACTACCTATACTAATTATAATAATACTACTACTAATAATAATAGCAATAATAATAATAATAATGATAATAATATAACAATACAAAATACCACTATTAGAAATGTCGATAGCCCTGGCGAGCGTTCTGATAACTTCGGTTTAGAAGCTCCATTGAAAACTCGCCAGATGCCGTTGCAAGAAATGCGCTTCAGAAAAAAAATCATTAAAAATATAAACGTAGTCCTTAAATTTTGGTAATTATTTTATTTTGTACCCGGAACACATGTGGACATAGCTTTGACTTTGTAGATATTTCTTTAAAAAATGTTTCAAAGTTTTCCCATGTTAATCTTACGGGAAACTTCGAAAAAAAAATCTCGGGCTCATTTACACAACATAGAAAAACTTAATATACAGGGGGAAAAAAGCTGATCTTTTGCTCTACAAGATGTCCTGGTTCGTTTTTTACTTGTGTTTAGTTTTGGTATTTAAAAATGAAACTGAAGGTTTTAAACTCTCGTTTTCTACGTTAATTTCCAGCAAAAGCAAAAAACGAACAATCACATCTTCTAGAGCAAAAAAAAAAACAGCTTTCTTATCCTGTATATTAAGTTTCTCTGCTTTAGGTGAATAAACCCATTATTTGTTTCAAAGTTTAAATGCTAAGATTCCTTGCGACTTGAGCGGCAAGTGTCATGGCGTGTAGTTGGCATGGAAATATCTATTAATATCTCTAGATTGATAAAAGTACAGATATATGACAGAAATAAGTATTGCCAAGCCTATTCCATCCACCCGGGGAAAAAATGTAGGAGCTAACGAGACTTCTCAATGGGTGGAAAAGCTTACAACGCGTAAATTCCCTTTTTCCTATTGAGAGTTCCGGCAAGAAATATCCGGGGAAAAAAATCCTGCTTTAAAACTACTTGGTTAGAAACTATAAAATAAAATCAAAAGACATGTAGTGGGTATAGTCCGTACTTAGAATAAAACAGTGAAGTAGCATACAGCCTTCTAAACTTACAGCCCGTCGTGGTTTGTACCTGCCCGTGTATTTGGATGTAACCTGTAGGCTTAAGTGAAGGTCAACTAGCGATCGCAGTGGCAAGGCTTTGTACAGTCATGTTCATTAAAAAGGGTACAGCATGGCAAGGGTCAAAGTCGTTTTGCTGTAGTTTACAAAATTATTTATGCATTGAATTCAGTTAGGGGAGATTAAATTAAGTGTATTTTAATTAGATTGATGCATTTTGTTAATTAATATCACAACATTCTTGCAAAAATTAAGGAAAAGTGACATCCAATCTTCCCATGCTGTACCTTTTTTTGCGAACATGACTGTACTACGTTGAAAGTTTGCGCGGTTCAGGATTGAAAATTAAATTCGAAATTCAAACGATGCGAAAACATATTGCCGCAAAAACATGCCATGTAAACCAGTGAATGATAAGATGAACAGTAGTTACTGTTTTATGGTTGTGGAAACATTTGAGTACAGACAAACCTTTGCAGATAGGGATGCCTAATAATGATGTGTCCTTTACCACACAGTTTTTGTTGCCATTAATATTACTGTTGTTTTGATTAATTTATTTGGTTCCTTATTTCTATTTTGGTTATATTAACTAGGAATATTTCTTCTTATTTCCTATATTTTGCATATCATTGTTATTTTTCCTATATTATATTATTATTCAAAATAATATTGCTCCATTGGCTTTACTGGAATGCACGAGTTCTTGCTGAAGACTGATATGCGATTGGATGTGGAGACTGGATCTAAGAGTGGAATGGAAGTAGAAGACAAAGATAGAGATTACAGGTAGTTCCTTGAACAGAGACGTTTTAAAGTGAAACAACTTTGACAGAGGAGGAGGTCTTATTGACCTGAAACCTTCAAGCAAGTGCCTGAAACCCCGTTCGGGGTTGACAAAAGGACGAAAGGGGTACAACAAGCGTCATTCAGTCCTTCGTCACACTTCAGTTAGAATCCTGTACTTCTGGACCATTTCCTGCAAATTCGACGAAGCTTCGGCAGAGGGGGAGAGGTCTTGACTTGAAACCTGTTTGATCAAGCTTTGGGACCTTACAAAGTAGCATCATTAAGTCATATGCCGCATGTCAGTCAGAGTCACATTGATTCCTGTACACTTTTGATTGGTTTGATTCGGGAATGAAGTTAGGGGTTTTGTTACTGCTACAATGTTCAGTTTAATAGTTTTATATCAAGAGTTTTTATACGATAACTTGAGTACTGTTACCTCATCCGGGAATGTTTATGCAACTTTTTCGTATTTCTGTATGTAGCGTTCTTGTTCCACTGAAGCACTGACGCAAGAGTGAGTGTAATCTGTAAAAAAAAAAAAAAAAAAACCTTATGTCTCAGTTCGCTTGTAAGCTGTAGCTGTCAAAAATGATGAGTGAAATGTGTTACAAACGACAACCCGGAATGGGGCTAATATAAACAACGTTAACGAGGGGGATATGTTTCAACTATGAACAAAATAATTTGTATGAAAGTTGAAACAGGGAACTTCCATCTTTTTGTTCAGAGAAAAGGGGATGAAACGTCCCCAGAAGTATCTTTAGGGGTAGGTATTTTCCCTTGCCTGCTTGGAGGGTCCCTCTGATGTCCCCTAATATAGCAGTATCGAGTCTTGGACTGTACCCTAGCTCGGAAAGGCCGAATTAAGCCCACCTCTACGCTCTAGGCCACGTTGGAATTTCCTTGAGCCTGAAGGTAAAGAACAAAGAAGTCATTCTTGTTAGAGGGTTGACTATGTGTCTTTTCGAATCAAATAGCCGCGTCGTCGCGTCCCAAACCAGTGCTTCCACTTTTGGGGAAATTCCTTGTTTTCAGGGAAAAATGGCACTAGGAAGGGAAGAAGAGGGGAAAAACTAGGGAAGCTGAAGAAATCTTGACTTCTTTCTATAGCAACATGTTATTTGACGCATTTTTTGTGAACAATAATAATATTTCCCTTTGGAACTGCAAATCAATCATGAAGTAAATCTTACAAATCAACAGCTGTATTTTTCACTAATTATAAATGGAAGGTAAGAACGAGGGAAAAGGGGAAAATAAAAAAATTTTTGTCTGAGCGGAAAAAGGGAAAATAGAGGCTCCTACCAGGGAAAGCCCAAACTTGAAAGTAGAAGCACTGCCCCAAACGTTAGTCGTCACTGGAGTTTGACTCTGAATCGTGCACTCTTTGAATTTTTCACCGTACAGAGAAAAAGCTGAATCGTCTCTGAAACGAATTACATTTCTATGAGGTAACCAAACACTGTATCATAATTGTATGAATATTCAAATGTAACATTTAGATGTTTTGGTAGGTTTTGAAGTGGTCAAACCTGCCTCTTGTTTGACGTAACGTCTTAAAGTGCTTTATTTTTTTAATTGCAGTTTGCCTCACACAGTGGCAGCCAACAAGAATACGCTGGATAGTTTCGAAAGAGTCACTACCGGTAGGGGTAAAATTTTGTGTGTGAACTGAAAGAGGAATGCTAGTCTTCAGAAGAAACCGACGACTGCTCTTCATTGGCTTCTCCGTACGAGTCAGACGAATCTTCTTCGAGTTCACCACCGCCTTCATCTCCTGGATTTAATGGATTGTCTGAATCTCTGGAGGAAGAAGAAACATTGACCGGTAAGCGATACATTCATAACTCGAAAGAACTGAAAGTTTATGACATATTTGAAGATAGCGACAACTGAAGATAACGAGACCAGAAGCCCTAATAGAGAAAGACGACAAGGCTGGTTCTGCAGTTAATGCTACAGGTAAACAGAGCATATGTGTATACACCATTTTACTTATTCCTGATTGCTGCTGTGCTTTTAAAATTAATTGAATCAAAGTTTGCATAGCAGGAGTCAGCAAAACGACAAGGAAGAACTTAGCGTGCAACATTTGTACAAAGATATTCACGACGGCTGTTGATCTGATTATTCACGTCAAGTCAGTTCATCTTAAAGAGGGGAACTTCAGTTGCGATACATATGGCAAGACATTCACGCTGAAAGGCAGCCTGACTAGACATCTCAGAGTGGTACATGAAAGAGTGAAGAATTTCTTTGCATGCGATGTTTGCGGGCAGAAATTTGGGCAGAAAGGCAACCTGGCTGACCATCTCAGTTCAGTGCACGATGGAGCGCGAAGCTTCGCCTGCGACTTCTGCGGATAGAAATTTGTCGAAATAGGCAGTCTTCATAACCACCTCAAGTCAGTCCGTTATGGAGAAAAGTTTCAGTGCGATATTTCTGGAAAACCAGCTTGGCTACCCATCTCAAGGTGCTCCATGAAGGAGAGAGAAACTTTGTTTGTGACATCTGCGAGATAAGATTTAAGGAAAAAGGTAGCTTAGTTAGGCATTTGAAGTCGGTCCATGGTGAAGAAAGGAAATTTAACTGTGTTGTATGGGCGAAGAAATTTGCAGCAAAAGGCAACCTTGTTAGACATATGAAGTCAGTCCATGATGAAGAGAGGCAATTTTAGTGTGTTATTTGCGGGAAGAGATTTACACAAAGTTGCAACCTAATTAGGCATCTCAAAACGGTTCATAAAAAAGCAGAAAAACTTTGACCGCGACATCTGCGGAAAACATTATACCAGGAAAAACAATTTGACTTCTCAGCGCCGATCTGTTCATAATGGCGAGCGAGATTTTGTATGCCGACTGTGCCGAGAAAGATTTTCTTGGCAACCTTCACTTCAGAAACTCATTGCCGAAGTCCCCGCTGCTATAAAAGTGAACGAGAACAATGAACAAACATTTATTTGAGTTTTTCATTTGTTTTCTTCAAGTTATACTTCAACTGACGAACGTATCCAAACTATTTTTTATATTTCCCTTCCTTCACGTTATTCTTTTTCGTAATCAGTACAACAAATGGATAATAAATGTGAAGACAATTTGAATTTTTACTTGATATTACTGGGTGTGTGAATGTGGACCAGAACTTTATTAATTACCGAGGAAACCAAGATTAGATACAAGTCCGTATCCGAGTTCGCAGTTAAAATTTAAAAAGAAACATGTGACAAACTCTGGCGGGCCAAACGCGAATGAATTTAGAATAGACAGGGTTTATGGTAAAACACTGTATTGGCCGTTACCTTGTAGGTAGGGGTCCTCGGAGAGAGAGACGGAAGAGAGGAGCGCAGGAGGGGATCGTACAGCACACTAAGACCACTATGAGTCGAAGAGAGAGAAATGCAAAGGGTTTGTATATAGATGGAGTCCTACAGGCCTTTGGCGGAAAGAACACTGTAGAAAGGAAGACCTTCTAGAAAGCGGAGTGCGACGTGGTGGCTGGATCTGGGTAGGTTATGTAAGAGTGCCTAATGGCTAAGAAAAAGAGTTTGGAGACTGGCTATTAGCGCGCATGATTTTTTTTGCTGTTCTTTGTTTGCTGATTAGAGGACTGTTGCAAACAATTTACCAATTCGGATTCTTAAGATTTAATTCTAGAAAATGAATATTTTTTTGGATACTGGATACAGTACGTCTCCAAATAAAGTTGTATGCGTTTTTTGTAAAAAGAAAAAATTCCCAAATCAAACAATTCGATAGCAAAGAGCCGATCCGAACTGTTGGGTCTAACCTGAGGCGCTCGGATCGTCAGATCGATCACTTCCTCTGAACAGGACGTTTGCTAGAATCAGGTTTACCAGTCCCGCCTCCAGCCCCCGTAGACAAACTCAGCTTTTCTAACATGGGATCTTACGGGACTAAAAACTTCTTTCGCAAACATTAGAAAAGCGAATGCTCTTTTCCGTGCACGAGACCCACATTTGAAATCAATAAGAATTTAACTGTCTTTTTGGTATAAAGAAAGTACAATTTAGACGCCAGATTTTAAACAAAACTCAAATAAAGCTTTAATCAGCCTAGTAAGAGGATGAAGCCTAGTAAGAGCCTAGTAAGATTTTTCCACCTTACCGGCTTACCCGTAGTTGCTCTTTAGGCATATGACGAATTTTTTCTAATGTCAACATAGGCAACTAAACGTTTACTTGTTTAGTTCGTATAGTTTTAAATTTATTGTGTTGTTTTTCAATGCTAATTTCTTTCACATTGGAAATTAAATATTTGATTACTGCTTTTGGGGACTTTGAAACTTTGATCCTGTTAGCAGCGTATTCATTACATGCACTTTAAACAGGCTGATGTAAAGAGACAAATTGAAATATAATTCAATGCACAATCATTTTAATAATAAAATTATCATGGCGTTACATTCATTGTTTTCAAGTTATTAACGGAATCTTCCACGACAGTCTTCTGAGTCTGTGCACACTTCTTCTTACTAACGAAAGTTGCTGGATCTCTGCCAGATGATTTTCTGGGCACGGCATGGGGACACAACTTCGATTGGTAATATAAAGATATCGAGTAAACTAGCTTAATGCAATAGAGTAGTAATCGCCAGATTAACGAAGAACATCACAAAACAATTTTGATGAAGGGACCGCAAGAAAAATAATAACTTTTAGACTGGCTCCATTGTAAGCATCTAGTTCGTTCGGAGGATCACTGTATATACGATAAAGTTTTGCCTAAATTTTGCAACTTTCATCATCTATTTTATAATGCGACTAATATTGAACTATAACAGATACCAAAGTGACATAGCAACAAATACAATCGCCAAATAGGGGAATTTTTTCAACCTGACTTAAATTTATTGTGATTACGATTTCAGTACACTTATTTACCGCGCATTTGTGCTGGAGCTTTCGACACTTACCTAGCAGCTCAAAATTGTTGTTTGGGAGTTTAAATTACGTACAACAGCCAGTAAGAAATCTAGTACATAAGGATTATAGTTCGATGAATTTGACGTTAAAGTCCTTAGAGAGCTAAGTACTGCATTTTCTAAGGAAAACTAAAGACATATGAATGGGTTACGTCCGAATGGATCATTCTATTCTTGGGATGTAAATAGTTTTGCAGCTCGAGCTGGAATCCCCACGCAAAAATGGAACAGAGCGACGGTTTTTCTCACCGTGACAAACACCACAAAAAGTCACACTCACAGTGACTTTTTGATTCGCTGCTATATCCGGCAACTTTGTATTATTTAACTCCATTTAGTGATCAAGACCTGTAAAATTTTGAATGGACAGCAAAATCTAGAGGAAATCGCAGTGAATTTAAATAAATTTGACAAAATTGTCCATCAACACGCGAATTTAGTAAGTAATTGTTTGTTTCTCTACCACCAGATGGCCTAATGTCGAACTGTTTCGTTCCTCTTCGTATGTTCCTGTTCCTGTACGTGACTTTTTGAAGAGACGGACACGGTGACTTTCGTAAGTTAAATAAGTTGTAATTTGATGCACAGTGACTAGTTTAATTTAAAATAATTCATCAATGGGGAAATTGCATGAATTTTCTTTTCGTACAAGTTATGCATGATTTGAAAGAGCAGAAGACGCAGATCACGAATATATATGTTTTATGCAGGGGTGCCCACGAGGGGGGTTTCACGAGGCAAATACCTCGTTCGAGCTCAGGGTGGGTACTGCACTAAGTTGGTCAGTAACTTAATTTTTATCAGTTTTTCCTACTTCACAGAAAAAGAGATATTTTTAATGTATGCATACCTAACACGTGCATAACTATATAACATCTGTACACAGTACATATCATTTTGTAGTAGCTAGGTGGGTACATTCAAAGTACCAAGGTAGGTCTGCCTCGTAGGCCAGGGTGGGGGTAGGCACCCCTGGTTTTATGGTCGAAAAAGAAATAGAAATAATTAATTAAGGGGTTAGAAAATCAGCCGAGGGGAGGAGTTATAAAAACGCTGCCTTTTAGGGTAAGCCTTCCTTTTGACGTCATCAGCCAGGACTAGTGCTATGCTGCTATACGGATTCACAGTATAGAGAACATTCAGTAACACGGTAGGTCCTATCTCCCCGTGTTAATGCTGCGAGCGCGAAACTAGCGCCAGATTTCTGATGATGGCTGCTGTTGGTACTAAGTCTTCACTGAGAAAATACAAGGCTGGGCGGCTGAGGATGTGAGCGCTCGTAGTACTAACAACACTCATCCGCAGAAATATAGCGCTAGTTTCGCGCTCGCAGCATTAACACAGGGAGATGGGACTTACCGTGTTACTGGATGTTCTCTATACTGTGCACGGTTTGCATGCTAAGTTTGAGTTATATTTTATTTCATAGCTCATTTTACATCAGAATTTGTTATTTTCAGCTTCCGTAACATGCAACCCTTTCATGTAGTTAGTTGGATTTTAGTTGGATTTTTTGGTGATGAATAATCTCACTATAATACCAACAGTTTTGAATCTATTAAAATAATAGCGAAGTACGAATGATAGTAATAATTATAACATCAGTGTCGATGATAAAAATGATGGTTTCAGTAATAATAATAAAATAAATCTTATAATATTAATAATGACAATATCTCAAAAAACGTAGGTTATTTTAAATGTCACAGCCATTGTGTTCCTTGGGCATTTTGTGTCCCTACAATACCAAAAAAGTGTCCTAAAATACCCCCCAAAAATCCTGTGCCCAGGACAGCACAGGGCCCCCCTTCACCCACCCATAGCACGCCCTGTTAGTGGAAGATCCCGAACGCGCGCCTCTCTGTAGCGGACACCGTCAGAAAATTGCACTCAAAGAATTTTTGAACTTTCTTCATACCAAAATGTTTCCTTAATTTTTATGTGTTTGTAGAAGCACTTTCAATTAAGATTTCAGTACAAACATGTCTTATATGCCCATCCGCAGTAGAGGAGTTAGTTGGCCATTAGCGGGCTACGGAGCGATTTGCCTTTCATGGCCTGTGACGTCACGCGGGCGGCTAGCCAGTCATGTACCGTTTTGAGAGCACGTGACTTTTCCTTAACTTTAAACCAGTTTTAAAAATACTTCCGGTCAACGTATATTTTTTTGAATTGGATTTTCGGGTTTCTGACATCGAAAACTCTGGGATTTCAAAAATAAAAAAATTCATGCAATTTCCCCATTATCAACTGATCATTATTTTCTCAATGTTATTTAAATTTTGATGGCTTCAATTGCAAAATGTGACGGGAATACACGTTTTAATCATTCTGTTCATGTTACCAAGCAGCGCCTCTAGCGGACGACTTGTAAACCATGCTAAACCAGTCCAAGTTTCAGCTCCGAGTACTCGAGGGCTCGGGAAACTCACTAATTATTATTATAATTACATTAAATGTAATGTAACTTTTATGTGAATTAAGCAAACATTTTGGTATCACGCACTATAGTGTGTACTCTTTTGTGCATAGTCCCAGTTGAATTCAGTGAAAATAAATTGAAAATTGTGGGCTTGGCTTAAAAAAAAATGTTTATTGTTTGTTTCATAGTCATTTGTGCAGTTGACTTTTTACAAGTTTTCTGTGCACATAGGCCGTTTCCATTGCCTCGGGCAAAGGTAGTTTCTAAACTGCGGCGTCGTCTGCTGTGCTGTTAGAGTCGGAATCCCCATAAGCCGCCATGCAAAACTAAGTAACTTTCAAAGACAAAATTCTTGTTATTTTAAACTCTCTGGCGATAAAAACTTATGAGAAACACTGTACTATGAATGGTCTAACAATAATGAGCAAAGCAAAAGTTTTGAAAAATACTGAGCACAGGAAAATCACAGAAAAGCTAGCCCTTCAAACTAGGCGGCTGTCACAGTCAAGTCCAGTAAGACCAGCGCCATCTATAATAATTATTGAAATGAAAAAAATCACTAATTTTGCACAAAAGTAATTTACTTTTATACAAAATGTGACCAGCCATATATTTGTGCAAATTACTGGTTATTTATATCTTAATAATTATTCTTGATACATCTTAGTTATATAGCTATATCTTTTTATATACCTTAAAACATTTTTGCTTTACTTTCATCTTTTAGAAAGTTAACTTTAAAAATATGTACTTGAGACTGGTAAGGCTCAGAGCAGTTCTAAAAGTAGATTCGAGTGATATTCTTTGTTCAAAAGGGAAAGGGGAATTCCCTTTTCAACACGGTACTTCCCCTTTCGGTAACCGGGGAAGTACCGCCAAGAGAACAGGGGAATACCCGAAGAACCCAGGGGCGTAGCCAATGGGGGGCCAACTTTTGAAGGTCACGTGACCCGTCTCAGCCAATCGGCCGAAGCCAGCGTTCTGGGCAGCCAGAAAACTATACGCCCCGTGTTTGCCTCAAAGCTGCAGTGGTTGTTGATCGCCCTGCCAAGTGGTAAGTTAGAACGTTAGAGAAATTTCACTCACGTTATTAGATACAAATACTCTTTAGCAAATAATAGTTCAAAAATATAACTTCCCATGTAAAATCATGGTGATTTTTGCAGTGCCTTTTTTCGTGGCCTTTAACTGGCGGACTAAACGTTGTTTGAAACTTGGACCCGTTAGGGCAATTCAGGCTACTGTGAGAATAAAGGCACTGTAAAAAGAAACTGCGAAACTACGAAAAGGCACTATAGTGGTACCTTTTACAGTGTTTGGTACGGTGTAAAACTAGTGCTCAGGTCCTTTTTATGTGGATTGAGATTCCTAGTGGTCTACTTGAATTATTGCTGCCATTATTAAATATTATCTTTATTCATGAGTAAGAAATCAAATGAGATGTACAAGATGTACAAAAGAGTATGCTAGTTGTCATCAATATGTCATATTGTTAAAGTGTACATTATACTTTAGTCCTTGCTTGTAGTTGCTGTAAAGTCCTGCAATAACTTGTACAGCAACAGTAGTATTGATTTATTCTTACAGATTTACAATTACGTAGTTTTCCTTGCAGCGAGAAGAGTACATAACGAGTAATTTATTACATAGTTTCATTTTTCGTAATTTTTTTTTACAAGTTTTGCGAGTACTTCCGTAATTGTGGACATTCTCTTAGATTTGCTTACTTAGTCATCAGGGTTTACTCGATGTATCACTTTCAGTACTTTTAACACTATTTTTTATTTATCGTTATTTTATTTATTCGTTGTATTCATTATACATTACTTTTGTTTAGGAGACTATGCAGTACACATTTTGACTTTGGTATTGATTTACTAGTATCTTTATACGTAAATCCAAATGTATCGATACACTGTTAAAACAAGAGGTAACTATTTAGGACAAAACTTCTTCATGGAGGTTACTTTTTAACCCGTACAGGGTAATATGCAAAAGTGAAAGTTTTTTCTGCTGTGAAAGGTGCCTTTACTTTTGCTTATTATCCTCTACGGGTTAAAAATTACCCTCCATGAAGTAGTTTTGTCCTAAATAGTTCTGTCTTGTTTTAACAGTGTAACTTGACTATTTTGATGGTTATGTTTTTTTTTCGATCGATATGTTATTGTATTGAAATGATCGATATCACTGTTCTTCCATATGGGACAACTCTGCTACACGTATTAATAATTCGCTATTCTTGATAAGATCACATGTGAAGTTTGGTACTGTAAATGTGCAAGAACAAATATACATTATTTTTATGTACCTTTCTACGTACTTCAATAGAATAGTAGTAAAGAAATTTATACTATTACGATTACGACTAAGATATATACCTGAATACAAAATAATAATGACATTCATAACGAAGCCATCTTCTTACTTTGTTATCTAAGACTACTTTTAAGAATTACTGTATGAGAACTAAAATCAGTTGTCTATAATGTTGAAATAATTCAGTGATGTAACACTAAGTTCACATTGCATATTACATTAGTATCTTTTGGAATAGCTGTTTCTTCACAGCTTAACTTATTGACGTTTCATGAATTATTCTAGAACAAGTGTTGCAGTGTGGACGAGGTGTAAAATTTATAATTTACTCGCACGTAACAACGCTTATGTGTCCTGACCGAATGTTGAAACTCCTGTTCCGAGAAGATTAAAAACGACTCGCTGAGTCCTCGAGAAAAGGTCAAGGTCACCCTGGGTCATAGGTCATCTAATTGACCTGTAACTCATCATTATTTAGATGTTACATACATGAAAGATGTGATAATCAGGGACTCTTTCGTCATGTGTTAAGAAACAGTAGTGACAAAATGCATTTCGTAAAATCTGTTGCATATAGATTTACTGTTCTCGCAGCTTTTTACAGAATTTAAGTTAGTACTTAATTGTTGTACTCAGTGTTGTGTAATTGTGTAATTGTGCAATTACCGCATTACTTGGAGGAAAAAGTAATTCTCTACAGTTATAATTACTTGCAAAAAATATTCGCAATTACGAAATTCCAATTACAAATTCACAATTACACAACACTGGTTGCAGTAATACAATAATGACTTGCGTTTTGTCCCTTTACTCCCTAAAAGTATAAAGGGCCTCAGTCCCGTCTGTCATTCAGTAATAGTGACAGTGATCAGTCTGTCTGTATTGAACAGCAAATATATATTCCTACAAACTTTGATCAGCCGTCTTGGGAAACTTAATAACCTAAACACAACACAGTTAACTTCTTTACATCATCAGTACTCAATAACCCAACCCTCGTAAAATTGACGGTGCCTTTTGTGGTGTCTTTTTGGGTGAAGCAATCACCGTAAAGTCCCCAAATGACACTGTAGTGGTGCCTTTAAACAGTGTTGTGTGTGGGCAAGTAAAAATAAGTCCGAGCAATGATGTTTCATACCGTACAAAACACTGTAAAAAAAAGGCACCGGTTCAGTGCCTTTTCGTAGTTTCTCAGTGCCTTTTTCCAGTAGCCTGCATGATTCTCAAGCTTCTTAATTTCAAACTACTCTTAAACTACCTAGTTCAAGGTTATCAAAAAGGCACCATAGAAGGCACCATCACTTTTACGTGGCCAGAAAACTGTGCAGAGTTTCTTATTCAGGGGATATACTAATCGTTGCTTATGTTTACTTGCAGATTTAATTATAACCATCCTTGCTGACTGACTTACAGTACTGTCGTAGGCCTATCAAAGGCCGAGCTCCAGCACTACACAAAATAGTATGCAGCTAGAAGTCACAGGAGCTGGACGAGCATATGCTTATTCGTATTGCAGTGGCTACGTCAAATTTCTTTTGGCTACACCATCTACAGGACTAAGTACAGTCATGTTCATGAAAAAAGGGTACAGTATGGGAAGGTTGAAAGTCGTTTTTTTGTACTTAACGAAATTATTTATCCATCAAGTTTAGTTAGGATAGTTTGAATGAACTGTATTTTAACTAAATTAATGCATTTATCAATTATTATATTAATATTCTTGCAAAAATTCAGAAAAAGTGACGTTTAACCTTCCCATGCTGTACCCTTTTTACGAACATTTTTGTAATTCTATAACTCTCAAATTTTAATGAATATTTCATTTTTTCCCAGGTTTTGCGCAGCGTATCGCGAAATTTGAGCAAGATCATGGCATTACAATGGCAGCGAAACAGTTTGTCATTATCGTACCTACCTTTCCACTGCTTATTAGCGATTTCGAGACCTTCAGTTCGGGACGAATACAACAGATGGGGGTATTTACAACTGAAATTTTTCTTATAAGAATATAACTAACTAGATTTTGCAGGCTTTAGACAAGGTTTCAGTTTCTCGAGCCGGAATGAAGGACCGAATTTATTCAGCAAATGTTTACAGTTTGAAAAATCAGAACGGAGAAGATCCTATTCACATCGTTATGGACTTGCCCGCGATTTTGCTAACTCTTTACGAGATGTGCGAACAGCGAGTAGCAAATACACAGGAACAGCAGAGTGAAACACTTTCACAAAATGGTATTAACAATATTTTTGCGCGCGAAAAAGTTTTTAGACATTAAAGATAATGCAAAATTAATTATTTTCATATGAAAGATCCACTGCAAGAAGAAGTATCCATGTTTCTGAAGACGCTTACGAATCTACTGGAAGCAGACCCTTCGTGCAAGAACTCATATAAACTGATAAGTTACAATGGTAAGTCCCAAATAACACCAGAAGACATTTTATTTTGTTTACTAATTATCAATTTCAGTGAAAGAAAATTTTGTTTTTTTATTTATTAATGTATTATATTAATGATGTATTTATTATGTCGTGTCTATTTGAAAAGGCACTGTAGCAGTGCTTTCATGTAGTTTTTTGGTTCCTTTTTACGGTGCCTCTTTGCAGTATTAACTTCTAATGTCATTAAAAGAAAATGTTTTGTTCATTTATGTTCAGTCTGGCCTATTTAAAAAGGCACCTCTTTAGTGCTTTTTCGTAGTTTTTTGGGTTTGTTTTACGGTGCCTTTTGGCAGTACTCTAACGGGCTAAACAACGCTTAGACCGCCAGTTCAGGGTTACCAAAAAAGGCACCGCAAAAGACACCATCATTTTTATGTGGGTGTTTTTTTTTTCTTTTACAGGGAAAGACGATAAAGGTCAGCACGTCGACATGGTGGACTTCATACGCGCACGGTTAATGATGTAAATGACTCGACCACAGTGGACTCGACTCGAAGCCGACTTCGAGTCGACTTTAGGTTACACGGTAGTACACAACCACAACTTACCTTGCTGTAGAAGACTGAATGTAAAATGTTTTAGCTTTCTCTTTTTTTGCTCGCATTAATTTAGAGGCTTCAGTAGCCCGTAATAGTCAGCAGTGTGTCATGGCCGAATTCGGCAGGCTATCGTCTGAATCGTATCAATAGAATCGTCGTTTTCCTCCAATCCGTTGACTTCTTGGTCTATTCAATCACACAACGCAGGAAACTAACTTAGTAATCTTGTCTCTTTATATTCCACGACGAAATACAAACGAAGAGTTAAACAGTTGATATATCATGCGAAACAAATTCGTAAGAACAAGAACCTGAACAAAGTGAGATCCACCCGGAGTCAATTCACCAAGTCAATTGCAAGACGACTCCAAGTCGACTTCAAGACAACTAACGTTTCCGACTTTGACTATGACGACTTGATCTCGACTCGAATCGACTTTTCCTTCGACTTTGACCAGTTTATTTCGACTTTCAACTTAGCAGACTTGACTCGACATTGATTTGGGCCCAGGTCGAGTCGAGTCATTGATTTCACTCCGCACAGTTCACCGGTTTAACGTGATTTGGTACGTCTTTGTATAAAGTTGCCGTATACGTGGACACTTTGGCGAAAACACGCAAAACACAGGATGATACGTTGTCTAAGTCAAATAGAATCCTATGAAAACGCTATCTGCAATTGGATCAAATATAAGTAAGATACACAAAACAAAATTAAAATGATATTACTAAAATTGATATACCAATGTTACTATGGAAATGTATTTAGAACATTCATCAGTTATTCAAACCATAACAAGGATGATTGCGCCGTGTTGGCGTATTGCGTACGGAGTATGTGTGACGTGCGGAAATGGAGGATTTGTTTTCCGAGAGTAGTTTGTAGTCGAAATCATGTACTTGTGGGGTTTTAACTACGTAACAGTACAGTTCATTGTGTACTGGTGTATGTAGAGCAAGTGAAGGTTGCAGTAATTACAAAGTATTGTGGTGGAATCACCTGCGTACTCGAATTAGTGTACATTGTAGTACTGTGGTGTATACCGTGCTTTACAGAACAATAAGAAATCCAAACGAACCTTACAGGGTACCAAATAGACCCTTTACTATACAAAGAAGAAAGATAAGAAAAAAAACCGAAAAGCAAAACAAAAGGCAGAGAGCGAAACACAAGTGTGACTGTAAAATGTAGAAATCGCAAAGAAACGTTTGTTCAGTGGATTTTCAGTTTGATCTCAACAACAAGACACGGTTAATAAAATGGTGAAGGTGGTCCGAAACTGTTACTTAATATTAGAGGATGTTTGTGAAACTAAGTTTATCAAGAACAGTCGTACCCAGTTGTCAGATTTTATCTTCCCCAAGCTTCAATTATTATTCTTTAGTACTGTTTTTGCTGTCTATATTATATATCTTTTACTTACATTAATGTAGCAACTAGTCAAGTATCCAAGAAAAACCAGAGTGTTATCGAGAATGTACTTTCGTGTAGATCAGCGGACCCTTGTGGTGAAAGCAAGTACTACGTATAGAGATCGATACCATTGTCTTTATTGATCTAGCCGCCAAACGACAAACATGTGAACTAAATATGAGAATAGTTCTATAATAATTCTTCATTAAGGTTTTTATGTGTTTAACAATATAAATTAACTGGTCAAGTAATTTCGTCGACTTTTGCCGCTTTGGTATGGAGGCAAGTAAACGGTTGACTTGAATCTGCGATTTGAATAAGTAAACCACGTTAAGGAAACGCTACTGATTTACTTAAAAAATGCTACCGAGTAGAGCAAATAAAAGAAAGAAACGTATTTCCGTTTGAAGAGGTCATAGGCTTTCTCTGTTCGACATTAGGTTTGAAACTTGAAGATATATTTGAAATGGAAGAAAATCCACCTTTAGGAATGTTACCTGTTACAAAGTCAATCATTTACATTGCACAATGGCTAAGGGAGAAAAGCGCTTTAGACGATTAAACTACATGATCATTTAAAAAAACAGAACAACTCAAGAGAGACTAGTTCGCTGTGACTTTCCCCAGTAAAAAATCAAGTTAGTTCGGCTAAGTAGCTTTTGCGCTGTTGACTAGTGCTGACCCTGCTGACTCGGGTGCTTACCACCGCTTACTCGAAGTGAGGCGTTTGAATCTGCCTACCATGACGGCTAATCTAGAGTAAGTCTTTGGTAGGTGCTTACAACTACTTAATCAGAGTAAGACGTCTAACACTACTGGAATCGGCAAATTTCAGTCCCGTAAGACGTCTTACAGTTACGTCTTACAGCCTATCCTGACAATGTTAAAGTAAGTACTTGCAAGTGTTTACGTACGACTACTTACCAACTGATTAATTTCTTACTGGGTACTTCTTGTTTAGGAAGGAAACACTTTGATAAATCAAATGATCAACTCGGGCAAGAGAAAAAATTTCTTTTACCGAAGGATCGTACTTCATATTCAACCAACAGTTCTCGATTGATTCTAGTAAACTTACTGTACCACTAAAAAAAAAATTCATGTTTTAAAAGTGAGAAGTTGCACTTACTCAATTATTGAAGAAATGTCCCAGATCTACCGACACAAAAAAAAACACAATTACTTCATTAGTTAATTAATTAATTAAATAAATAGTTAATAGTTGCTCCAATCTAGGGATGTTCCATGAAAAAGGGAAAACTGGGTTTCAAACGGGAAAAATAAGGAAAGGGAGAAAAGGGGAAAAAGGGAATTTTTATGATTCTAAGTTCGTATTATACAACTTCGGGGAAGAAATGGAAAAGAAAGCCTTCCTCTGGGGAAAAGGGAAATCTGAGAGTGGAAACTCTAGTGGAGAGCTACATTTACATATATTTCGTGCAATTAACTCTAATGATATGTAAATTATGTAACAATATCTATTTATTCATAATAAAATTTCTAGATTCAGTTATCGTATAACTATATGATAATACATTTAAAATGTAATATTATTTATTAAAGTCAATCATACGGATATTAACAAGGCCATCTAGCGTGAGAATTCTGAACTAAGTTCTATCGCCTCCATCTTGCTTTCGGCTGCTGGCGGAATCGAGGGCTTCATCAACAATAAAACTTGACTACATAATCTCTGGTTTTGATTCTTAAATCAGGAAAATGGGTAACTCCTTGCCTATTGTTAAAGCTGATGAAGGAACCGAAGTTGACCCGCATTATGGATTTGCCGGAAAACGAAAAGAGAGAAGTATAGTCTAATCACATAACTCATATGCAGTTCGCATACGTGTTTGGAAAAGGACTTAGGTTTTAATGATTAATTAATAATTTTTTAGAAATGATTGCTACTCAAGAAGAAATGGAAGCTGCTAAGCTACCTCTTGAAGATCGCGACTACTGCGCGCACATTTTGCTGAAACTTATGGGTTGCCGAGCTGACGTTTTTCCCTGGGTCTACAAGTGTGAGCACGAGAAGCACGAGTACCTCAACTGTCAGTACGAAGAGTGAGTATAGCTTAACCTTTCAACCCTGGCGTTAAACGCTACGTGTTTTTCTCTTGTTTTCGAACAGTTATGTTATTCGCTAAATGATTTTTTCTCATTTACAAACAGTAGCGTTATTCTCTGAATAATTTTCTCTCGTTTTTCAAACAGTAACGTTAAACACTAAATAATTTTCTCTCGTTTTCAAACAGTTACATTATTCGCATGAAGGAGTACGAACGTCAGAGACGTCTTGATGAACGCAAGGCCAGGAAGGAAGCCAGGGCTACTCGAGAGCACTTATCCGAATAGAAAGAGTCTAATAGCAGAACTCTAATATTTCTCGGTTTATGAAGAATTAATGTAGTTGTAAATAAACTCTTCCTCGGGAAGACAAGAAAAAAAAAAAAACGTGAGTCGTTTTGTTCACTCGATTGTATGGTAGAAATATAATGCATTGTACTTACATTTTGCATCACTGTACACAGAATGATTTCTGCAAGAAACCTCATGCTGAAAAAAAGAAGAAAAAAAGCTAAAAGACAAAATCACAAGATTTTCAATGGCAGCGAGATACAGACTGCGGGAAAAAGAACATTTATCGTTAAAGAACAATTTTTAAATCAAAAACACGCACTGTACATTTATTTAACTATTACACAGTCAAAATAATCTAAAAAAAAGACAAAATAATTATTTAAGAAAAAAAAAACACTACGACTTGGGTAGAGACGATCTCTCGTTCCCGCTACTCTCTTTCCTGCCCGACATTTGCTGGTACAGGGACGACATGGCGCCTAAACTAAGTCCGGGTATGCTACTCAGGTTCCCAATGGTACCTAGCGATCCTAGAGGGGGCACAGGTAAACCAGGGGCAAGCGCGGGAGGGTATCCTCTCTGGACGAGGTCCTTATAGACCTGTGCCGTGACTTCTGCCGCACTGGGACCAGGTGGCAGTCCGTGCAGGGGCGGGAGGAAGGGGCTTGTCGGAAGCCCGTAAAGATGCGGAGCATACATCGAGTAGTAAGCGGCAAGGTTCGGGTCGATGAACGGTGAGTACAGCGGGTTAAGTGTCGTTTCAGGCGGCTTGACAGACGAAGAGGAAGAAGACGATGGTAGCGGTAACGAAGAAGAGGTAACGGAGACTGAAGGAGGTACAGCGTTCTGACTATGAGAAGGGAACGGACCGTAACTCAGTTTGGACTGCGAGTTGAGACTCGTCCCTTGGTTTGACATCAAACTGTCGACCATCTTCGGAGCATAGACGCCGTGGTGCGGGGTGACCGACACGCGATCTCTCAGCTGCGGGACGTTCGGACCAAGTCGCAGTCTCTCACGTTCTCCTCTTCCCGTCTCGTCTTTTACCACGGGCATCACCGTCACCGAATGCCGACTGCTCTGTCCCGCTGCAGCGTTTTTCGCTTCATTATTATTCGCGTTACCTTCGATCTTCACGTTGACGCTGATGCTCACATCTCCTGCCACAGTCAAGACTCCAGACTTGCCCACTCCTCCACCAGGGTTAGTCGCAGACCAGGGGTGAAGTTTGATCGTCGTTGAAGATGAGGAGTTAGGGGTAGAACTGACCAAGTTCTCGTGATTGATGCTCAGATCCAGTAGACACTTGCCATTGGTCTCTGGAATCGAGGAGGAGGGTTTCCATTGGTCCGTTTCGGGTAGGCTCCTCTCCCTGTAGGTGAGGTTGACCAAAGAGGAAGCGGCTTTGACCGGAAGGGGAGGAGAGAGTGGGCGGGGCTCTGTTTTGGCGGCCGACGAATGAGCGACGGGTATTTGAGAACAACGAAGCGGATTGGTGCGATTCGACCGCCTGACATCCAGCACAGGATCTCCGAAGATCCTATTAGTTGCCACGAACATCGAGGGGGTAGAAGCGATGGGGGTGGGTGGGCGGGCCAAGTCCCAGCCAATGGGGAGCGGGCAGTCGTTTGAACTGACCAACCCCGATTTTTTGTTCTGAATTAAAGATTTCTGCGTGTCTTTTGATTGGTCCGCCATGAAGGGTTTCTGACTGTGGGCGGGCTCTGGCTGCTGATTGGCCGGCTCCTTCTTCAGGGGCGGGGCCTGGATGACAGAGACACGCCCCTTTTTCGTTTCCGCCATTTTGTCCGCAGTTTTATTGACTAATGTGATTTGCACGCTGTCCCCGGAGTTGAATTTCAGTTGCTTGATGACGGAATCGTTCTCGATCGATTTTTTATCGATGAATTTGGTATCGATCGATTTGCTATCGCCCTGCAGCTGATTGGCTATCCGCGCCAAATCGCTCAGCGCTGAATGGCTCTCGCCAGAAATCATTGGATTGGCAACTGTCATCAGTTCCTGCAGCGTCAGATTGGGCTTCTTTTCCACCTTAGCTCCTTCCTCCTATAAGAAAAATAATAAATATTTATTATTAATAAAATATCATTATATTAATATTAATAACAAAAAGCGATAAGCCAAATAATAATAACAAATTGCGATAAAAAGCCAAAGCGTGGAAGCAACCAACCCAACGATAACGCAAAAGCAACAGCAACCAATCAGCTTAATGTATTAAAAAAAAAGATTTTTTCTCATTGGTTGATAGGTTTTTGAACAAAAAAATGCTGACTGGCTAGAAAAAGCGAGTGGGGGGGTGTTGTATTAACCTCAGCCGTCAAATCAGTGCGGATGGTAATTTTGGGAGGCGTGGCTTTAGGGGAGAGCACAATGATCTCTGGATCCTCATTGGCAGGCAGACTCTCCCTGATTGGCTGGAACAAGTAGCTGGAAGAGTCGCGCTCGCCCATTGGCCGTTGCGGCAGAGGAGGAGGAGGGCTCGGATTGGCGGAGTCCTGAACGGGCAGGACGCTCTCTACTATCATCGGCTGCTGCGCTTCCGAGGGCGAGTTTTCCGATTCCGGGGGCGAGTTTTCCACTTCCGGGGGCGAGTTATCCTTCTTGGGACTCGCCACCTGGATGGGCGACAGTGAACTCTCCACAATGTGCGGCTCGCCACTAGAGTCTTTGACGCAGGGCGAGACTGACTTGCTGTGCTCCTTGTCGTCGTGGGTCAAGTCGCCCGCGGGCGAGTGTGGCGGCTATTTATATTATAATAATTTTATTCTACAATAATTTATATTACTATATCTATAACGGTTTAGTTCACTTTCAACCCGCCCCAATAATTACCGAATAAAAGTTTTAAATTATATTCAATTTTTATAAAAATTAATTGTAATATTATTAATAATAGAGTCGTACTTCGCTATTGGCTCGTTTGGCAAGAGGATTGGCCAGTTTTTGCTTCTTGGAGGAGGGCGAGTTATCGTGAGATCCTTCGTCTTGATCCTGGTCCAGGTTCTGCTCGAAAGGAAGTAGCAGCCTATGCAAATTTCAGTAGAAAATTAGTTCATTAGTAAAGTTTAGTTTAGGATATTTAGCTACGGTTTAGTGAGTAGCACGACTAAGTTCACTGGTTATCTGATTAATTAGCTAGTGTAGTATAGTTCGGTTATAGTTAGTTTAGTCGGTAAGTAATTAGTTATTTGGCTGATGAACTATTTTAGTTACGTTTAGTTAGTTAAGTTCAGTCACAGCAATTAGTATAAACTAATTTACCTAGGATAGTTTGGTGTCGCTAGTATACTTAGTTAGTAGTTGGTTTAGCTATAGTAAGTCATTATTTAGTATAATTTAGTTTAGTCAATTACCAGAGTATAGTTTAGTCAGAATAACTTGTTAGTTAGTTAGCATAAGTTAAGTACTTAGCCAATTAGCTAGCACAGTTTAGTTTAGTCTAGTTAGTTCGTTAGCATAAAATCCGTTATTTAACTAAACTACTCAATTCTATTATAATTATTATTATTATAATTTTGTTGAAAATACTTTTCGTAGTGTTTGCGGGTGCAGGTGGCAGCACTGGTGTTGCTGGGTGTCCCCCGAGTTCAATGTAGATGCCCTTCCACATCTTCTTGGAGACTGCGGCGTCGTAGCCGCCAGCACGCTGCACTTTGTTGTAGAACTGGAACAGGTCCACTAGAGAACAATACTGTTATTGTAGTAGCAGCAGAAGTAGTAGGAGCAGCAGTAGAAACAGTAGTAGTAGTAATACGGTAGCGGCAGTAGTTATAGAAGTAGCAGGAGTAGTAGTAGTCGCAGAAGTGGTATTACAGTATTAGGAGGAGGAGTAGTAGTGGTGGTAGTAGCAGTAGTAGGAGCATTACTAATAGCAATAGTAGTAGCAGTAGGAGAAGAAGGAGGAGGAGGAGGAAGAATAAGAGTACCAGTGGTAGTAGTAGCGGTGCCGGTGATAGTAGTAGTAGTAGTAATAATGGTAGTAGTGTGAGGACGAAGGGTAACGGTAGTAGTAGTAGTAGCAAAATCAGCAGTAGTAGTAGTACTAACAGTAATAGTAACCGTAACAATCTGTCGAATACATGGACACTCCATAACATTCATACAACAAATCCGCAATGCTGTCCAGCGATTCGACAGATTCATTACTCACTACAGCCTAATACATATCTCAGCCTGATAACGATAGATTAATTAGTCGTCTAATTAATTACATTGTTTGAATCCTAGGCTGGGAAGTCTTCCAATGGGCGTTCCTCTGTTGGACATGAACTTGTGCAGCTTCTGCAGGAAAACCTCCTCTCCCCGGCTGCGTTTGCCCAGCCCAAGCTGCAGGCCATTCTTGCCAGGCGAGTCCTTGCTCTGTTAAATAATAATAAATAATATATTAATCAATAAATAACTCAAAGATTTCAATTAGCAGGGAAATTCCCTGAAAAAAGGGGGAGAAAAAGGGCGAGAAAGGGGAAAAAGAGAACAGAGCCATCTATGAGTGAAACTGGGAAACAGAAAGAGGAAACAACTGGTTAAACTGTATGGCATTGCGATCCGTCCGATGACTGCAATAGTAACCGTTACTAGTAACCGTTACCAGTAACCGGTTACTGTTGAATCCGATTACCTTGATTGAAGATGTGACTGTGCTGACGGAAGATTCCGATTCGTTAGATTCCGATCCTGGTGAATGACTCCTCTTCTTCCGCTTCCGGCGCGGACGAGCCTTCCATTTGGGAGCTATTCATTATCAGAAAAAATTTATTAATTATATTAAACTATATTAATTATTAATTAATTCAAATATTTCAAAAGGTTAATTAATAATCACCAAGGTGATTGCATAGCAGTTCGTGATCCTCCAGTTCCGGGTAATCAAAAGTGTCCTTGCAGAAAAAGACCCGAGTATTTGTCCCGGGACAGGCCCGACCGCCCAGGGCCGAGACCAGGGCCTGGCCCAGGTAGCGATCCTCGCACTTTTCGAACCTTTTCAGCGCGGCTCTGAATCTACAGTAAACCGGATACCCCAATACCATCACACTACTGGTCACGTGATCCTGATGTCCCTTATTTCCTTTGAAATCAATTAAAATGATATAAATATTAATAATATTATTGATAATTTGTAACAATTTTTACTGAGTAGTTCTTTTTCGTAAAGAACGTCCCTCATGTCGATGAGTCCGTTGAATCCGCATCCGGTGGGGATATCGACATCAATGACGTCACCGTTGGCGGCTGGACCAATTGGATTGCTTCCGGAACTTTGAACTGACCAATCGGAAGAGAGGTCGCTTCTGATTCGTCGGAATCCCCGGGTGCCCTTATCCCACTGGATATCCGCTGCCAGCCAGGAAACCAAGTCCGAAATCCGCATCACCACCTTCTCCGATATCGACAGTACTTCATCCTACAAAAAATTTACAATAATCAATTTATTATAAATAATATATTATAATTATTGCGTTTATCGAAGCTGAAGGAACCTAAATTAGACGCGGAGGGATTGGGATCTTATGGGATTTAAGTAGAAAAAAGCTTTTCGCTTCAAAGCAAGTCTATGGATCGATAAAATCGATCAAAGATAAGAAAAGCAATCAGACTGACGCTAGCAAACATAATTGAATAACTAGGTACGAGCAAAATACAACAAAAAGCAAGATATAATAGGAAATTTCACTTTAAATGAGGAAAAAAAAAGTAAGTTGACCGGGCTTTGAACCTGCGACCTTTTGATTGCTAGGCCGTTACGGTACCACTAGACCATCAACGAGAAATTCCGCCAAACTAAAATTCCTATTCAAATATAATGCGATCAATCTATTAAGTATGTCCAAATAATAGAGCAGGACACTTATCGATCAAAAGGAAGAGAAGAAAATAAATCGATATTTAATGCTTGGCAGCCAGATTAAATGAGATGCGACATAAGAAAAAGCAATAAAAAAGACTCATAAATCTTCAAAGGACTTCCATAAGTCCCCATTCTGGGCCTAGAAAAGCAGCGGCTAACTTTGTATCGATGTTATAAATACACTACATTATTATATAAACTTTCTATTTATACATTTCGATTTTCCAATGTCTGCTTAAGCGATTCGTATCAAGATAAGCAGATTTTTCTTGAACGATAATAAGAAAATGAGCGATAAAACTTAATGGCCGCAGTGTAAGTACAAAGAAAAACATGTCGCCATGACAACGCTGCTGTTGGCCCCCCTCGAAGGAGATCAATGCTCATTAATAACAGCGATAATACAAACTTCCCTCTCTCCCATTTCCTTTCCCAAGAGACACTATTAATAAATATTAATTACACTGTTAATAAATATTAATTACACTACTAATATATAACTTCTGTAAATAGTCTCTTTAAGTTATTGTTGAAACGTCTAAACGAGCGAGGCGTGTTAGTTTCAAAGGCCGCGCCCTTCCCTTCACTGTAATTCATAGAAAAAAATATTATTATATATATTATTAAAATTCAATAATTTTTATATGCATTAAGACAATTAATTCAGTTTATTATTGTACAAAATAGAAATTTATACTATTTGTGAGCGCTGTTGGGGAAAATTCGGCAACGCCATCTAGCGGTAAAATTTTGAACTAAATTCACTTTTTGTCCGGGACCGCTTGAACCTTGAAATGACCTTGACCTTAAGGACCCCCCTCCGAATTTGAATGGAAATTATTAAAAAAATATTTCTTTTGTTAAAGAAATAAAAATATATTATTATAATATATATATAATAAAAGATTTTAATCAAGGTCGCGGTCTATGTAGCAGACCTTGCCTGCCCTCCCCCATGCGTCTAATTATAATGCAAAGTGACGCATAATGGAAACTTTTCCCCGAATACCAACTTCATAATTTCTAGTTATTTTGGTATAAAAATTTATTCACATAATTTGGTAATTTAAATAAATTTATACGATACTATGATACCGTAATATTCTACTGATACAATTGTGTAATAAAAATACAATAAATTTAATTTATGATTACGAATAAATGAAGTGTTTTGAATGTGTATCTGTTGGGATAATGGTTGCCCATAGCAACGGGGTGTTTTCCCTTTTTCCTCCTTCTTCTTCCTATTCTTCTAGAAGGAGAAAGGGGAAAAAAAAGAAACAAACAACTTTTCCCCCCCCCCTGACAATAGAAAACAAGCAACAAAAGGGAAAAAATTGATAAATCATCAGAGAATGAAAGAAAATCTACAACAGTTTCAAGTTCGGGAAACACCACCCACTTTCCACCCCCACCACCCACCCACCCATCCAATGATAACAGCCAGGAGGCGGAGCCACTTATCCACCCAACTCCCACTTTACCCCCTTCTTCAGCCAATGAGATAAGCGAGGAGGCGGGGTTAAGACCACCCAAACTCCCACGTCATCCACCTTTCCAGCCAATGAGATAAATGAGGAGGTGGAGCTAGGACCACCCAGACTCCTACGTCACCCACTTTTTTCCAGCCAATGAAATAAATGAGGAGGCGGGGCTAAGACCACCCAAACTCCCACTCTACCCCACTTTTCCAGCCAATCAAAGCTCTTGGGGAGGAGGTGGGGTGGAGGGGGTGGAGTGGGAGGTCCTACCCTGGCCAACGCTAATCCAATTCAGCCATTTGGCATTTACGTGAATATGTTATCTCCCACTTGTGTTCATTATTCATTTTATGCAAGCAATCGGCCCCAGTGTTTTCCACTTTGCTCCCGTCGTTTACTTCCCCCCCCCAGTGTTGCCATTTTGCAGGGAAATTCCCTGAAAAGGGGAGGGGGGGAGGAAATGGAGTCTGAAAAAAAGGAAACACAAGACATGAGGGAAAAGGGGAAATCTGGAAGTACAGCCTGGATTCTAACGGGGATCAGAAAAAGGGGAAAATAAGGGAAGAGAGGGAAAAGGGGAAATCTAGAAGTAGAGCCTGGATTCTAGCGGGGATGAAAAAAGGGGGAAAATAAGGGAAGAGGGGGGAAAGGGGAAATCTAGAAGTACAGCCTGGATTCTAACGGGGATCAGAAAAAGAGGAAAATAAGGGAAGAGTGGGAAAAGGGGAAATCTAGAAGTAGAACCTGGATTCTAGCGTGGATCAGAAAAAGGGGAAAATAAGGGAAGAAGGGGAAAAAGGGGAAATTAAAAGTGGAAACACTGTTTCTTTTTTTTTTCTCCATTACACACCTATTCCCTCGTTATATTGTTACTCATTTCAGGATGAATTTCAGGTCAAATTGAAAAAGTAATTATATCAAACGATAGCTGGATGTATGGAGAACTTAGTTATCAAGTTGGAATTTAGTTTTTCCCGACAGAAGTGTTTATTATTTCGAAGTTTTGAGACGTGGTCCTGTGTAAACTTTTCAGGTTCGGCAATCTATTCATAGGATATCCGCCCCGGACTCCCACAAAAACTTGAAAATAGTTTGCACCTCCCAACTACTACTAGAACTACTTCCCCTTTAGCCATCTAGCGAACTACAAGTAACTGAACTAGCACCCAAAACTAGTGTTTCCACTTTTGTAGGGAATTTCCCTGAAAAAAGAGGGAAGAAACGGGGGGAATGGGGTCTGGAAAGGGAAGAAGAAGAGTAGCATCCAAACTAGTGTTTCTACTTCTGTAGGGAAATTCCCTGAAAAGGGAAAAGGGAGGGAAACGGGGTCTGGAAAGGGAAGAAGAAGAATAGCACCCAAACTAGTGTTTCCACTTTTGTAGGGAAATTCCCTGAAAAAGGGAGGGAAACGGGGTCTGGAAAGGGAAGAAGAAGAGTAGCATCCAAACCAGTGTTTCTACTTCTGTAGGGAAATTCCCTGAAAAAAGAGGGGAAACGGGGTCCGGAAAGGGAAGAAGAAGAGTAGCACCCAAACCAGTGTTTCCACATGTGTAGGGAAATTCCCTGAAAAAAGGGGGGAAATGGAGTCTGAAGAAAGGAAAAACAAGATATGAGGGAAAAGGGAAAATCTAGAAGTACAGCCTGGATTCTAGCGGGGATGAGAAAAAGGGGAAAATAAGGGAAGAGGGGGAAAAGGGGAAATTGAAAGTGATTGAAACTGAAATTCCCTGAAAAAGGGGGGAAACGGGGTCTGGAAAGGGAAGAAGAAGAGTAGCATCCAAACTAGTGTTTCTACTTCTGTAGGGAAATTCCCTGAAAAGGGAAAAGGGAGGGAAACGGGGTCTGGATATAATAATATAATTCATGATAATAGACATGCTAAATACTAATAATAATTAAAAACTTTATAGTAATGATAGTTATAATAAAAATTTATAAAAATAAAAAGTATATATAATTATATATGTTATTAATTATCTGATAATTATTAATAATAATTAAAAAGAATGAAATATACAAATTAGTACAAATTAATGAAAATAAATTAAATTAATACATATATATATATATTGATAATATTAATTAAAAACAATCAAATATACAAATTAATAATAATTAATTTAATAAATAATATATTTAAAATATATATATATATATTAATAATAATTAAAAAGAATCAAATATCCAACTGAATAAAGTACAAATTAATAAAAATGAATTAAATTAATACATATATAAATATATATATATTAATAATAATTAAAAAGAACCAAATATACAAATTAGTACTAATAAGAATGGTACATTAGTAATGGAGGGTCAACGGCGGGAGTACGGGTGGATTGAAATATTGATTGCTGGCGACGCCGTTGCCATGGCGACAGCCCAACGCAATGGCCAGAACAGAACAGAATACAACAGAACAATCAAATCAAGGTACTTTTTCATACTACTACTACTACTACTACTACTATTACTACTACTACTACTACTACTACGACTACTACTGCTATTGTTACTGTTACTATTGTTACTACTACTACTACTGCTACTACTGCTACTACTGCTACTGTCACTGTCACTACTGCTAGTGTTACTACTACTACTTCTACTGTTACTACTACTACTACTTCTACTGTTACTACTACCACTACTACTACTACTAGTACCACTACTACTATTCATCTACTGAATTCACCAGTGCATTAATTAATCTTTAAAATTATTATTAAATTATAATAATTTTATTTTATATATATATAATAATTATTATTTATATATAATATTAATAATTATATAAATTATAATAATTATTAAAATTACATGTGATGACAATAGTGGAAAACTACTTGACGTAAATAGTTTTATAAAAATTAATTAATTTGAGTACGAGTTAATTACGATACAAATTTTGATAGAATATTTTTATTAGATTTCATTCCTGGGCCCCAGGCAGTGTTTCCACTTTGGGGGGAAATTCCCTGAAAAAGGGGAAGATGGGGTCTGAAAAGTGGAACGTAAGGGGAGGCGCAAAAGGGAAAATCTGGCAGTACAGCTTTATACACAGGTACCGAGGGGAAAAAGGGGGGAAGTAAGGGAAGAGGAAAAAGGGAAAATCTGGAAGTACAACTTTGTATACAGGTACCCAGGGGAAAAAGGGGGAAAATAAGGGGAGAGAGAAAAGGGGAAATCTGGAAGTACAGCTTTATATAGAAGTACGGAGGGGAAAAGGGGGGAAAATCTGAAAGTACAGCTTTATATAGAAGTACGGAGGGGAAAAAGGGGGGAAATAAGGGGACAAGGGAAGAGGGAAAAGGAAAATCTGGAAGTACAGCTTTACATACAGGTACCGAGGGGGAAAAAGGGGGAAAATAAGGGGAGGCGCAAAAGGGAAAATCTGTCAGTACAGCTTAAGATACAAGTACGGAGAGGGAGAAGGGGGAAAATAAGGGAAGAGGAAAAAGGGAAAATCTGAAAGTACAGCTTAATATACAAGTGCGGAAGGGAAAAAGGGGAAAATGAGGGGAGGCTCAAAAGGGAAAGTCTGGAAGTACAGCCTTATGTACAAGTACGGAGGGGAAAAAGAGGAAAATAAGGGGAGAGGAAAAAGGGAAAGTCTGAAAATACAGCTTTGTATACAGGTACCGAGGGGAAAAAGGGGAAAATAAGGGAAGAGGAAAAAGGGAAAGTCTGGAAGTACAGCCTTATGTACAAGTACGGAGGGGGAAAAAGGGGAAAATAAGGGAAGAAAGGGGAAACTGACAGTGGAAACGCTGGCGCCGGGACCAAGTCACGCGGAACCCTGCGGCGATAAAGAAATCAATAAGGCTGATAACACGCAACTTTTCATTATCTTGTTTATTTTATACTAATTACGTTTGATAAAAATATTGTAAAAAAATGAATAAGATAAGAATATATATAATTATATTATATAATAATATATTATAATATAATAATTATAAGAATATATGTAAGACTATAATAATAATAAGAAGAAGAATCATATACAAGAATATTTATAAAATTATATTATATAATAATACATTTAATACAATAATAATAATGAGAAGAAGAATATATAAGAATATTTATATAATTGTATTACATAATAATATATAATACTATAATAATAATAGGAATATGTATAAGACTATAAGAATAATACTAAGAATAAAATATAAAAATATATAATACTATAATAATAATAAGAAGAAGAAGAACATAAAGAATATTTATATAATTATAATATATAATAATATATTATAATATAATAATAATCAGAATATATCTAATTATAGCATTTCATAATCTATAAGAAATAAGAATATACAAGAATATAATAATAATAATAATAATAATAAATAAGAATATTGATTAGAAAATGTAATAATAATAGTATTATTATAATTTGTTTAATTAATATTTTTGAAAGAAAATGTTATCAGTGTTATCAGCCTGTTGTCCTCCATAGATGATAATAATTTAAATATTTGTAATTATAATTAAATATTAATTTAAAAATATGTGGAGATTAGAATTAAACGAAAAAAATACGTTTTATACTATTTACGTTGATAAAAATATTGTAAAAAGAATGATTTATGTTGGTAACAATGAGGTAATAATAAAATTACATTCATAATATAATGTGATAATAAGAGTAATAATTACAATTGACTTAATGAATAGTGGTGAAGAAAATATCAGTGTTATCAGCCTGCTATCCTCCATTGATGATAATAATTTAAATATTTGTCATTATAAATTTATATCAATTAATCTAATTAATTCATTAAATTATTAATTTATATTAATTAGAATGTGTGTGGAGATTAAATTTAAACGAAAAAAGTACGTTGAAACTGCGCCAGTGTCAACTTTCACATTTTCTCAGAAATTGTTTCTACCCAACTTTCCAAAGTATTAGTAGTACTACAACACAACAACTACTACAGCTACTACTACTACTATTTCTACTACTTCTATTGCTACTTCTACTTCTATTACTACTACTACTACTTCTATTACTACTACTACTTCTATTACTACTACTACTACTACTACTACTACTACTTGTATTACTACTACTACTACTACTAGTATTACTACTACTACTACTACTACTACTTATATTACTACTACTACTACTACTACTATTACTAGTACTATTACTAGTACTACTACTACTGTTGCCACTTCTACTACGACTACTTCTACTACCACTACCACTACTACTACTTCCACTATGACTACTACTATTACTATTATTACTATTACTACTATTGCTATTTCACAGACTATACTTTTAGATTTTCCCTTTTCCCTCTTTTCTTATCTTTTCCCTTTTCAGACTCCATTTCCCCTTTTTTCAGGGAATTTCCCTGCCAAAGTAAAAACACTACAGTTCCTGAGCTTTTTTTTATAATACATCAGAATAAAACGTATTTATATAATAAACTTTTGCAAAATATAAATAAAATAAATTATAATATATAATAAAGATAATATTTATAATTAAACTATATAAAAATAAATATTTATTAAATTTATCGATATATAATCAAAATGCCATAATCGATTACTAGTCGTCCAGAGATTGTATCGATTTTCCAATAGATGGCGTATCGATAGAGATAGTGCAATAATCGATAGTGTTTTCGCAGAAGATTTTATGGATTGTTATTATTATAATGTGATATAATAAGATATTTCGAAGGTCCCGTCACGCACGCTGCACATTAATTTCCCCGGCTGCCCTCCTCTCCTCTCCCCCCACTCCGCGCCGGTGCTCCGCCGCTTACCCACATTTGCTGCAGTGTATACCACGCGCCATCTTTTGACTAAAAGCGGCTATTTAACAGTTATGGTGGTGGCGGAAATAGTAGTAGTGGTAGCTGTAGTAGTAGTAGAAGTAGTAGAAGTAGTAGTAGTAGAAGTTTATATGGTAATATTGAAGTACACTACCGTCAAGCATAACTAAAGTGGCTTTTCAGTGGTTGTAGTAGTGATGATTGTTGTAGGTCCACTAGTAGTAGTAGTAGTACTAGTAACTGTAGTAGTACTACTAGTAGTAATAGAAGTATAGTGGAAGTGGTAGTAGAAGTAGTAGTAGTGGAAGTTTATATGGTAATATTGAAGTACACTACCCGTCAAGTATAACTAAAGTGGCTATTCAGTGGTTCTAGTAGTGATGATAGTTGTAGGTCCACTAGTAGTAGTAGTAGTAGTAGTAGTAGCTGTAGTAGTAGTAGTAGTAGCTGTAGTAGTAGTAGTAGTAGCTGTAGTAGTAGTAGTAGTAGCTGTAGTAGTACTAGTAGTGGAAGTCATATAGTAATAGTTGACCTACACTACACGTCAAGCAAAAGTAAAACTGGCTATTTAATAGTAGTAGTTATACAATAATAAAATATAACGTAAGGTATATTTCAGCTACACTGCGCGACAAGCATAAGTGAAAGTGGCTATCCAATAGTAGCAGTAATAGTTGTAGAATAATAAAATAATGCAATCAAATGATATATGGTTTCAGCTACACTACGCGTCAAGCATAAGTGAAAGTGGCTATTCGATAGTAGTAGTAGCATGTAGAATAATAAAATAAAATAAAAAAATACATAGTTCAGCTACACTGCGCGTCACGCAAAGGTAAGAGTGGCTATTTAATAGTAGTATTTGTAGAATAATAAAATATTTCAGCTACACTAGGCGTCAAGCATAAATCATAGCGGCTATTGACTCACTGATAATAATAAGTATCGGTTAAAAGTTGAAACAATGCAGGTGGCTGCAAGGGGTCCGAAACTCCTAGGAAAAGTGTACGAAGATTATTTTGATAACATACGATAACACGGGGATAACATGGAGATAACAGGTTGATAACAGTGATAACATGACTTAGGTGTACGAAGATTATTTGATAACATATGATAACACGGGGATAACAGGTTGATAACAGTGATAACATGACCTAGGGTGTACGAAGATTGTATGATAACACATGATAACACGGGATAACAGGTTGATAACAGTCATAACATGACTTGGATGTACGAAGATTATTTGATAACATACAATAAAACGGAGATAACAGGTTGATAACAGTGATAACATGACCTAGGTGTACGAAGATTATTGCAAGTTTCGGACCCCCTTGGGTGGGTGGGTGGGTGGTGGGGAAGGTGAACGAGGTCAACCAATGAGAGGCGAGACAAAATGAAAGACAAACGACCAATGAGAGACGAGAGAAAATGGAATCAAATAAAAAGAAATTTTGCTAAGTGGGAGAAACAAAGTTCGACCAAAACTTTTGCAGTAATGGCGCGGATCTAAACCGACGGTAGGGGGGTCCGCGACTTCTGCATTAACGTTTGATAACCAGTGTTATCAAATGTTATCACTTGTTATCACGAGTTATCAACGTGTTATCGTCCGCCATGTTTAGAGAGCGTTTCTTTCTTGGCGTTTTCTTATTTTATTTTTTCTTCCCGAGAAAAGAAAAAGTTTCCCCTTTTTCCCCTTTTCCCTTATCTCTCCCCTTTTTCCCTCCACTCCGTGCAAGAATATATAGGGTCCAGATTTCCTCTTTACTCTCTTCTTCCCTTTTCTGACCCCATTTCCCCCCTTTTTCAGGGAGCTTCCCTGCAAAAGGGGAAAAACTAATAGTATTTCACACGGTTCCCATTGAAAAATCTTAATCGAATTCCCTGACTTTTCCCTGATTTCCCTGATCTCCCTGACAATTTTCCCATTGAGAAATCTTAATCGAATTCCCTGACTTTTCCTTGATTTCCCTGACAATTTTTCCATGTTTTCCCCTGACTTTGTTCCCACTGACAATTCCTAATCGAATTCCCTGATTTTTCCCCGATTTCCCCGGACTTTTTAAACGCATTAGACTTTCTAGAACTTACTCATTAAAGGCTTGAAGCAAAGGTTAGTTGAAACTGAGTGAAGTGGAAACTCAAATTCCCTGACCTTTTCCCTCATTTACTACCAATTCCCTGAAATTTTCCCTGATTTCCCCGTTTTCCCAGGTCGCTGGGAACTCCTGTTACAAGATAAAAATTACATCATTTATATAAAGTCTCAAAATTTTATCATTATCAATTATTGTTATTACCATTGTCGTGAATTATTATTACATTAGTAATAATTCTCGAATCGAATTAATATTATAATATTAACATATTATACATTATTATTATTATATTAAATTAATATATTATTATTAACGGCGCCTAAAACAAATTGGTAATAATTCTCTAGGACAAAGGGGCAGAAATAAAATTTTTATATTTTTAAAATATTTTATTTGGATAAAAACGTAAAAACGAGTATTAGCATTAGAAAAAGGAATCGCCCGTGCACTGCATGGGAATCGCAGTATTATGCAAATTAATTCACTCTTATTTACCCACCCAACACCACCCACCCACCCACCCACTAGATAATCGATTATATCTAGGAATCGATTCTTTATAAATTATCGATTATTAAGATATAAAAATAAAAATAATTATAAATATAAATATAAATATGAGATATAATTATAAGATACCCTACACCACTTGATAATCGATAATCTCTAGGAATCGATACTTTATAAATTATCGATTATTAAGATATAAAGATATAAATATAAATACAGATATAAGAAAAATAAATAAAATAATAATATAGAGATAATAATAAAATAATAATAAAATAATCATAAATAAAAATAATACAGACATAAATATAAGATATATGTTATAAGATACCCCCACCCACCCACCCACTTGATAATCGATTATCTCTAGGAATCGATTATTTATAAATTATCGATTATTAAGAATTTAAGATATAAATATAAATATAGATATGAGAAATAATTATAAGATACCCTAAACTACTTGATAATCGATAATCTCTATCAATCGATTCTTTATAAGTTATCGATTGATAATAGAAGATATTGCCCTTCCGATAGTATTGGTTCTAAATAATCGATATTAAATTTTTTAAAAATGTTAATAATCGATTCCTTATAAAATATCGATTGGTAAAATATTATATTTGCTGTACTATGGTATTGGGTTGCAAATAATCGATATATTAATCAAGAATGTTAATAATCGATTCCTAAGAGTTCGGTATATCGATTGATAAAAGACGATATTGCCTTGCTATAGTACTCATTCTTAATAATCGATACTTAATTAAGAATCTTAATAATCGATATTTTATAAGTAATCGATTGATAAACTATTATATCGGCTTATTATTGTTATTAGTCCTAAATAATCGATTCTTAGCAGTTTAGTATATCGATTGACAAAAACTATTTGCTGCACTACGGTATTGGGTTCCAAATAATCGATACTTAATCAAGAATCTTAATAATCGATTCTTAAGAGTGTATATTACCAATACACTAACCAAATATAATATATAATAATATATATAAATAAACAATATAATATATAAAATATTATATTGGCTGACTATAGTATTGGTCCTAAATAATCGATACTTAGTTAGGAATTTTAATAATCGATTCTTTACGGTATATCGACTGTTAAGGGGTCCGAAACTTCCAAAAATCTTCGTACACCTAGACCGTGTTATCACTGTTATCAACCTGTTATCTCCGTGTTATCAGATAATCTTCGTACTCCTAGGTTCGTGTTATCACTGCTATCAACCTGTTATATCCGTGTTATCATATGTTATGAAATAATCTTCGTACACTTTTCCTCGGAGTTTCGGACCCCCCTTGGGTCGAACGCCCTCTTCTTTCAAACAGAAAAACCGGAAATTGGTATTGCGTTTCAAAAGAAAAATATTTTTACCGAAAAAAAAAGAAAAATATTCATTATTAGTATTATTTAATATTATAATAGTAATGAATATATTATAATATAATTAATATAATTATAATAATAAATTAAATTATTAAATTATAATTATAAATAATGAAGTATTAAATTATATTTCAAACCACAAATAATTACTATTTGAATAATATATATATATATAACTATAACAAACTATAATGAATATTTGAATTATTTATTAAATTTATTATTATTTAATTATTATTATTATTATATTTAACTTAACATTATATTTCAAAGGACAAAAAACGACTTTAATTGAATTTAGAGATAATTGCAGAATAAAATAAATTATTTATTAAATTCTTATTACTATTATATTTAACTTAATATTATATTTAAAATAATGACTAATATTAAACTTAGAGATAATTACAGAAAAAAATTATTTATGAAATTTATTATTATTAAATTATTATATTAATTATTATTATTATTATATTTAATTTAACATTTTATTTAAAATAATGACTGTAATTAAATTTAGAGATAATTGCAGAATAAAATAAATAACGGTGGGGAGAGGTAAAAATAAACTCAGCGTGTAATTACCATTTGTAGAAGAAATAAAAATAATATTATTAAAGAAATTACTTTTCCAATTTTTTTTAAAAAAAGGAAATTAATAAAAAAAGAAAAATAAAATAATAATAATAAACGCCGCAGGGCAAAGGGGTCCGAAACTTCCAATAATCTTCGTAACATTTAGGTCATGTTATCACTGTTATCTCCGTGTTATCAAATAATCTCCGTACACTTTTCCTCCGAGTTTCGGACCCTAGCTGCAGGACAAGGGGTCCGAAACTTCCAATAATCTTTGTAACACCTAGATCATGTTATCATCCTGTTATCATCCGTGTTATCAAATAATCCACCTATACTTTTCCTCGGAGTTTCGGACCCCTTGGTTCCAATTTAATGTTATCAGTATTTATTTTACATTGTCAAGGGGGTCCGAAACTTCCAATCATCTTCGTACCCTAGGTCATGTTATCACTGTTATCATCCTGTTATCTCCATGTTATCATCTGTTATCAGATAATCTTCGTACACTTTTTTTCCTCGGAGTTTCGGACCCCCTTGCTGCAGGGCAATTTTCCAAACGGCAGTCAGTCCACAAAAAGAGGTTGCTAACCTTTTTCTATCATTAATTTTAATACAACTTATTAACGAAAAAAAATATAAATATATATATAAATAAATATATATTTATATAATACTTATATATATTTGTATAATTATATAATTATAATTATATGAATATTGCTAACCTTTTTCTATCATTAATTTTAATACAACTTATTAACGAAAAAAAATATAAATATATATATAAATAAATATATATTTATATAATACTTATATATATTTGTATAATTATATAATTATAATTATATGAATATTGCTAACCTTTTTCTATCATTAATTTTAATACAACTTATTCACGAAAATATATATATATATATCAATAATTATAAATATATATTAATAATAAAATTATAATTATATAATTACATTCTGATTCTATTATTACAATTATATAATTATGGTTATATAAGAATATTCAGAAATATGTACAATATTTATAAATTATTATAAGTATCAAAAATATATTCATGAATATTTATACAGTATTTTATAATATGAAAATTACATAAATAGTAAATATATAATATAATATTAACACTTCGAATTCTCCTTTTTTCCCCTCTTCCTTATTTTTCCCCTTTTCCCCTCAATGCTGGAATACAAGCCATAGATGTAGATTTTCCCTTGTTTCCTCTTCTTTTACTTTTCTCTTTTCGAACTTCATTTCCCCTTTTTTCAGGGAATTTCCCTGAGAAGTGGGATGTGGGAATCAATATTTTCACTTTGAATTCTCCGTTTTCCCCCCTTCCCTTATTTTTCCCTTTTTCCCCTCCATGCTGGAATTCAAGTCATACGTGAAGATTTTCCTTTTTTCTCTTCTTTGATATTTCTCTTTTCAATCTTCATTTCCCCTTTCTCCAGGGAATTTCCCTGAAAAGTGGATTTGATTTATCCTTTTTCCTCTTTTCCCTTGTGTTTCCCTTTTTTCCCCTCCGTGCTGGAATACAGGTCCTACGTGTAGATTTTCTCTTTCAAACTTCATTTCCCCTTTGCTTCAGGGAATTTCCCTGCAAAGTGACTAGTAACAAATTATAAAAATATACGGAAAATAATATTTGAAAGTTGCGGACCCCATTTCTGTGGCCGCCGTTATAAATAAAACAGGGGGTCTGAAACTCCAAGAACAAGTGTACGAAGATTATGTGACAACATACGATAACACGTAGATAACAGGAAGATAACCGGCTGATAACAGTGATAACACGACGTAGGTATACGAAGATTATTGGAGGTTTCGGACCCCCTTGATAATGTGAAATAAATACCGATAAAATATTAAATTGGAACCAGGGGGGTCCGAAACTCCGAGGAAAAGTCTACGAAGATTATTTGATAACACGGAGATAACAGGATGATAACATGACCTGGGTGTACCAAGATTATTAGAGGTTTCGGACCCCTTGCTCCGACGAAAAGTGTATGAAGATTATCTGATAACAGATGATAACTCGGAGATAACAGGATGATAACATGACCTAGGTGTACCAAGATTATTGGAGGTTTCGGACCCCTTGAAATAAATAAAATAAAAACCTTGAAAAATTTATTTTATTCTTTGGTGGAAAGAACGGCCATTTTTGTTTATGATTGGCTTTTTCGATAAGATTTATCTTATTCAAATTTCCTGGGACCTTTTCCGTAAGACAAAAATTTATTATTTCCAAAGAAAAAGGGAAAATTCCCAGCAGTGTTTCCACTTTACAGGGAAATTCCCTGAAGAAAAAGGGGAAATGAAGTTTGAAAAAGAGAAAAATCAACGAAGAGGAAAAAGGGAAAAATAAGGGAAGGGGGAAAAAAGGAGAATTCCCAGCAGTGTTTCCACTTTACAGGGAAATTCCCTGAAGAAAAAGGGGAAACGAAGTTTGAAAAAGAGAAAAATTAAAGAAGAGGAAAAAAGGGAGAATCTACACATAGGCCTTGTATTCCAGCACTGAGGGGAAAAAGGGAAAAATAAGGGAAGGGAGGAAAAAAGGAGAATTCCCAGCAGTGTTTCCACTTTACAGGGAAATTCCCTGAAGAAAAAGGGGAAATGATGTTTGAAAAGTGAGTTGCATTCCAGCACGGAGGGGAAAAAGGGGAAAATAAGGGAAGAGGGAGAAAAGGAGAGTTCAAAGAAGATATACTGATTCCCAAATTCCACTTTTCGGACCCCTTGCTCCGAGGAAAAGTGTACGAAGATTATTTGATAACATGGAGATAACAGGCTGATAACAGTGATAACATGATCTAGGTGAACGAAGATTATTGCAAGTTTCGGACCCCCTTGTAATTTGTCAGATTTTGTCTTCGTTTTCCCACGATTTCTACGTCGCACTAAAAATAGAACAGTCACGTGACTTTCCAAGATTCTTCAAGAATCTTACGGAGAATCTTAGTAAGAATCATAAAAAAGTTCATTAACTTTTCGTGTACTGAGCATGAAGGGGTTCGAAACTCCGAGGAAAAGTGTACAAAGATTATCTGATAACAGATGATAACACGGAGATAACATGGAGATAATAGGTTGATAACAGTGATGACACGGCCTAGGTCTACGAAGATTATCTGACAACATATGATAACATGGAGATAACAGCTTGATAACAGTGATAACACGAACCTAGGTGTACCAAGATTACTGCAAGTTTCGGACCCCTTGAATAAGATTAAATACAATAAGACGTGGTGCCTTATTGTAGGTGATGATTCAGAGATAACATGGAGATAACAGCTTGATAACAGGTTGATAACAGTGATAATATGACCTAGGTGTACGAAGATTATCTGATAACATATGATAACATGGAGATAACAAGTTGATAACAGTGATAACACGGCCTAGGTCTACGAAGATTATTGCAAGTTTCCGACCCCTTACTGAGCATAACGGACTCGAATGCAATTATAACAATAAGGGGTCCGAAACTCCGATGAGAAGTGTACGAAGATTATCTGATAACACATGATAACTCGGAGATAACAGATTGATAACACCGATAACACGAACCTTGGTGTACCAAGATTATTGGAAGTTTCGGACGTCTTGATTCAAGTGTCTGAAACTCCGAGGAAAAGTGTACGAAGATTATCTGATAACATATGATAACATGGATTTATAACAAATTGATAACAGTGATAACACGGCCTAGGTCTACGAAGAATATTGCAAGTTTCCGACCCCTTACTGAGCATAATGGACTCGAGAGCAATAATAACAATAATTACAAAAGTCAAAATAATAAATAATTTTTTTTTTTACAGCAAACGAGTGAAATTTAATTTGTGCATTAGAGAGACTAATTAATTATTCAAATATTCAAATCAGGGGGGTCCGAAACTTCCAATAATTTTCGTATACCTAAGCCGTGTTATCAGTGTTATCAACCTGTTATCTCCATGTTATTCCCATGTTATCATATATTATCAAGTAATCTTCGTAGACCTAGCCATGTTATCACTGTTATCAACCTGATATCAACATGTTATCCCCGTGTTATCATATGTTATCAGATAATCTTCATACACCTAGGTCATGTTATCACTGTTATCAACCTGCTATCTCCATGTTATCCCCGTGTTATCATATGTTATCAAATAATCTTCGTACACTTTTCCTCGGAGTTTCAGACCCCTTGATTCAAATGAACCTGTTTTTTCCCACGCTTTTAAATCTCCCCGCGGGAAAAAAAACTATGGATGTGGGAAAATATTCCAATTTGTATAAATTAATTTAGTAGTAATTAGTAATTAATTAGTAGTAGTAGTAGTAGTAGTAGTAGTAGTAGAAATAATAGTAATAATGATAACAGTTGAACAGTATTGATAGATAGTTCCGTCTGATTCTGGAAATAGCGCATTCGATTCTGAATAGAACAACTGCGTTCGAAACGGAAGGAACGGCTGCGTTCGAAACCTAAAAGAACGCGTTCGAAACCGGAAGGAACACGTTGGAAACCGGAAGGAACGACTACGTTCGAAACCGGAAAGAACGCGTTCTATTCTAAAAGAACGAATACGTTCGGAACCGGAAGGAACGACTGCGGCTAAAACGGAAAGAACGCGTTCTATTCTGGATAGAACAACTGCGTTCGAAACCGGAAGGAATGACTACGTTCGAAACCTAAAAGAACGCGTTCGAAACCGGAAGGAACGCGTTCTATTTCAAAAACGAATTGATATCAAATTAATTAGGATTTTTTTGTGATTAATTAAGAATGGATTTAAATGAATTAATTAAAACACATAGAGAGAAAAAAGAGGAAAAAAAATTACTCAAAATTGTAATTTAATTTAATTTAATATTATTTTTTATTCAACATATTTATACGAACTGATATAAAATAATTAGGAATTTATTGTGATTAATTAAGAATGAACTTAAATGAATCAATTAAAACACAGAGAGAGAAAGAAAGATAAATTACTCAAAACTTTAATTTAATTAGTTTCATATTAATTAATTATTTATATTTGAATTGATATCAAATTAATTAGGGATTTATTGTGATTAATTAAGAATGGATTTAAATGAATTAATTAAAACACGGAGAGAGAGAGAAAAGAGAGAAAAAAAATAAATTACTCAAAATCGTAATTTAATTTAATTTAATATTATTAATTATTTTTTATTTCAACATATTTATACGAACTGATATCAAAATAATTAGGAATTTATTGTGAATTAATTAAACGTTGACGAATAAATTTAATTTATTAACGAAATTAATTATTATGAATTAATTAAAACACAGAGAGAGAGAAAAAAAAGAGGAAAAAAAAATAAATTACTCAAATTAAATCCAGTGGTGACGTCGTGCGCGTTTAGACTTTCAAACGACCTTCGAAACTTTATTGAAATAATCACTACCCCAAAAGGGCAAGCAAGACTTCATTACATTTTCCAACTGATAACACGTTGATAACATTCTGATAACACGTTGTTAACACGATGATAGGAATTAAGTGTAACATTGAACTGGTTCTAACGAATCTTCCAGTGAAATTGACAATTGTCAAATGGCTGATAATGCTTGATAACACGATGATAACATTTGATAACATGTGATAACACGATGATAGGAATTGTGTCAGATTGAACTGGTTTTCATAGAGTACTTCCAATCGATAAATAGCTGATAGTATTTGATTTATTTGATTACTTTGATTGAATTACATTTTCCAACTGATAACACGTTGATAACATGGTGATAACACGTTGATAACACGGTGTTAGGAATTAAGTGTAAGATTGAACTGGTTCTAACGGATCTTCCAGCGAAATGGATAATTGTTAAATGGCTGATAATACTTGATAACACGATGATAACAATTGATAACATCTGATAACACGATGATACATTCTGATAAGAATTAAGTATAAGAGACTTCATTACATTTCCCAACTGATATCACGTTGATAACATGATGATAATATTTGATAACATGTGATAACACGATGATAGGAATTGTGTCAGATTGAACTGGTGTTCATAGAGTACTTCCAATCGATAAGTAGCTGATATTTGATAACACGATGATAACACATTGATAACACGATGATAAGAATTAAGTGTAAGATTAAACTGGTTTTTATCGAGTCTTCCAACGAACGGACAAATCGATAAATAGCTGATAACAAATTGATAACATGTGATAACACGGTGATAACACGACGATAAGAATTAAGTGTCAGATTAAACTGGATTTTATCGAGTACTTCCAACGAATGGACAAATCGATAAATATCTGATAACATTTGATAACACGTTGATAACATGTCATAACACCGAGCTGGGCGTCAAGCGAAGGTTTTCCCCAGTTGCAGACCCCCCTTTGTTGACGGCCACGGGAAATAAAAAAAGCAAAACTTATTAAAATTTTAAAAAATTTATTTTCTTTATAAAAATATTTTAAAAATTAATATTAATAAAATATTAATTAAATATTAATAAACCATATAAAATTATAAATATAATAATAAATGTGAAAAATATTTTGTAAAGAAAATAATTTTTATTATTTATTCAATTATATTAAAAATATATTATATATATTATACATAAAATATATTGAATTATATTCAATTAAAATTTATATTAATATTAAATTAAAATAAATATTGTTTATTTAAGAAATATAATAAAAATAAAGAAAATAAATCATGATTGAAAATAAAATAAAATATTCAATGGCGTCAAGAGAGAAGGAAAATAGAAAACACTCACCAGAGATAAGATAGAATCAAGGGGGTCCGAAACAACAGGGAGATAACAGGATGATAACAGTGATAACATGACCCTAGGTGTACGAAGATTATTGCAAGTTTCGGACCCCCTTGGATAGATTTTTCGTAAGGAACTAATTTTCGTTATATTTTATCAAGGGGGTCCGAAACTCCGAGGAAAAGTGTACGAAGATTATATGATAACATTTGGTAACATGGAGATTATAGGCTGATAACACTGATAACATGACCCAGGTGTACGAAGATTCTTGCAAGTTTCAGACCCCCTTGGATAGATTTTTGGTAAGGAACTAATTTTCGTTATATTTTATCAAGGGGGTCCGAAACTCCGAGGAAAAGTGTACGAAGATTATCTGATAACATTTGGTAACACGGAGATAACATGGTGATTACTGGCTGATAACACTGATAACATGACTCAGGTGTACGAAGATTCTTGCAAGTTTCAGACCCCTTGGAAAAATTCTATCCAAGGGGTCCGAAACTTGCAAGAATCTTCGAACACCTAATATTAATAATTAATTAATAGTGAATATAATGTATAATTAATACACAACTGAATACAATATTGTGATTGAGCGCAATGAATACAAACGACGCATTCTTACCAAACCGGTTGCATAAAGATAAAAATACGTTTTATTATAATTATAGTGATTTATAATTATTATAACATAATTATATAATAATTACATATTATTACTGATTTTAAACATAATTAGTTGGGGTCATGGGCCTTTCAGGCCTGTATACCCGTTAGGAAGAAAATATATATATTTATTATGTTTTATTTATTATTATTATATTATTATTACATTTATTCTTATATAATAATAGCACTACAACAACAACTACTACTACCACAGCTATTATTACTACTACTATTACAACTACTGGGACTACAACAACTATAACTACTACTACTACTCCCAATACTACTACTATTACTACTACTACCACCACAATACCAACAACTATTACTACTACTACTAGCACTACTACTACTACTACCACAACTATTATTACTACTACTACTTGTGAAATAACAATAAGGATAATAATATCTAGTAATAATAACATTATGGTCCACATGTTGAGGTATGATACGTTAGTGAGTAGCGGACGATGACGACCCCATCGCGGAGCAAATATTGATTCTAAGCCCCACAGACTCTCTCGCACTACGCTTCTGCTACTTGTGCTGCTTGCTGCTGCTACCGCTGCTACTGCTGCATCTACCCATTTTATTGCCCTCAGGCACAAATCCATTACGATACCGTCATTCTGTTATTCAATACTGTATCCCATTAAACATTAATAGTCACTGTCCTCATCATTAGTTTTTACTATTACTATTATTACTAGCAAGGGGTCCGAAACTTCCAATAATCTTGGTACACCTAGGCCGTGTTATCATATGTTATCAAATAATCTTTGTACACTTTTCCTCCGAGTTTCGGACCCCTTGATTACTGGTGAATTTATTATACTAATTATTATATTATAATTATTCGTTATTATTATTCTGATTCTTGCCCTTTTACTCAGATTCAAGGTTCAAGAATCCCTGAGGTAGCGAACCCCCCTTTTCTAATATTTACTGCAAGCGACTAATCTTATTGCCCTAAGGCACAAACAGGGGGTTCGCAACCTCGTCAAAAATTCTTTCTTCAAAAATTGATAACAAGTGATAACAAATGATAATACCAAAAATTTACATAAGTTAAATATTTTATTATTTGCATATTATCGGATAATAACATAATATCGTTGTTTTTTACATAATTTCCTATTTAAATAATTATATTAATAATATTAAGTAGATTATAAATATTAAATAATACAAAAATGGAGAAACGCCGCGCCCATTAACAAAAGCCAGGGCTTCTGATCACGTGACATCGCCTTGGGCCAATCAATAGAAGACACAATTCATATTTTAGCACCAATCAAAAAACAACTTCATTATTCGCCCTCTTTTCAATCAGCCAATAGCAAATTACCATAAAACTTAACGAGAATCAAATGGATTCAATTCATTCTCATATTAGGTAAATATTGTTATCACCTGTTATCAGTAGTGAGATTTTGCCGCAGTTGCCAACCCCCCTCGGCGGGGGTCTTGAAAATTTTTTCCACCCACCCCCCTACCACCCGACGGGTTAAAAAGATAGGGAAAAAAAAGAATGCGACGCCTGCGGCAGTTTACAACTAAAAGACCCTTAACCCCCCACGAGATAACAGTGATAACATGTGATAATACTTGATAACACTTGATAACACTTGATAACACGTGACAATAAATGATAGGACAGGTCACGTGACTGTAACAATGATGATAACGGTAGATAAAAGATAAGATTATATAATTGAATAAAATTATTTTCTCATTTTATTAAAATTTGTATATATTAAAATATTATTAAATTAATTATTATTACTGTATATTATATCATTATTATATTATATTATTATTATATTAATTAATTAATCAATATATTGAAAAATTATTAAATAATATTACAATTATTTAATGCATTATGGAATGACATATTACAAATGATTTTACAATAAAAACTAATTCACCTTGGCCCCGTTTCATAATTTTCTCTCAAAAATCATTTCAATCTAAATTTGTTCAAAAATAACTTTAAAAATAATTCAGAAATAAAATTCGAGAGAGAATTATAATATTTAAATATATTATTAAAATTATTTATATATTTAATTTTTTTATTATTTAAATATAACTTAAAATATATTTATTAAATTATAACAATTATATTAAATTTTAACAATAATAATAATTTAATAATATTAAATTAAAACAATTATTATTAAATTTTTAACAACTAATCTCAATTTTAAAAGTAGAGATTAAAAATCTAATTTTTCAATTTTCTCTCAAAAATAATTTCAATTGAAATTTTTCTTTTAAAAAAAATATCTTAAAAATTATTCGGGAATAAAATTCCAGAGAGATAAATTATAATTATTTTTTAAAAAGACTGGCTTCTACTTTTCTGTCGCGGCCCTGAAGGCCGGAAAATACACAATATAAATAAAATGAATAAATAAATAAATTATTTTTAAAGATTGATCTCCAATTTTAAAATGTGAAAATAAAAATCCAATTTTTTAATTTTCTCTCAAAAATAATTTCAATTAAAACTTTTCTTAATAAATGAAAAATTATTCGAAAATCAAATTAGAGAGAGAAATTATTATTATTTTTAAAAATTAATCTCAATTTTAGAGGTAGAAAATTAAAATCTAATTTCTCAATTTTCTCTCACAAATAATTTCAATTTAGATTTTCCTTCAAAAAAATATCGTAAAAATTATTATTATTATTATTATTATTATTATTATTATCTTAAAAATTATTCAGAAATAAAAACTTTGAGAGAGAAAAAAATATGACTTGAAAAATTTTATCTCAAATTTTAAAAGTAGAAAATAAAAATCTCACTTTTCAATTTTCTCTCAAAATTAATTTGAATCTAAATTTTTTTAAAATATCTTAAAAGTTATTCAGAAATAAAACTTGAGAGAAAAATTATAATTATTTAAAAAAAATTATCTCGAATTTTAGAGATAGAAAATAAAAATCTAATTTCTCTATTTTCTCTTCTTTAAAAGAATATCTTTAAAAATATTATTATTTTTATTATCTTAATTATTCAGAAATAAAATTTGAGAGAGAAAAATTATTATTTTTATTAAAAATTAATCTCAACTTTAGAGGTAGAAAATAAAAAAAAATATCAGTTTTCAATTTTCTCTCATTTAAAAAAAATATTTTAAAAATTATTGAAAAATAAAATTTGAGAGAGAAAAATATATTTTTAAAAAAATTAATTTCAAATTTTAAAAGTAGAAAATAAAAATCTGAATTAAATCGTAGAAAAACTTTCTAAATATTTTCGCTTTTCCGCTGCGGCGTTTTGTTTCCTTCCCAAAAGACCTTGGCCATTTAAATTTCATTATTTTATTTATCATAATTATTCTATTTATTTCACTAATTAATTTTAAATAAAATTAAATTCGCAAAATATAATGACTAAATTTTAGGCGTTTTGTTTCCCCCAAAAAGATCTTGGTCATTTAAATATCATTATTTTATTTATCATAATTATTCTATTTATTTTACTAATTAATTTTAAATAAAATTAATTTCGCACAATGCAATGACTAAATTTTAGGCGTTTTGTTTCCCCAAAAGATCTTGGCCATTTAAATTTTATTTATCATAAATATTCTATTTATTTAACTAACTAATTTTAAATAAAATTAATTTCGCACAATATAATGACTAAATTTTAGGCGTTTTATTTACTGAGATGACTAATTAATTAATTAGATTTTTTAATATTGAGTTGAATATTTTAATATCATAATTATTCTATTTATTTTACTAATTACTTTTATATAGAATTAATTTCGCAAAATACAATGACTAAATTTTAGGCGTTTTATTTAATGAGGCGACTAATTAATTAATTAGGTTTTTAATCTTGAGTTGAATATTCTAATATTATAATTATTCTAATTACTGTACTAATTACTTTTAAATATCGCAAAATATAATGACTAAATTTTAGGCGTTTTATTTAATGAGACGATTAATTTATTGATTAGGTTTTTTAATCTTGAGTTGAATATTTTAATATTATAATTATTCTATTTATTTTACTAATTACTTTTAAATGTCGCAAAACATAATGACTAAATTTTAAGCGTTTTGTTGATTAATTAATTAATTAAGCTTTTTGATCTTGACCTGAATATTTTAATATTACAATTATTCTATTTATTTTACTAATTACTTTTAAATATCGCAAAATATATTGACTAAATTTTAGGCGTTTTGTTAATTAATTAATGAATTAGGTTACTTAATCTTGAGTTGAATATTTTAATATTATAATTATGAAATTTATTGATTTTGGTCTTTTCAGCAAAGTTGCTCGGAGCCAAATAGTAATTAAATTTCCGCTTTCTGCCGCCCAAAGAAAGGGCGCACGCAAAAGAATGGAGAATAAAAGAAAGGAGAGACAAAGAGAAAGTCTGATAAAAGGAAGGAAGAAAAGAAAGACCCGAATAAGAAAAAAAAAAGTTGGCCAACTTGATTACTTTGGCAAACGATTACTCAACTTTTTTTATGACGCATTATTAATAAATATTATTATTATATTAATATATTTATGTAAGAATAATAATGATATTATATTAGTATTATTAATAAAAAAAGGAATTATTAGTAAAAAATATAAAAATAATGGTAATAATAATAATAATAATAATAAATTAATATAACAATTAATCAATAAATATTAATAATGATAATAATAATAAAGGAAAAGAAAGAATCCGAATAGAAAAAAAGATGGCCGACTTGATTACTTTGGCAAACGATTACTCAACTTTTATGTCGAATTATTCATAAATATTATTATTATATTAATATATTTTATTAATTATTATATTAATCAATAATAATTATTATTAATAATAAAAAAGGAAAAACGTTTCAACCCCGGTAGAATTTTGTTAAAAAAACCGGATTTCCTGTTCAACTATTTGCGATCCGATTACCATGGTAACCAGTAACCGTAACGGTTACTGAGTAATCATATTCGTCATCATAAATAATAAATTACTCATATTTAATTAATGATAACAATCAAATTTACCTCTCCATGGACAACCAGTAACCGTTACAGTCACTGAGTAATCATATTCGTAATCATATTCGTAATCATATTAAATTAACCTCTCCATGGAATTCCATACCATGGACAACCAGTAACCGTTACGGTCACTGAGTAATCATATTCGTAATCAGATTAAATTAACCTCTCCATGGAATTCCATACCATGGACAACCAGTAACCGTTACATTCACTGAGTAATCATATTCGTCATCATGAATAATAAATTATTCATATTTAAAATTAATAGTAACAATTAAATTTACCTCTCCATGAAATTCCATACCATGTACAACCAGTAACCGTTACGGTCACTGAGTAATCATATTTGTAATCATGAATAATAAATCGTCCGTATTTATAATTAATAGTAATAATTAAATTTACCTCTCCATGGAATTCCATACCATGGACACCCAGTAACCGTTACGGTCACTGAGTAATCACTTATTATAATTAATAATAAATTATTAAATTATGATAATTAAATTTACCTCTCCATGGAATTCCATACGTCCGTCTGGTGTATTTTCTGGTAGGAAATAGAGTTTGAGACTAGCAAGGGCCTGACCGGTAGTTTTGTCCAGCCAGGCCAGTTGCAGCTCTCCTATGCTGATGATGTCCTGATCCGTCCAGGGCTTGAGGAGGAAAAAGTCGCCCACAGCAATGATTCCACTCTGTCCACGCCACAAATATTTGAAAGCTTTGTAAAAGGTGTAAGCTGCATGTTGACCGCATGGCGAACCCACCATTTCAATAGTATCGACATCAGCAGCAGCAGCAGCACAAGTCTCATTGTTTCTTGAAGCCATTTTTTCCTGATCTGATTCACTTTGTCAATATACTGACATGTTCCAAGTAAACAGATCACAGAGTTTCAGTCATTTAATTAGTCAATGATTTTTTTTTTTTAAATTGTTATCTAGTATGCGAATTAGAGTAATGACGGGACAATAGAACAGATTGACACATACGTATGCGATGCTATGAACTTACTAAACTGAAAACCCAAACCAAATAAGACCGGCCTCTCTTTGCTTCCAAACGCACGGACAATCTCCGCACCGACTGTTACTGAACGGAGAGTATAGTTTGCCCAGCCTTTGATTAGGTGCTATACTCTACCGTCAACCCTCAGCTGTAGCGGCTAGTATAGTTTACCCAGCCTTTGATTAGGTGCTACACTCTACCGTCAACCCTCAACTGTAGCGGCTAGTATAGTTTACCCAGCCTTTGATTAGGTGCTACACTCCACAGCCAACCCTCAACTGTAGCGGCTAGTATAGTTTACCCAGCCTTTGATTAGGTGCTACACTCCACAGCCAACCCTCAACTGTAGCGGCTAGTATAGTTTACCCAGCCTTTGATTAGGCGCTACACTCTACCGTCAACCCTCAACTGTAGCGGCTAGTCTTAGGTACATATTTACAAAAACTCGTGCTCCTCTATAGCGGACACCTCTACTAAATCACCAACAAGAGATTTCGAAATTTGGTTTGAACATAAATGTTTCTTGAATTTTTCTGTGATTTTCAGACATTTTTTCAGTAACATATCGATTTTGGAAATATTTTATTCGGCTGTCCGTAGTAAAGGGGACCGTATGGAGCTCATGCCCAACGCGCGCCTCTCTATAGCGGACACCTCTACTAAATCACCAATGACAGATTTTGAAATTTGGTTTGCACAGAAATGTTTCTCGAATTTTTCTGTGATTTTTCAGTATATCTTGAATTTCATTCTCTTTTTAAAAATGTTTTATTCGGTTGTCCGTAGTGGAGAGGTTGGTCTCGAGTGGCAATTTTGGCATAAGCCTCTATAGTCTTGCCAGTAAAATTAGTATTAGCATGCGTATTGCCTTATCACCGAGTATACTACCCATGCATCTGTGTAGCTGTAAAATAAAAGAGGCTATTAGCCCTGTGGCTAAATCATATTTTATATTCCTCTATTTTTCTGCATCCAACATTTGCATTGCATTTGCATTGGCTATATAATCAAGCATAAAATAAACGACGTGACAGTGCATTTCAGTAATGTTATTTTTATACGGTATTTTTGTATCAGTAAGTAAAAATATTATAATAGGGATTTTAGTCCTGTTTAAAATAGAGATAAATAAATAATAATAAATACACACCCCTCGTTTGATTTAATGGGAAAACCTACTCCCCCTTTATGACATTCCCCCCTTTTGCCGAGCAAACGAATGGGGAATCCGCAGAAGCCGCTTTTATTGTCTATTGATTCGGGTATAGTATCCTTAACGTAAATCCTAAATATATGCGCTTTTAAGCTGAAAACCAAACTTTTCTATAGAAAATGAACGTTACATAAATATTTATATATATAATTATTGATTAATATTAATTTATTACGGGATATTATTATTTATTGATTTAATTACAGGGCTACACGAACTCACGTTTGCAGGTAAAAATATGGCTGAATGGAAAAAATGCGGTCACATAATCAAAATGTAGTGGGGACACAACACAAAATAACAAGAGAATGAGGGCGTCAACAACTAGTTATTATCAAAAAGATTTCAAATAAATGATAATAATTACAAAATGAATTTATAATATATGTGCCAAGACGCTTTCTCCGCCATTCGATGGACGTTATAGATTGCCCATTGCTAGGCCTGGACTCGCTACGGAAAAAAAATCCAGTAAAAGACTATACAAATTTGTAAGCAGTGAATAAATACAATAAATATAATGTAATTAGTTCATTAAGTCTCAAAATGGCGCTGGAAACTTTATATTATGGCCCAGACTCTCATTATGAATCCAATATGGCGGCTGTAGAGTCGACCAACTTCAAAGGGACTTTGATTGAAAATGGAGACTTGATTTTCTCACGCTCAAGAAACAACATGATTTTTTTTGTCTTATGTCCGACAAATGAAATAATTAAAAAATAACATTACAAAAAAAAACCAATGAAATGATGATCTACCAAGCCAGTTCTCTTATCACGCGATTCCAAAGAGAACACTAAAGGTCAACCCCCTCTACAGCGGACACGTCAATAAAATACGTTTATTGCAAAATGGCGTTTTAAAATATACGAAAAAATTGCAAAAAATTTGAGAAATATTTTCGTGCCAAGCAAGCGTAGAAATGTTAAGAAATAGATTTAATAATGGTGTCCGCTATAGAGGAGCACGCGTTTGGCATATGCCCTGTTCCGTACAAAATAGAACACTTTATTTTGATGAAAAATAAATTATTTTATAATTTAATAATAACAAATAATTATACATTATAAATATTTATAATAGATAATTTAGTTTATGTATATTATTGATTATATGATTAATTAAAATTATTTTTGGGAATTAAATTTTAAATTTTAAATAAATTATAATAACATTGGGAAATAGAGACGTCTGGCAACGTTGCATTTCATAAGAGGATCAACAACAGTGCTTCCACTTTGCAGGGAAATTCCCTTAAGAAGGGAAAACTGGGTCTCAAAAAGGGAAAAAAGGGAAAATAACATAGGGTGTTATAGCTTGATATCATAGATAGAGGGGAAAAGGATAAATTGATATCTATAAGGAAAGGGGAAAAAAGGGAAAACCGCGCCCTCTTTAAGGGTAAATGGAAAACTGAAAGTGGAAGCACTGATCAACAAAGCAATGTCATTCCACGAATGCCGACGACTTGAAGAGGAGAAATTATAATAAACGTTTCTTAATCAGATTCATGGAGGACGTTTCTCAGTCAAGGACCTACGTCAGGTATTGGGTCGTTTATTAGGTATTTAGATTCAAAATAGTTATCAGCATCATTAACAATGGAAATGTAATAAAATGCAAAAAAGTCTGCGTGCTCGTGCATAAAGAAGTAGTGGCAAAAAAAGCTATTTTCATTTCTGAATTGTTTAAAATTTTCTGCGTTTCTTTATTTACTTTAGGTCGCGGAACAAATCATTTTTTTAGAGTTTTACTGGATGCTGAAGCTCAGATATTGTCACGATGATAGTCGCGTCTCTCGAGTGACATAATAATCTGAGAAAGGAAAAATAAAGGAAAAGTCCAAAGGTTGTTTTTTTTTTATCTGAGTATTGTTCCCGTTGACCCTGTAGTCTCCTTCCCATTCTGCCGAACGACTTCACAAGGTAACGTTGTAGCCTAGTGTGTAATACTAACATTAACGTCTTTGTTTTTTGGTCGGTTTAGATCTCCAGTACAATGTTGACGGTAGTAGTCCAATCGAACGTCGGCGGAAAGCTGTCTGGCCACTTGGCATGCAGCATTTCAGAAAACGAGCAAGTTGTAACTCTAATCAAGAAGTTCTGCGAGTACAAAGTATGCATCCCTCACAAATATCTCTTAAAAATCTGCATAATTTGTTCCTATTCGTCAAGGGAATTTCTGTTCGTCCTGATTTTCACCTTAAGACGGACAGGGGTATCGTCCTGGACGCGCACAAAAGTCTCAAATCGTTCGGAGTCAGAAACGGCCAGACTCTGTATTTTGATATTAAAGGTGTGGAACATTTTGTTGACTTTGAAAAAGTTTGTTAAAACTTGCGATCTTGAAACAGGAACTGCCAGCGAAATATTTCATTTCCACAACTGGTGGTTGCTGTCGTGCGGAGCATTACTGATCTCTGTAGTGGGCCTTGCTGCTGTCATCACGTTATACCTCGTCAAAGGAGAAACACCAAGTGGTGTAAGTACAGCGTTTAGCACGACAAAGACGTTTATTGAAATACACAACTTATGTACACCCAGCTATAACCTAAGCCTTAAGCGGGAACAAAGAACTTTCATAGCGTGTTTTTGGGATATTGCTTTCGGAAAAAATCATCGGGAAGGTTTAGTCGTTCGGAGATTTTCTTCTCGATCCAAGGAACTGTGCGCGGGACGTTTGCGTAAACTCCGGGAACTCCATTTTCCCCACAGCCGATGCCCCACGCGACTATTCCGACCTGAACGTAGCGTTTGGGTTTGGTGATGCCTGGCAGCGGGCAAACGAGCGGGGAACCTCCATCTCCCTGTTGACATAGAGAAAAATTATTTAAAAAAGTTTTAGGAAAAATTTGCTAGGGTAATACTTTGCACGTATCTTTTCCTGGCTCTCCGCCAGCACACACAAAGCTCTCGTGAAGTTTAAAATGGGACCCGAGTCGAGTTTTACGCAGCGAGTCCTGGCAACTGTCGCGAGCAACAATCGGAAGCTCGATCTTTTTCAAAATGTGTTGATATTTCCCACTTTTTCCTGTCACAAATAATTTTATAACAGGGACTCGATAGTATTTGGTAACGTATTTTTGATACCGAACTGATCCTTTCCCCAGCCGGTAGCGAAGCATTTGCTACCATCAAAGACATCTTGAGGATGTGGTAGACAAATGGTATCGGCTTCAGGACCCAGATCTACAGGCTTCTCCAGGAACAGTAGGGCAACATCGTTGAAGAGGGCTGGGGCGTAGTAGTCTTCGTGGATGATAGCATCAACCACAGGACGATCCTGGTGCTTGAAGAACTCGTACGTAGACTGAGTGTCCCACTCACCAATGCGGATTTTGAGAGATTTAGGATCTTTTCCTATGACGCAGTGAGCCGCGGTTAAAACCACAGACGGGTGAATCAGCGATCCCCCGCACTGGTAGACGTCCTTGACATCGCCGGAAGATCCTGAAGGCTGTGGTCGAAGAACTGCTAACATCCAGGGGAACTCTCCGTACTGAGCTTCGTTGTCCTTGAAGTTTGTAATGCGGAATAGGAGGCCTTCGTTGTTCCGCACTCCGCACTGCGGGACGTACGTTTCGAGCGCTAGGACGAAAAATCGAAATAACTGACTGGTCCAAAGTTTTTGAGGATTTTTCTGCTGTTGGTTAGTTAGAAGGATCAGCCTAGAATACCTTCGGGTGGAGCAATCTCTGGCACAGGATCTTTTTGAGGCGCTGTGCAGCAAACTTCGGTGATCCCTGGACAGTTCCCGCCTACCAGTTCACCACTCGGAGCAACAGGAGCGATGCCCTCTGAATCGATGGATCTTTTCGGTCTGGTTCCTGAAGGATCTCCAGATGAGTTAAATGGATTAATATTAAAATTAACTTGATTTACGGTTAAGTCCGACTCTAACGTCGATTACTCCAGCTCCATCAGTAATGATCCCGTCTTCCTTGCAGAGGTAATACGGGATGCAGATACACTTATCCGGGTGAGGAGATATCCGTCCCGCGTTTTCGGGACCGTTGGCCAGAATTTGCGATACGACTTCATTTTTCGCCAGTGTTGCATTTAAGGATCCTTCATCGTCATCGTCTCTTCTGATCCTCAAGGCTTGTACAGCAGCGCTGAAGACCAGCAGCACGAAAGCAAAGTTCCACACAAGTTTCTAGGAAAGAAAAGATTTGAATAAATGTGGAAAAAATGAAGTTTGAAAGCCCTACCTGGAACATGTTCAAATAGTCGCAGAGCTAAACAGACAACACTTGCTCGACTGAGAGTCGGCAGACGACAGACAACATCCCTAACCGAGTTGCTGCTTGTTATAAAGCTGCTGGCTTTCGATTGTTTGCTACTCTTTTTGCGGTTTTTTTCGGTAAAAAAAAGGAAGTGAAACCTTTTTGATTTTCCAAGGTCTTGAGGCTAATGACAGTTTCGTAACAATAGGGAAATTTAATCGGGGAACAAATCACTCTGGAGAAAAATTTGCTTTGGAAATTTTGTAATTTTGTGGCTTTTTAAAAAAAAAAGTTTAGTTTTTCGCCCACCTTCTTCTGCAAGGTCAGCGGGTGTTTTATGTTAATTACTGAAGAGTTTTGAAGTTTTGCGGTTTCGGGAGGATCAACGCGGAAGTTTTTTTCTTCAACAGAACGTGGGAATTTATTCTAACATGTTTATATTATTTATTAAAATTTATTTTTTAGAAATAAGTAGCACGTGACCTTGTTGAAAAAAAAAATTATTGTTAAGCGGATTTACAGTCTAATTTACTGTAAACCGCGATGAGTCAGCACTTTTCATTCATACGGAAAGTGAAATTGAAATTTTAAATGAATAAAATTAAATTATTTTTAGTATGGAGTGGTCCTTGACGGAGGGTCGACACACACTTCGGTCAACGTGTACCAGTGGGAAGGGTCCAAATGGAATGGAACTGGAGTTATCAAACAACTTGACTACTGCTCAGTGAAAGGTATCGTCAATAATCTCAATACGTCTAGTTTAATTAATATTGTTCGGTGTATAGGAAATATTGCTGCTATGGCAACCAATACAACGGCCATTGACGTGTTCCTGGGACCTTGCTTGTTAGAAGCTCAAAGGAAAGTTCCCACTGCTAGCAAAGCTTCCACTCCGATCTATTTTGCCGGAACTGCTGGACTGCGTTTGCTCAAGTAAAAGTTTGAAATCATCAACTTCATTAGAATTAATTAGTAAACCTAATTAATTTTTTTTTTCTAGTATCAGCAACGAGTACGCAGCTAAAGTGGTCCTGCAGGAAATCCGCAGCATTTTCAAGACTACGGGATTTTCCTATGCGGAATCCAATGTCCACATTCTGGATGGGCAGAGTGAAGGTCTTTATGGGTGGATCACTGTTAACGCCCTGCTGAAAAACATGGGACCTTTCGATACGTTCCTGCTGAAACTGGGATTGCGGGAAATCCCTCCAGAGCAGCGAGGTATTGAAGCAAATTGAGTAAATGTTTATTTATAGTGGAAATATAAAGGAAATATAATATTAATTACGAAAAATATTATTTAAGTATAGAAAATTATGTAATTTAATAATATTCAATGTGAATATTAATAATATTATATGTTTATTGATAAATAAAATAATACATTTTTTTAATACAAATTATTTTATTATTTACTATTAAGTATTATCGCCTAATTATTATGATTAATTTACTATTACATTCCACTGTTTATTCTATTGAAATTTAAGGCTATTATTTAACGTAATTAACTTTGATTAACTTAATATTAATCCTCAATAAATTAATTGATTTGTAGAAACTGTGGGAGCTTTGGATCTGGGCGGTGCCAGCACCCAGTTCTCGCTGGAGGTGAAGAACGCGTCCACGCATACGGCAGATATCAAAGTCATGGAACTCTACGGCCAAAACTACTCCGTCTTCAGCAAGAGCCACTTGTGTTATGGGATCGTGGAAGCCACCAGACGATACCACGCCATGCTGGTTTATGTAAATATATATATTTTTTCAAATTTTATGTAATAATAATAATAATAATAATACATAATTTCAGGATTCTGGATTGAACAGTACAGTGATACAGAGTCCTTGTCACTTAACGGGATCAGCCGCGAGAGTCAGTGCATTCAATATCTTCTCGTCGCCCTGCACGCAGTCAACGCGGGGCGTCCCGAGTCTGGTAAGAACGTTTAACTCGGTTTGAGTTAACCCGGTTGGCATTTAACTCTGTTTGCGTTTAACTTGGTTTGGAAATCAGTCGACGGAGTACATGTACGTGGGAACGGGTAACAGCGAGCAGTGTTCGAGGATCATGAATCGGCTTTTCGACAACAGGACGTGCGACTCGTACTTTTCGAGCACCTGTTTTAATAATGTCGGCCAACCTGAAATCGGGAATGCAACTTTTAAGGCAAGTTTGTTTTTAATCATTGACATTATTATTATTAATGGTGGTGGAAGTTGAAGTAGTAGTAGTAGTAGTAGTAGTAGTAGTAGTAGTAGTAGTAGTTGCCAGTGTTGTGTAATTGTGCGGGAAAAAAATAATTATTAAATTACGGTTACATTACGATTCCACAATTACAATTACAGTTACAGTTATTAGCTTTTTAAATTGTAATTGATTACAATTACAGTTGCTACCCTCGCAGTTACAATTACAACCAGAATTACATAAAATCGCAACAAGCGTTATATGTTGAACTAGTTCTAAACAGAGTCATTTCTATTAAGCGTGAAAAAAATTTTTCTATCAACTTTGGCTCCAGTCGATTGCACCGTGCCGATGTTCTCTTGGGCAGTCCTGAAAATCCTTTTGATTTTCCCAGGTGAGGCTGTCATATAGAAAAAGCAAAGAACTGTGGTTCTTGTACGTTTGAAAAACATACAGTGTCGCTAAGCGTTCGATACTTTAGCTAGATTGGTGTGTCACTCTCAATTTGCAGGAGGAAAACGTACTTGCAAGCAATATCCGTCCACCGAATTTCATTGGTCCAGTTCGCAAGGAAGCTACTTTTTTTTTTTTACTGGCTGCACTGCTAAATCACGATGGGACTAGTTGCAAGTAGCATCAGTCAGTCACAACGGGGTTTAAAAACACCCATGGGACCGGGGCCGTATACGTTTAGAAAACCGAAAAAAAGATCAACGAAGGGACGACATTTGAAAAGAAACTTTCTAATATTTAATATTTGTTATAATAAAAGTGATTGTTAATTGTTAATTGTAATTTTTCCAGCTCAGGATAGTAATTACAATTACAGTTACAGTGTAAGAACGTAATTGATAACAATTACAGTTATTTTAAAAAGTAATTACAATTACACAGTTAAAAAATATACAATACTGGTAGTTGCAGTAGTAGTAGTTGCAATAATCGTAGCAGTAGTGGTAGTAGTAGTAGTGGTAGTAATAGTGATAGTAGTAGTAGCAGTAGTAGTAGTAGTAGTGGTGGTGGTGGTAATAGTGATAGTAGTAGTAGAAGTAGTAGTAGTTTTAGTAGTAGTTTTAGTAGTGGATGTAGCAATAGTAGTAGCAGCACCAGCAGTAGTAGTAGTAGTTGTCATATTATTATTAGTGTTATTACCATTATTATTTTTATTATTTATGACTTTTTATTATTGTTAATTTTCTATTGTTGTTTCTGTTTCAGGCTTTTGCGTATTTATACGAAGTAACTGCACTTTTCAACGTCACTAATTCCACAGGACTGGAGGATTTCCAGCATTTAGTTCAGAGTTACTGCGCCACGCCTTATGAAGTCCTGCGACTTACAGACGACTTTGGTAAATTTTTAAATTTTTTTTAAAGAGAGATGACCGACTTTATTGTCATTCTTGTTATCAGTAATTGTAGTAATACAAGTAGTACTAGTGGTGGTAGTAGTAGTAGTATGAATAGTAGTAGTAGTAGGAGTTTAAATCAAAGCAGTGGTAGTAGCAGAAGTAGTGCTGTTATTAATATTAACATTATTAGTAGTAGTGTTAGTAGTATTGTAGCAGCAGCAGTAGTAGTAGTAGTAGTAGTGGTAGTGGTAGTGGTAGTGGTGGTAGTAGTACTATTAGCATTAATAGTACTTGAGTGGGACTGAGAATCCTAGTTGCATTTAAGCAAGGAAAAAATTGACTGTGACGCCCATCTTCCTTGTGGCTTGCCACTCCAAGCCCCAATCCTGCCAAAGCTGCTGACGAATTTTGGAAATCGCCTACGACATAGGCGCATGTATCACGGTGACCTCAGTCAATGTCAAGGCTGCTTCTTTGGCCTTCGAGTCCGCCAACTTATTCCCTTGATGTCCCGAGTGCCCCCGGTATCCAGTGAAGCAGAATGTCTTTTTAACTCGTGAGGATTGTGTCTTGAATATCTTGAAAGATCCGAGTACTCTTTCTGTCCGTTAGAGAGCACGCCTATAGCGCCGACCTGTAGTCCGCAAAGATTTCAACAAACTGATATTCACGAGCGTCGGACGCGTACTTCAGGGCGGTCAGTATTGCCTGCCCTTCAGCCTGGAATACCGAGGCAGTGGGAGGGAGTCTACCAGCTATGATGGTCACAGGCCCCGAAACGGTCAGAGAGGATTGCGCTAAAACCAACGAAATCCCCTATCATGGAACCGTCAGTGAAGATGCGAAGAATTCCGGGTGATTCGGGCTCTTGTTTCAGAGTTTTAGCCGGTGAATTGCAACACAGGGTAAATTTTCTTCCACGTCCACGGAGTGGTGGGTGGGAAAGAAACATTGAAGGGATCTCTCAACTCTGATATCTGCTAAGCCAGCTTGCTGAAGTAATCGGAATTATATTTGCGAGCAAGGGAAGAGCTTCAGTCGAGACAGTCTTGAACCATCGAGCAATACTTATGGTCATAGTGCGCTGACACGATCGTAGTAGATTCATTCTTACACCACTGTTGGCCCCCAAACCGATTAGCATTAATATTCTTAGTATTATTACTAAATATTTTATTATTATTATTATTATTATTATTATTATTATTATTATTATTATTATTATTATTATTATTATTATTATTATTATTACTATCTAACAATGATGATTGGTTGTACGTAGATCCATTGCTTTGTCTGAATTCGAATTTCATGCTGGCGCTCCTTCTTCAAGGATACGGATTCAACAGCAGCTCCTGGTCCAGGATCGAATTCGTCGAGAAGGTAAGTAACACAATAAATAATAATAATAATAATAATAATAATAATAATGGGAACAATAGTAGTGATAATAGTAATAGTGTTAGTAGTAGTAGTGGTAGAACTAGTATAGATAAAAACAGTATTAGTAGCTGTTGTTGTAGTAGTAACAGCAGCAGCAGTACCATTAGTAGCATTAGTAGTAGAAGTAGTGGTAGTGGTAGAACTAGTACAAATAAAAACTTTAGTAGTAGTAGCTTTTGTTGTAGTAGCAGCAGCAGCAACAGCAGCAACAGCAGTAGTAGCTGTTCTTATAGTAGTGACAGCCGCAGCTGCGGTAGTAGCACCAATAGTTGTAGTGGTTTAAGTGGTAGAAGTACTAGTAGTAGTAGTAGCTGTTGTTGTAGTAGTAACAGCATCAGTAGTAGTGGCACTTAGTAATAGTAGTTTAAATAGTAGAAGTAGTAAAAAATAAGAACAGTTAGTAGTTGTAGCTGTTGTAGTAGTGGTAACACCAGTAGCATTAGTAATAGCAACTACTACTACTGGTACTAGTAGTGGTAGTCGTCTTAGTAGTTAGCAGCAGCACTAGTCGTAGAAGTAGTATCTAACCAAATATTCTCCCCCTAGCTTCACCAAGCATTACTAATAATTTAGCTGTAACTATTACTATTACTCTAACTATTTAGCATTTCTATTATACCATTTAAATCTGATCCATTATAATAAATTTTTTTCATAATTTTTCTCCACCAGGTTGGCGATCTGACTCTAGGCTGGACCATGGGCTACATGACGGTCAAGACGAACGAGATCAACATCCAGCAGCCGGGTCCGTTGCTGGTGCTGCCGGCCTTCGCCAGCCTGGCCGTACTGTTCGGCCTCTTCCTGGTCGTCGGGCTGCTGCTGTGCCACCACTCGTGGAAGCTGCACAAGGCCTCCGCCAAGTACACCAGGTTGGCCCCCCCTGATTCGGAACGCGGCCACACTTATGGCTCGCTCACTATGTGGCTCTAAAATGCAAGCCTATCGTAAAGAAAATTCACTTTTTCCTTTACGAAAAAAAAATCGCTAAAATATTTAAATTTAATTTTAGTTTTAATTATATTTAATGAAGACGATATTTTTATATAAATTAATCTTTTTTCATTACTAAAAATCACCAAAATATTGAAATTTAATTTTAATTTAATTACTTTTAATGAATACTTAAAATCTATGTGTAAAATTAATTATCTTCCTTTACGCCAACATCGTTAAAGTATTAAATTTTATCAAATAATATTCTATGAATATTAATATTCTAATTTATGAATGTCATTTTTTTCCGTTCCAGGAATATTTTACTGCTAGTGGACGAGGAGCTGCAGAAATTTATTTGAGGAGAAAAATAGGATCCCATCAGGATATCTACAGAAACTGCTTTTTTTAATTCCTCAAACGGATCTTGGCCTTTTAAAACTATATGCTTTTTTCCCATCCTGCATTTTCACTTATTCTTCACTTTTTTTCACTATTTTTAAAGGGAAAACTCAGTCATGGAAAAAGTAGCTTTAAGTCCATATAGTGTTATTCACCCCACAGAGATTTTTTTAGTGAAATTTTATTCATGGTTATACGTGTATTTCTTACTAGTTAGATTTCTAATAAAATTCATCTAAAACTTTTTTTTTCTGCTGCTGTTGCTAAAATCCGTTTTGGAGAAAAATTTCGTCCGTGTGTTGAAGGATTTGCTTCCAGGCGAAATCGACGTCGTGGACTTCAGTGTACCTGGAACAAACAGCGAAACGAAGGATGAACTTTCCGCGGACTTTGGACGGGACCATATGAATCTGGCGATCGTCGTTCAGCCGCTTCAGAAGCCTCTCACTCAGCGAATCAGGTCCCTGGACAAAAATTTTATTAATTTAAATTCTGTATATATATATTTTAATGGATGATTTATTTTACTTTTAATCGGAAACAGACGAGGCCCAGCACTGGTTCTACAGGGATTTCGAAGCGGGAATCCTTGCGGACGAGATCCTGGAAGTGACGGGCGAGGTCCACTTGCTTGCGGATGTGATTGCGCAGACCCTCGGCTCCGTACGTCCGCATGACGAACCACAGCTTGAGAGAGCGGAATCGACGACCCAGCGGAATCTGCCAGTGCTGTTTGTAAAACGTAAAATTAGTTTGTAATTAAATTTATGGTTATATTTTATTTATATTCATAATTTGCATATTTTATTATATTTATATTTGGCTCTAAATTATTAAGATATAAATAGGAATATTATTATCAATATTTACTCTGTAGTCTGGAGCCTGGCCCTGCTTGTCGTGTCTCAGGTAGACGGGGTCCACGTTGAAAGCGTCCACGACATCATGCGAATTCTTAAACCTGGAAAAAAATTATTAATAAAGTAATATTATAGTTATTTATATTCACTTTATGTATATTTAGTATATTTCGCAATTATTAATATATAAATAATTAAATACTATGTGTAGTGTTAGTAAAAATCGTTATTATTTTTATGAATATTTTCTACGTATTTTTTATTATTATTGTACTAATTAATTTAATTACTTTTGTTATTATTTATTTAAATACTTTCCTTATGTTTTATTTATGTATCGATTTATAGAGATGATTACCACATGGCGGAGCAGTCGAAGTTGATCAGCAGCCACTTGTGCGGATTGAAGTTGAAGGATTCCGCCAGTTCCAGGCCTCGCATCCAGCCACGGAATTCCTCGCAAACAAATGCGGAACCTGAATGTAAAAAAATTCCATCCGTTCATTAATGTATAATCCTTCGACCATTAAACTAGCTAGACGGAGCTTTGGGCCCTTTGGCTGTAGCCAGAATTGAGAGAAAAAGGGAGGAGCCTGAGCCGAACATGAATGGTCGGCTGCCGAAAGCTGAATTGATGATGTGATGATTTTCAGCGCCACCTAGTGAGGGATTCTTGCACTACTTAGCCTATTTCTTTGTTTATTAGTGAGCTGACAGGTTGTCAATTGTCTGCTATTGCGAGATAAATCGTGAGATCTGAAAAGGCATCGAAACTTCACTCGTTGCTGTATTATAACGTCAAATTCGAATGAAAACTTCTTACTTAAGACTAAATGTAGCGCATTTAGTGTTTCACAAAGCCCGCAGATGGCGTTAAATTACGTGGGCGTGGTCTATTCAAGTTTTGGCACCCAACCAATCATGTTCGGCTCAGGGTCTTCCCTTTTTCTCTTATTCTGGCTACAGCAAAAGGGCCCAAAGCTCCCTCTAGCTACTTTAATGGTCGAAGTTATAATAATTTATTCGCTAATTAAAATAAGATTAATCATAATTTAAAAATTAAACATATTTACTTAAATTAGCAACAGCAATTAAAATTCATTAATGAATATCTTAATGAATTTATAATTATTAAAATAATTTAACCAGCATAAGCAGCATCGACGTGCATCCACAGTTGCTCTCTCTGACAGACCTGTCCCAGTTCATCGATCCTGTCAAACGAACAGGTCGAAGTTGTCCCCAGAGTTCCCACAACCTGAAAAAAAATTAATTAAAGTACCTAATTTTAGTATTATAAAATTTCTAATTAGATATTCAAGCTATTTTCACATAAATTGATGAATTTTATTCGATAATTTAAATAAAATTTACAAATTCTTAATTATTTATTCGAACTATTTTTAGGTAAATTTATGAATGTTTGATAATTAGTTTAATTAATTTGAAATAAATTACGTAAAATGGTATCAGTCCTTTGGCTCTGTCTTCGTTGATGGCCTGTTGCAGCGTTTCACCGCGAAGCTGCAGGTTTTCGTCCGCAGGCAAACTGCGAATCTTCACTCCGCCGAGCAGAGCAGCTCGTTCTACTGAAGAATGGGCCTGGTCTGAGAATAACAATATTTTTATTATTATTCATAATAATTAGATGTGTTAGTGGTAGTAGTAGTAGAAGTAGTAGTAGTAGTAGTAGGAGTAGTAGTAGAAGTAGTAGTGTAGTAATAGGATTAGAAATAGTAATATTAGTAGTGCTAATAGTACTAGTAGTAGTAGTGGTGGTGGTAGAAATAGCAGTAGTAGTAGAAGTAGTAGTAGTATTAGTACTTCTAGTAGTAGTAGCAGTACTGGTAGAAATAGCAGTAGTAGTAGAAGTAGTAGTAGTATTAGTACTAGTAGGAGTAGGAGTAGTAGCAGTAATAGAAATAGTAATATTAGTAATAGTAGCAGCAGAACTAGCACTAGCTGTATTAGTAGTAGTAGTAGTAGTGGTATTATTTACCAGAGCAGTAAGCGATGAGGTTGGGCGTGATTTTGTGCTCGTCAAAGTCTTCTGGTGACTGTTCTTTCAGTCTGCGGATTATTTTGGATCGTGACGCTAGCAGAGCTACTAGTGTTGCTTCGCTGGCTGTTCCCTTTAGTTAAAGAAAGTGTTTTATTGTAGTAGTAGAGGTATTAGTGGAAATAGTAATAAAAATAGTATTAGTAGCAGAGGTAGAAGTAGTATAGTTGTAGTATAGTGGTAGTAGCAATAGTAGTAGTTGAAGTAAAAGTAGGAGTAGAAGTGGAAAAAACAGTAGAGGTAGTGGTATTAGTAGTAGTACTAGTAGTAGAAGTAGAAGTAGTAGCAGTGGTTACTGAAATAGTAGTACAGGTAGTAGTGGTGGTGGTGAAAGTGGTAATAGAAGTAGTTTTAGTAGAAACAATAGTAGTAGCAGCAGTAGTAGTAATAGGGATAATAGAAGTAGGAGTAGCAGTAACAATACAATCATTACTAGAAATAGTAGTAGTAGCTAAGTAGCACCGTTCGATAGAAAATTACAGGAGAAATAGCAATAGTAGAAGCACTGCTAGCACTGCATGCAGTAGCAGTAGCACAAACATGGAAAGAGTAGTATTAGTGAAAGCAGTACATATAAATATCATTACTAACTATTACTAACACCAATACTGCAATAGCACAACAGTACTAGTAGCAAGTACTGATTACACAAGCAGCAGCAGTAACCAAAGAAGTCGCACTTGGCATTATTAGTAAAATAGCTAGTTAGTAGCAGCAGTACTGAAAGTATAAGCTGCAGTAGTAACCAGAGAAGTCGCACTTTGCGTTATTAGTAAACAAGCTAGTCAGTAGTAGCAGCACTGAAAGTATAAGCTGTAGTGGTAACCAAAGAAATCACACTTAGTATATTAGTAAAGTAGCTAGTTAGTAGTAGCAGTACTGAAAGTATAAGCTGCAGTAGTAACCAGAGAAGTCGCACTTTGCATTATTAGTAAACATGCTAGTCAGTAGCAGCAGTACTGAAAGTATAAGCTGCAGAAGTAACCAGAGAAGTCGCACTTTGCATTACTAGTAAACTAGCTAGTTAGTAGTAGCAGTAGTGATACTTAAAGCAGCAGTAGCAACCAAACAACCCCCATTTAGTATCATAGTAGTAGCCAACAAAGTAGAAGTAGCATTAGTTACATGAATGACTCCTCCACCGTTTCCACCCGAAGAAGCGAGGAACTGCTGCGGGAGCTGAATGAGTTTACCGAGCCAGTCCATCATGACGGTCTCGAGATCCGTGCAGGCCGGGCTCGCGATCTAAACGCAGTGGGAAAACCAGAACGATAACTTCTTCGAGCTTCACGTAACCGCAAAAGACGAACTTAGGAATAACGGATTGATATCTAAAATTATTTTTCTTGTTTATTATGCAGTTATTACCCAAGAGAATCCAATACATCCGATAGCGTCGCTGAGGATATCGCCCAAAATGGCCGGCCAAGAGTTCCCTGTGGGATAATACGCGTGGAATTGCGGCGAGTGCCAGTGCGTCACCTAAATAGCCATTTTAATATTCATTATTCGTTTATCTTATCTTACCGTATGTTAATTCTTAATCCACTGTTTTCGTATTATATAGTCGTAATAAACAGTAGAAACGTCGAAGCAATGTTTTCGTTGAATTTTTCAGTTTCAGTCTCCCCTTTTTCCCTTAGAGTGACCTCTATTTTCCCTGTTTTCCATTTTGCTAGAGGAAATTTCTGTTTCCCCCTTTTTTCCCCTTTCGAGATAAGTTTTCCCTGTTTCGGGGTATTCCCTCCAAAGTGGGAGCACTGCAGTGCTTCCACTTTCAAGTTTGGGCTTTCCCTGGTAGGACCCTCCATTTTCCCCTTTTTTCCCCTCAGACAAAAACTTTTTGATTTTCCCCTATTTTCCCCTCTCATTTTCCCCCTTTCCCTCGTTCTTCCCTTCCATTTATAATTAGTGGAAATCACAGCTATTGGTTTCTAAGATCTATCTCGCGATTAATTTGCAGTTTCAAAGGGAAATACTATTATTGTTGACAAATAATGCGTCAAATAACATGTCGCTATAGAAAAAAGTCAAATTTAACGACGATTTTAAGATTTCTCCAGTTTCCCTGGTTTTTCCCCTCTTCCCCTCTTTTTCCCTTCCTAGTGCCATTTTCCCCTGAAATCAGGGAATTTCCCCTCAAAGTGGAAGCACTGGAGCACTGGTTTGTTTACAAAATGTACAGCGTCGCCAGATTGTTAAAATTCAACTTTAAAAAAATATTCAATAAAATCAAAATGTTTATTTTTCAATAAATTATGATTAATGCTAAATAAATAAGTCTAATTATTTTAATAGTAATTAAAAGCGAAATTAAGAATTATTTCTGTAATTGAAAAAGATAATTTATATTAATAATTCTGTATCGGCTACACGCTGAAGTGTAAACTAAATTAGAATTAAGTAATATTATTAATTGCTATTACAGAACTTATTCCAATATAATTAGAAAATTAAATCGAAATAGTACGGTTTAATTACAATAAAATATACAATCTATACAGTGTTTCCACTTTTGCAGGGAAATTCCTTGAAAAGGGAAGAAGAAGAGAAGAGGGTAAAGGGGAAATCTAGACATTGTATATTCTAGCACGGAGGGGAAAAAAGGGGAAAAAGGGAAAACTGAAAAGTGGAAACACTGAATCTATATACTCTTCCAATAAATCTTACATTCAGACTCACGACTCGTATAATATTAGCTCATCTCAAACAACGTAGCAGAAACACGTTTTCTTTCATGAATTTTAAAAAACCGTGTACTTCATTAACTTGACTAATTATTTCTAGCAGCAATTGAGTTGAAATTAAGGGAACATACCCCCGGCATTATGAGTTTTTCGATATCTGGAAAGATTTCGTTCCAGGATTCTCCATTTTCTGGCGCTTCTTCCGGAAGTAGCTTGCGGATGTATCCAGGTTCAACATCAGGCAATACTTTTCTATACAAAACAAATACAAATAATAATTACAATAATTGTAGTGGACATATTCAGTTAATAGAGTTTTTCCCATTACTTATGACATACTTCAAAGGTTACTTAAAATGGATCTTTAAGTGATTTTGAGCGTTTTTAACCCAGGTTTCGGTATCGGTCGCTCGTAATGGCCAGTTCCCATAGCGAGCGACCAACACCAAAACCTAGGTTAAAAACACTTAAAATCATGTTTTGAACGTTTTGGACCTATGTTTCGAACTACCCATTTTTCACCAAAAACTTAAAAAAATTTTTCCACGAAGCGGCGCTTAATGGCAAAGTTCCATTACTGTATACCTTTCTCGTATGTTGTCGAGGTAATTGATGATGTAGTCGATCAGTTGGTGAGCTGCCGTGCGGAATTCTGCAGAATCCATTGGTAGATTTATTGTTGTTTTCCCACAGTATGTCTCTCTCTCTCTGTGCTGTTGTGAAGAGATTGATCCCCTACAACAGTTCCTGCTGTCCCTTTTATACGTTTACCACCCCGTAAGATCCTGGAGCCGCCAGAGCGCAGCACTGGTCCTACTACAAAAATCTGATTAAATTGACTTGCAAGAATCAATTATAGTATTTCAAATACTGAACTATAGCAAAATTGCACATTTCTCTGTATACCTAACTTTGTAATTTGTAAAATTTTTTAAAAATAGTTGTATTAGTACTAAATATTAAATTTTATGTTAGAACACAACCGTTAAATGTTCCACTTGAAAGTATAAGTAATTAAGAAGTAATTAGTAAATACAGTCTGGGCTATAAATATTACACTGTAAAAACCACAACTAAACATTTATACCCAGCGGAAAATTAAGGATGTCCGCTACATCCTGAACGATATATCCGTAAAGTATCCTGAATATCCTGAACCACGTCCGATCGTGGATAAGTAAAAAAAAATGTGTTGAGGATTGTGAATCTTGATTATTAACTGAGGGCACCATTAAGTACCCTGAAGAACGTTTTTTCAGGACGCTGTTAAGTACCCTGAACATGTAGTATTCAGGCAATTCAATGTCAGGGTCCTGAACACCCTGGCAGTGCGGGCCAATTTCACTGCACTCAGAGTCCTTGATTGGCACCCTGGAAAAGTCCTTTTCAGGATATTTTCAGGGTCCTCAAACTATCCTTTATTTTCTGCTTGGATAAGAATAATATTTAACTTAATTATTCATTTAATGCCATTTAATGACATTTAATAGGTTACTGTTATCGAACTTAAGGTGCTTTTTCTTCATTCAGGATATTTTCAGGGTCCTCAAATTATCCTTTATTGTCTACTGGGATAAGAATCATACTTAAATTACTCATTTAATGCCATTTAATGATATTCAATAGGTTACTGTTATCAAAATTAAGGTGCTTTTTCTTCATTCAGGATATTTTCAGGGTCCTCAAACTATCCTTAATTTTCTACTGGGATAAGAATCATGCTTAAATTACTCATTTAATGCCATTTAACGATATTCAATAGGATACTGTTATCCAACTTAAAGTGCTTTTTCTTCATTCAGGATGTTTTCAGGGTCCTCAAACTATCCTTTATTTTCTGCTGGGATAAGAATCATAATCCACGTAGTTATACTTTAAATGCCATTTAATGATATCCAATAGGATACTGTTATCAAACTTGAAGTGTATTTTTCCTAATTCAGGATGTTTTTAAGGGTTTTTGAGTGGAATTAGATGGAAATGTGATGGAGAGACTAAGTGCAAGTGCTGGTTCTCTTAAGAACTTTGGTAAATAGAACCTTCGCCTCGGACACAAAAGCTTTCGCTAGAAGAACCTTTTCCAGCTAATTTATCGATTTTTACTAACCACCCCCCTCGTTGATAACACGTTGATAACACATGATAACACAGTGATAAGATTGTTATTCACTAACCCAGGCAACCTTATAAGACTTGGTTCTAATTAATTATCATTACTTTCTTCATAAGCTCTGTTAATAAGATGAAAAGTAGAACCCAAGATGGCGGAGAATAATTCTTCATTGACTCTAATAAGCAGACGACACAAGACGCCATTTTATTGCTTGGAAGGATGGGGTGGGTGGGAAAATTATCAACTGTTATCATGTGTTATCAGAGGCAAGAGTCTTTAGAAGCTTTTGATAGCATTAACAATGTTAGTGCATGGAGAAAAGCTGCAATTAATTGCTCCGGAAGGAAGAAAGGAAGGAAGGAGGGAAGAAAAAGAGGGAAATTTTCCCTGCTAAATGAGTCCAATATTCCCTGCTGCTGCTGTAGTGAAAAGGGATCGGGGTAGCGAAAGTATCGCTACCGAAAAGCTCCCAAGTGGCCTAATCCTCACAGTAGCACGCAAAAAAAAAAATCTTTTACAATAGAAAAGAAATTGGGGAACAATCGCTGGTAGACTTAATTACATATGGGGAGAGATTGTGTGGTAATATGTCAAAGTCCATGCACTGCACCGTAGTGGGGTGAAGTTAATAGGATATGCACTGGGCCGTAGTGGGGTATAATTTTGACAGCAAATACATTTGAGACGTAGTTGGGAACACTTTTGGTAAGACATGCACTGGGCCGTAGTGGGGTGAAGTTTATAGGATACGCACTGGGCCGTAGTGGGGTATACTTTCAACAGGAAATGCACTGAGACGTAGTTGGATATATGCTTGGTAAGACATGCACTGGACCGTAGTGGGGTACATGCACTGGGTCGTAGTGGGGTATACTTTTAACACCAAATGCACTGAGACGTAGTTGGGAACACTTCTGGTAAGACATGCACTGGGCCGTAGTGGTGGTATACTTTCAACACCAAATGCACTGAAACGTAGTTGGGAACACTTTTGGTAAGACATGCACTGGGTCGTAGTGGTAGTAGTGGTTTTAATAGCACGTAACAAACAGGAAGATATCAAGAAATGGATAACATGATGATGAATAGTCAATATATATTAATGAAGATAACTACGATAACAACTAGATTGTAATAACATAATTAACGTACAAGAATCTTCGTTAAGAATCACGGGAAGAATCTTAAGAATCTTAAGAATCTCAGTGATTCCCCCATTGAAATGAACGAGGCCTTTACAATTTATCAAGGGGGTGTGAAACTCCGAGGAAAAGTGTACGAAGATTATTTGATAACACATGATAACAGGGATATAACATGGAGATAACAGGTTGATAACAGTGATAACATGACCTAGGTGTACGAAGATTATTGCAAGTTTCGGACCCCCTTTACAATTAATGCCTGGAAACGAATCCTATTATTCCTAGTAGCAAACCTTCTTCACTGTTTTTAGGATTCTTTTTACGAATCCCGCAAGATTCTTTCAAGAATCCTTCGAGACTTTGATATTCATAGGTTAGAAGGCAAGAATCTTAGTTAATAAATAGTGTTATCAGCTGTTATCATATTATCAAAGTGCCGTACTAACGAAGCTAGGGTATGGGGTATATGTATTCCAAACGCGCGCCTCCCTATAGCGGACACCTGTATTAAATCAACTGAAAATAATTTTGAAACTTACTTTGCACCAAAATTTTTGTTGAATTTTTCTGTGAATTTTAAGAGTATTTTGAAGTCTGATTCTGCAGTAATTATATTTTATGCAGCTGCCCGTAGTAGAGGGGTTCGTGGCGCGCCTCCCTATAGCGGACACCTTTATTAAATCAACCACAAGGAATTTTGAAACTTTCTTTGCACCAATATGTTTCTTGAATTTTTCTGTGATTTTTAGAAGTATTTTAAAGTGCAAAGCCGCAGTGGATATATTTTATTTGCCCGTCCGTTATGGAGGGATTAGGTTTCAGTGGTCTTCTCGGCAGTGCTTCCACTTTGCAGGGAAATTCCCTCAAATAGGGAAAATGGGGAAGAGGGAAAGGGGAAAATGGAGGGAAAAGTGAATTTACAAATGTAGCTTTACTCAGTAGCACGGAAGGGGAAAAAAAGGGAAACTGATATGCTTCAAGCGGAGGGGGGAAAAAGGGAAACTGATATTCTTCAAGCGGAGAGAGGGGAAAAAGGGAAACTGATATGCTTCAAGCGGAGAGAGGGGAAAAAGGGGAACTGATATTCTTCAAGCGGAGAGAGGGGAAAAAGGGGAACTGATATTCTTCAAGCGGAGAGAGGGGAAAAAGGGAAACTGATATGCTTCAAGCGGAGAGAGGGGAAAAAGGGAACTGATATTCTTCAAGCGGAGGGGGAAAAAGGGAAACTGATATTCTTCAAGCGGAGACAGGGGAAAAAGGGAAACTGATCTTCTTCGAGCGGAGAGAGGGGAAAAAGGGAAACTGATCTTCTTCAAGCGGAGAGAGGGGAAAAAGGGAAACTGATCTTCTTCAAGCGGAGAGAGGGGAAAAAGGGAAACTCATATTCTTCAAGCGGAGAGAGGGGAAAAAGGGAAACTCATATTCTTCAAGCGGAGAGAGGGGAAAAAGGGAAACTCATATTCTTCATTCACTCATATATAGGGAAAAGGGAAAAAAGTGGAAGTACTGCTTTTCGGAACGAAGTTCTACTCGTCGAAGCGATTCTCAGTTAATGATGGGGATTGAGAGCGGCAAAAATCCTCAAGAAAAGCAGAGAAAAGATCCTTTTGTGATCCTCTCATTGATGTGGAAGCATTGAACTGCCATTAACGTAACAAGTGGTTCCCTCCACTCCATTGATTCCATTGCCAAGTACTCAAAACAATTGGAACATCGGCAGATTTCCATAAAACGCACAAAGTCCATTATCAACCCCCACAATGTAATTTAATTAATTTTATTGATAAACTTATAAGATAAATAATGTAGTAGAATATTTTAGGTATTATTACTATTTTTATTGAAAGTTCCATACGACTGGAATAATTATTTATTTTAGTGAAATAATTTAAATTAAAATGCCGTTATAATTCTTATTTATAATTATTATGTAAAATAATAATAAAATTTATGAGATAGATCGCTTACGTTCAGTTATTAAAATTTACATTAGAACCGCTTAGAGAATTTAGTTCATTTTTCGGCCGCTAGATGGCGTTATTGTTTTTTAAGAATTAAACAATTGTTTTAATTCTTTTTGTGCTAGTTTATGTAAATCAGTAAATACGTCTCTTAAATATAACTGAAAATATTTTAAGCTAGTTCACTTGTTTATCGGTAGGTGGCGTTGCTATTCATCGAGGTAATGGCCGCCGTGTTGCTTCCGTGAGTCGAAAAAGTTTGTATAGAATCTAGATGATAATAAGATAACAGTGTGTATATCATTGCAGCTTTATTATTTATCTAAAATGTCTTATATAAAGTAACAGTTCACATGTTGCTGGAGGAAAAAAAAACTTGCAATTCAAAGAAATGGAGTCCATGTTCTTATTTTGTTTGGCTTTTTCTCTGTATTAAGATACAATACTTAAACTGAAGTTAACACACATAATTCACAAAATTTTTATGTATTCAGTGCCAAATACAACACAGTCCGAAACAAACGCAGAACTCAACAATGTATATTTAAACAGAAAATCAGTAAACCAGTGGTAGCAGCAGCGGGGTCTTCCAGATGGGTAACCAAACCATCAAACTGTGGTATTAGCGTCTCCAGCCGTAACCATAGGCGCTACCGTAATAGCCTCCTGCGTATCCAGGGTAGTGGTACCCAGCACCGTAGCCTCCGTATCCATTGTACGCATACCCATTGTGTCCGTACCCACTGTACAAACCGTAACCGTGGCCGTGGTGATGGTGGTGGTAGTGATGCTCAGCTGTCTCAAGATCCAGAGGCTCTGTTGGCATTGCCTGGGCCAAGCACAAAGCAACAAGCAAAACAAGAACCTAAAATCAAGTTGAATAAATTATTATTAATGATTAAAATTAATAAATTTAAGAACTATAGTAAAGAATGCTAAGTAAGAGAATGTTCCCAGTAGAAGAAAGACGCTCTATAGTCAAAAGTCAGAATGACCCTCTGAATGGTGAATGATTACCATGGATTCAGCTAGATGACAGTGTGAAGTTAACCCACTTTTAGACGGTTCGTACGTTTGAATTTTGAAAGAACTAAGTCATGCAGTACTCCACCCCTTTATTCAGAGGGTACAGTTTCAGCAACTAAAGTCAGTTCAGTTACTGTTCAGCTAGTGTTCAGCGACCCAGTCATTCGATACTCAACCGTGTGACTGTTTTATCGGGTTAAATTTATACAAAACACTACATTATTATTGAAAAATAAATCAAATAAACTTACCATATACTTGTACATCTTCGGCAGGGTTTATAGAGTTAGCTCAGCTTCGTGTTACTGAACTTCGTGTTCTGTTTTCCCGGTCGATGGACGTCTTTTATAGGAAGGTCCTCAACTTGTTTGTTACGGTTGTCCCCAGGGCTTTCTTGACGTGTTGTAACATTGCGGAAGAGTCAGTGCCATCCAGTTTGAACCGGGTTTGTCTGTACGCTGTGTATATGAAGCTGAACTATCGTTATCTTTGAAGATTATAGTGGGACTTTTCCCGGATTCCAGTACTTCACTGAAATTTTAGTTTAGTGATAGAATCAATGTAAATGGATTGTGTTACTGCTATTTACTATTTGTCATAAGTTGTATTTACTCAGAACTGATTTGCTACTGAAGAATAAATAAGTTATACATTTTTGTATCGTGTTATGTATTACTAGATTTGATAAAATCAGTTTAAAGTTACGAGAACGTAAACATTGTAGTCATAGTAAGTTTAACGAGTTTTGGGATTTTACTATTATAATTACAAATGCCCTGTAATCACGACTTGGTATTTATTCATTATAATTCCACGAAATTAGGATTATCGATATCCACAGTGGAGTTCTATAGTATGCTCGAACAGTGAACCAGTCAACATTAGTCCCCAGTAAAAAATTCAGTAAGTTCAGGTAAGTAGTTTTTGCGCTGTTTACTAGTGTTGACCCTGCTGACTCGGGTGCTTACAACCGCTTACTCGAAGTAAGACGTTTGGATCTGCCTACCATGACGGCTAATCTAGAGTAAGTCTTTAGTAGGTGCTTACAACTACTTAATCGGAGTAAGACGTCTTACACTACTGGAATCGGTAAATTTAAGTCCCGTAAGACGTCTTACAGCTACGTCTTACTGCCTATTCCGACAATGTTCAAGTAAGTACTTGCAAGTGTTTACGTACGACTACTTACCAACTGATTAATTTTTTACTGGATCGTATATAACTTAATCATCAACCATCAACAATAATCATATAGTATACTACGTGCATCCAATCCAAGTCTAAATATTTCTTTATCTTAGGGTTTTGTATGTGGATTAAGTACACGGCGAATGATTAAATATCTGTGCATCCCTAGTAAAAAAAATAATCACTTGGTAAGTAGTCGTACGTAAACACTTGTAAGTACTTACTTTAACATTGTCAGAATAGGCTGTAAGACGTAGCTGTAAGACCTCTTACGGGACTTAAATTTGTCGATTCCAGTAGTGTAAGACGTCTTACTCCGATTAAGTAGTTGCAAGCACCTACCAAAGACTTACTCTAGATTAGCCGTCATGGTAGGCAGATCCAAACGTCTTACTTCGAGTAAGCGGTGGTAAGCACCCGAGTCAGCATGGTCAACACTAGTAAACAGCGCAAAAACTGCTTACCTGAACTACTTAATTTTTTACTGGATTTCGATTATGTATTTACTATAAAATTATAATTACAGACTCTCACAACAAATTATGCGAAAAAAAAATATTCAATGTCGTTAAATGTTTCATCGTCTGCGGAAAAGACCGAATCCGAGGCCTAGGCCAGGGAATCCGAATCCGCCGAATCCGCCTAGGCCTCCGTAACCGTAACCGTAACCGTGCGGGTATCGGTAGCCGTGCCCGAAGCCATGGCCGAAGCCGTGGCCGTGGTGGTGATGGCCGTGATGGTGATGGTGATGGTGATGGCCGTGTCCGTGTCCGAAGAACTGCTCGGCCGTTTCAAGGTCATCTTCACCAGATTCAACTCCAGCAGCGACAAGATTCACTTCATCACCGAAGGCGAAATTCATAAAGACAACCAAAACAACCAGGAAAATCTAAAAGAACAAAAAAATCGATTCAAGTTTTATTCTAGAATAAATGTATAGCGCCGAATAATGAAGAGTTATACGCTAATACTAATGAAATTTACTAATTAACTTCCTAACGAACTAAATTAATAACTAACTATTCACTGTTTTTATGTGTTACGTAAAATTTACTAACTAACTTACTAACTAATCCTTAACTAACTTGCTAATTGACTTAAAAAGTAAGATACTAGTAAGTATCATCTGAAAATCTCTTATGATCTATGTAAAACTAGAAACGTAGTTTAACTGAAATTTAAATTCAAATTTAAGTTACCAGATACTTGTGCATGGCGTATGAATTGTATGTTGACTCGGTATGATACTCCAGGTTTCGTTTAACTACACTGACAGCGAATCTTCGAGGAACAGGGTCTTTTTATGCGTAGCCGAAAGACTCTGTTACTCACTAGCGACCTTCACTAGGTTTCCAGCTCTTTTTTTTCACCTACTGAGACCAGGTAAAAGGTGGAAAGTGTTGTCTGCTGGAGGGCCTTGTTAGGAAGTTTCATGTTTATGGATGAGACCTTGAACTACAGAGGAACAAAGAGGAAGAGGAAGAGGAAGAAGAGGAATTTAGTTTGATTTTTTAGCAACGTAGACTTTAGAAGAAGACTTTCACGGCTTGTAGGTTTCGTGAAAAAAGTTGGTTATGGGTCTCAGGTTGCCTTGAAAGTATTGAATTTATGTTGAGTGAAGTTTAAATGGCTTATATTCTATAATTCTCGGAATTTTTAAGGTTATTTTAGACTTTAATCTGAGCTTGTGAGTTTAAGGTTTTTAGTCTTACGGAACCTATCGTCCTTGTATCGAAGGATAAGTTCTGAGTTGAGTAGTGAATTTGGGTCATAAAAATACTATTTCACAGTCAAACCTTGAGGAAAATGTCTTTTCATAAGAACTTATACAAATTAAATGGTTTATAATATTCATCGCGGAGCGTAAAACATTGTAAATACCTAAAACAGCATATATGATAAATTTATTATACATATATAATATGATAGAACATATATTATATATTTATAATTTCGTTTCCATGATTAGTTCCCCAGCGGAAAATTAAGGATGTCGGCTACATCCTGAACAATAGTCGTAACACAGCCTGAATATCCTGAACCACGTCCGATCGTGGGTGAGTTAAAAAAAAAATGTGTTGAGAATTGTGAATCTTGATTATTACTGAGGGCACCATTAAGTATCCTGAAAAACGTTTTTTCAGGACCCTGTTAAGTACCCTGAACATGTATCATTTAGGCATTCCAGTGTCAGGGTCCTGAGCACCCTGGAAGTGGGCCAATTTCACTGCACTCAGAGTCCTGTTTGGCATCCTGAAAATGTCCTTTTCAGAATTCAGGGTCCTGAAACTATCCTTAATTTTCTGCTGGATCTTATCGAAATTGTGAATTGTGGATATTCTGCTGGTCTTTTCCTGTTTAATTTATTAAATTTCGTGCTTATGTCACTTATTATTTTGTACCTAGTTTATAATTTCACTTATTTACCGCATTTGTTTTAATATTTGCGTTATAATGATATCCGCATTGTCCCGTTAAAAATCAAAGTTTGGTAGAAATGATTCATTTATTTGTATTGGACTTTTTGTTGTCCTTCAGAAGCGGCCATTACTCAACAACGCCATCTAGCGGTCGCCTTCAGAACTTCTTGTGAAGCACCATTTTTCGACAAAGTCTTTGCAGGGAAATTCCCTGAAAAAGGGAAAATTAGGTCTGAAATGGGGACAATAAGAAAAGAAGGAAAAGGTAGATTTAAAAGCGTAGCTTTATGTCCTAGCACGGAGGGGAAATAAGGGAATAAAAAGGGAAAGAGGGAAACGCGAAATTTCCCACCGGAAAATTTAGGATGTTAGCTACATCCTGAACGATATCCGTAACATATCCTGAATGTCCTGAACCACGTCCGATCGTGGATGAGTAAAAAGTATTGTGTTGAGAATTTTGAAGCTTGATTATTGAGGGCACCATTAAGTATCCTGAAAAGCCTTTTTTCAGGACGCTGTTAAGTACCCTGAACATGTATTATTCAGGCATTCCACTGTCAGGGTCCTGAACACCCTGGAAGTGGGCCAATTTCACTGCACTCAGAGTCCTGATTGGCATCCTGAAAATGTCCTTTTCAGAATTCAGGGTCCTAAAAATATCCTAAATTTTGTGCTGGGTTAGAAGTACCGTTGTTGTGATTCCTGATGAAGTGCTGTTACGTTGAAAATTACATAATGTTTTAAACAGGATAATAAAACCAATCTTACATTTGTACATACGTTTATTGCGGATTTTTTAACATTTCTGTATCCAAATAGTTAAACTTTATAGGCAAAAGGAAACAGCGTTTAAGTTTTCAGGTATAAGTCACGCTGGGTAAAGATACAATGCTTTCAAGAAAAGCTATTTATAACTGCTGATTCTTTCTTCAGAATCCTTTCTTGAGTAGAGAATCGCCGAATTTTTCCACTACGACAGCAGCTTGCTGAGCAATAGTCGGTTCATCGTAGGTACCAATAATCACAGCTGGTGAAAAGATATACAAACTGTATTAGAATGCATCAACAGCAATATTTTGTTTGTATCAGTTACCTGAATCCGTTTTCATGATGTGGATGCCGGCTTTGCCTTTCTTGCCTCGCATCACTCGATCCGTTCCAGACAGGTAGATGTACTTCGTCCCACCGAGGAAGATCCCGTTCTGCTGGAAACGTTCAGGATTCGAGAACCCTGACACAATATTAGTGAGCTCTGATGGCGAACCCTACGAAATCAAAGGTCTAGTTGGTACTCCTGTGCAGTAAGTTCACTGAACAAAACGTAAGATTACATTAAAATTGCTGGATTTGGCTAGAATGTCGCCGTTGAGGTCTGCTATGGCCCCGTCTTTCAAGACTGACCCTTTCAACAGCTGTTGGTTAAGTTCTTGCTGCCAGTCGATGGATCCGAGATCTTTAGTCGCTGGAAGAGCCAGAAGAATGGCAGGGAAAACACTGAATACCACTAACTGTGAATAGACAAGTAAGTTCACATGTTAGTTAGTGGAGTAGCGAGCAATAAAGTAGTAAATTTTTAGTAACTAAAGCAAACGACTACAGAGTATTAAACGTAATATTGTATACATTACCAGTTTCATCGTGCGAGCTGTGCGCTAAGCCAAAGACTGCGTGTTCAGCGACTGAAGTCTCGGGTTTTTGAACTGGAATTCTCGTACGGTGAACAAAGAAGTGAAATGGTGAAAAATGTGTTTTTTTGGTTAGTCACAATTCGTCCCACGTGTTTGTGTGGGGAGAATGGTAAATATCCCGCGGCTCGCGGTGGGGAAATCCACCAGAACCGGTTCGAACCGAATTGTGGATTGACGAAGTTGAAAACTTGTGTTATAATACAAACCAGTGTTTCCATTTTCAATGTCCACTTTTTCACCTTTTCCCCTCCGTACTAGAATAAAAGGCTGTACTTCCAGGTTTTCACTTTTGCCTCTTCCCTTATTTTTCCCTTTTCAGACCCCATTTCCCTCTTTTGCAGGAGTTTCCCTGCAAAGTAATAGCCGTTGACGTGTGTTTTGTAATTGCAATTTTAGAAAATGTCAAGCAGGCTTCAGATCTGAGATTAACAGGGCTGTTGTGCAATGTAAAGTTTCACAAAGTATGATAATACATTTTTAAATATTGGAAGTCTTTAAGAGCAAAGTGGAAATTGCGAAATTCTAAAAAAAGAAGAAGTATTGAAGAAAAATAGTTGTAGCTCAGATTTATGGACGGTATTTTGGTTAAAAATTTTTGACGAAATCTTGATAATTCATAGTTCCAGCACATACATATTAGAAGTATATTCAAAACTAGTGGCTTATATAATTTAGTAACTTCTGAAGTTATTAGTGTCACGAAACTGTTATCCCATGTTAACCACTTTGTTCTTTGTTCTTGTACTCCAATCTTTCTTGGACATGTTACTTGACATGTTTTTCCATATTAAATGAAACCAGAACTAGGTGTGTTGTAACAAGAAAGCTGAATGAAGTAAAAGTTGCAACGATGTATTTACTTTCTAAGTCACGAAAACAGTATGTATAACATCCGACGTTTCACAGTATGATCATTTCATAGTGAAAAAACAGTCGAGATTTAAATGTGGTTATTTGCCACCAAACTGTCCTTGTCCTGGGGTTCCCGGTACTGGGGGACGTGGGCCTTGACCTTGTCCTGGGGTTCCCGGTACTGGGGGACGTGGGCCTTGACCTTGTCCTGGGTCCCCGGTACTGGGGGACGTGGGCCTTGTCCTTGTCCTGGGGTCCCCGGTACTGGGGGACGTGGGCCTTGTCCTTGTCCTGGCTGACCCTGTCCTGGGAACGACCCTTGTCCTGGAGGTGGGCCTTGACCGAACGATCCTTGTCCGAAAGATCCTTGCCCAATAGAGCCAAAGCCTCCGCTGAAGCCTCCAAACTGACCGGGGAAACCGAACGGACCTCCTGGTCTACGGAAAGGGCGGAAAGGTCGGATAGGTCGAAAAGGACGAAATGGACGTCCGAAGCCAAAAAACTCGCCCGAGTCGGCAAATGCTACCGTCAGGACTGCAAGGAGAACGGCAAAGGCCTACGACAAAATATTCAGTTAGTTCCAAAGCTCTTCATCTAAAATCTGTTGGGTTAATTTAAATCAAGTACAATTTCAAAATATGCGTACCAGATATTTCTTCATCTTTATTTCGCGAGTGTTTTGTGCTTCGCACCGCTTTGCGACTTGCTGATGTTTGCTTGAAGAGTCGATTATATATACTCGAGTCGAGATACAAAATCAAGATGCCCTTCAGACTGATGCAAAATTTAACCGGTAAGACAGGAACTGGTGATAGAAAAAAGGTTGTATGTTGCTAAAAGATAGTAGAGGCTTGATTTGAGTGCTCGACTACTCCCCTCGTATCTTTGTGAGTGTAGTTGTCCTTGCCAAAGTTACGATGTCGATCTTCAAGCTATCTTCAGCTATGATCATTAACTTGTTTAGAGAAATGAATTTCTTGTGTCTACAGGAATACGGTTTATGAACGAATCGGTAAGGCTTGCGGAAATAATTGAACTAATTTATTTATGTTGTTTAACTGTTTAGTGATAGATAGAAACGACCAATTTCAGCACGTTAGTTCAAGGAAACTTTAGACTTGAAAGTATTTGGTAATATTAGGAGAATATATATATATATATATATATATTTGATCTCACTGACGGGTAAGCAGGCGTTAGCCCATGACCCCGGGAGGAAGGATTGCAGATTCAACTGCTAAGGGTCGCTGGTCTGGGAAAGGCCTCACTTGGAGTCGAGTGGGATCAAACCCAGAGACCCAGAGGTGAAGGGCGATGGTCTTGACCTAAGGTCTTAACCATTGCTTCACCAGCGCTCTAGGATAATACATTTGTGTATATGCTTGTGATACAGAGATTCATAAATACTCATTTACTTAGTCGGTATTTTATAGTTGAACAATGTATTGCTCAGTAATGCAAACGTATATTAGTAGTGAATGAAACCTAAGTAAACTATGGGATCGGAAGAATGCAGCTCGCTGTCAAGAGCTCGCTCCTAAATTGGGAAGTTCTTATTCACTACAATTCTAGTAAACCATCCAGTGATGTAAGGTTCGTTCTATAGTTCTTAATATTCACCTTAATTAATATTAGTTAGTGAATAATAGACAGTAGTAGTGCTAGATTCCATGATTCTAGAAATCGCAATTGCATATGTATAGATATACTGAAATATATTCCGTTCTGCTCTGCCATATCCCTTGATGTATTTACATATCTATCTATGTAAGAACCTTTACTGTTTATTGCTGCTGTATGACTCTGATGTTCAAGAAAACGTGATATTTCAGTGGACTTAGTTTTTATTTGCATCTCGATAGAAGTAACAATCAACAAAACATCTTGACAGTGGAGCTATTCAGTTGGAGAAACAGTGTGCGAGTAGATCAGTACGTTTGGGGTGTAAGAAAACTTATAATGTCTTATCGGGCCCATCTGCCGGTACTGCGGCCGCGAGGATTCGTCGGAGCCGGGACATCCACAACGTCCATGTATCCAGCTCCCATCATATCCCAGTCCTCTGCACCATAGTCTTGGTGCTGATCCTGGCCTTCACGTTCTTCAGCTTCTTCCCCTTCGTCTTCAGCGTACTGAGCGAAAGCCACGCTCATAATTGCGAACAGAACCAAGACAACCTGGGCAAAACCAACAATTATTACGTTAAATTTATTCAAATGCTTTGAGCATAGTGTAAAATATTAACAAAGTAAAACAGAGGTTTACTTACGAGGTATTTGTTCATGATGAAGTTTCTCCAAGCTTTCTGAAGCAAGTATGCAGTTCTAGAACGAATGCAGTTCTGATACCTCTACTCGATGAGGATCGGTGTTTATATACAATCGTTTCACACCTTCACGCCCCGAGCCGGATTGGGTGTTTTGTCCTTGTGATAAGATTGAATTGATCAGTACTCGAACGAGTTGCGGTTGTTGACTAATTTTGCTCAGCTCTTGAATGTACTCTATCGGTTAAACAGATTATTTTTTTGTTTGTCCTTGTAAATTTCTGGTTTTAATTTAAAAGCCTGGTACGGAAAGCGTAGAAATAATTGTGTAAGGGTGATGGTGATTGTTCGTGATTTTAGAGTTCCCTGCTTTGTGTTTTACTTGCCTTAGAAATAAGAAGACGATATCGGCCAATTAACTACATTCGTTTATTAATAGAAAACTTCAACTACCTTTCTCCATGACGCTTAACTGACAACTGATAAAATTCTACTCAGGTAGGGTGAAATTAAGAGCGAAAGGGTTTACCATCTAGCGGTAGCGGCAGCAGATTAAAGAATTAGATTCAAAGTGACAATTATTCTGAACAGTGATGGTTCTGATGATAAGTTCACTGTAGTTGTCACAAGATTCCCCTGGGTACGGTGCAACTCTGCAACTGGCATCCTTATAATACTTTTATAATCTATAAATATAAATAATTTATAAAATCATATAATATTTTGACTATAACGTCTTCATCCTATTCATTTGAATCATTTGTAGTAAAATTGAAGTATTATGTTCCCGGAAAACAACGATTAAATATGGGAAGCATCGGCAGGTTTTTCGTTGGTGATTAGTGATATCCATAATGGATAACGTTTTCTTTATGCAATATCGGTGATGAGGAAAACGGTAGACCATTTCTGTTTCGTACATGGTGGTGGTTCCTTATCAGGGGAAGTAGAGTTCGCGTACCAATACGTTCACTAAAATGCATTCTTTACGTCTTTGATGTACGTAATACCGGCTTGAAGCCGTGGTAGGTATGAGTGAAGGCTGAAACAGTGGTATATCCCCGTATTAAGCAGCATCTTGAGAAGATTCAGGAAGGTCTTGACTGGCAATCATCATTTAAATGTATTAAATAACTGCCTTGTTCTTAGATTCGGATATAAGGCCACTTAAAAAATGTGGCAAAGCAACGTTAGGTGAGACTTCAAAGGTAAATTAATCAGATAATTGCTTTTGCTTATTTTGTATTGGTTTATTGTTTGTAAAGCACATAGAAAAATGCCACTGGATGACATTTCATCCAAATACAGAATTGTGGAAAAATTTTTCGAGATTTATCAACGTTTAAAACCGCAAGGACGTGGACCCTGCTATGCTAATTCCTCTCGGACCAATTCCTGCACTGAATCCGCTTTGAAGACTAGGGAAACTTGGAGGACGTATAGGAAACGCTGGCTGAAAGACTCGACGAATGGGGCCAAAACGTTCTCCCGAGTCAGTGAATGCTACAGTCATAACTGCAAGGAAAACAGCGAAAACCTAAAAGATATTCTGTTAGCTCCAAACAGTCAACAGTTCACGATGAACGAATTACGAAATATGATATAGGATACGTACTTATGCACGTAAGATTTACGTACCAAATATATTTTCATTCTGATTTTCGCGGGTTGAGCAGAACTGGAGGAAATGTTCGTTGGCACAGTTTTGTGTATTCTTGACAATGTTCGGGAAATCTTTATATACGTACTCAAACCAGAAGAAAAATCAAGACGACCTTCTGAATGATCTTATCAACATTAACACTTGTGGGGCAGGATTCTTGAGACAGAAAAAAGTTGGCAGTGTAAAGAGAGATAAAATTTGCGGTTAATGTAAAGATATATACCAGGCTACCTTGGAGCGCAGACGTCCTTGCAACGTTTGCGAGATTGATCTTGCGATATTGCAAATATTAATTGCGCACTATCAGTTTTAAGTTATCGGAAAAAACAGAAATATCGCTTTGTTTATTGTCTATATTTTCTTTAGCATCGTAGTCGTATTAAAAGATGTTCGTGAATTTAAAGCTGACCCGGATGTCCTCACTGAAAGAAAAAGGAAAAATGTAGTTTTACTTAAAACTACTTGGGTATGTAAATATGTGTTCCAAAAAACAACAACAAATAACAAGAATACCCGAGAAGTAGTTCTTTAAGTAAATTTTTCCATTGCTCCATTACAATTATTGACGATGTTGATTTTTTAAATATGCACCATGGGATGGAAATAGCTACAAATCGAAGCGATTCAGAAAGAAACCACAAGGATTCATTTTCAGTGTTTTGTAATTCATGAAATACTAATGCACTGACTCTTGTCCCTCGAGTTGTCATGGGTTCTTTTTGTAAAACATTTTCACTAGTTCATATGCCCAAATAAATTTAGGTATATCTGGCATGTAAATTTTGATCGGCAAATTATTTCTGCATCCAATGTTGCTGAGTCATCGTTCTGAATTGTTATATACAATTTCATAGGTCTATTAAAAAATATTCAGTGGTTTTGCATAATAAGGTACCTATCAAAACTGAGATATACAAAAACCTAAGTTAGAAGAGCTTGTAACAGGATACCTGCCAACAGTGTAGAATATAGTCTCTTATTCTTCAAATGATGCTGAAAGTCATTCTTACGTGCTTTCAGATCCTCGGAATTTATATATGTACGGTAAACTCTCAGTTTTTAACAAACTTCACCATTCAGATAGTTGTACATACGTGATACTCGAAATTTCTTTTTTGAAAATGAAAATTTTTCGGTGTTTTTCAGTTTTTTTTTAAAAGCGTCCCAATTACAAGGCAAACAGAAACTCTATGATAATAAACTCAGAAAATGTATTGCAGAAAATACAGCCGAGTAAACGTTTTATCATAATGCCGAACTGTCGTAAGGTTTTCCGAGTTTAACCGAACGAACTAAATCATCCTCGACCAAAACCAAAACTTCCTGGTCTGAATGGACGGAATCCTCCAGGAAAACCACCCGGAAAAAATGGGGGACGTATCGGAAATCCCGTTCCAAAGAATGGACGTCCAAAGCCAGGACGAATGCGGCCAAAACGTTCTCCCGAGTCAGCGGATGTTACACTCATAACTGCAAGGAGAACAGCCATAACCTAGAAAAGATACTCGGTTAGTTCCAAGAAGTCAACAGCTCACGTTGGATACGTTACAAAGTACGAACGATACGTTGAGTTATGGGCTGTTACTGTAATTGAAATCTATAATAAGATTTACATACCATCAGGAGCTTTTTCATTCTGATCATGGATTGCGTATAACCAGGAGACTTGTGCGTTCGCACAGTTTTGTGCCTTGCTGAGGACTGACTGACAAATCGGTTGTACAGGTACTCAAATCAGAACACAAATCAATACGCCCTTCTGATTGATTCGACTAATAAACCAGTCGGACAGGAACTGGAGAGAGAAAATACTTATAGATTTGAAGGAGATAAGCGGTATTAATGTAGAGGTACCAGGCTGCCATGGCTATGAGCTTATACATTTGTCCTTTGAATGATGCGATATTGATCTTTAGAATGTTGCTAATATTTGTAGTGAGCGTGAATGTAAGCACCTAATAATGCTAGACTGAGCAGAAATGCTGATTCGAGAATAGCATAAGACAAACCTTAATGATTTACTTTAGAACATTTCATAGTGTAGCATGATACCAAGCCATCCTCATAAAGTTTATTGTGTGAATTGGTCTAGTTACGCATGAATATAATTTTATTACCTTAAGCTTGAAGGATTTAATAGAATCCAGAAGGCGGCGGCTTTCTTCCCTAGGTGGTGGTACTAGAAGAACAACCGGAATTTCTGCTGTAGTCGCAACGAAATCCATGGCCTAGCACGGGCTGACGGTAGGAATGATAGCACAAGCGGTGAAGGCAATTCTCTTTAAATGTCGTTATAAGATCACCACTGTATCACTGTATATCTACAAAGAAATACAGCTACTTTTGTTATGATGACCTAATGGAGCCTGAGGAACAACCCCGTTTGGTACGGGTCCCTGGTAGATAAACTGGCAAGGAACAAACTTGTTACTGGAAATTACTGGCGAAACTATTCAAGATATTGTATAGGAACGGTACAGTAGCTACCTAAAGTTTAAATACTAAATAATCCAACTGAATAGTCCAAAGTTTTACACCTGAACATCCAATTATGGAACCTTAGGAGTCTCTCTAAAATGTCATGGCCGTCGATTGCTCTGAATGTGTGTTGATTATGAGTTTACGTTAATCTAATATTTATGTTACTGTTATTATACACTATTGCCAACGTACACTTATTTGTTCGTAGCTCAAAAGCTGCAGCTTTAATGTGACAGCCCTCCTTGCTACTGTTTCATGCCTGATCAGCGGAAAAAGCTGAAGTTAAGAGGAAAAAGACTATCTGGTCGGACGAAAAAACGACCCATCAGTTGTTAGAAAGTTGATTGATTTGTTTGATTTCAGGTTGGGTTATTTGCAACTCCTGATATACTTATTTCCATTTTGGTTTAACTGAAGTTTGCGTTTGCTCCCTAGCGTTACCCTCAAACTCTAAATGGGACCCTTTACTCTTCCCAAGGGGTTCGGCCAAGTTCAGTTGAGTTGTTTTCCTGGTCACTGAACAGTCACCATTCTGCGGCAATACAATTTGGTCTCAAACTTCAAAAGTGGTTTTATCTAGTAAGTTAAGCAAAATACAGTCCACGTTATTGGTTGCCCAAAACACTTTCTATTCGACATTTTGAATGATCTGCAATGCTAAATTCTCCGAGTTTTATACCGTTCGGTCTTAAAATGTCCATGGTAAAGAATAGTGGGACACATGACTTCCGTCTTCCTGTTTGATTTACTGGACATTCTAGAAAAAATGACGTAACGCTGCAGAGTTAATATTTAATAGTGTCACCGAAATGTATGAGGGTGATCCACGCAGAAATGGGGAAAGTTTGCGCCATATTGCGACTTACCCACGATCTTTACCACATGCAAGGGAACACACGATTTCCTTTTGGGCACAGACTTTACAGTTCCTTGCAAACTCTCCGAGGTCAGGTGCAAGCAGTTATCATGCAAGCTTGGTTTATTGACGTTCCAACCAATTCTTGAGTTGGAATAACCTGTCTTTTAACAACCGCACCACGAAACAGCTTACACATTTTGCTTTTAACGGACTAGGATCTCGACTTTTAAATCCGTTTACCTAGGAACGTAAATCAAATGGTACAACTTTGTGACCTATCTGGTTACACACTTATCTTTACGTAAGACTTTGTTTCAGATTAATAAGTGAAATAACCGAAGCTTTAGATAAATGAGCTACATGCCGTCTTTTTATCGCTTTGGGTAAAACTAATTATTAATCTGAAGGGTATACACGTAACTTAAGATCTATCGACTCTGGATAGTCAGCTGTTCTACATTCGTTGTTCTGTAACCTGGAGTTTAGTTCACATTAATACATGGGATACTTACACTCTACAAACTACATATATTTTTGTAATAAAGCCCTCGACTGCTGAAAGTATTTCTTTTCGAAGAGATGAACTATTGGATTCACTGGATATCTCCTTGCGAGGACACATGCTACTGATAAATATTTCATGGAAACCTTGTATTTCGCGAAGTAATCTTGCGAATTTGAAAGCAATCCTAAGCGAACCGAAATGTCATGGGTAAAACCGCAGATGCCGAATTGTTTTGCTGTTTGTAAAGGTTACTTTTCCAGGGGATATAAGATACAGTTTGTGAAGTGCGCTCATTCATCTCTGAAGCTGCGCATTTGAAGAACGATCTCAGTGACCGTAGGGATGTCGTGGTCCTCAAGTGTGTTTATTCAAACTTTTCTGTTTTTATTAACTTTAATTCAACGAAGTGACATGGTTTCAAGTCCGAGTATGCGGGGACGCCATTTCAAAACAGCAGTTTGGGAGGTAAACTTCATTTTAATCGTAGTTAATCCTAATAAAAATGTAGCTCACACATGTCATGCCAAGTGTAACGGAGACAAAGTCTACTTACAACTTGAGGAATTTTAAAGAATCCAAAACGGGATGTTTCAATTTTTATTGTTCGTAGCAACCTACTGCGATGAAGTTTACCAGAAATTCAAATGGGACTGTCGTCGGCTACTCCGGAGTTAATTACAACTTGTTTGAATGGATCAGTCATAGGTTTAACTTCACGTTAGTAAATTGACAACTCAGAACATTTTCGAAATTCAAATACATCCCAATTTAGCTATACCATCTTTCCCGTCTCTGAGTTCAAGGCCGGACCTCTTCCCAATGGTACTTGGGTTGGAGCGTACGAGTTGATAAGGAAAAAGGTACCAAAACTGTTAACTGTTTTTGCTTTGGAAATTTTAAAATACATCGCGATTCATTTCTAGGAAGTCGACTTTATTTCATCTAGCGTGTTTCTGATTCCTAGTGTTCAAAGGATCTTGGATTTCACCGCAACTTCTGGTGAAATCCCCGATGTTTTCCTAGTACCATATCCGGAAGAAGAAACTCGTTTGCTGGCCCCGGTGAAGCCCTTCACATTCACGGTGCTAAAGTTACATCGACAAGAGTTTAAATTCTGAAAGCAACAGAAAAGTATGTATTTCTAGGTTTGGGTGATAACTGTCGGTTGTATGATTGTTCTGAGTTCAGCTATTTATGGAATAGTCACAGCAGAAAATTCACTTACCGCGAAAAAGAAGATAAAATCTCGATTATACCCGGGGCATGTAGGATTGACCGTTACTGGCGTTCTTCTCGGCCAAAGTGGGATTTCCACAAAGACGAATTAATACAATAATGATATTTTGTTTTCCAATTTTACCTTGCAGCCGAGTTTCCAGTGATGGTGAGACAGTCCAACCGAATGCGGATTCTACCCAGTTTGTTCTGCTTGACCGCCGTTGTTCTGGTCAACTCTTACACAGGAATATTCATCTCTTTTGCAAGTACCCCCAAACTGATGCCCGTCCTCGACGAAGCTGAAGATGTTGCATTCCGGTCAGGGCTAACCCCCATAGGAACTATCGCCCAAGACTTGGACATGTTCATTGTAAGCTGAAAATCCATATCCAAGGAAAAGCATCACTTATACCCATACCCATACCTGCTCAAATGCATGTACATATTTCTCCACATTATATTTCCTGAAGTGTTTGATCTTTAGCGCATGTTTTGAATATCGTGTGTATTATCTGATAGAATTCGACGAACAAGGGCATGAGGAAATTCGGGAATCTCTTCTCAATCCGATAAATGTGTTGCCCAGCTTTCCAGCGGCTACAGAGAAAACCGCAACCGGATGCTGCACCATGCTCTACGTAACAATATTTTTAGTCGTATATTGTTGTTAAGTTAGTTAATCTATGAGACAGAAACTAACTAGAATTTCTCAAAAGACAACTTAATGAAATATGATTTTGGTCTCTTAGCCAAGAGTTGCATTAGAAGCATGGTTAGCGGCTGATCTACAGAGACACAAAAAGTGTCGATGCACTATCACCCAGAAACCCGTCATTTGGGATTTCTACGCATTCGGATGCCAAAAAGGAAGTCCGTTCTGTCAGTCCATCTCTAAAGAGTATACTATTTATTCACTGTAACTAAGAAATTGTTCACCAAGTCTGCTGTATCGCCCACTGCCATATTTATTCAGTTATGTTATGCGTAGGCTGATAGTAGCAAAGGAAACTGGACTGATGATTTATTGGTGGAACAAGCAGATCAAGTCACCGCACCAATGCCTGAACCCGGAGAAGCCGAAATACCGCAAACTCATCGTCAAGGATCTTTCTGGTGTTTTTGTTTTTTTCATTTTAGGCGTTGCTCTCAGCGTAACAGTTTTCGTTGTTGAAATATTGAAAAAGAAAATTCGAAACTTTTAGCTCTAAACATAATTTGTGTTACTATTCATTCACTATACATTATGAATTTATGATATGCATAGTTTGAGACTAGTTAATTGTGGTACATGTCATCCTAGAAGATTAATCACCAACTCATGCGTGTAATTCATGAACAAAGATGAAATAAAATTTCTCTCTCATTCTTACTTGTAGCCTCTTGATTTGTTCAAACAATTCCGAAACTCATTCCTAATGGATTTCAAATCCTCGTAACCGAGGTTATGTCAAATTTTCAATTTTCAACAAAACAGTCTTCATGCACTCGAGGATGTGCGTAGGTGCTACTCAAAATATTTATGAAAATGAATATTTTTTGATTTTTTCATTTTTTATTGCGTTCAATAACAAGGCCATGAAACAAATAAGCGAGGAGAACGTATTCAAAAAACGTCACCGAAGAAGATTTCACACAAAACGCCAAGTTTTCAAAAGAATAATGGACCTCTTCGACCAAACCCAAATCTTCCTATTCCAAACGGACCACGTCTGAATGGACCAAACCCTCCAGAGAAACCACCGCCTGGGAAAAATGGAGAACGTACAGGAAATCCTGACCCAATGAAAGGACCTCCACGAAAGCGTCCAAATCGTTCTCCCGAGTCAGCAGATGCTGCAGTCATAACTGCCAGGAGAACAGCGATAACCTGAAAATAATACTGGATTAGTTTCAAGCAGTTAGCTCACGATGGATATGTTAGAAAACACAATGATATATGAGTGATAGGCTATAGGTGCGTTACTGTAAATGAAATCTATATATAATTTACATACCAGGAGCTTTTTCATTCTGGTTTCGTGGGTTGAGTACAGCAGGGAGAGTTGCGTGTTCGCACAGTTGTGCGCCTTGTTGACGATTGACTGAGGAGTCTGTTTATATAGGTGCTCAAATCAGAACACAGATCAAGACACCATTCTGACTGGTTTCATCAATACTGACACCAAATACCAGTTGGACAGGAAACTGAGACTGAGACAGAAATGATTTGCGGATTAAAGTGAGATAACCGTAGCGTTAATGAAGACGTACCAGGCTAACTTGAAATAAACTATGTCCTTGATACATTGCGATTATGTCTTAAGAATACTGCCAACAGTAAAGGCGTATCTCTAATTAAGTGGACCCAAAAGTATTACGTTTCGTTGGAGGGCCGTCACGTTTCATGCTACATCTATTTCCCTTTTTTGCCTGACATGAGTTAGTGCGTAATAGAATACCATAGAAGTAGTAATGAGAAGGATTTCACTGATGCTTGTGCCATTCCATCCCTTGGAGTTTTTTTTGGCGTTCTACGGTCCAGTTTGTATCCCAGGTTTGCATTCACACACTTTCAAATCCCAGACTTGTAGAGTAATAATGGTCTTTTAATAATAAACAATTAATAGGTAATCTTCTGATGTCTTCTTGACTCTCGAGATCTGCAGAGAAATTACTTACAAACTTCGCGGATATGCCTCGTGTTCGCGGTATAGTTTTTGCAAGCGATTTTCGTACTAAGTCTTGTGTTGTTCGCGAGCTTTCCTTATTGATTGTATCTTAGTTATTTCCTTATGGATCTCACCTTTTGGGCCACTGATTAATTCTAGAAACTGAGCCTGCAAATTGTTTTGCAGGAGTTGAAGCAGATTGCGTGTTCTATTTGCGAAAGTGGATCAGTTTTACCATACATTTCTGTACGGTAAATTACTTTATTAATCTGTAAGAACCGGGAGTATACTATAGGGCTTAATACAGAAATTGTTTGCAGATTACGAAGAGATAGCCAACCGCGTTAGTGTGAGTACGTAACAGAAACCTCGAAGCGTAAATGTCCTTGAAAAGTTGCGATATTGATCCTACAATAATACTGCAAATACTTAATTGCATATTTTTCATGAATTAAATCTAATCCGCAATGTATAATCTATAAGCTATAATGCGAAAATATTTATTGGACTACTTCTTTTTGTTATACTACTTAGCATCATAATGTCACCGAAAAAAGTTCTAGATATTCATTAATAATTGTGGATCAACGTAAAATAACGTTTAGACTGATGAACCATTCTTGAAAAAATATAGCTAAATTGCACATCTCAAGTGGTATTTCTTGAGGTATTCCACTAAATTTATTTGCGGTTTTTCAAATTCGATCCTCAAATTCTGACAATATTTATTTCTGCACGTCATAATGTGAGAAAGATTGTAACGAATCGCTACAGAAACGACACGCGTGCGATTTTGTTCAATTTAGCATCTAGTGAAAGGTAGGTTATGTATGGCTAGAAAAGCTGTTACAGATTTGTTTGAACGTAGAATTGCAACTTAATTTTGCAAATTAGTCCTAAAGTACTTTTGGATGGGTTGTCACATCAACCCCCATCCGCTAGTATTTGCATTCTGGTAGTACGATTATAAAAATGTTTCCAAGAGTAAACGTCTATTCCTATTCTTTCAAGCTTAAGAAAATCTCACTATAATGATTGAAAATCTGCATTCTTTTTACATTTTCACGCAATTCACATAACTTATGAAATTGACATTTTCAGCACACTCTTAACATTGATTATTTGCGTTCCGGAAAAAATCAATCAAACAAACACTCTAGAGGAGAACCAATAGGAAACTTGAAAATTTGTATGTCAAAGAGTACGTCAGAGCGTTAGGGTGCAAGAAAACGTAACAGCTTATCGGCCCCATCCGTATCCACCGTAGTATCCACCGTAGCCATAACGTTGTTCTGCTTCGTCTTGGTCGACTTCGACGCACTGACCGAAAGCTGTGCTCAAAATGGAAGCCAGAACGGAGAGAACTTGCACAAATTCTGCAAATAACATAAAATATGAGAGTTGAATTGGAGGCAATGAAGCATGTACTTTTTTTTAACCTCTATATATACATTTACAAATATGTTACAGTATTCTTCATAATTCTTCAAATATAATGTTGAACACGAACAAAGCAAAACAGTAATTTACTGACCAAATAATTGTTCGTGCTGAATTTTCTCGGTAGTTTCTTACAAGCTGTATGTATCTCTTCTGTGAAGATCAATTTTTATATATCCCAAGTTTCTCGCGTTTACACCCTGGGCGCTGGGCTGCGACTGTTGTTGTCCTTGTAGAAAGAGTTGATTTGGTTGGTGGGATTAGTTTGTTGATAATATTATCGACGTTGAACTTGTACTGTATCGCTTAATGTAACTGTTCTGGTTTGCTCAAATACTTTCCTTACTATCGGAGTTTGCAAATTTTCCGAAGTATTTGTTAAAAATATTTTTTACTATGAATCCTCGATCATGTTGACTTTGCACTGATTCATGAGGTCTGTGTACAACACGTATATATAATTTCGCTAATTAACTATATCGTAGTAATTTATGATAAAAAAGCGCGGTTAAAGAATCTTATAGATTCCTGCCTTCCCTCTAATCCCGGTAGAAAAATAAGGACGTCTGGAAAACCCAGGTAGACGTCCTGCACGAATCCTGAGTATCCTGCAACGAGTCCTGAACATAGCCTGTTACTTGAAATTTAGTAAGAATGTATAGCCCAGCTAGCGCCCTTCTAGGGTCCTGAAAAGGTACTTTACCTGAAAAGGATCCTTTCAGGGTCCTGGTTGTACCCTGACTCTCTTTCTTGGTAAAATCTGCAGTGAAACTCGGACGACGTTGGGGAAGCCCTTCTAGCGTCCTGAAAGGAGCCTTGACCTGAAAAGTATCCTGATAGGATCCTGGTTGTACCCTAACTCTCTTTCTTATTCTGTAGAGAACATCCAGTCTACGATGTTTTAGGTGCTTAGTTCAACTTACAAAGTAAGCATTATGAGTAGTGCAGCGTCATCAGTAGCATATGTCACAAATGGAACTTAACGAAAGTGCTGTGACATAGGGAGAAATGAAAACTTCAACTGGTTGAGAGAAAAACTACTATATTTCGGAGCCTCAACGCGGTACAGAGGGTGAAGTGCCGAACTCAAACTGTTGCACTCACTACGCTAAATTTTACTACTAACTCTGTCAAAGCTCAACTTAATTTATATTGGACTGGTTTTGCAATAAACATGGGGCAATGCCAAACGTTGAAGATTCCAGATATATGCGTAATAAGTTCGTAGAGGGCAATTAGCGCTAAGACAATTCCAGAAGAATTTCGACATCACATAAGGCTGGAATATTCTAGAACAATTTGGCAAACTATGTTAGGAACAATCGGACAAAATACGACGAATACAAATCCCTTCCGGATTCTATCCGGAGCAGCATATCCGTCTACTACTTGACAGGTCACAGGTACGATTCCATGCAGGGGCAACTTGTTTCAATTTTTTCTGGGTTGTGTGAAGATAAACCAATGGATAATTTTTTAAAAGGGGACACTGTCCAGGCTACTAAAAGGGCCTAGTTCAGGGCACTGTATATAAACCCTAACACACAGCAACTTTCAGGATTTTGTTAGGACCTCGATAGTGTGCTGAAAGTGGGCCAATTTCAGGACGTTCAGGATCCTGCGGACGTCCTGACATTGTTTGTAGAGTTAGGACGTATTCAGGGAGTCTTTCAGAGGCCTGGGCAAGTCCCGATTTTTATAGTGGGATGCGTCAAATCGACTTCTAATTCTAGTCCTGCATTATGCAAACCCTGTTGAAGTTGTTATATAAATAGAGTACTTTACTCATTGCATGCATGTTCTCCAGCAAACGTATTTGTAGTAATAGGTCATAGTACTACAATGAAAACTCTAGCAGATACTCGGGATGTGACAACCTATCAGAAAAGACCTATAATATAATTTCAAAATTTAAGTGGTAGTTCTGTTCGCAAAGAGAGAGGTAGTAGCTAGTGAAGTTTCTATAAAGTTTCACTTTGACAATCAGCACATTATTTTGAAGTGCAGAAATTAGTCGTCAGAAGGCCAAGAAAGGCTACAACGTCAAAAAACTCAACACGGGCTCTTATGAACGGAAAACTTTAATTTAATTTTTTCTTTATGAGAACACGGTTTGTTGTGCGAATTACGTCCAGTTTCATATAGACCATCATTTGTACTATTTTTTGTCTTATATGTCCATGGTAGGACAAAGTGATTTTGATTTTTAAATAAGTTTTAAAAACCAAATTGGTACGCCTCTGACTGACAGGGTGCCGTAACTCCAGTTTGTTTATTCCTGTACAACTTCAAACGTACTATTGTTTTCCTTGAAAGTGAAATGTGAATATTTAATGGTTGTTATTCGCTCTTTTAAAAAATTTAAAGAACGATCGTTTCACACTGAACGCAGTTCGCTGTCCACCATTCATTTTGCAGCGACAAACCAGCACGTCCGTTCTCGTCTCGTGTTTGTCTGTTTCTTTTCCTAAAGCTTGGTGCACCATTTAACAAATTCATTTGATTTTAAAAACCAATGCAAATAGTGTCACCATATTTTACTCGCATAGTGACCAATTCAAAAACCAAATTTTGGGTAAACTATTGAACGGAGAGCGCGGCTCGTGCTTTGAGGAGCAGGCTGGGGCGGAACTTTGGTTTGTGTCCGTTTCTCTTGCTCCCAATGTTGTATAAATCACTTTATGATTTAAATCATCAGGTGGTGATTTATGATTTTTATTCAAATCATTTTCTGAAATGATGATTTATGCTTTGATTTTTATTCACATTCTTACGAAAACCTTATAATTTTTTTTGTAATCTCTATAGCCTAGATTTTTATTGACGAAAAATACGCAATTAAGTTTTTATAGCATTCTTAGCATAAATATCGCAACGTTTCAAGGACATTTACACGTCGAGGTGCCTGTATCACGCTTACATTAACTCGACTGGTTATCTCTTCGTGATCTGTAAAACATTTTCTGTCCCAAGTTCCTGTCCTACTGGTATACAGAAGCATTAGTTAGAAGGGCGTCTTGATTTGTCTTCTGATTTGAGTACCTATATAAACAGCATCCCCAGTCAGTTGTCAACAAGGCGCACAACTGTGCGAGCTTACAACTCTCCAAGCACTACTCAACCCACAAAATCAGAATGAAAAAGCTCCTGGTGGTACGTAAATTTTATTATAGATTTATTTACAGTAAACGCACCTATAGCCTATCATTCGTACGTATCGTATAGTATTTTGTAACGTATCCATCGTGAGCTGTTGACTGCTTGGAACTACCCGAGTATCATTTTTAGGTTATCGCTGTTATCCTTGCAGTTGTGAGTGCAGCATCCGCTGACTCGGGAGAACGATTTGGCCGCTTTCGTGGAGGTCCTTTCATTGGGCCGGGATTTCCGGTACGCTCTCCATTTTCGCCAGGTTTTTCGGGAGGTTTCCCTGGAAGATTTGGTTTTGGTCCAAGATTTCCCCCACGGCGTTTTGGTCCATTCGGTTTTTTCGGATAAATTTGACCCTTTGGCATTATGGTGAAGGTTATTTCCTCCGTTTGCGTTTTCTGTAAACATTTTCTGTGCTGTTTACTATAGATTTGTGTTGTCTTTTTATTGAAATATAATGAAGTTAAACTGCAAAACCTAATGTTTATAATGTTATGAACAGTCTTTTTTACAGTTAGGGGTTTACCTTAGGGGATATTCTAATAATTGATTCATTTCTATTTTTTTCAAGAAGAAATAGTCACGTAACAAAGTAGTGTTACGTCGTAGAATGATAATTTGTTTGTTTTTTATAGTGACGGACATTCAAGCCAGTTTTTAGGAACATCTTTGAGTAGAACTACTGTGCTAAAGAATAATGGAAATTAAATAATGCGATGAACATCTTTTACTTGAAAAATTATAGTACTTTATTAATAGTACAGAGTTAATATTTCCAATAGATGTTGGATCAATATAGCAACGCTGCAAGGACGTCTTCGTCCCAAAGTAGCCTACTATATCTTTACATTAACGCTGATTTCATCTACCTTTAATCTGCCAACTTTTTTCTCTCTCAAGAATCCTGTCCCACAAGTAGTAATAGATCAGTCAGAAGGCCGTCTTGATTTATCCTCCGATTTGGGAACGTATATAAATATTTCCCGAACATTGTCAACAGGTCACACAACTATTCGAACGCACATTTCATCCAGTTCCATTCAACCCGTACAAATCAGAATGAACATTTACTTGGTGAGCGAATCTTACGTGCGTAAGTACGTATCCCATATCATATTTCATAATTCATTCATCGTGAATTGTTCACTGTCTGGAGCTAACCGAATCTCTTTTAGGTTTTCGCTGTTTTCCTTGCAGTTATGACTGTAGCATTCACTGACTCAGGAGAACATTTTGGCCCCATTCGTCGAGTCTTTCAGCCAACGTTTCCTATACGTCCTCCAAGTTTCCCTAGTCTTCAAAGCGGATTCAGCGCAGCAATTGGTCCTTGAGGAATTAGCGTAGCAGGATCTACGTCCTTTTGATTTTAAAGGTAGATAAATCTCGAAAAATTTTTCCGAAGTTCTGTATTTGGATGAAATGTTATCCAGTGGCATTTTTCTTAAAATTTTCTATGTGCTTTACAAACAATAAACCAAAACCAAAAAAAGCAAAAGAAATTATCTCATTAATTTACGTTTGAAGTCTCACCTCACGTTGCTTTGCCGCACTTTCATAATGGCCTTATATCTGCTTTCAGCAGAAGAAGGTGGTTATTTAATTCATTTAAATGATGATCGCCAGGCAAGACCCTCTCGAATATTCATGAGATGCTAGTTAACACGGTGATATACCTTTGTTTCACCCTTCACTCATATCCTCCATAGCTTCAAGCCCTTATTACGGACATCAAATTCGCAAAGAATGCGTTTAAACCGAACGTATTACTACGCGAACTCTACTTCCCCCTGACAACGAAGTCACCTCCATTTATGAAAAAAATTATTCTACCGTTTTACCTTGTCACCAATATTGCTTAAAGAAAACGTTATTAATTACGGATATCACTAACTATCAAAGAAAAACCTGCCGATGCTCCCCATGTTTAACCATTGTTGTCTGCGAACATAACACTTTGATTTTACGACAAATGATTAAAATGAATGGGATGAAAATTTTACAGTCAAATTATTAGAGCTAGGGTGCCCATACAAAGTTTCATCATAACTCAGGGAATCTTGTGACAACTACGGTGAATTTATCATCAGAATCATCACCATCACCCTTACACAATTATTCGTAAGCTTTCCGTACCAGGCCTTTTAGTGAAAAACAGAAATGTACAAGGGCAAAGAAAAAAAATGATCTGTTGAACCGATATAGTATACGTTCCAGTGTGATAAATCGCTGAGCAAATTTGTCAACAACAGCAACTCGTTCCATTACTAACTCATTAAGTCCATCTTATCACAAGGACATTGCAGGACCGGTCTAGCTCAGGGCATGAAGGTGTGAAACGTTTGTATATAAACACCGATCCTCATCGAGTAGAGGTATCAGAACTGCGCTCGTTCTAGAATTACATACTTGCTTCAGAAAGCTTGGAGAAACTTCATCATGAACAAATACCTCGTAAGTAAACCTCTGTTTTACTTTGTTAATATTTTACACTATGCTCAAAGAATTTGCAAAATTTAATGTAATAATGTTGGTTTTTCGCAGGTTTTCTTGGTTTTGTTCGCAATTATGAGCGTGGCTTTCGCTCAGTACGCTGAAGACGAAGGGGAAGAAGCTGAAGAACGTGAAGGCCAGGATCAGCACCAAGACTATGGTGCAGAGGACTGGGATATGATGGGAGCTGGATACATGGACGTTGTGGATGTCCCGGCTCCGACGAATCCACGCGGCCGCAGTTCCGGAAGATGGGCCCGATAAGACAGTATAAGTTTTCTTACACCCCAAACGTACTATAATCCACTCGTACACTGTTTTCTCAGTTCATGGCTCTATTGTTGATGTTTTTGTTGACTGTTACTTCTATCGGGACGCAAGTAAAAGCTAAATCCACTAAAATTTCACGCTTTCTTTAACGTTAAGAATCATGCAGAGATATGAACAGTAAAGGTTCTTCCGTTGATGAGAAAATACATCGAGGTATTTAAGAAAAATGGCAAAGCAAAACGGAGCTGTCAACGTTTCCATATCTACAATTGTGGTTTCTAGAACCCATGGGATCTAGAACTATTACTGTCTATTGCTAATTATTACTAGCTTTTAATATTGCAAGTTACTTATACTATTACTATTACTAATTACTGTGTAGATTAGTGAACCATAAAATAGAAATTTTCTCAAATTATAGTTTCCTTACCAGAAGGAGAGAGGCAATGCTTCAAGCTGCGAGAATCATTCTGCATTGTAAGTGGAGAAAGTAAGGAATTCGTTGTCAAGTTCGCTAGATTTTGCTGTGGGTCCTCGATCATGATGACTTAGCACTAATTGCTGAGGTACAAGACAACAAGCATATATGATTAAACTTATGCTCTATACCATAACGTAATTTATTTTATAAAACAGAATGGTTGAATAATCTTATAGTCCGCAGCGTTAGTAAATCTTTGTTAATTGGTTGTTGGAGAAGTCGGATAGGCTAATCAGAATGAAAAATCAAGACGGCCTTCAGAGTGATCCACATTTTTTTAACTTGTAAGACAGGAGACAAATTTTACAGATTGATGGAATGATAAGTAACTCATTAACTGGCATTTTGGTGGTGTCTGGTACGTTGCAGCGTACCTTACAGTGCAGCGCAGTTAAATGCGTACCGATACTAAGATAATCAAGAAAAATGGTTAAATAGTTTTTATAATGGATTTTCAAATTACGCGGCATGATGTTACTATTACTTAGAAATTAAGAAAAGTTAAAATGTATTGTCAAGTTCTTTTAAATGTAATCTACGATCAAGATCCCTCATGCACAACGCAAACCTTCACAAAACGTAAGTTAACTATTTAGGTATAGTAAAACATCTCGCAGGAGAAAGGGTGTCTAAGTATCACACACCGTATCGTAGAACTCGAATTAAGCGAACCTAGAAGAACCAAGAGTAAAGTAACAATTTCAAACTCTCCGAACGACACCTGTCGGAGGAGCTTATAAGTAGATGCTCCAATACAGCAAAAACATAAACATAACAAAAGAATGACGACCCGATAGAAAAATGATGCGCCTGAATGGTGCATGACTATCATGGATTCAGCTAGCTGATAGTGTGAAATTGGCCCACTTTCACACGGTTCTTACGCTTGAATTTTCCAAGAACTAGATCATGCAGTATTCAACCCCTTATGCAGGGGTTCATTTTTGTAACTAAAGTGAGTTCAGCTACTATTCAGCTAGTGATCCAGAGAGGAGCTAATGTTCAGTTACCTAGTCATTCGGTACTCAACTGTATGACTTTTCTACCGGGGAGGTACTATTTATTTCTACACGGCAATTCTGGAGGATCTCTCATAGAGATTTCTCGCTTCAGAAATAATGTTCAAGAAGCCTATATAAGGTGCGAGCATAGCCAATAGAGGCGCCCTCATCGCTTCTCCTGTCGGCACGTTATGGTACTAGAACTGACATGGCTACTAAAACCGTCATTTAGCCTAATGGAACCTAAATCCTTTTTATTAAACATCAAGCCATTAGTTTGAAAAATTTTGTTTTGTATCACAAGAATATCTATCCCGAACACTGCCAATGGGTCCCCACTTGTCCGAGTTTATTCAAAATATTGTTGAGACCTAGTATACAATGATAAAAATTAAAAGTGGCAGAAACGGAGGCTGTACCAGGTTTAGTTCGTGTAGCTGGCCACCAGAGGGACACTGCAGTCTACACATGGGCTTTATGCCCGAACTGCTCATTGCTACTCCATTTTTTCTTTACTAGTAGATCACAAAGCAAGACTAGAAGCGGATGACTCTGGCATTTTGCTTAACAGACTACTTAACCTCATGGGGACAATTGTATCTTGGGGTGGTATGTTTTGTCTAATCGCGTTTACGTGGGAAGTGCCATAACTATCCCGCAGGGGTCGACTGGGAAGTCCCGGAGGAACCAATTGTTCAGCTGGCAATTCCGACTAAGTTGGAAACTTGTTCCAAATCAACAGATGGCTGTTAAATAATTACGATGCATTTATATAATTAGAGTATGATTTTTTCTGTTTGAAACGTGAACGGTGTTTGAAGGATATTTGAAGCCACGGGCAAGGAGTTTGCGGTTAACAAAACGCAAAAAGGGAAAAATACAAACTTTTCTTAATCCAGCGGTTCTAATATCATAATACTATTTGGCGAACTTAAATGTTATGTTACTTTATAGTTTGTATATCTTTACGAACAAGTTAGCATTTTCATGTTATATTTTCCCACCATACTGTTATATCACGGGTTTTTCCCTTTGTTTCGGTCAAGCTAACCTTTCGAGGGAGGTTAACAAGTTTTTTCTGACGTGCAGTTTAAGAAACAAGATCAGAAGAAAGTAGAATGAGCAAAAAATCTCCTTGGAAAATACACTAAATAAATTTATTTAATCCAGTGTCCACGTGTTGAAAACGTTACGTTAAAATGGAACTGAAAACAAATAATAACTGAAGAAAAATTTCAATTAATCCAACATGGCAGTTTTTTAAATGTATGAAATCAAAATGTCATCTTCTTACGTTACAATATTTTAATTTCTCCGCTCTATGTTATTAAAAATTCTACTTAAGCCGAGACAGTGTCAGTATCCAAGATTAGGCAGGCAAAACAAATCTACTCAATACAAACTATTCTATTTCTTATTTAAAAGTATAAAATTTTTGGTGCTATGGATAAGGAGCATAACAAATCTGCCAACACACGATGAGATGCAAAGTCAGAAGGACGGTTACACTTCATAGGTACCAAGGAGAAACAGGACATTCAGTACGCAGCCGCACCCTTTCTTTCCACGTGGAAAATACGACGTTATTCTGTTTGAAAATCTTGTCCAATCCGGTTTGTTTACCTCTTCGGTCACCGAGGCGTGTCGATTTCCAGTTCCGACAAGCTATATAAGCGAACCACCGACTTATCAATACATCAACACCACACTCAGCTATCACACAGCAAGTCCTATTCAACCGTACGAAATCAAAATGAACAAATACCTGGTACGTAAGCTCTGTTCTCATTCGTTTTGCGTATATCGATTAAATGTACTGATCAGGGTACTGAACTAACTGGTATGAACCTTTCAGGTTATCGCTATTCTTCTTGCTGCCGTTTTGAACGTTGCATTCACTGAAGACCTAGAGACCGCGGAACAGCATCACCATCATCACCGTCCTGCAGGTCTTCACCACCGCAGGCCCGTAGTTCCAGTACACGTTCCAGTGCGCGCTCCAATTTCTCATGGGCCTGGCGCTATCTCTGGAGGACACAGGCCAGTTGGTGGTCACCGCGGTTAAAAATTCGGAAAAATTGTTTGACTCTCTGACAACATGGCAAAAAATTGATTGCGTACTGTTTATTTTAATACTAATTTTCTTTGTATCCGAACAATAATACACGTTGAAACTTCTAACTTTTTGAAATTATAGTAAGCTTTTACTTAATAAAGATTTACTTACAATCTTGACTTGAACTTCAAATTTAAACATAAAACATGTTCAAGTTGGAAGCATTAAAACAGAGACTAATAGAAACGCTTGGGCGATAACATAAAGTCAACAGATTGACAGGAAAGGTCATAATTTGCTAATTAAAGAACTCCATTAATACTTAGGTGATCGAGGATCGGGGTTCGAGCACCATCCACACAAATTTTTCGGCAATACTGACCAAGTGTTTTGTTTCTTTGAATAAACCTGACTGTTGGGTATAAAGTCAGCGAAAGAGAAAACTTAGTGTAGTTTATGAAAGTAGCGGCCCGCCAAAAAATGCGGCCAGCATTAACTCGTGATTAGCTAATATATAGTAATGTATTAAATTCATGTATCTATAATATAATAATGTATGAATATGTGAATATATTATGACACTGTGTTGCTTTTGAGGATCTACTGTTACATTTTGTTGATTTCTGTTCATCTCGGAAATATAGAGACTTACGATGAGCTCACAAGGTATGAATATCACGTCTATATCCAATGAAACGCTAAAATTAGCCGAATTAAAACGTATATCTATCATATATTATATTATATACATTACAGGTGGCGAGAAAATAAATCGGAAAAGTCATGAATAACGGGCTGAAAACTTGATGTTCAAAGCATTAGTTATCATAAAATGGATAATCTGAAAATTGGCCCGATGCATCATAACGGGGATTTCCCTTGTTTCGATCAAGTGAACGTTTCCGAAAGAGGTTAACAAGCTTTTTCAACGTGTTGTTCAGAAAACAAGATCACGAGAAAGTCGAAAAAAGAGGCACAAACCTCTTCATAAACTACCTGGATGCATTTATTAAGTCCAACCCGTAATTTGAACGCATCTGATATATCAAAAACTTCCTGGAAAAACAACCAACTTTTTTACTTACTGGGACAAAAAACATCACATTTTTCCCAACGGACGATGTCCTAAAGTTAAAATAGCAGTCATGCTTCAAATGTACCCAGGAGAAACCAGGCTCTCAAAAGCAGCCGCGCCCTTTCCTTTCCACGTGGAAATTCGGAAATATGTCTGTTTAAAGAACAGGTACCTGGAATATGTCATATTTAATATATTGTCAAATTTTCGAGTACCTGACTTAGTACGTAGTACCACATCCTGCCGCCAGGTGGCGTCTTGTAAAAATTACCTACCCTAACTCGTATCTTTGCTGTTTATAGGTTCTCTTAATTGTTTTGGCTGTTGTTTTGGGCCTGGCCCTGGCTTAGGACCTGCAAGGGGCCGAACAGTACTACGGTTACGGTGGGTACGGTCAAGGCCATCGCCACCACCGTCGTCCCCTCGGTTAAGGCGGCGGTTACGCAGGTTACGGATACCCCGTTTACGGAGCTGACTACGGCTATGGCTACGGATACCCCCGTCCTGGAATTAGTTTCGGTATTAGCCTTGGCAGAAAGTAAACTGATACCTACATGATAGCCCTGTTATACCTTGATACTGTTTTTTGGTCTTCCACACCCTGGTTTGTGTTATTTCGGTGCCCCTTGTTACGTATTAAAATAAAAAACATTGGCAGATTCTAACTTGGTCTCTAAATTTAATTACTTTTGAATTTAGTTACTTCAACAATTATTTTAAAGTATCACTTTTAGCTTTGGTGACGATCAAATGAAAACAAATTTTTAGCGAGAGCAAGGAAATGAAATGACTTATTTAAGTTAATTAATATGATACATAAAATATATCATAGAAAAATTAAATTAATAGTACATCAATAATAATTGCAATATAATACTCACAAGATGACGTAACGCAGTCTGAGTACAGGATAAAATAATTTAAACTAAATCAGACAGAAACATATATAAATCAATATACGTATGTAAATTAAATCAATCCAAAGGAATACTAAATCAGATTAAAATTAAAATACATTCATATATAAAACTTAAGATAATTGCACAGATAATTTATGATGTACATATCATATTGCATTACACAGTTATCTATTATCAGCGTCCAATTTACAGGTACACAAAGTCGCGTCCACTGAACCTAGAAGTTCGACCAACACGGTATAAAACAAAACCTATTTCAAAAAGAAACAAAAGGGGCAAAAACTGAGATGACTAAACTGATACATCGTTCAAGAGCATTGAAACTTTTTCAAGCTGACCTTCAGGGTATTTCCCTTAACGCTTTTTATTGAAGAAAATTTCCTTCAATCTGGGGCTTCCCTTGCAGAAGATTTGCCCTCAAGCAACACCTTCCGAGATTTACCAATGAAATTCGTCGCAATTACAAGGAAAAAGTAACATCACACCAGCCCCGAGCTTGCGGGTGTGACGACCTGGGATGTCAGTATATAAACCAGCGCACTAACACCACAACTCAAACACTCAGCTCCACATTTCCAAGTCTTCACAAAGAAACCTCCTGGGACCTCTCATCATGAACAAATACGTGGTAAGTTAAACTTGAATTTTGTTTCGCTAAATTCATTATTTTAAATCTTGGTGCAATGTAGGTTCTTTTCGTTTTGGCGGCCATTTTGAGTGTTGCTTTCGGTCAGTACGTTGAAGTCGACCAGGACGGGGCTGAACAGCGTCACCACCACCATCACCACGGCCACGGATACGGAGGATACGGTTATGGCGGTGGATACGGCGGATACGGTGGATACGGAGCCGGATACGGAGCTGGTTACGGCGGTGGTTACAGGTATCCCAGCTACGGTGGATACTACGGAGGTTACGGATGGGGCCGCTAAGCTGTTGCGTCTAATAAAGCATTCCCCCGACATGCTAACGCGAACTGGACACTGAATTATCGCTACGGTTTTACTCCTGTATTGTTTGTTGACTGTTATTCCCAATCGAGACGCAAATAAAACTCTATAAATATTCATTTTACTGGAAGTCTTGTCATTTAGGATACAAGTTACATGCCTGCTTATGACAATACCTTGATGATAACACGTTGATATCGTGTGTATTACCGAGTCCCAATGCTTCACTGCCAAAACATTCAAGTCATATGAAGAAATGACCATGAAGTTGGTTCTCAAGGCTTAAGTTTTATGCGAAATATTTGATATTTCAATTAGATTTGATGAGATCTTCACGGGCTTTTCCTTTTTTCTAATCAGCGTATCATTTTAAGGTATTTTAAAAAGTTGTTTAAAAATAATTTTTCTTCTTGTAGGTATGAAAACAAGATAACTTTTGCAGATAAAAAGTCTTGATAAAGTCTCACATTATACACCTGATGGAGCCCTACTGCATAATTCGTTGGTTTTCGATTGGAATAAATTTTTTCAAAACATACCAAAGATACCAGAGAATAAGTAATACGCGTAACAAGAAGTTAGCATCGGTATATGTACAGTCGTGAGCAAAAAAATCTCCCCACCTAGAATAGAGGAAGGCGCATTTGCCTCAACTTGCCTACTACTGTAGCAGTCGAATGGTTAACAAGGGTGAAAATTAAAGGGACCTTACGCTGTTTAAGGTTTCATGACCTCGTTTTAACCTCGATTGATAGCTATAATAGTAAAAAAGTTCAAGCAAAAGCGCCTTTCTCTATTCTAGGCGCGGTAGATTTTTTTTTTTTTTTTGCTCACGACTGTACGTAATTAATCTTGAATGTGGAAAAATAGGAACATTAAAAGATTTTGGCAATATTTTCCGTAAGAAATCAACTAATATGAAGACCTGAAATGGCGGAGTACGAGTACATACATGTTACAATATTTTTTGTTTTCTGAAACAAGTTGAATAATAGCTTACTGGGAAAAAAATGTAACGAGTATAGCAAATTTCCCGATGCGTGATGTTGCAACATAACGAGGACGTTTACGCTTTGAGGTACCAGGCAATAACAGCGTACTCGATCAACAGCCGCATGTTTCTTTTCCAGGAGCACAGTAAACACGTTTTATTTTTTCTGGTTCCTGTCCAAACCAGTTTGTTTGACCACTTCGGTCATTGAGACGTATCGATTCCCGAGTTCCGACAAGCCATATAAGTGAACCACCGACTCGTCGATACATCAACAACAGATCAGCCATCGAACAGCAAGTTCTACTCAACCGCACAAAATCAAAATGAACAAATACCTGGTACGTAAACTCTATTCTCATGCATTTCGGGTATTTTGTTTAGATCAGTCATTGAACTAATTGGTGTACGGACCTTTCAGGTTATCGCTATTCTTCTTGCTGCCGTTTTGAACGTTGCATTCACTGAAGACTTGGAGACTGCGGAACAGCATCACCATCATCACCGTCCTGCCGGTCTTCACCATCACAGGCCTGTAGTTCCAGTACACGTTCCAGTACGCGCTCCAGTTTCTCATGGACATGGCGCTATCTCTGGAGGACACAGGCCAGTCAATGGTATCCGCGGTTGAAATTCTGAAACATTTTTTTTGTTGATAATTTGACACTATGGCGAAAAAACTGATGACGTACTGTTTACTGTAATCCTCATTTTCTTTGTATCGGAACAATAAAACTCGTTGGCACCTCTAACTTTTGTCACTGTAATAAGTTTCAGCCAAATAAGAGTAACTTCCTTGACGCTCAACTTAAAGTCTTACTTAAAATACAAAAGAAATGTTTGAGTGGCAAAAACAGGAAGTTTCGCTACTACTAGGATGGCAATACGCCTAGGAAATACTGACGAGATGGATCAGTTTTTAATTCACTTATATAATTCAGTTCACCTTTTCTACTCTCTCAGTGAAGTTCAGGGTTCAAGACCTCTAACTAGTATCTAGGTATATAAAGGTTAATGTTTCTTGTATACTTGAAACGACCTTCGTTGCTGAGACCGTTCGACACGTTTAAAAGATAAAGTTTTTCCATTAAAATATATATTGAAGTACCCTAGTATAAAACCAGTGAATCATGAATAGAAATCATTTGCAGAATCATTCCATAAATTGTTATGAACTCTTTTCTTAACACGGTGTTATGCTAAATATGTTAACGGTTCTGCGACTTGAATGCTCTCATGTAACAAACATTTGCTACAGTCTAAACAACTTTAATGCTGTAAGGCATAATATTATCCCAAAACTAAGAGAGAGTATTGCAGTAAGATTCGGCCATCAAACGTTTCGCCTCGTTATCAAATTTCAATAGCGTAAAAAGGAGATATCAAAAAGCACTGTAACAGGATGAATGTCTAGTTTCATACATAGGGAAAAAACGGCCTTCTTAGATGTGTTAAGCCATTTTTCTTTAATTATTATGTGTTCTTAGTTTTAATTTAGTGTAATATTTTCAAAATGCGTACATTGGATTCAATAAATTTATTCAGTTATTTGATAAAGAGAATTTTTGCCCTGTTCGGCTTTTTCATGATCTTGTTTTCTAAGCTGCATGTTCAAAAAACTTGTTAGCCTCTTTGGGAACGTTCGCTTGTTCAAAACAGAGGGATAAACCAATGATTATGCATCACGTTAGCTCAGAAAAAGTCATAATTATTTGGTAACTAATACTATTGAACATTAACCCTCGTTTCACCGTTTTTCATCCGATTTGTATTCTCTTTAACTGCTTGATATATATGACCTAACGTATAACAGATATACAATTTATTTTCGTTGATTTAAGCAATTCGTTATGCATAAACATGATATTCATAACTTATGAGCTCATCGTAAGTCATCTGTACATTTTCGTTAAGAATAGAAATCAACAAGGTATAAGAGTAAAACCTTAAAGGCAACAGTACCCCGATATATGAATAATCTTGGGGTACACCTACTGCTACCTGATCATGGTTTTGTTCAGCCTTGTCTTGGTTAATGTACTGTTGAATTATTCGTTCTAAATGGCCTCCTAAAGGCGATAATTAAGCTACCTTTTTCATGCTAATTGTTTTCTTAAAAATCTGAATTATTCAGAGCCATTTGATAAGCATCCCCGAAAAATTTTATGTACGTTGTCCTCGAGACATTACTCTTCGCTCACCAAAGTGATAATGCGGTTCTAGAATGAGAAAATTATAACATTTACTGTCAATCTTTTGATAACATGTTATCGCCTAAGTGTTAGCATTATTCTCTGTTTTATACTTCGAACTTGAACAGGTTTTGTTTTTGAAGTATAGAACTTCGAGTCAAGATTGTAAGAGTAAGTCTTACTTAAAACTTCAAAGAGTTAGACGATTTAATGTGTATTATTGTTCGGTTTCAAAGAAGATAAGGAATATTACAGTAAACAGTCCGCCATCAGATCTTTTGTCATTGTGTCAAGTTATCAAGAGATATTTCAGAATTTTCAACCGCGGTGACCACCAACTGGCTTATGTCCTCCAGAGATAGCGCCATGTCCATGAGAAACTGGAGCGCGCACTGGAACGTGTACTGGAACTACTGGCCTGTGGTGGTGAAGACCGGCAGGACGGTGGTGATGGTGATGCTGTTCCGCAGTCTCCAGGTCTTCAGTGAATGCAACGTTCAAAACAGCAGCAAGAAGAATAGCGATAACCTGAAAGGTTGATACCAGTTAGTTGAGCAACTGATCAGTTACATCTCATCGACATACAGAAGATGAATGAGATTAGAGCTTACGTACCAGGTATTTGTTCATTTTGATTTCCTACGGTTGAATAGGACTTGGTGTGTGATAGCTGAGTATGTTGCTGAAGTATTGATGAGTCGGTGGTTCGCTTATATACCTTGTGAGAACTCGGAAATCGACACGCCTCAATGACCGGGTTAATAAATAAACCGGACTGAACAAGAATTTTGAACAGAAAAACGTCGTTTTTTCCACAAGGAAAGAAAGGGGTGCGGCTGCGTATTGAATGCCCTGTTTCTCCTTGATACGTACGAAGCGTAGCGTTTTTTTTTTAAAGCTTACAACATCGTGTGTTGGGTAATTTCTGATATACGTTGTTCCCAGTAAGCAGAAAAATTGGGTGTTTTTTCAGGAAAGGTTTTGGTTTTACGTATGTGCTGTCAGTATGGGATGCGTTTAAAAAATGCATCCAGGTATTTCATGAAGAAATTTTTTTACCCTTTTAGCTTTCTTCGTAATCTTGTTTTCTAAACTACACGTCCAAAAAACTTGTTAACCTGCTTCAAACGGTTCGCTTGATCAAAATAAAAGGGAAAATCCCTGACTACGCATCACCTTAACTCAGAAAAAGTCATAATTAACACAGTAACTGATGCCTTTAACATGAAATTTTCACTCAACTGTTTCTCAGCTTTTCCGATTTAGTCCTTGAATATTTTACTTGCATAAAATAAAAGTCAAAAGGCAACCCATTAATCTTTAAACGATTTCTTGATACAAGCACGATGTTAATACTTAATAACTCATCAAAAGCCATCTCTAGATTTTGTACTAAATTATGTGGACTTGATAATATACTATATCGTAGTGACTGTGTTATGGAAGCAACAACAGTAAGTAGTCGTAGTATTAGTAAATATTTATTACATATTCTTCTGTGAAAATTTTAATTTTTTAACATGTAGAACGACCTATCCACAACATATGAAGGTCGTTTCAGCACACAATAATTAATTTCGCATTCCTAGATAACGTTGGAGGTCTTGAAGCCTGAACTTCTATGAGAGAGTAGAAAAATTAATCTGTATTGAATGAGTGAATTAGAAAGTGATAATTTTCGTCAGTATTTTCTCAGCGTGTGGTCAGCCTAGTGGTAGTAAAATTTCCTGTTTTCAGTACTCGAACATTTCTTTTCTCTTTTAAGTAAAACCTTAAGTCGAGCATCAAGTAATTTAGTCTTTTTTGATTAAAAATTACTACAGTGACAAAAGCTAGGGGTGCCAATGAGTTTTATTGTTTCGATAAAAAGAAAACGAGTATTATAGTAAACAGTTCGCCATAAAATTTTCGCCATGTTGTCAAATTATCAAAAAATATTTCCGAATTTTAACCGCGGTGACCGCCAACTGGCCGGTGTCCTCCAGAGATAGCGCTATGTCCGTGAGAAACTGGAGCGCGTACTGGAACGTGTACTGGAACTACAGGCCTGTGATGGTGAAGACCGGCTGGACGGTGGTGATGATGATGCTGTTCCGCAGTCTCCAAGTCTTCAGTGAACGCAACGTTCAAAACGGCAGCAAGAAGAATAGCGATAACCTGAAAGGTTCATACCAGTTAGTTCAGTAACTGATCAGTTACATCTCATCGATATACAGAAGATGAATGAGATTAGAGCTTACGTACCAGATATTTGTTCATTTTGATTTTGTGCGGTTGAGTAGAACTTGCTGTGTGATAGCTGTATTTGTTGTTGCTGTATCGAGAGTCTGTGGTTCGCTTATATAGCCAGTCAGAACTCGGAAATCGACACGCCTCAGTGGCCGAAGTGGTCAAACAAACCGGTTTGAAGAGGAACTTGGAAAAAGGAAAATTTTATGTTTTCTTCCTTGGAAAGAAACATGCAGGCGTTTATTGAGTACCATTTTGCTGCCTGGTACTTCGAAAGCGTAAACGTCCTTGTAACGTTGCAACATCACGTATTGGGGAATTTACGATAATTATGTGTTTTCCCAAGAAGCTATGATTGAACTTGTTCCAGAAAACAAAAAATGTTGTAACATGTAGATCTATGCTCCACTATTTCAGAATTCACATTAGTTGAACTCGGGTGGAAAATTTTTCCAACTAATGATTCTATTTTTTCATTTTCCACATTAACGGCTTTACATGTATTGTTGGTATGTTCCGAATAAGATTGTTGCAATAGAAAACTAACGAAACAATGCAGTGGAAATTCATCTGGTATGTAATGTGAAATTATAACAGGATTTTTGTTCTGTAGACGTTATCTTGTTTTCATAACTGCAAACAGAAGGACTAAAATAAAAACTTATTGAAATACTTGAAATTGTCGGTTGTTAATAATAAAGGAAAATCCCGTGATGATCTTATCAGATCTAAATGAAATATTCAAATATTTCGCATTAAGTAAAGCCTTGAGAACCAACTTCATGGTCATTTCTTCATAGGACTAACATTTTTACCGTGAGGTATTGAAATTCAATAATGCAAATGATATCAACGCTTTATAATCAAGGCCTTATCATAGGCAGACCTTTAATTTCTGTTCTAAATGATAAGATATTCAGTAAAATGAATATTTTTGGCGTTTTATTTGCGTCTCGATAGGGAATAACAGTCAACAAACAATACAGGAGAAGAACCATAACGATTAATTCAGTGTCCAAATCACGTTAGCATGTCAGGGGAATGCTTCATTAGACGTAACAGCTTAGCGGCCCCATCCGTAACCTCCGTAGTATCCACCGTAGCTGGGATACCTGTTACCACCGCCGTAACCAGCTCCGTATCCAGCTCCGTATCCACCGTATCCGCCGTATCCACCGCCATAGCCGTATCCTCCGTATTCGTGGCCGTGGTGATGGTGGTGGTGGTGACGCTGTTCAGCCCCGTCCTGGTCAACTTCAACGTATTGACCGAAAGCAACGCTCAAAATGGCCGCCAAAACGAAAAGAACCTACATTGCCCGAAGATTCAAAATAATGAATTTAGCGAAACAAAAGTCAAGTCTTAACTTACCACGTATTTGTTCATGATGAGAGGTCCTATGAGGTTTCCTTGTGAAGACTTGGAAATGTGGAGCTGAGTGTTTGAGTTGTGGTGTTAGTGCGCTGGTTTATATACTGACATCCCAGGCCGTCACACCCTCAAGTTTGGGGGCTGGTTGTTGTTGCTTTGTCCTTGTGATTGCAACAAATTTCATTGGTAAATCTCGGAAGGTGTTGCTTGAGGGCAAACCTTCTGCAAGGGAAGCCCCAGATTGAAGGAAATTTTCTTCAATAAAAAGCGTTAAGGGAAATACCCTGAAGGACAGCTTGAAAAAGTTTCAGTTCTCTTGAAGGATGTATCAGTTTAGTCATCTCAGTTTTTGCCCCTTTTGTTTCATTTTGAAATAGGTTTTTGTTCTATAACGTGTTGGTCGAACTTATAGGCTCAGTGAACGCGACTTTGTATGCCCTGTAATCTGGACGTAGATAATAGATAACTTTGTAATGTATTATGATATATGTACATCATAATGTAAAAATGTCATTTTTAAATATATAAATGTGAAAAGATAAATCGTAACATGTGTAGCATTTTATATAAGATGTTTTAATTTTTTTAATGTGACCCAGTATTTTTTATATTTTTTAGATTTACTATATGTATTGTATTGACTTATATGTGTTTGTTGATTTAGTTTAAGTTATTATATCATGTATTCAGACTATGTTATGTCAATTTATGATTATTACCTTGCAGTTATTATTGATGTGTTATTATTTTCCTTAATTTAAATATACTTATTACTTTTCATTGTTCTTGTCTCAGAATTTTATTTCATTTGATGATTACCTTTGGTTAAAGTAATGCATAATTAAATTAATTTCTAAAGTAACTAAATTTAAAATAATGAAATATAAAGACCAATTTAAAATCTGCAGTCTTTTTTATTTCAGTACGTAACAAGGGACATCATCATAACAACAAACCGGGATGCGGAATACCAAAAAACAGTATCAACGTATATCAGGGTATCAGGTAGGTATCAATTTACTTTCTGCCAAAGCTAACACCGAAGCTAATGCCAGGGCGGGGGTATCCGTAGCCATAGCCGTAGCCGGCTCCATAAGCGGGGTATCCGTAACCTCCGTAAGCGCCGCCATAACCGTAGGGGCGATGGTGATGGTGGTGGCGATGGCCGTATCCACCGTAACCGTAGTACTGTTCAGCTCCCTGCAGGTCCTGAGCCAGAGCCAGGCCCAAAACAACAGCCAAAACAGCGAAGAGGACCTATAAACAGGATAGACACGATTTAGACAGGGTACAAGACGCCACCTGGCGGCTGGATGCAGTACTACGTGCTAACTGTGATGCTAGAAAAATTAAAAAATAAAATAGAAATGGTGTATTACCAGGTACTTGTTCATGCTTTTAGGTTTTTCTTTTCGGTGCGAGTGCGCGTCGAACACTAACATATGATTACGCGAGGATGGTGGCTTTTTATGGGCAGAAGTTCCCGGAACACGCCCATGTTTGTAGCCTGAGGGTGTCCTTCTAACACCCGAATGCGGTACAGGTTCGACTTGTTTACGAAGAATCTTTTTCAAAGTTCTCTGTAAATGGCGTCTTGAACTAAAGGTCGATAATCTCTGAATTGCGTGATGTCCCTCAGGCCAAGAATCCACGTTCCGGGTTTAATGTTGGCGAATAATCGCTCGAGAGCGAACATTGTATGAATATTAACATAGAGTTCTTTCTTTGATGTTTGAGATATCAGAAAACTTGAAATAAATAGTTATTATGAAATAGATAAACAAAAATATTATAAAAATTAAGAATTTGCGATATATTAAATTTGAATTTGCAACTTGAATCTGAAATAAGAACAAACTAGTTAGCAGACAGTTATTAGGAACATTTACTGAATTAAATTAATGTAGTATTAACTTACGAAGGTCACAGAACATGCAACTTCAATTAACCTTGGATTTTTAAGGTTTCTGCAAGAGCAGTTTACAATTTACAAGTAAATGCAAGTACCCGGAATTTTGTAGGGTAAAGAAGTTTACCTCAAGTGAACCTGTCATTAATCTGAACCCTTTTATTAAGGGAAAGTTCAAACAACTTGGAAAAAACATAGTTATTGAATTTTTTATGCTGATTCTGAAAATATATAGTGTCCCTATCTCAATTTCCTACCGTTTGGCCGCTAAAATTGATTTAAGTCTGAAAACGGACGTGGCAACGTCGGTCAGCAGGCACTGAATCTGAATGGCCGGCAGCGCTTACGTGATCAAAACAGCCGGTTAAAAAATTTTCGCCTCATACTACTAGCAGACGAATTCGCAGTATTGTTTACTCGATACAACATTTGGTTTGCCTTCATTAATCGCAATACTTGCATATGTAATTAACTTATTAATATTAAATTATTATATTACATATTAGTAATGATATTAATAGAAGTAATAATATTAATTTATATATTATAGCATGGAAAATATTAATTAATGATTAATTAATAACAAATTAAAATTATAATGTATTAGGAACAATAAAGGCATACCAAATCTTGTATCGAGTAAACAATAAAGCGAATGCGTCCGCTAGTACGGGGCTAACATTTTTTAATTGGCTGTTTTAATCACGTGAGCGATGCGAATCAATCAGATTCAGTGCCTGCTGACCCACGTTGCCGCGTCTATTTTCAGACTTCTACCAATTTTAGCGGCCAAACGGTAGAAAATTGAGATAGGGACACTGTATATATTTCGAATCAGCACAAACAGTTCTATAGCATATGTTTTCTCCAGTTGTCTGGACCTCCTTTTTTAAATAGCCAAGTATAAACTCATTTAAGGGCTAGTATAACTAAGCAACAGTCATTTGAACGTGCGGCCTTCTTTCGCAGGAGGCTTCTATCATGTTCCATCATGTGCGAGGAGGCAGCTCAGGCTACAAACGCCTGAATGCCGGGCCACGTATACGCAAGAGCAATGACCTAATATTAGGTCACCTGCTAGTATAAAAGCCCGACCATTTCCCCCTAAAAGACAGAACCATTGCTTCCACTCTGCAGGGAAATTCTCTGATAAACGTGAAACTGGGTCTCGAAGGGGAGAAATAAGGGAAGAAATGAAACTGAGTGAAAGGGGAGTCTATGAAGTTAAGGGAAAAAGGGAAAATTGATATTCGCTAGCAAAGGGAAAAAAGGGAAAGCCGAGTTCTCTTTGAGGGAAAAGGGAAAACTGAAAGTGGAATTACTGGACAGAACATCTCCCAACGTTCCCTAGATTAATCTTAGAGTTGTCTAAGCTGTCAGGTCAGGTCAGTATTGTTGCGAAGCTAGATTTTTGGGCCTAGGTAGAAGTTCTTGCTTGTTCTCACCATTTTTATAAACCGACCCAAAATTAAACGCCACGATATGCTATCAGAACAATAGAATAAGCAGTTCATTAATTGTAATACAGTTAAGAAAACAAGCCAAACAATCGAAAATTGTACAAAAGAATTCGTTGTTTATTTTGATTCAAAAACCGAGTATTGCCGCATTTTACAATATCCAATTCACTAGAAACATTTTTAACTTCGATTTGAGAACATGAGTAAAAGTAGTGGGTAAATCATCTGTGAGCAATGGGTTCTTCAATGAGTCTTGGTTTGGGATCTAGAAGCCAAAAAACGGTTCATGGTGATGATGGTGATGATGATGACCTCCGCCTCCGAGAAGTGCCCCGGTGAGTAGGCCTAGAAGTCCTGGGCTGTGATGATGGTGGTGATGATGCCCGTGATGGTGGTGGCCGTGGTGATGCTATGGATATTAAATAGTTCTCTCTTACTATTATAGAACTTAGTTTTTTTCTTAGTTTATTAGGTAATTTCTATTCTTTCCACTATTCCTGTTAGTGGTGCTAATCTTGTTAGTATTACCATTGTTACTAGTTTTAGTATTTGTACTGGTACTGTTCCTACTAGTTATGCGTATATTACTTCTTTCCTGCTGCTATTATTTCTAGTATTAGTTCTATACTAGTGCTAATATTGCTATCATTAGTAATGGTACTAGTTCTAGTATTTGTATTGGTACTATTACAACTACTACTACCATCGGTACTGCTCCTACTACTGTTGCTACGATTTCTTCCATATTGCTACCATTATTGCTAGTATTACTACCACTTGTGTTGCTACTGCTACTGGTACTATAACTCCTATGCCTGCATAATTAATAATATTACTATTACTTAGTACTGCTCGAACGATTGCTAGTTTTATCTACTATTATTGCTACTACTACTCCTACCATTACCACTACCACTACCAGTACCATTACCACCGTTGCTGCTACTATCACTACTGCTATTACTACTAACATTACTATTTCTATATTTATGTCTACTAATATTTCTACATTTTGTATGGTACAATAACGATTACTACTTATTACTGCTATTACTACTATCATACTGCTAGAACAAAATAAACAGCAACTAGCTACTAAATTGGCTAAGTGAATTGCTAATTACGTGATGGTGCTGCTCGTCAGTGTCCAGATCAGCTGCTTGTTCAGCTCCAAGATCGACTACTTGCACTACTCCAGGCTCAACTGCTTGTACTCCATTTCCAAGATCTACTACTTGAGCAACTATCACCTCAACTAGCACCATCAAGACAACCGCAAAAACCTTTAAAAACATAAATAAGTAAGTAAATAATGAGTGAGTAGATGAATGAATGGATGTATGAATGAACGAATGAGTGAGTAAATGAAAAAAAAAAAAAATAAAATGAATAAATTTTGATATAATTCCAGATAATTTCTAAATTTGTATTAACTATTTGAGTTCTTACTAGTATTAGTATTAATACTTACAATATTTTTACACATTCCTGCGTGTTCTTATTAAGCTATCATCTAATCAATATAAATTAATCGCTTTAATCTTTCAGGTTTTTCTGTTGATATTTCCAATCTCTGGAACACATTGGAAGTTTGGAGTTGAAACTGAGCTTTTTATATGCGGCAAAGGAACATCTTGGTTACGCCTGTTTGACCTTAAAAAGAGAAATCCTCAACCTTGATGCCATCAAAGGCTTGAAGATGAATTAACATTTACTAAATCTATTGGATTTTACTAAAAACAAATATCATAGAAATACATTATTAGTAATACAATGCATTTAATTAGTAAATATTGCTGTAAGTATTATTGTAATTATTTCTGTCTGTTGTTTTATGGAGTGAAGTGTGTAGACTGGTACTGCCAGAGGCTTGTGGGAATCCCGAGAATTTTTATGAAACCAGTTTGAACCGACATAAACCAAGGGAAGATAACCCACTGTATCGGCCTTGGCCGGCATTTACTATGACGGAAATATAATCTATGTAATAAAAAGCTAGCTAAACTTTAAACAATGTATTTTAACAGCAAATTGAGAAGAAATACAAAAATGCCGGAAATGGCAAAAAAAATGCAAAAAAAAATTGTGACGTTTTCGGGATGGTCGTTAAGTTTTATCCCCAGATACCGAATTGGAATCCAGGATAACCGTAAGCGTAAGCGTAGTACGCAGGGGCTCTATCGGGATTCCATCCATGATAATCGTTCCAGTCGTGATGGTGATGGTGGTGGTGATGTTCCCAGCCGTGATTATCCCAGTCATTCCTTTGGGGAAACCAAACCTGATCCCACTGGGGATCTGGCACTGGAGCTGGAAGACATACTCCAATGCTGACTAGCAGTAGTGCTACTATCTAAGAACAGAGTAAGAAAGTAGTACAAGTGGCAACACAGCTAACTTGCGTCAGTAGAGATAGTGCTAAGTTCCCAACAGAAAACTAAGGACTCCAATCATATACTGAGCTGTATCCTGAATCCGTCATGAACAGCCTGAACCACGTCCTGAACGTTGCTGACCAGGAAAATCCGTAAATTTTTAAACGAAGTGTTTAAACCTGCCCAGTTGGGGAGGATTTTCAGGGTCCTGACACTGTCCTTAATTTTCTGCCGACTAATTACAATATAGTAATAATATAATAACGATAAAAAAAATAGTAGCTTACCAGAACGATCTTCATGTTGGGGTACCTGTTCTGTATTTGACTGATTCGCTACTGAAAATAACCTTTATATACAGCATTACCGCTTCTATTTTATAATCGAATTAATATTAATTAAATCACCTGACCTTCAAATCTGGGAAAGTTTTAGGTTAATTAATCATTCTATCAATGTTCACCTGTCAAATCGTGTTAAGACTACATAAAATAATTAATATTAGATAAAATATGATAACAACGTCTGAACAAAGGGTTTGTAATGGACAAACTTGTGTATTAATCTCAGTTTTACCACATACTAAATCCAAATCCTGGGTATCCGTACCCGTAACCGTAACCGTAATACGCAAAAACAGGATTTCCATGTTTTACCACATACTAAATCCAAATCCTGGGTATCCGTACCCGTAACCGTAACCGTAATACGCAAAAGCAGGATTTCCATGTGCTGGCCATTCATGGAATCCTGTCAGTTTATGATTTTCCCCGCCATGGGATTTCTGCGCGTGTTTTTCCCCACTCTTGTCGGGATTTCCTACGGGCATTGCAGAACATAGTGCTGAGATGAATAGGAGTAGTCCTAGGATCTATGGATTCAAAAATGTAGATTTTTAACAAGAAATACTTCTAGTACAAATCCTAGTTATCCTTAGTTATCATAAAATTATTGCTTTAACCTTACCAGAATGTTCTTCATAGCAGACGTTAAGTTGAACTGATACTTTTGCCAACATCTAAAGACGTTTGATCTACTTTGTAGCGTTCACGTGATTTCTTACAAGTCAATTTGGTTGGCACCAGTTCGTTGATGTGCATTCTAATGGATGCTTAATATTCATGGAAATTGCTATTCTGTGTTGTGCTGGGTGCGAAAATCGTGCAAAAACTGCTGAGACTAACCTAGAAGTTTTGACATTAAGAAAAGCCGAACAGAATGTTTTATAACACATTAAACTCGAATTATTTGCTTTGGCTACAACTTGTTCTACTTATGCCACTACTACTTCTATTGCAACTGCTACCCTTTATGCAACTTCCTCGTAATTCATTACTACTGCTTCTTCTATTTCTACGATTCTTGTAATACTAGTGCTAACACTTTTACTACTTCTGCTACTATTACTCATATAATAATACTTTCCTACTATTACTACTACTTCTTGTACTACCACTCCTACTACTACTACTACCGTCAACATAGAAGATTTGCTTACTAATACCACTAGTTTCATCCTATTGCTACTTCTTGGTTACTACTTTTAGCAGGCTTCTCGAATTAATTGTGCTTACACATCTAATGATGCACTAATATAGCTACTGCTACTACTGCTCATGCTACTAATACCGTTATCACTTCTCTCTAAATTAAGAAAATGCTCGTTACAAATTTTTGAATATTTATTTTACATGTTTTTATGTTGTACAACGTCTTTTCATCGAAACCCATCATAAAAAGGGAACCATAAAAGCAACAAAAGACACCACTTATTTGGATTCAGACATTTAGTTGAGTATTCTATAAGCGGACAGGCTAGTTTACGTGAATTCAGAATTTAACCAGAATGGGAACCACCAGGACGGTGTCCTCCTGCGGATCCTCCGAACTGGCCGCCTGCACCAAACGAACCACCTCCAGGACGGTGTCCTCCTGCAGAGCCCCCAAACTGTGCGCCACCTCCCCCTACGGATCCTCCAAACTGAGCACCTGTTCCAAAGGAACCACCTCCGGGGCGATGTCCTCCTGCAGAGACTCCAAACTGGCCGCCTCCAAACTGTCCGCCTGAACCATGGCCTCCTCCAATGTGTCCGCCTCCACCGTGACCGCCTTCAAAGTGGCCACCTCCACCATGACCACCTGCAAAATGGCCACCGTGACCGCCTTCAAAGTGGCCACCTCCACCATGACCACCTGCAAAATGGCCACCGTGACCTCCACCAACAGGGACGCCTCCACCCAACAGAGTACCAACGAGGGCACCGAGAAGACCACCAGCTAGTGGTGGAGCATGTGGAGGATGTTCGTGGTGATGGTGGTGATGATGATGCTGCTCAGCAGTTTCCAGATCCTGACTAAGTGAAACATTCAGAACTCCCGCCAAAACTACTGCTGCCACCTTTTTGAAAGTTAACAATTATTAACATATAGTTAAAGATGAAATATTGAATAATCTTACCAGAAATCTGTTCATTTTGTTTCAGGATAGAATTCAGCTGCCTTTCGAGTTGTTGTTTTGTGTTCAAAGAATCGACTGCTGATACACGGGTTCGTTCCACATGTTCTTAAATACGAAAAGGAGGACACACATGCAACACACCCAAGTGGCCGCAAGCCTTTTACTAATGGTCCCAGAATGTTTCCACTTCTCAGAAGCTGAAATTAAGTGTAGGAAGAACGGAATTCCCGTAATGCGTCTGATTGCGACATTGAGGAGGAAGTTTATTTGCGGTTTGTTGGTAAACAAACTTTCACGTGGCGTTTGTGGTTTTCAAATAATAAGTTGTACAACGTCGCCATATCTGGTTAACTTAATTATTAAATTTTGCTCAGTTTTCTCTGTTTAGACATGGTAAAAGACCATCTGTTTATAACTCGCTTTATTGTTTGCCTTAAGCGTTACGGACAGCCCTTTGTAAACTTCATCGAATATTCATTCAGGCTATCGAAAGCTTTACGAAGAAGAAACAGGTTTTGAATGGAAATCCCCCGTTATTTTTTTGTTCCAGTCTTGAAACGTGTTTTCGAGTACCTGGTACTGCGACTTTAGAAACTTTCTACATAATCAACGATCTAGTTATTATTCAGAAATCTATTTTTATGTTCCTCTTGCTGAAGCCATTTAAAGAATCAATATAAATAAATCTCCAAAATATATTCACCCTGGACTGAAGTGTTTTGGAAAAACTTTTGAATCGAAACTTAATGGTTTGGGATTCTAATTCTATTCTATTATGTTTTGTTATTGTTCAAACGATAAAATTTCCATTAATTTTCGTTTGGGTGGCTTTTATAAAATAGAACAGACACTTTGGTTTAACTGGAAAGGTTGTATGTAAGGTTTCCTTATATGATTCTGCCTTTCCTTTTGTGCTGAAAGGTGTTAGGTTTTACATCCACGGTCTGAGTTACAAGTAACTGGTTCAGCGAAGATCCTTCAAGTCAAGACCTTCATCTTAAGTGTTAATATTTGATATAAGTTATCATATATATGTATATAGTTCTTATATATCTGAAACTCCAATCCTGGAACAAAGTTTAAGGCATGGCCATATCGTAATATCCTATAATTATTTGTAAAGTAGTACCTCTTAAAGCTTGGTGTATTACCAAAACATCGTAACAAAACAGAAGACAGAAAACCAGCAAAAAACAATCGTTCGTCCGCGGTTCAACAACGTTCATCAGCATTTGGTAGTCATCGTCAGAAGTCGACTGGGTCGTTGAAGGAGGATAGGACCCCGATTAACCATGGTAACCATAGCCATAGCCATAGCCGGGGTAACCGTAGTTATAGCTGGGTAGTTGTAGCCCCAGTGACGGTAACCTCCCCAGTTACCGTAGGGTCGCGATCCCCAGCCGTAGCCGTAATAACCGTGGCGGTGATGTTCAGCGCCTTCCAAGTCGTCAGCCGCTTGTTGAGCAGGGGCTGCCGAGCAGACGGCCATCAGAGCCAAGAACATAGCGAAAACCTGATAGAATTTACAAACACATTATTTACGTATATCTCCACCATAAGACGTCACATGGTAATACACAAAACTAGTTTGGTAAACAAATTAATTCACAAATTTCTTGTAAAATTTGGAACACGTTTTTCCCGCTACAATAAACCTGAACCGAAAGGTTCTTAAAAGACATCAGTTAGTAAAAAGTTTTTACCAGGAGCTTGTTCATCTTGGGAATAACTTCAGGTAACTTGTAGTTGTTCTCTGCAAGAAGAGTTCGGATGTTTTGATGCAATTCACTTGGTCGCACGGCCTGCTTATATACCAGTAGAAATACCAGGAAATTACGTAAGAGATGCCACGTTCCTCTTTGTTTCAAACCGGGGATTCCCCATAGATCGGTACCATGGTATGCCCTATCTCGGTTCAAAACGGTTCGGTTAATTCTCAAGTTGTCTATACCCAAAATCTAGTCAATGACCCTTGGATGACATTATCAACTTGTTATCATCATGTTATCTGTGTTTATCACATGTCATCGTAGTTTCTTACGGTCGATTTAGCGAAGTTCAGAGCCTCACAATCCGGTTGTTGCTCTGCTAGTTGAACTGTTCTGGAAGCTTCTTTGCTTGGAGCGCTGGGTTGGAAGTTCGCAAGTTCTGGAACCGTCTTTAGAAATACGTTATGGTCCTAATTCATAGAATGACGACAACAGAGATAACAAAATGTTTTGATAAGTAACGTAGTACCGCAATATCAAGTACCGTACCTCTGAAAACTGAACTTTTAATTCTAGTGCTACCACTGCGCAGGAAAATTCCCTGAAAGCGGGAAAAGTGGATCTCAAAACGGAAAAAATAAGGGAAAAGAGAAATTGGACATTTAGAAGTGTGACCTTATACTCTAGCATGGAAGGGAAAAAGGGAAACTGTATCTTCAGACAAAGGGGGAAAAAGCGGAAATGCTGATTTTTTTTTTCTCTATATTACATTCTATGCAATATTATAACAGTTATCGCCAAGTTCTGTCTTATATGATTTTGTTCGTTATGATTCTTCCAGAACCTGCGAACCGCCGCGTTGCTAACCGCAAATACCCTGGAGCATAGAAGCTTCCAGAACAGGTCATCTCGCTGAACAAAAAAGCACCGCGGTGCAATAACCGCATTATGGAGCTCTTAAAGCCCCTAAATGAACCATAAGAGTATGACGATAACGTATGATAACATGTTGATAGTACTGTGTTAGGGTCATAGACTAGGAATTAGGTATGTACAACCGTTGACGACCCGTTTTGAGCCGAGTCACCACGTACCATGGTACTAATCTCCTGGCAATCCCCGGTTTAAATCATCGAGGAGCATGGCATCTCTTACGTAATTTCCTGGTATTTGTACTGGTATATAAGCAGGCAATGCTACCAAGTGAACTGCATCAAAACTTCCGAACTCTTCTTGCAGAGAACAACTACAAGTTACCTAAAGTTATTCCCAAGATGAACAAGCTCCTGGTAAAAACTTTTTACTAACTGATGTCTCTTTAGAACCTTTCGGTTCAGGTTTATCGTAGCGGGAAAAACGTGTTCCAAGTTTTACACGAAATTTGTGAATTAATTTGTTTACCAAACTAGTTTTGTGTATTACCATGTGACGTCTTACGGTGGAGATATACGTAAATAATGTGTTTGTAAATTCTATCAGGTTTTCGCTGTGTTCTTGGCTCTGATGGCCGTCTGCTTGGCAGCCCCTGCTCAACAAGCGGCTGACGACTTGGAAGGCGCTGAACATCACCGCCACGGTTATTACGGCTACGGCTGGGGATCGCGACCCTACGGTCACTGGGGAGGCTACCGTCGCTGGGGCTACAACTACCCCAGCTATAACTACGGTTACCCCGGCTATGGCTATGGCTATGGTTACCATGGTTAACCGGGGTCCTATCCTCCTTCAACGACCCAGTCGACTTCTGACGATGACTACCAAATGCTGATGAACGTTGTTGAACCGCGGACGAACGATTGTTTTAGCTGGTTTTCTTTTTTTTTTTTTGTTTTGTTACGGTTCTTGATAATACAAGAAGCTTTTTGAATATGATCATATTTCTTTTCTTAGATTAAATTTACTTAGTTAATATGCAATGTTAACTCTTAATTAAGTGAACCAGTTTTTCCAGAATCTTTTCTGATTGAGTCTGAAATTACATGGTTTAAAAAACGAGAACTTTTATAAATGCTTCAGCTTTTAATTCTAAAACCTAACTATTTTTAAATAAAGTTAATTGAACATTCTGATAACAATATACATGAAATGCATAACATAAGACATACATGGTAATGAATAATATTAGAATTGTGTAATAATGTACTGAATGGTGGATGTCAATGAATAATTATTTATTCCTATTATACGATTTTACTTTTACCTAATTACATCCATATATTGTTAATTATAACGGTCAGTTAATTATGTAATGAATTAATTAATTCTTTCTAGTTTATTTCACTTTCCAAATCTATACATTCACTGACAGCCATAAAACCATCGTCCCAAAATCAACAAAATAATTCAATAATTTAATCAGAATCAACTTTTAACCCCAGAGGCTGAATCCGAATCCGGGAGCTCCGTAACCGTACCCGTAGTAACCGGGGAATCTACCGTATCCGGGGTAGCCGTACGCCCCATAACCACCAGGGTAGCCACCGTAGAAACCTGGATACCTGGCTCCGTAACCGTAGTAACCGAATCGGTGCTCGGCTCCTTCCTGATCCTCCACTTCGCCGGTAGGAGCGGACGCGCAAAGCGCTACAACAGCCATCAGAACGCAGAAAACCTGAAAAATAATATTATTATTTGCAATAAGTAATAAAATATAATGATAATACTTCAAATAATTTATAATAAAATTTGAAGACATATTGTTAAATTAAATAAAAAGTCTCTGAGCCATCGATATACGAAGGTCTTCACGGGAAATTCGTCAATTAAGTTAAATTTATGAGATTAGTTTTTATGCAAATAGTTATCCGTACTAAGGAATGGTAAACCTAAATTTTCTTACCAAAACTTTGTTCATTTTCGGTTGTTTTTTATAATTATTTTCGAAGATTCTCCGAAGACGAAGTTTGGATGGTTTCTGATGGAGCCAGCGCGGTCACAGGACTCTTTTTATACCTGTTCCAGGAAGAAAATCTTTATTATTTCTCTAAAAGAATCTTACATAAGAATCACGTGACTCTGGGGTCCCAGAAGGTGAAGAGGGTTGGCAGTGATTCTTAAACGGTTAATCTCAGAATCATAGCGTGATTCTTTCTAGAGGGCCTTGGGGTTGGAGAACAAAGGACAGATTTTTCCTTCCAAATCGAGTCTATTGTGTGAAGAATCACAAGAATCTTGCAAGAATCTTGAAGTGTGCTATCACTGTTATCGCCTGTTATCACCTGTTATCATAGATGTTACGTAATTTTTGTAAATTTTAAAGAAATTTTAAACTTTTGTTAAAGAGCCATCCAGAGTTCGTTCACCTGGAGAAGAACCTAAACAACAAATCACCCCCGTTAAAGGGATGCCGAGTCATTGTTAGCAAACCGTAAAATAAGACAAAAATAGAAAATAATTTAATTTATTTGAAAACAAGTTTTATAATTTTTAAGTAATATTATGAATTATTCTATTATTATGATTATAGCAGATCAAAGTAAAAATTTCCTATTCACTACGAAAAAATCATTAACAATAAACTTGTAATGTGTTGTTTATGATAATATTTCTATTGATCATATTTATAATTTAAAACTGATTAAATACGGAATATTTAAGCGAGTAGAATATTATATTTGTTCACTGTATATTTTTCTAGTTAATGTATTAAAGAATGTGGCTTTTTAAAGTTTTTAAATATGTAAAATTTGTTTTTACGGTTGATTTATTGTAGCCGTGACATGATCTGAAGTGGAAAGAACCGGCCAGAGCTGGTTCAGAGTGGGGAAGTACCCAAGCGGTCATCGGTTTCCTTCTCGTCTCAACATAAGATATGTGAAGAAAAAGATTTAAAGAGTCTTTGTGTAATCTTGATGAATAATAATAATAATAATAATAAATGATAACTAAATTAGTAATTAACGCAAGAAATGCTAAGAGAAAAGTTTAGAGTCCTTCAATGCAAGCCAATAATAATACCAATAATAAGTAAATAGTAGTAGTAGTGGTAGTACAACTGAGAGTAGGAGTATTATTAATAATAATATTAATTTATGAACTATTTTTTAACGTATAAGTTAATTATAGATAACAAACAAAGTGATGTTTTGGACAGTTTGATGTAATTTTTAAATGAAATCTTAATTATTATTAATTCTGGTCTTTAAGAGATTTGAACGAGCGAATAAAGCGCAACCACTGTCAGCTAATTTAATAATAATAATAATACATTATTACCATAACTTACTATTATTGTGACTATAACTACTAGGTTTTCTGTCAGTATTCTTAGTCTTGCTAACTGCTAAACACTTATGCTATCACTAGTAACTACCACTGCTACTGTTAATACTTGCTACTATACTTACTAATACTGCCTATTACTACTTACCACTAATTAGTAGTATTTACTAGGTAGTAAGGAAGTCTCACTTACTATTATTTACTACTCACTTACTATGGTACTTATACTTCCTAATTGCTTCATACTTATTACCACAACTGTTTACTACTGCTATTACTAGCATTGATACCATGCGATAACACCTTGATAAGACGCTGATAACATCATCAGTTCAAGACACGTTGAACTTGTCCAATTGTTCAACTTCAAAATTCATTAAATTCACAAAATTACTTAGTAACATAGTTCTTTAACGTACTAAATAGTAACTAAATATTTATAAATATTAAACTAAAACTTTTAGTCTTTACCGGAAAACAGATAGAAAAAAGTCAATATTTTATTTTCTGGAAAAGATTTTAAAACGACCCTGAGGTTTTCCCCCGTGTCATTGTTGTATTTCCAAACGATAGCCAAGGAGGGTTCGCAACAAAAAAACTATCCAGTCTGATAACAGGACGATAACACAATGATAACACTCCTAAAGTATTTAAAGTTATGAAAACTAATAAAGTTCTCGGCTGTTGACCAGTGTTGACCAGTGTTATCAAGTGTTATCATACTGTTATCACCTAGTTATCAAATTTTTATCCAAATAATAACTTTTTTCCGGGAAATATTGATATCCCTTTTAGATACTGAGTTGTTAGTAAAGTGATAACGTCTGATAACGAGATGATAACAATATTTTAACACTTCCCAAAGCAACAAATTTCACACCTCAAACAAAAAATATCAAGGAAATATCCCAAGAACCAATCAGCGTCCGGAGATATTTGAATAAACGATGAATAAGCAGTTTGTGAGAAAAGCACGATTCTGGGCCTATATAAAGCTAGAACCTTCTCCACAAAAATCATCCAGTACTTCTCCAGAGGTTCCAGAAACTTGTCCAACAGACGCGAAAAGATGAACTCGTACGCCGTAAGTTTATTTTTTCAAAATTTTCTCATCTTATTTTATTAATTTAATTATAATTAATTTTAACTTGAATTTTCGGGATTAGGTTATCTTGTTGTGCGTAGCGGTAGCAGGAGCCATGGCACTACCACTTTCGGTTAGTGACCAGGAGGGCTCAGCCCAGAGCCGAATCTTCTTCGGTTACGGTTCCGGTTCCGGTTACAACACCGGTTACGGATCCGGATACGGATCCAGCTACGGCGGTTACAACCCCGGTTACGGTTACAGCTCCGGATACGGAGGCGGCTACGGTTACCGTCCCAGCTACGGTTACAATAACGGTTACAACGGTTACAATGGTTACAATGGTTACAACGGTTACAATGGTGGAGGTTATGGTATCGCCTTTGGAAGCTCCTACTCCGGTTAAGAAGATTCTTTACCATGTTCTACCACGGTTATGATGGTTCCTGAGTATTGTCCCTCTGCTTCATTTTCTTTTTTAACGTTATATGTTTTTGTTATGTTCGTTTATTAATGTGAAAACGAATAAATCTTTGTCTCGCCAAACTATTCAGTTTATTAAATTGTACAATTAACCCTTTTAACATTAAATACATTTTTTACTCATAATAGAGATTAAAGTAATTTGTAATTTATGATAAAACAACATCTGGCAACGCAGCATTTTTTTTTTTTTTTTTTGTAAACAAAGCCGCCTGACCTTGCACCAAGTCTTTGTTAAAATATTCGTTTTACAAGCAAGAAAAACCTCATTTTCTTCTAGAATTTTCCACTGTTGACAATTAAGAGCCGTACCATTCGGTAACAAGTAAATCCAGCCGCTCAGAAAAGCAGAAAAAAACACAAATTATAATTCTCTTTGATCGAGAAATTTCAAGGACGACTTTGTTTATGGAACTCTGGGAACTCCAAACATCCATTTACAAGTTGTTTCACTTCGAATACACTTTAAATGAAAAACTTGAATGTGAAAAGAAAAATGAATAAAATTTGTAATTAAAATTCATAAACCCACGCTGTGTATTGTATTACGTGTCTTTGGTTTTGCGTTTTGTTTGAAGCCCGAGGTTGTTTATGCGCTAGTGTAACGCAACTGAAACTCACAAACTTGTAAAATGCGAAATTAATTTTCAAAAGTCCCTTTGCCGACAGCCAAGGGCGATGAAAATAAATTGTGGGGACCCAAGTCAACATTTCAAGGCCTATTGCGCCATGAAGGAAATGAGAGACCATGAGAGTTCTGACGAAGTAATCAAAATTTTGTGAAAAACTGATTTTAAATCTACAAAACAATAATAATTAATACGATATTGAAACCCTACAACAACACTAGTACTACTTCTTTTACTACTACTACTGCTGGTGCTAGGCTCAAGACTGTTACTACTATTTTTACTACTGTTACTACTACTGCTATTACTACAACTCTTATGGAAATTAATTTACCATTTTAAGTATTGTTCCTTCGTTCCTCGTTGCCCGTTCGCTCAGTTCTCGCTTTGTTAAGTTCTTCGTTTCACTGATATTTTTAAACCCGTGAAAATACATTGTACAAATTAAGTGAAATTAAATATTCAGGAACTGTGAATGTATAGATCTGGTACCCTGTGAGCTACACGATTGCCCGGGTTCTCGAGATTTCGGGGTCGGGAAATTTCTCGGTGAAGTTTTTTCCAAAAAACGATCCAGATAATTATATCTAATTAATAATCTCAACTGTGCAAAAAAATCTTCAATTTTTAATAACATTATCTCAGTTTAAGTATCATTAAGTATATTAAAACTGAAATTATTTCAATCACAATGATCCTGCTACCTAGCGGCAAATTTCCAAACTAAGTGTAGATTCAGGTTCTTATTAATGCCAATTCTTTCCTTAATTATTGAAATATGAGCTATGAACAACAGTTCGAGCAAGTTGTAAAGACTCTTGGAATAAAACAAATGAAGTCGTCGATTTATAGATGGATCTGTCATTGATTAAGGATTATTAATAAATTTTTCCACCCATCAAAAGTCTCATTAGGTTCTAAAATCATTATGGAAGGATTAAAGATAATTAAAGTATCTTTTTTCTGTTGTAGTTTTGTACTTATGCAAATTCTGGACGAATTAAAATAACATGGCCGCTTTAACACTTGCCCTTCAATGCGCTAACCGTTTCGTATACATATTCTGAAAAAAATGATAGGATAAAAATGCAAAACAGAGAACTGAAACAAAAGCTACAGAAAGCTATTTTTATAATTCTAGAATTCATTGCTCTAATAAATTGACTGTCCATGGGAGTTTTACGAGAAAAACTTAAGTTCGAAGCTCTCAACTTCAATTGCTGATATGAAAACCTGAGAGCCGTGTTATGTTACTGTTTATTTGCCAAGTTCCGAATAAGATTTTTTTTTCTTTCCGTGTAGGGCATTCAGGCTGTGTGCCCATGGCCCCAGTGCTCAGTGTAAGGGAGGGAATTGGCAGGCTCTTAAATCTCTCTACCTAGAGTGGCTGGCCCGGTAATACGCCTCACTTGGGAGTGGGACTCAGCCCATAGACCCAGAGGTGAAAAGCGGCGGTCGTAACCGCTGAGCTAGCTCTCAAGTTCCAAATAAGATTAACATGGGGTAAGTATGGGGCTTTTTGTCTGAATGACTGAATTGTTGTACTATTTCCGATTGCATGTATTGATTGCCATATCTTCTGGCCACATTATACTGTACCATGAATTCCCAATTTCTGAGGTTCATTATTACAGTTTAAGAAATTTTCTTGCCTGAAGCATACTTTCGGAAACGCCATCTAGCGAGTATTTTAAGACATTTTACAGAGCGAAGTTTTCAGAGAGCTTAATAGGATCGCTGACATCCCTACTGTCAGGTTTCATATTGCAAGTCTTTTAACTAGTGTGGCATAAAACTTAATGAAATGGATGTGCGGACTTCGCTTCCAAACGATTAGAATCGTACAGATGACCAGTTGATATTTTTATAATCTTCCCAGCAGAAAATTAAGGATAGTTTCAGGATCCTGAAAATATCCTGGAAAGGACATTTTCAGGATGGCAGTCAGAACACTGAGCGCAGTGAAATTGGCCCACTTCCAGGGTGTTCAGGATCCGGACTCTGGAATGCCTGAATAATACATGTTCAGGGTACTTCACAGGGTCCTGATAAAACGCTTTTCAGGGTACTTAATGGTGCCCCCAATAATCAAGATTCACAATTCTCAACGCAATATTTTTTACTCATCCACGATCGGACGTGGTACAGGATACTCAGGATATGTTACGGATATCGTTCAGGATGTAGCCGACATCCTTAATTTTCCGCTGGGTTAATAGAGAAACTTTGATTTGCGAGCCGTTGAAGCTAGAGTTAGCATAATAAGAATAGACTGTGTGCTCAAGTCTGACTGGCGAAATCCTAAACGTCTTGTAATAGCAACATCTAGTAGCAACTTGAAGCACTACATACGCTCTTTTGAAAATTACAGCCCATAGATGGATATCATCACCTTTTAAAGCATGCTTACGCCAGTTAGGTTCAATGCATTCATATACCGGAAGACTCTATATTTTCAAGATTTCAGCAAACCAAATGTACACCGAAACAGTAAAAACAAAGAAACAAACATTACTGATTCAGAATCGATGTTAAGTTTGCTCTCTCAGAGACCGTGATCCAAGGGAAAGTTCAACAATTCTAAAACAGGTATTCAAGTGAAAAGAATCTCAAAAATCCCTTGAGTAACTTTAGTAGACGTAGTGGTACGCAGCAGGGTAGGTGTAGGCTGGTGTAATGTATTTGTGAGTAGCCACTGACACCGCAGCCGACGAGACAAAAGCACGGAAGCCAGTATATCAGGTTGGGTAGTATCCGTAGGTAGCAAAGAACTGCCCAGCCGCTCGCTGGTCCTATGCTTCGTCCGTAGGAGCGGCCAAACCAACAACCGCAAAGGCCAAGAGAACCAAAAAAGTCTGAAAACAAATATACTCAGTTGAAATTATCTTCAATATTTAAATTTATTACTAGATATTCATGCTACTGAGTACCATACCTTAGTCACTTACAGAAGAAATTTAACTGCTAGTTAGGCAGCATATTCCCTAAGTTAGTAGCTTAGTAGCTAGCTTAGCAGCTGTCTTACCAGTGACTTAGCCAGCTAGCTGTTGTATAGTCTATTCGAACAGTTAGGAACTGGCACGGAATATGTTAGCACCATCATTGGTACACAACTAATTACCATTAGCTTGTACATCTTAAGGAAAAGTTTCAAGCGAGTGCTTCGAAGTAAATCTCGCTGAACAGTGTGGTTTATTTTCTGCACTGCTTAAGCAGCACTTTATATACTCGATCCTGGGCGTTGGTTATCCTTGTACTTGAAAAAGGAACTAAACTTTTAGAGCTAAAATCTAATATTCATTGTTTGTCAAAGTTTTTCTTGGTGATTTCGTGACTGCATCAGTATTGGTAACACCCAACTTCCTTGATTTAAATCTGCAAACTTTTCTTTGCCGCTAACTACATCCTTCAAAACTGTTATTACTGGTATGGTTATGGAATTTTTTAGTTACAGTCCTTTAACCTTCGTAATTATGCTTGTCATCAACTTTCTTTAATACTAAAGATATACTATGAAGATACCTTTCAGAGGGGTAGGGATGGGTTTTATACCCTTAAAATTTTTTGAAGGAAACAAGCTGTACGGCCGCCGACAAGGCGTACGTGCGGAAGCCAGTACGCCGAGCACAATTGCCTGCTAGTCCTGTGCGTCTTCCACAAAGGTCATCATATCATATTATATCAGGGTCATATCATATTAACGAAAACAATTGCTAGGAAAAACAAGGAAATCTTACGTTGAGTCCGAAATATTCAAACCTGAATGTGAAATTTACATAGATACAACAGCAGCATGCTGTTCTATGAGAAAAATGATCAACAAGCTCCTAGAGGGTGGACAATTTTTTATATGTTTCGATATTTTTCTTTAGAGTTCATTTCCTTTCTGGGTCAGTTCTTTTAACTAGATTTCCAGGGTTCTCTCTAATTTTAGTAAATGAATTAAATATTTGTATCACAGGGAATATTTTTTAAAGAAACTGATTATATCAAGTAAATTTTTGAGGATGTTTTATTTTTTGCGATTCTAACAACTACATCGTACAAACGTACAACAAAAAGGTAACAGTAAAAACAGCCCACATACGATACAAAAGAGACGTCAACAATTCTCTACAATGTTGTTCTCTTCTATCATCCGATTTAGAGCTGAATATTCATGTGTTGCTATTCCAGAGGTCGTAGTCCAGGTGAAGGGCGTAAGTTTTGATGGGTACGGATTCAGTAGACGTAGTGATATGCAGCAGGGTAGGTGTAGGCTGGTGCGAAGTACCTGTAAGTAGCAGCTGGAACAGCAGCCGAGGAGACGTAAGTGCGGAAGCCAGTGTACCAGGCTGGGTAGTAGCCGTAGGTAGCGAAGAACTGCTCAGCAGCCTGCTGGTCCTGGACCTCTTCTGCGGGAGCAGCCAAAGCAACAGCGGCAAGAGCCAGGAGTACCAAGAAAGTCTAACAGGAAATGAAATCAATACAAGGCTATCGGTAAGTCCATTAGCTATAATACGAAAAAAATGTCTTACCAAGAGTTTGTGCATTTTCAGCAGTTGATTTCAAGTTGCTACTCGAAATGTGCTTGGAGAAGTGGATGTTTCTTCCAGAGTTAAGCAGCACTTATATACCAAATAGCTCCAAGTACTCCACCCATGTCCTTGATCGGGGTTAACTGATTTTTTTCCATACAAACAACAAATTTAAAGGAAAACGAACATCTCCACCGTTTTTCCATAGTTTTGTATCGCTGAATCACTTAAGGCAACACCCAGGTCATTTTTTCTGGAATCTAAAGTTATGATTTGACTTATACATCCTGTTCTATAATATGCTGCCTCATAAAACAGCTCAGTTCATATTTGTTTCTTGATACCATATTAGATGATCACCAGAGTTCAACACTTGTTTTACATACATGTTGGAGTTCTGTGTTCGTATAATATGTAAACTGATTCACTAAAGTATATTCCGCAGAATTGTAACAAATTCGTAGATTGAAATTCGCATGGGCGTTGGTTATGCTTGTCCTTGAACGAGACACTTAACTTTTGAGCGGAACATAAAACTCTGGAAGATATTTTTATCAGTGTTTTCGTGACTCCTTATCGGTGTTCGGCACACCCAAGTTCCATGATTTTGCTTCAGAGCCTACCAACCCAACAGAAAATTAAGGATATTTTCAGGACCCTGAAAATATCCTGAAAAGGACATTTTCAGGATGCCAATCAGGGCTATGGAGTGCAGTGAAACTGGCCCACTTCCAAGGGTATTCAGGACCCTGACATTGGAATGCCTGAATAATACATGTTCAGGGTACTTAACAGCGTCCTGAAAAACAACTTTTCAGGACACTTAATGGTGCCCTCAATAATCAAGATTCTTAATTCTCAACGCAATTTTTTTATTCGTCCACGATCGGACGTGGTTCAGGATATTCAAATATGTTACGGATATCGTTCAGGATGTAGCCGACATCCATAATTTTCCGCTGGGAACACTCGACCTTTTGCCCTTAAGACAACCATATTGCTCACCAGTAGATAGTGCATGTTGCAATTTTTTTAAGAACAAGGCTAGGAAACTGAATTGTATTCATTGACTGCATTTGGAAAAAAACATATCCAGAAGATGCAAGAGGATGTAGCCTAATTCTTCTACCTGCTGCGCCAATTGTGTATGCAAGAGCTATAGCCATTCAGAGCAGTCATGCAGTAGTAATTTACCGCATATACTTGGACATTGCTATCCCTAATCCTAATGCCCTAATCATCGTCACGAACATTCTGGACCAAGCACTGTATTATCTCGCTTTACTTAATTGAGTTTCAACTTCAGGAGTTTAACATCCCGTTCAAGGGCACACCTTTACAGTTAACGCCCATGAGGACGAAGTGTTTGGCTATATAAACACTGTGTATGCTCTGAAAAAGGTATCAGTTGCTCTCAACTTCGCTTGAAATCTCCAGTTCAAAACCCTCGTCTTCTCAGAATGTACAAGGCTCTGGTAAATCTACATGCTGTTTCACAAAGAAGCTCGAGATACAACAGTACAATTTACCTTTTCTCCACAGACTCTCTTGGTTCTCCTGGCTGTTACCGCCGTTGCTTTGGCTGCTCCCGCAGAAGAGGTTCAGGACCAGCAGGCAGCTGAACAGTTCTTGGCAACCTACGGCTACTACCCAGCCTGGTACACCGGCTTCCGCACTTACGTCTCCTCGGCTAAGGCGCCTGCCTCTACTTACAAATACGTCGCCACTGGACCCGTTGCGTACCCCTACACTTATCCTGCTGCCTACCCGTATGCTTACAACTACGTCTACTAAACATGTACTTGGATACCATCACTCTAGGCGTTCACGAAACCTAGACTTGCGCATTCTCCATGGATCACGATTACTGGAATAAAAATCTTTTTGACGACATCATTAGGCTACTACTCAGAAGAAAATGGCTAAACGGTGGAGAGTGGTTTACCCTTCATCTTCTGACCGTACACTTGATGTTAATGGTTGTTATCTTTTTTATGCTGTTAATCCCGGAAAAGAAAATACAAAATTCAAACTCCAGAGTCCCTTTCCTTATATGGCCCACTCTATCCGCGATGGCGGATTCTACAAAGCTCACGTATGTTTACAAATTTACAAACACGACATAGGGGCGTGTTTGCAAACATACAAAATAGCAATACTAAATGTAAGAATCCGCGAAATACGAACAAGGCAATGTTGAAATAAGCATACGGTGTTTCTACCAGCGAGAGCTATGTCCCAATTAACTCCCTACGGTATCTCATGTTTATGTGAAAGTAAAGGCCACATCTTCTAGAGAGATCAAAGGCTACGTTCGCTATATTTACACCGAGTATATTTTGCTAGATTTGGCTAGCTCCGGTTTTAATGATTGTATATCAATTTTACTCTATCCTTTGATAGAATTAGTTCACTAGAAAACAAACAAACCTTTTATAATTAACCAGTGTAACTTGCTTTATGTTCGTTCCAGTATTAGGTATTCTTGGAGCAAGCAAAGCAGAAACGTAGCTTAGTCCTTTCCGTACTATACTCTTTTAGTACAAATGTAATCGTGAGTTTGTTTTCGTATCTACATATATTCTAATACTTTCGGTACTGTTTGGTCTATTACTTACATTTAGTATTTTAAAATCAAAGAACTTTCTGGAAGACCTCCATTTCGTATTTTTCAACAATCAACAGAACACAGAATATAACAAAGATAACAACCAATACAGCAGCATGCGATCAGAAGAAGAGCGGCAAATCGTTCTCAAAACGCTTGGTTCTTTCCTTCTATCTCATGAAAGCCTTATGGCGCCCGTCAAACTAGGTAACTGTTCCAGTAATCGTAATCCACAGCAGCGCACAAGTCTAAATCTGTTTCCTTAACGTCTGAGGATGATGGAATCCTATTGTACGTTTAGTAGACGTAGTTGTAGCCGTAACCGTACGGGTAGGCAGCATGATAAGCGTAGGGGTATGCAGCGGGAGCGGTGACGTACTTGTAAGTGGTAGCAACGGGTGCTGCGACGTATTTGTATGTCGAGGCAGGAACGTTAGCCGAGGAGATGTAAGTGCGGAAGCCAGTGTACCAGGCTGGGTAATAGCCGTAGGTAGCAAAGAACTGCTCAGCAGTCTGCTGGTCCTGGATCTCTTCTGCGGGAGTGGCCAAAGCAACGGCGGCAACAGCCAGGAGAACCAAGAAAGTCTGTGGGAGAAAGATGCAAAAAAGGATCGTACTTTGAACCTTCTTCTTGGAAGTATCTTTTGAAATTCAAGAAATTAGAAACTTGATCAACTAAAATGTGTTTAGGATAAACCATAGTTTAACATAAACTGAGTTATCAGGTTGTAAAATAATTAATTTCTGTACTTACCAGAGCCTTGTACATTTTGAGAAGTAGGGGTTTGGGGACGGGGAACTCCAAGTGAAGTTGTGTGAGCAACTGATACCTTCCTCGAGACACAGGCAGTGTTTATATACTAAATGCCTCATTCACATGGGCGTTAACAACAAAGAATGTCCTTGAACGGGATATTGAACCTTTGAAGTTCATTTGAATTCATTGAAGTAAAGCCGCATGATCTAACTCTTGGACTCGGTCTAGAACATTTTTGACGATGAGAGTTGATTTTGGTAACGCCATGGATGTTCCTATGGTCCCTGAAGTTGTAAATGGTAAAGCAAAAGTTCCGCAATAAAAAGCTCTCATTGGGTTAAACACAGTACCAATATGCTATATCCGTTAATTATCAAATTAATGTTCGAACAACGTTGATCTGCATATCAGTGTTATATACCTTGTAAATAGTTTTAAATTATGTTTAATGCCCTTTCCCTAGAATTCCCTTACTAACCTTAACCCACAACTATATAAATGTTCAGTGTTCCCTTTTTATGCTGTTCGGTTCTGACTTAAGACTCCGGACGTTCAACTACCTTACGAGTCTCTTAAATAAACATTAACTTCATTCGTAATTCATATTCTTTCCTTCATAATAATCAGAAATAGTTTTTGTTTGATGTTTGAAGTTTGATAAAACTCTAGTTCAGTATTTTATCCTTGTGCTTGGGTAAGGGCAAATGATGGCTAGTAATTACGTTTTCGTGCGAGTGCACACTTTTTGCTAGTAATTTTGATGTCTGGCCTTGCGTTATACTTATGATGCTTGTGAGGAAATTTGGTTAACTAAACGTAAATGATGAGAACATATTTTCAAAATAAACATTCTCTAATACAATAACTGAAGCAAATGTTAAAAAGCAACTAAAAAAAACCTTTGGATGCTAGAAGAATATGTCCATTTCTTCCCACCCTTACAGATTACCTATAGATATACATGTAGAGGAAACACAATGGACGATTGCAACTTAAATTACGGATGTGAACTCTCCATATCTGGCTACTTCAAGTCGTGGGTAGGATTAGTGTGGGTATACTTTTGTTCGAATAAGTTTGTTCAACGTCATGCATCCTAATCCTCTTCTTGCAGCATTCAGCTTGGATTGGAGAATCACTAAGAATTAAAATGTTTTAGAGATGACCTCGATTTTTTATTTTTCAAAAATTAACAACAAACAAGATAACGAAAGAGAACAGCCATTACACAGCAATCCTGTTATCAAAAAGAAGTTTTTCTTGTGTCTAACGCAAGCCTAATGGCGTCCATCAAACAAGCCGTTGATCCAAAAATCATGATCCAGGGGCAGTTATTGAGTAAAAGTCTATTCCTTTAGCGTCTAGATGATGGGACCCTAGGGAACGTTTAGTAGACGTAGTTGTAGCCGTAACCGTGCGGATAGGCTGCATGATAGGCATAGGGGTACGCAGGAGCTGCGACGTACTTGTAAGTGGTAGCAACGGGGGCGGTGGCAACTTTGTAAGTAGAGGCAGGAACGTCAGCCGAAGAGACGTAAGTGCGGAAGCCAGTGTACCAGGCAGGGTAGTAGCCGTAGGTAGCGAAGAACTGCTCAGCAGTCTGTTGGTCCTGGGCCTCTTCTGCGGGAGCAGCAAGAGCAATGGCAACAACAGCCAGGAGAACCAAGAGAGTCTGATGGAGGAGATGTTCAGTTAAGTCAAATACTTCGTGAATTTTACGTGAGTTGTGATTTGTCTTACCAGAGCTTTGTACATTTTGAGGAGATAAGGGTTTTTGAGCTGGAGAGTCCAAGCGAAGCTGGAAAGGGGAACAACTGAGTCTTTCCCAGAGGACTGGCAGTATTTATATTCCTCCTGCTTCAGTTGAATGGGCGTTAATTGTGTAAAGGCTTGTCCTTGAACAGGATGTTCAACTACCGAATTAAAAAATTCAGTAAAGTAAAGCGAGAAGACACAATGTTTAGCCCAAAATGTTCGTGACTAATTAAATCATTCTGGTGGCACCTAAAGAATTTCGTGAGTCCGGAAACCTATTAAGATCAATGAGTATAATGGTGATAACTAAGATAATTATCCGTATTACATTTACTTTCTACAATTGCTACTAGCTGAAGCGCGTCAACAGAATCTTATAGGAATAGCGGTATCAATGGTGAAGAAACCCATTGTGCCCGTCTGGAAAAAAATGGTCGTGTGGCTGTTATAAACTTTTTTTTCATACACTCTCGGCGATATCACAATGTTGGCTTCCAGTAGTTCCGCCCATATTCGTGCCAAAGTCAGAGGTATGTGTTCATGTAGTTGCACTATTAATTTTCCATTACAGATTAGTGAATTTTTTTTACACTATACCCTTCCATTCACTGGCAATTAAAAATTGTAAAAAATGTCTGAAAAACTATTAACTTTCTGGTTCTTGGTTCAATCTTCTCACTCCGACATTTTATTAAATTAATCCCAGTTAACGTAAAATGCCTCAGACCATTTGTTTCCTCGAGCTTAATAATCTTATTTGAGACCTTGAACTTAAAACCATCTTTAATATTTACATCACTGATGTTAAAGAAGTCCTAATAACTCGAATCGGAACGCTGTGTGGTCAACCGCAACTCCACGGTAAAAATATCCTTCTGTCAATAGCTTACACGATATAAGCAAGTCAAAGCTACATGTTCAACCGCATTTTTCAAATAGTATGACTTTCGTTCAGGTTATCTTCCGCCTTTCATTGCACATGTTGTTAAAGGTTTTTTGATGAGACCTCAGTTTTGTATTTTCTCAACAATTAACAACGCACAGAATAACGAAAGAGAACAACCACTGCAAAGCAAGCGTAGGGTTTAAAAAATTTCTTTATGCAAGCCTAATGGTGTCTATAAAAAAAATTGTCTTTCCGGTAATCATAATTCAGGTGCAGTGATTAAGTTTAAGTCTGTTTTCTTAACGCCACGGGATTGTGGAATCCTAGGGAACGTTTAGTAAACGTAGTTGTAGCCGTAACCATACGGATGGGGAGCATGATAAGCGTAGGGGTACGCAGGAGCAGCGACGTACTTGTAAGTGGTAGCAACGGGTGCGGCGGCGACTTTGTTGGTAGAGGCGGGTACGTTAGCCGAGGAGATGTAACTGCGGAAACCAGTGTACCACGTTGGGTAGTAGCCATAGGTGGCGAAGAACTACTCAGCAGTCTGCTGGTCGTGTGCCTCTTCTGCGGGAGCAGCCAAAGCAACAACGGCAACAGCCAGGAGAACCAAGAAAGTCTAATAGGAAATAATAATTATTAATCTACTATGCTTTGGGCCTCTTCCCCGAATAGTGTTAAGCCTTACCAGGGCCTTGCACATTTCGAGGAGATGAGGGTTTTTGAGCTGGGGACTTCGAACGAAGTTGTAAGCAACTGACGTCTTTCTCAGACCACAAGAACAATTTATATAACCCACCGTTTCAATCATTTGGGCGTTAGCTGTGAGGTTTGTCCTTGAATGGGAATATTCAACTTTATAATCATAAACTCATCGATTAATAGTTGTATGATATAGAGTTGTTCGTTCGGTACATTTGTCACGATGAACCCATTTTGCTCGTATCGACAGAATTTCATGAACGGTTGCAGACCTTCCAGATGGATACATTTTGTGTTTAAGTGAAAGAAGGACATAGGCGTATAATCTCGTATGAATTTTTGTTACAATCAACTTTGAAGGATCCTTCTGACTCTCTTAATAATGCTACTATATTTGATGGCTACTGTTAGTTATCGTCTTCACGGAGCACTGATGGGGCAATCTAATTGGTGGCCGCTTGTTTGTTATGCATTACATTTCAGTTCAAAGAATATTTGTAGTAGAGTTGCATTATTGAATTAAATAACTTCTTCAGTCAGTTTAAAATAATTTCAATCGTATTAGTTCCTGGATCTTAGATCAATTTATGTTATGTTCTTTCAGACTTATTTTCAGCATTACAGCCAGCCCTAGAAGTTACAGTGTAGGCATAAAACTATAAGGAATATCTGTAAGGAACAATTTCTACATCGTTGATTGGAAGTGAAACAGTTTGATATTAAAATGTACTCGCAGACGTCAGTATTACTGGTGCTATGTATCTTAATTTATGATACATGATTCCCACCACAAACTATGTCGTGAATTGAGTTGTGCTATACATTACGTGTCACTATATCTTCCTTCTGTGGTAAACAAGAAATAGAGATCTTTTTGAGGATACCTCATTTTTTATCCATTTTCAAGAATTAACAAGATACAAAACAAAAAAGAACACCCACTACAGCAAGCGTACAAAGTAACGAAGAAGACTAAATCGTTTTTGACGGATTGACCTTTTCGCTACAATCTATTGCAAGCCATCTGGTGTGTCCTTCAATCAGTATTGCGCTTCCACTAATCGTGATCGGGGGGGGGTGAATTAAGTCTCCTTTATTTTCCTAAACATCACAGGATAATGGAATCCTAATAAATGTTTAGTAGACGTAGTTGTAGCCGTAACCGTATGGGTAGGCAGCATAACCATAGGGGTACGCAGCGGGAGCAGCGACGTACTTGTAAGTGGCAGCAACGGGGGCGGTGGCAACTTTGTAAGTAGAGGCAGGAACGTTGGCCGAGGAGACGTAAGTGCGGAAGCCAGTGTACCAGGCAGGGTAGTAGCCGTAGGTAGCGAAGAATTGCTCAGCAGTCTGCTGGTCGTGGGCCTCTTCTGCGGGAACAGCCAAAGCAATGGCGGCAACAGCCAGGAGAACCAAGAAAGTCTAAGGTAAATAATAATTATTTATCTACTGTCCTTTGGGTCTCTCCCCAGTGTATAGTGTCAAGTCTTACCAGAGCCTTGTACATTTTGAGGAGACGAGGGTTTTTGAGCTGGAGACTTCAAGCGAAGATGTGAGCAACTGATGTCTTTCTCAGAGAACAAGCAGAATTTATATACCCCGTTGTTTCCGTTAAATGGGCGTTAGCTGTGAGGTTTGCCCTTGAACGGGAATATTCAACTTTGGAATCAAAAACTCAAAAAATAATAGCCGCATGATTGAGTTGTTTGTTTGGTGTACTTGTGACGATACACCAATTTTGCTCGTACCGACAGAATTCTGCGAATGTTTGCGGACTGTCCAGATGTATAGTTTTATTTCTAATTTCAAAGTGGGACATTCCTGTTTTAGTATAATTTTACATGAATTTTATTTACATCTAGCTGTGAAAGGTCATTCAGGTTTTCTTAATTATACTACTCCATTTGGTGGTTACTTAATAGTCATCGTCTTAATATTCAGGTATTGCTGATGAGGTTAACTTACTGACTGCCACTAGTTCCTCTTGCTACTTACATTTCACTTCAAGGAACATTTGGAATAGGTTTAAATTGTTGAAGTTAACAACTTATTCATTCAGTTTAAATTAATCCCAACTGTATTAGTTTCTAGACCTTAATTCGAATTGCTTTCTATTGGTTCAGACTACATCCTTCCTCGAGCTAATTTTTCACTCGGTTATTTTTCACATAAAGTTCTAGCTCCAAGCCGTGACACAGTCAAACAGTGAAACTCAACAAAGAAACTCTACTCCATTATTGAAAGTGGAACAGTTTGATATCTATAGTCAGACGCAGATGTGAAACATGTTCAATATATGTTTGAATATGACACATGTAGTTTTCTTTTAGATTTAGTTTGATTTTTCTTTTTTTATGTTTTCTATTATGCCGAATTCTTTCCCTAAAGCGTATTCGTAACCAGCAAATGAAATATTTACTGGTTTCATACATTTTACTTAGGCATATTTAATTCCTGAAACAAGTTATCATGAATCGTGCTTTCCAACGATGTCGCTGAACTGACGCTCCAGTGTAATTTTCTTCATTACCCACATGAGTGGACAAAGAATAAAGAATGTTTTGAGGAGAACTCGATTTTGTATTTTTCCAAGATTTAATAAGATACAAAACAAAAACAGAACAACCACTACAGCAAGGATACAAACGTAACGAAGAAGACTAAAGCGTTCTTAACCAATTAGCCTTTCGTCACAATCTGTCACAAGCCTTGTGGTGTGTCCATCAGTCAGTATGGCTGTTCCATTAATCGTGATCCAGAGGTAGTGCTCAAGTCTAAATACGTTTCTTAAATGTCACAGGATGATGGGATCCTAGTGAACGTTTAGTAGACGTAGTTGTAGCCGTAACCGTACGGGTAAGCAGAATAAGCGTAGGGGTACGCAGCGGGAGCAGCGACGTACTTGTAAGTGGGAGCAACGGGTGCGGCGGCGACTTTGAAAGTAGAGGCAGGCACGTTGGCCGAGGAGACATAAGTGCGGAAGCCAGTGTACCAGGCTGGGTAGTAGCCGTAGGTAGCGAAGAACTGCTCAGCAGTCTGCTGGTCCTGGACCTCTTCTGCGGGAGCAGCCAAAGCAACGGCGGCAAGAGCCAGGAGAACCAAGAAAGTCTGACGGAAATAATGATTATTTATCTACTGTCCTTCGGGTCTCTCCTCAGTATAGTCTCAAGTCTTACCAGAGCCTTGTACATTTTGAGGAGATGAGGGTTTTTGAGCTGGAGACTTCAAGCGAAGTTGTGAGCAACTGATGTCTTTCTCAGAGCACGAGCAGAATTTATACACTCCACTGTTTCAGTCACATGGGCGTTAGCTGTAAGGTGTTGTCCTTGAATGGGAATACTCAACTTCAGAATCACAAACCCACTGAATAATAGCTGTATGATAGAGTTTTTCGTCCGGTACATTCGTGACGATAACTTCATGTTGCATGTACCGACGACAATTTTGTAAATGGTTCCAGACCTTCCAGATACGTGGTTTTTTGTTTACTTCAAACAAGGATATGTGTATATTTATACAATCTAACATAATTTTTTTTGTAATTAACTTGTGAAAAACCTCCAAACTCTTTTAATAATACAACTATTTTTACCTGGTAATTTTTTTATGGTTTTCATATTGAACATATTAACTATTTACTAATAAATGAGGCAAATTTGGTAATTGTCACTTTTTCGTGTATGCGTTACATTTCAGTTCGTTGAACATTTATAATACATATTTGCATTTCTGAAGTAAATAACTTGTTCAATCAGCTTAATAAATTCACTTTGTATTCTCTTGGTTCAAACCATTGCTTCCTCGAGTAAACGAGTTTTACTCTATTATTTTTTAGTGTGGCCCTAGTGCCGACAGTGTGAATGTAAAGCTTGATGAAATTACTTTACGCATCAACTGGAAATGAAACAGTGTGATATCGAAATGATCCCGCAAATGGCAAACATATTCAGAGCGGTTGCTGGTGTCATATACTTTATTTTTTATACATGATTCCCAGTATACGTTACCATGAATCGCTCTTTACAACGATGTCGTTGTTCTTTGTTTTAGATCTCCCTGCGTTGTGTAAGGATTAATTAAGGAAATAAGAAAACGATGGAGGCCAATGAAAACTACTGTTTATTCAACTGAATAAAACCAACGACATTCCACTGTGACATCTGATTTACAACTCACTAAGGTAGATTCAGATTAGGGTGAAAGTTAATAGAAAATTCTTCTGGCCATCTAGTGGCAAAAATGAAAATAAAATCAAATGAACAGTTATTCTGAACAGTCGTAAGACATTACCCAGTGGTATAATTTTTTTCTGTACCTGCACATGCGGAGCACAGACAAAAGATAAAATGTTTTGAGGAGACCTCGGTTTTTGTATTTTCAAAGAATTAACAAGATACAAAACAAAAACAGGACAACCACAACAGCAAGGATACAAACGTAACGAAGAAGACTGAAACGTTCTTAACCGATTAACCTTTCGCTACAATCTGTTACAAACCTTGTGGTGTGTCCATCAGTCAGTATTGCTACTCCATTAATCGTGATCCAGGGGCAGTGCCTAAGTCTAACTCTGTTCCCTTAACGCCACAGGATGGTGGAGTCCTAGTGAACGTTTAGTAGACGTAGTTGTAGCCGTAACCGTAAGGGAAGGCAGAATAAGCGTAGGGGTACGCAGCAGGAGCAGCGATGTACTTGTAAGTGGGAGCAACGGGTGCGGCGGCGACTTTGAAAGTAGAGGCAGGCACGTTGGCCGAGGAGACGTAAGTGCGGAAGCCAGTGTACCAGGCTGGGTAGTAGCCGTAGGTGGCGAAGAACTGCTCAGCAGTCTGCTGGTCCTGGACCTCTTCTGCGGGAGCAGCCAAAGCAACGGCGGCAACAGCCAAGAGAACAAACTGTTGAAAAATTTAAAGAATTTTATTATTATCAATTTTAAGTATTATAAGTTAATATTATGATGTACTTACCACAGCCTTGTACATTTTGCTTCGGACTGGAGGGGTCGAGGGACTTCTGAAGAAGTGTGGAGAGCGATTGATGCTTCTGGAGCTGTTCACCCAAGACTTATATACCCGAAACTCCGGGAAACAGTTTGGGCGTTTTCCCACCTTTGTCCTTGAACAGGGTACTCACCTTTTCGCACCCTTTTAAATTTAGAGCACAAAAAATAAGAAATCATTCTTATTCGGTCGTGATTTTTGCTGCGGCTTTCTTCTGTAATCACGCAGTTCCGTGATAACAGTTCTTCATCCACTTGCGAACAAAGATTCTATCTCACTTTCTCACAGATTTTTATTATATCCAAGTTTTGTATAAGCCATTTGATCATCAGGTTATCAACTTCCATATCGTCGTTTTATCATCGTTCGTGTATACTTTACTGTAGTCCAGTTTTCCAAAGAAGAAATTAGTTTAAATCCTTTGTACTTCAAATGACACACAACTTGACATCAAATCATTTTACAACAAAAAAGTTCAAAGTGAAAAACGATGAAACGTGGAATAATTTCAAGGTATACGGCATTTCGATTTATGATAACATAACTTGAAATATACACAAAAGATTACTGGAATTTTCGCAGTTTTTAGTCGAAATTTTTTTCTCGGGTAGGGGGCGGGACATGTGCAGATCACGACAGGTTCCACTTAAAATGCAAGAATTATGTGAATATTTTAAAAGTTGAGTAATTACAACTCGTTTAGCCATTTAAGGAGCCTTCAAGCTATCAGTAATCTTTTCGGGCAAATGCAATTATCTTTTTTATGATAGCTAAAATCTTGTAAATTCGAACACTCCTATTATTCGTGTTAAAACTAATTATATCGTGTAATATTTCATTAATTATGATTATACAGTTGATTGATTTTCGGTAAAACGTACAGAAACAAGAATTTTAGTGACAGATTTAATGATTATTTATATTTATATTTTATCAAATAGATTAATGTTTGTTTTATAAGAATCATTGTAACTAAATTATGCTTATAAGTCTGTTATGATTTATTCATTCATCTCTTCATATTATATTGTAATGAGTTAAAGTATCGAGAAGGACGTAACTTTTAACAAAGGAGGCCTCCTTTTTGTATTTTTTCTGAATTTTCAAATTAACAACAACAAACAACAAGTTGCATAAACACATCAAACGAACACAAAGTCAGAACAAGAAGGATAAGCCACTGCTAACAACTGCACTTTAAAGTACCTATCGTAGCCTAGTCCACCTTCTCATTTCCTTCCTGTGAAAGCTGATCGTGCTTATAACCGAATCGCTGAGTCAAAGGGGCGTGTCCATGAACGAAAGCCGTAGTCTCTATCACGGGGCCAGCAATTCCTGCGTGCCATTTCCGCTTAGTAGTGGTACCTGTAGCCGTAAGCAGCTGGGAAGCCGTACTGGTAGCCATAGGGGAAGGCACCGTAGGGATAGGTATAAGCGTAGGGGGTAGCGGCAGCGGGAGCATACTTGACGCCAGCAGCAGGGTAGGCATAGCGGAAGCCGCTGTACCAGGCAGGGTAGTAGCCGTAGGTAGTGAAGAACTGCTCAGCAGCCTTCTGGTCCTGGACTTCTTCAGCAGGAGCGGCCAAAGCGACGGCAGCGATGGCGAGGAGAGCGAAGAAAGTCTGAAAAATAAAATTTCGTTTCCAGTTATAACTTAAAATATTCATTTGCTGCTAGATGGCGTTGCTAAACGTCAACAAACACAACTGTACCGCCTACTGTTCAGGCTAAGATTTCCTGAATGAACTATTAAATTTAATGTGAATTAAACTTACCACAAGCTTGTACATGTTGGTTTTGTTTTGTTGGGAAGGCTGCGAGACCCTGGAAGAAGAGCTGAGGATTGCTGGATGATTTTTCTACAGTCGGTGTTGGTTTATATAGTCGACTGAACTGCTAGAAACCAAGTGTTCCCACCCTGTCCTTGAGCGAGGATCTTGACTCTCCTCTTGGCAATGTTCAAGAACTAAACTCGTTACACAAAACAAAATAAAACCACTTTTTCATTGTCTGATAGGACCTGAACCTCGATCTGGATTTATCGGCCAGAGTAACGAGTCCAGTTCTGTGAGGGTCACCTTCCTCGTTTGGCCCGGTCGCCAGGTTGCTGTCCATTTTTCGCTGGTTTATTTTCAGATTGTTCTTGAACTTGAATTCATTGAATTCGTTGTCAAGGGTGTGGCCGTGAAGCTCGATGGACCAGAAACGTGACCTGTTCGCTTTGCTTCCTTGAAGAAAATATATTATAACGGAGTTCGACTTCTGCTACTCTTTTTACTGCAAAATTTCAGCGTTAAAAAATTATGCAAAATTGATGAGCATTATTTCTGGTTGATTAAGTTTTCTAAGACACAAACATGAACACGAACTGAAGTCTTTTTCTTTTCTTTGAAGAACGGGAGTTTCTTGAACCGCACAATTATTTTCTACTGAGAAAACAATCGGAGAATCTTTCGTTATTCTTTCATTAATCTTTATATTATTGGTATAAAATAACTATCTGTTCTTTTAAATGTACATTTCAAATTGATCGAACTCAGTATATATGATATTTTCTTGAATAAAATTTCAGAAAAATAATTAATAGTAATTAATAGCCACGACAAAAATAACTTTATTAAATTAATACCTACAGATTTAATTCATAAAAATTTTACAATAAATTACGTTTACTAGTTTACTAATTTTACGTGCTGAATTACTTATTAGGCAATTTTATTATTTGTTTTTATTATATATTTATTATTTATACTGTATTATACATATATTTTACGTTTAACTTAATTTTTAGATTCTTTATTTAACAGGTCTGTTAGTAAAAAAGACACTGTTATAATTTTATAAGATCAAATATGTTGTTAAGTCTTTTTCCAGAAAAGGACATACCCACCAGAAGGGCGAATAGGACAACAGGATAAAACTGCCATTTCAACAAATCAAAATTATTATTAGAAACTTGAATGTAAAACTAAAATAAAAACATAAAACTACATAAAAATAGCAAAATTCACCTTTGGTTGTTCAAATGTTATTCATTATTATTATTATTATTATTCATTCCCCCTATAGCAGCAACAAAGTTTCACTTCTATCATTTCTAATATTATATTTTATCTTTATATATGTTATTATCTCAAATACTTGTACACATAACCAGTTTAATAGATATGTAAGATTTTAATCGGGTCTTATTGATGTTGTGGGCCTCGTTGTTAGTAAACAGAGGAAAAAATTTGACCTTGGCATTGGCTTTGACTTTGAATTTCAATGTCGAGCAGAACTTGAAAGCCACACCTTTGTAATTATTCTCTGATCCAATTAATTCCGCATTAATCACAAATTTAGATACTTTTGATTAAAATTTTTCCGGACTGGATTTTTACTTGTTTTTTGAGTAATTGTTTTCAAGTCTAGCTCGAAAGCCGTGACTGCTTTTCTGAGTTGCTGTTTCACAAGGTGTGGCTCTTTCTCGGTTAACTTTAATTTCACGGGAAGTCTTGAAAATCTTTAAGAATCATTCTGACGTGAATCTGAGAATCTCATCTAAGAATCTTAAATTAAAAAAAAAAAAAATCCGAAATAAATCCGGAAAAAGCATAGCGAGAAATACTAATAGCAACAGTGACGGTTTTCAGTTGATCAACTATTTATTAAGTAGTTGATTATAGTCCTCCAGTTCATCCACCTTTTGTTTAATGGCCCATTCATGCGCGTAAAATTTCACCTTGACTTTGACCGTCACGCATATAGGTGGCTTGCTTTTTGTTTCTTTCTTTGTTTGTTTTGGATATCAGGTGCTGCGTGGGTATTAGCAGCGTCATCTATGAACAAGATTAAGAACTATGTGCGGATTGTAATACTACAATGAATCTCTGTTATTGATGTCCTGTTAATTCTGAAATCATAGGCTCATACTATACATACAAATAAACTAAAACTATTTTTTTTTTCATCGTCTAATAGGAATTGAACCTCGTTCCTGGATTTGTTGTTATTAGTAACGAGTCCAGTTCCGTGAGGGTCACCTTCTTCGTTTCACCCAGTTCCCAAGTTGTCTTAAATTTTCTTTGGTGTATTTTTATATTGTTCTTGAACTTGAATTGATTGAAATCGTTGCCAAGGGTGTGGCCGTGAAGCTAGATGGACCAGAAAACGTGACCTGTCTGGCTTTGCTTCCACGAAAAAACATCATATTTAAACGGATTTCAACTTCTGCTAATCTTTTGCTGTAAAATTTCTGTATTAAGAATTTGTGTGAAACTTTTGCGCATTATTTCAGGTTGGTAAAGTTTTCTGGAATAGAAAAGTAACATCAGCTTTGAGTTTTCTTCATTTCTTTGAGTAACAGAAGTTTTGTTAAACCATGAACTTGATAAATGATCCGCGAATCTGTCAGTGAAAATTCAATATGTTAACTAATTATCTATTTTATTAAATGTATAATATCTCAATTCAGTTGAACTGAATACAAGCTCTAATCTAGACTAAAAGAGTATGTCTTCAGAAACTACTGGAAATATTACTGAAGAAGTAATGAAGCAAAATGCTGAAACGCAATTATTCGAGAATGAAATCAATGATTGCTGGGCATTGTGCCCAATTAATTTGAAAAACACTGTATAATAAATTATATTGGGCGAGACTGTAAGAGTTTTAAACTGATCCGTGGATCTAAAATAAACCATGCACATCGCTTAATCTAATGCAGAACCAGACCAACGTAACTTAGGGTCAACCGGACCTTGTACCGAACCGAAAACATACACACATGAGCCGAACCGAATCGCAACGATTTATTTTGTTTTTTTCTTTGTGAACAGCCCAGCTCTAAATGGTAGATCTCAATGGGATCATGATCACGAATACACCGGACGAGCAACTCTATCATACGGAGAAGGGGGAAAAAAGGGAAGTTTTTAAGTTGTCGTCACATTCTAGTATGGTATAGAAAAAGGGAAATAGATAAGGGAAGAGGGAAAATGTAGGGGAATGTAGAAGTATGGCTATATATTCTGCGATGGTGCTGTGAAACAGGGGGAAAATAAGGGAAGCGGGGAAAATAAGGGAGATTTAGGAGTACGGCTTTATATTCTACCATGGTGTGGAAAAAGGGGGAAAATAAGGGAAGAGGGGAGAATAAGGGAAATTTTGATGTTGTCTTCGTTCTGTGAGTTGCGTATTTCAAAAGTTGAATATCCCGTTCAAGGACAAACCTTACAGTTAACGCCCATGTAACTGAAACAAGAGGTATATAAATCGTGCTTGTGCTCTGAGAAAGACATCAGTTGCTCACAACTTCTCTTGAAGTCCTCAGCTCGAAAACACCATCTCCTCAAAATGTACAAGGCTCTGGTAAGACTTGACACTATTTTGGGTACAGGATGAAAGAACAAAAGACATATAATATTATTTCTGTCAGACTTTCTTGGTTCTCCTGGCTGTTGCCGCCTTTGCTCTGGCTGCTCCCGCAGAAGAGGCCCACGACCAGCAGACTGCTGAGCAGTTCTTTGCTACCTACGGCTACTACCCAGCCTGGTACACTGGCTTCCGCACTTACGTCTCCTCGGCCAACGTGCCTGCCTCTACTTTCAAAGTTGCCACCGCCCCCGTAGCTGCCACTTACAAGTATGTCGCTGCTCCTGCTGCGTACCCCTACGCTTATTCTGCCTACCCGTACGGTTACGGCTACAACTACGTCTACTAAACGTTCACCAGGATTCCATCATCCTGTGACGTTAAGAAAACAGACTAAGACTTAGGCACTGCCCCTGGATCACGATTAGTGGAACAGCAATACTGATTGATGGACACACCACAAGGCTTGCAACAGACTGTAGTGAAAAGTCGATCGGTTAAGAACAATTTAAACCTTCTTCGTCACGTTTGTACGCTTGCTGTAGTGGTTGTTCTTTGTTGTTTTGTATCTTGTTGAATCTTTAAAATATAAAAAAATCGAGGTCTCCTCAAAATATTCTTCCTTCCTGGTATATTCCTCATGTGCAGGTATAGAAGGGAGATTTAGCGACGCGTGATGTACGGTACAACTAGTTCACGACAACATGTACTGGAAATAATGTATTATGAACTCAAACATATCAAAACATCAAGTACTTTGAATCTTTGACATGTACGCCGGCGTTGTAACATCAAACTGCTTCACTTGCAATCGTTGAAGTAGAGTTGTTTCATTGACCACCGAGGATATAACCGTTATATTGAAAATTAACCGAGTAAAACATTATCTTGAGGAAGAAATGGTCCAAACCAACACAATACAGTTCGAATTTAGGCCTAGAAATAAACACGATTGAAATTAATTTAAGCTCAACTGAACAAGCTGTTTACTTCAGAAATGCAAATCTATTATAAATGCTCCGTGAACTGGGAAATAACGGATAACAGAAGACAAGCGGCAACCAGCAAGTTTACCTCATCAGCAAATGTGAAAATGAAAACCACCAGATTCAGCAAAAAGTAGTACAGTTAGGAGAGTTTGAAGTGATCCTGAAAAAAGTTTGTTGTAACTAAAATTTTTATAAGATTTTATGAATACATAAATAGCCTTGTTAAGGTAAACACAAAAAGTATTTCTCTGGAAGGTCTGGAACCATTTGCAGAATCCTGTAGATACAAGCAAAATGAGGCCATCGTCACGAATATACACCGTATAGGGGCAATTCTTATCATGGAGCTACTGTTCCGTGAGTTTATGGTTCTAAAGTTGAATATCCCGTTCAAGGACAAACCTTACAGCTAACGCCCAAGTGACGGATAGAGTGGGGTATATAAATTGTGCTTGAGCTCAGAGAAAGACATCAGTTGCTCACAACTTCTCTTGAAGTCTCCAACTCGAAAACCCTCATCTCTTCAAAATGTACAAGGCTCTGGTAAGGCTTGACACTATTCTGGAAGTAGGCCCAAAGCACAGTAGATGACTGAATATTGTTTCCTCAGACTTTCTTGGTTCTCCTGGCTATTGCCGCCATCGCTCTGGCTGCTCCCGCAGAAGAGGCACACGACCAGCAGACTGCTGAGCAGTTCTTCGCTACCTACGGCTACTACCCTGCCTGGTACACTGGCTTCCGCACTTACGTCTCCTCGGCCGCCGTGCCCGCCTCCACCTACAAAGTTGCCGCCGCACCCGTTGCTGCCACTTACAAGTACGTCGCTGCTCCCGCTGCGTACCCTTACGCTTATTCTGCCTACCCGTACGGTTACGGCTACAACTACGTCTACTAAACGTTCACCAGGATTCCATCATCCTGTGACGTTAAGGAAACAGAGTTAGACTTAGGCACTGCCCCTGAACCATGATTACCGAAACAGCAACCTTGTTTGATGAACACCGTTAGGCCTTGCACTGATATGCTTGTTGTATAATGGTTGTTCTGTTTCTTTATTCTGTATGTTGTTAGTTGTTGAAAAAAAAATACAATTGAGGTTTTCACAAAATACTTCTATACAATAAATTCATAACATCAACGTGGAAGGCAATTTGTAAGCACAGACATCGATTCGTAGAAATGTACAGAGCACACTACCTTGCTGAATCTTACGTATTACTATAGGTTCAATTTTAAGACAATTATATAAAACTTTGATTGCATCAGTGCTGCAAAACTTAAGAGACAGTAAAATTTCAACACCTTAAGGGATACAATTCCAGCAGAAAGGAAGAAATGGTGAACAGAATGCAAAACGACTTACAAAAATTCAGGTTTTTGGGTGAAAAATCATCATTCAGACTAAGTTTAAGTTTAATTTTTATTTTATCAATTATTCAGTCAATTTTAAAATATATGTTACGTCTTGACCAAATTGCTAAGGTATAACACTAACGAACAAGTCATGATTCGATAACGCAAGATTGATTGAACTACTTTAGCAATCTTGACTGTTGAAAAAATTATGAGAAGAAACAATAACCAACCAAGTCTATATCGTCAACACCATTTGATATGAATTACTAACAGCGGTATAACAGTTTATACTGCTATTACCAGATTTTTACCCACTTCGACAAGCTATTCCCAAATGAACAAAGTAAATGCGGTTATCATCTGTTCTTAGTGACTTTGACAAATTTGTAAACTTATTTGCCGAGTCCTTAAGTGTTACCAGAATGAACTCATCGTCACAAACATTTATAAGGGCTTAGAATTATGCCATCTCGCTTTACTTCACTGAGCTAAAATTCAAAGGTTCAACATCCCGTTCAAGGACAAACCTATATCGTTAACGCCCATGCAAGTGAAGCACACGGTATATAAACGCTGGCTGTGGTCCGAGGAAGGCATCAGTTGCTCACAACTACACTCGAAGTCTCCAGCTCGAAAACCTCATCTCCTCAAAATGTACAAGGCTCTGGTAAGGCTAAACTCAATTCGTGTAAAATGCACAAAGTATACAAGTTAAATGAATATCTTTTCCGTCAGACTTTCTTGGTTCTCCTGGCTGTTGCCGCTGTTGCTCTGGCTGCTCCCGCAGAAGAGGCACACGACCAGCAGACTGCTGAGCAGTTCTTTGCTACCTACGGCTACTACCCTGCCTGGTACACTGGCTTCCGCACTTACGTCTCCTCGGCCGCCGTGCCCGCCTCCACCTACAAAGTTGCCGCCGCACCCGTTGCTGCCACTTACAAGTACGTCGCTGCTCCCGCTGCGTACCCTTACGCTTATTCTGCCTACCCGTACGGTTACGGCTACAACTACGTCTACTAAACGTTCGCTAGGATCCCGTCATCCTGTAACGTTAAGGAAACAGAGTTAGACTTAGACACTGCCCCTGAATCATGATTACCAGAACAACAACCTTGTTTAATGTACATTATTAGGGCTTGAATTGATATGCTTGCTCAGTAATGGTTGTCCTCTTTCGTTATTCTGTAAGTTGTTGATTGTTGAAGAAATACAAATGAGGTTTTCTCGAAATACTTCTTGCATTAATGTAAAATGAAGAATATGGAAAGCATATGGGTGAACATGCAGAGACGAAAAGTGTTACGTAAAGAAGAAGCTTTTATAATGGTTTTAGTTTAGCCGTTTTCACCAGAGAATGTACAAGTTATAGTTTCGCCGCTGCTTGCACTAGCTCGGGGAATCTTATGGACCTCTGAAAATTAAGTATACATATAAGTGTACATCCACAATTTTTTCAAATTATTCGATGCATCCTTTAGCATCAGCTGTATTCTCTTCCACAAATGTAGGGAAATAAAACCCTAACAAATGTAGACAAAGAAATGCTACATTTCTATAGGATAAATGACTACGTAGAATATTCGTTTTTACAATTGTAGGATATTTTGCCTACATGGATTAGTCGATTGAGAGAAAGTAGGAAAACCATGGTCTACAATAATGTAGGTAAACAAAGCCTATGTTTTTGTAGGGTAAATACCTACATTTAGTAGATGCTTCTAAAAAATGTAGTCAAAAGTTTTCGTGTAAATATGTAGGGAAAAAATCCTACAATATTGTAGCACTGTAATTACGCCACACTAAGTACTGAATTATAGAAATGTAGCCTTTTTTCCCCTACAAAAAATTTAGGCATGAGACCCTACATTCTTGTAGTTTTAATTGCTAAATTTCAGTAGTTGATTCTGGGAACTGTGGGCTACGTGGCCCAACGATTGCCCAAAATCAGTCTGCAATTTCAGTCCACGTCCAAAGTCCATTACCTCTTAGTCCAAAGTCCAAGACCTATTAGACGTGTAATGGCAGTGCCAGTCCGTGTTTAGTGGTTTTTAATGCACCTTGATTGTCGTGTCTGAGTTATTCAAACGTGAATGGAAGGAAACTACTTCTATATACGCTATTTCGTTACTGGACAGAAGTTCAGTATCATTTTGTATGTACAAATTGCAGAGTGAAGTGGACTTTGCACGTAGTGGTGAACTTCGCCTGGAATGTGATTTATACCAGAACAGATTTATTTTTTCTTGTAATTTCCTAGTAACTGAAAGTCAACAAGTGAGACTGTGTGCAGTTAACTGAAATAACAAACATTGACATAAACATTTGAAAAATTCATAAAATACACGTCGACTGTAATCCTAAGGTGGATTTCGTAAATTTTATTTCATTGTGTTATACTTGATTTGCCATTCACTGATCTTCCCTTTGACTTTATGATTTGTATAATCGTTATAGTGAAATAAATTGATTCGTTGTTTTTCTATTTTAAACCTCGCAAAATTTCTGTTCATTTGCATCCATAAAACCAATACCGATATGCATCAGTTATCAAGTACAGTACCGAACTAGATCATAAAAAGAAATTTCGAAAAAAGTGTAATCGAAACATGAAATGTATCTATATAATTCAAATATCGATAAAACTATCGTTAAAACCCTGCAAGTATCGATTTTCAGCTGCATAGCAGTTCTGAAAAAGCCTACATTTTGTAGTGAATAAGCCCACTTTTTGACGGAAATAAGCTTACATTTTGTAGATGGCAAGTCTACATTTTGTAGAAACAAAATCCTACTTTTAATTTAGGCAAAATTTTTGTACTTATTTTCTAGGAGCCGATTCGCCTACAATTCTGAAGGTAACTTTCCGTACATTCTTTAAAGAGAGTAGTGTATGAGGGTCACACGGCATCCTTTTAATTCTCGTAAAAGCTTCATTTAGTTCACCTTCATCTTCTAGGCTGTATTGTAAGAGGTACGTTCCATGTTGTTCACGTCTTCTCTACTTCCGATCCCTTTTGATCAACTTACTATTACTTTTTCCTTTTCTTCGGTTTCGCTATAGAAGAAATGGCACAGCTAGTTTGTAAGCTTAAGCAAACATACACTTCTAGAGGTTTCGTCTAGTTTAAAATGAGATCGGAGGTCACGGTAAGCGGATCTGGACCCCAGTTTTTATATTCAACCATTTTCGTACAGTGGTGAACTCAAGAGTCTACTGGGTTCAGTTATAACAAGTAATTGCATTGTGATAACATGGAGATAACAAGGTGATAATATTGAATGTGATTGAGCTACTACTAATATAATAATTTGATTGTTTTCAGCTAATTACCTGTTGACTACTGTATTAGTTTATATAATTTTCGGTTTCATTCACCATTCACTTTTTGCTTAAAAGTTCATTCGTGTGCGTAAAATTTCATTTTGACTTTTACTACCGCCACGCCACTGCGGTTTTCATTCGTTTCTTTTGTTCACTTTGTCAGGAACAGTGTTTAACGCCATCTGTGAACAAAAACAAAAACTATGTACTAATTTTTAGATTGCTTACTTTTTAAATTATTTATTTTATCATAAATATGAAATAAAAACCAAACTGTAGAGATTTTCAGAGTATTAATAGTTGAAATATTGTTTTTGTTACTAATTATTTTGTCGATAGTTTGAAAATGTAACCGATAGTTAATGGAAGTATTCCATATCTGCGGCCAGGGAAATCCCCTGAAATAGGGAAAGTAGGGTCTAACAAGGGAAAAATACAGGGGGGAGAGGAATGAGGGGAAACAAGGTAAAATAACGGTAAAGGGAAATTAACGTTTAGTTGTATACGGAAGCAATGAGGGAAGAAAAGGGAAAAACAGGGAACAAGGAAACTGGAGCGAAATATTGGAAATAGAGTTCTAAGTTTCAGTACGGAAGGGGAAAAAAGGGAAAACAGCAGACGACTGTTTTCCCACGCAGATCTGTCAAAGGGTCGATCCTCCCTAACCGGAACCAGAAAGTCTATCTAATTCTCCTTGTGTAGTAAATTATTCCAGGTAAAAAATTAATGTGAAAAATAGCAGTTTATCAAAAACATCTTCTTTTATATTATTGCAAAACTTTATTTCTTATCTTAATTCCTGTTATCTCAAGAGCAATAAAAAGTGAAACAAACATTAAAGTTTCATCAGCAAGTTTGCGTCTGTCTATATAAATACGCCAGAGCTGCTGAATAATCAAATCATTTAATAAAAATTCACTTTTTCATTTAATTTTCCAGATTTTCTGAGGCAAAATGTCCAAACGTTTTCAGCCCGTCTGGTCTCCTCCCGCAGGAAGCCAAGTCGCCGAGCTACGACTTTTTAACAGTCTGACGAAGCAGAAGGAAAAGTTCATCCCACAGAAGGGTCGTCAGGTCACGTGGTATAGCTGCGGGCCGACCGTTTACGACGCCTCGCACATGGGTCACGCAAGGTCGTACATTTCGTTCGACATCCTGCGACGTGTTCTGCGCGATTACTTCAATTACGACGTTTTCTACGTCATGAATATTACCGATATTGATGACAAGATCATCAAACGCGCAAGACAAAACTACCTCTACGAAACTTATGCCGGTAAAGATTCAACTGCAGAAAACGTTTTAGCAGACATTAAAGAAGCGCTAGACTTGGTAAAGGAAAACATGAAAACGACTACCGATAATGATAAAAAGACAATGCAGGAAAAGATCGTAGCCAAAACCGAGGCTCTTATGTCAAACGGTGTTAACGATAAGCAGAAACTGGTTTCTGAGGCAAAAGACGTACTATGCGACTGGCTCGATAAACGTGAAGGTTCGAACGTCAGCGACAACGCGATTTTTGCCGCTTTACCCAGACACTGGGAAGAAGAGTTCTATAAAGACATGACAGCGTTAAACGTACTGCCTGCAGATGTCGTTACTAGGGTTAGCGAATATGTTCCTGAGATTGTCGAGTACACGCAAAAGATCATCGAGAGGTAAATGTTACAAAATAAATACTGAATTTTATAAATAATGAATTTTATGTGTTGCAGGGGTCTAGCGTACGAAGCGAACGGCTCAGTTTACTTTGACGTTGCGAAGTTTGACGCACGGGACAATCACCATTACGCGAAATTAGTTCCCGAGGCTTATGGCGACAACAAAGCTCTGCAGGAAGGTGAAGGAGATTTGAGCGTTTCTGAAGATCGTTTGAGCGAGAAAAAATCTCCAAACGATTTCGCGCTGTGGAAAGCATCAAAGAAGGGAGAGCCGTCGTGGGACTCGCCATGGGGAAAAGGTAAATTGACGAGTAATCTGTCGAATACGTGGACACTATCTAAGATGCGTATGGAGGAATAGGATGCTGTCCAAGATAAAAACTTCATAATAAATGATATCTAATTTAATTAATTAATTTCTTTAGGACGACCCGGTTGGCATATCGAGTGCAGTGTCATGGCCAGTGCAATTTGCGGAGAGTCCCTGGATATCCACACTGGCGGTGTGGATCTAAAATTCCCGCACCACGATAACGAGCTGGCACAGGCCGAAGCCTACTTCGACAACGATAACTGGGTGCGATACTTCCTTCACACTGGACATCTGACGATTCAGGTAAAACTTGGTAGTAACAGTAATGTGTTTCATAAGAAGTATACGTATGTACAGGTTGTAATATCAAGTAAATGTTGTGCATTAAATATAGATTTAAAAAGCTGTGTGTTGTAGGTATACTAAGGCACTATGTACTTATTATCTGTTACTATTAATGTTGTATATTATACTCTTATTACTATTTATATAAATTGTAATATTATTATATCATAATAATTAATTAAGTGGATGCGGGTATTTCCTTTATACTGGACATCTGACGATTCAGGTAAAACTTGATCGTAACAGTAATGCGTAGGATAAGAAGTATAATGTAAGTACTTTTGATAACAGTTTATAAGTAATTTCCAAGTATAGGAGGTAAGTAAGTAATTAAGTATTTTGGGACACATTACTAAACCACTTTTAGAACAATTGTAGTATACTTCTAGCATACTTTTAGCATGCTAATGCACTGTGTACTATTATATTTCACTACCAGGATTCCAAAACATTATTTGATTATTGTATTATTTATCACTTCAATTGTTTATTGCTTTGATTTATTAATATTTTTTATTTATCTAGGTTAGTTTAAATCAATTTCATTTATACTAGTAGCATATTTTTACTATGATTAAAGAATACTGCAGTATGCTAATGCAACTATGTCACTATTATTATTACGTATTAATAATCCGTACTATTATTATTCAATTATTTATTGGTTTAATCTACTACTATTTTTCAGCTGGGTTAATTAAGAATAAAATAGTTATTAATACTTTCAGTATATTTTTAGGATAATTAAAGTTGAGTGTTGTACACGTACACTTTAATCATATTGTAGTGTACTTGAAATATATTATTATTACTATTATTATTATTTGCCGTGTTGATTGTTTGATTAAATTTTATATTTTTTTGTATATATAGGGTTGCAAGATGTCGAAATCGTTGAAGAACTTTATCACGATTAAGGAAGCCTTGGGCCGAAACAGTGCACGACAGCTTCGTTTGGCGTTTCTTCTGCACTCGTGGAAAGACACCCTCGACTACAGCGACAACACTATGGAAGCTGCGGTGTCGTACGAGAAAATGCTGCAGGAGTTTTTCCTCAATGTGAAGGACGCTCTCCGAATGGGACCTTCCTCGCAGGTATAAAAAAATTTCAATAGTAGTAGTAGGACTAGGAGAACGAGTTGGAGTAGTAGTAGTAGTAGTAGTAGTAGTAGTAGTAGTAGTAGTAGAACTAGCAGTAGTGGCAGTAGTAGCAGTAGTAGAAGTAGTAGTAGGAGTAGCAGTAGTAGTAATAATAATAGTAGAAGTAGTAGCAGTAGCAGTAATAATAATAGTAGAAGTAGTAGCAGTAGCAGTGGAAGAATAATATAACAATAGTAGTACAATAAGAATTAAGAATAATAACCATACTCATTACAATCTGCCGATTACATGGACACCCTGTAAGGTGTATACAGAGTAATTTAATGCTGTCCAATCATTCAACACACTTGTGTAACACAAATAATAATTAAAACTAATTTATCTTGCAGGCCAGTTTCGACTTTTTCCAGAAATGGACTGATGCTGAGCTAGAGCTCAACCGCTCGTTCCTCGACACGCAGGGCAAGGTGCACGAGGCCCTCTGCGACAACGTCGACACGAGGAGCGCGCTCGACGTCATTCGCGACATGGTCTCGTCGTGCAACGTCTACATGAGACAGTGCAGTCAAAAGCAGCAGAGTCCGAATCGACTCTTGCTGAAGAACGTTGCTTTGTACGTAACAAAGATCTTCACCATCTTCGGAGCTATTGATAAGGAGGAAGGACTGGGATTTCCGGCCGCTTCCGCCGGAAGTAGCGGAAATACGGAGGAAGTGGTTATGCCCTACTTGGAAGTGCTGGCCAATTTCAGGTAAAACTCATTTTGTAATTTGATATTTCGTAGAATAAATTCATTTTACTATTATTAAAATGAGTTACCAGTTTTATTCTAGTGATTATTTATTATTTTATTTTACTGTATTTTATTTTATTTTGTTTTGTTTGATTGTATTTATCTTATTTTAGTTTACTTTTTTATCATTCTACAGAGACGAAGTTCGCAAGGAAGCTCGTACCCTGAAAGCTTCGAACCTGCTCCAGCTGTGCGATAACATTCGGGACGAGATCCTCCCGAACCTGGGTGTCCGACTTGAGGATCGAGAAAATCAGCCCGCAGCTTTAAAATTAGTTTCCCGAGACGAACTGCTCAAAGAGCGGGAAGCGAAAAAAGCTGCTGAAGAAGCCAAACGACTTGAAAAGGAGAGGAAAAAAGCTGAACTAGCAGCAGCCCAAGCACTGAAGGACGCGCAGAAACGTATCCCACCCTCGGAGATGTTTAAAAGTATGTAAACGAAAAAATATTAATTTGCAGAATGATTAATTTTTGACGTTCAAAGGCGAAACGGACAAGTACTCGGCTTTTGATGAACGGGGGATGCCCACGCACGATGCGGAAGCCAAAGAACTGAGCAAAGGTCAACTGAAAAAACTGCAGAAACTTTACGAAGCCCAGGAAAAGAAATACAACAGCTACTTGGAAGAATCAAAAACTGCCTAAAAAAGATTTAAACCATTTTCTGGTGGAACTGGGTTCAACGTTTTTGTGTGGGGAATTATTCAGAATACAAATTATTCTGTAACTTGACTTTATTTATATCTTATTTATTACATCAAACACTATGTTACTTCAAAAACACAAAATTTACGGTAAATCAGGCTGCGCTAGACGTGCTTCACGATTTTTGTTCTTGACGTGATCTTTCAAGAGCTTCATAACGTCAGTCTCGAACTCAGTTGGCGTTTCACGCACCCCGGTAGCCCAGTAGAAAATGTCCCAGTCGTTGGAGGGCAAGTTTATCAGACGATCGTACTGTTGTAATTGGCTTTCGTCCATTGCATCTAAGTGCTTGGCAGCAAAAGTGCTAAGAAGCAAACCATTTTCCAACATACCGCGTTTGCGTGACTGGTATAAGAGCCTATGAGAAACATTAACAGAGTTTGACCAAACGTTAAAATGCTAATAGATTTACCTGGCTCGTTTTAGATGAACAGCCTCGTTCATCTTTTCCTCGTAAGGCGGGATCCAGGGTTCCTGAATATCTGAAGGTGCGGGATACATGTCACCACTGTCCGTCCCGCTGGATGTTGATGCGTAGCGCTTGAAAACCAGTGAAGTCCATAACTGCAATTAAAATTTTAATCAATGGTTTGGATTTTTTTTTTGAAAGTTTTGGATTATAAATGAGGAATAAAATTACCTGTCGTTTAGTTGAGAGCGAGAAGATACTTCTTGTTATGTTTGCCATATTATTAGAATAAATTTGAAATAAGATTCTAAATGGCGTTTAACTTGCTTGAGTAGTACAGAAAGTATTTTTGTTATGCAACAAGCAGCGCTTCTACTTTTAGTTTTCAGTTCCTTCAAAGAGGGCTCCATTTTCCCTCACTTTCCACTCGATCATAGAGGAATATAGGTAGATGTGGCATCCTTAAGGCCAGAGTGAACGCGCCGAAACCGCCGCCCTGGCGGCAGTAACATAAAAGGGTTAAGGCTAAACTGCTGGGCTGTAATATTTATTTATGAAATATTAAAATCTTAAGGTAACAATTTTGTGTTTATTAATAAATTTAATGCAGGAATATGTATTTTTTAAAAGTTAAAACCTCTAAATATAATTGTCAAAAGAATTTAATAAATATTCTAGTCGATCAGCTGGTCCCATTACCATGGTAACATGTTACTGCTTTCTCTTCTGCTGTCGTTTGCTCGGGGTTTTACCCAGTGTTCCCACTTTCCAATTTTCCCTTTTTCCCCTCTTCCCTTATCTTTCCCCTCCCTTCCCCCTCCTCCGTGCAAGAATGTACAGGGTCTAGATTTCCTCTTTACTCTCTTCTCTTCGTCTTTCCTTTTCAGACCCCATTTCCCCCCTTTTTTCAGGGAATATCCCTGCAAAAGTGGAAACACTGGTTTTACCGCTGAGTCAAGGTTTCCCTAAACCCTTCCATTGTCATGCCACCTCTACCTATATTCCTCTATGCTCTAGATAGAAAAAAGGAAGCTTCCCTCTTTTTCCCCCTCGAATTCTAATTTCCCTTCCTTTTCCCTCACGATAGAATTTATCAAATTGTAATAATTAATTAATTATAGATTTCGACTGTTTATAAAACTCTCACATAATTATAAAATTACAAATTATTTAGAAGTATCCAAAAATGTTAATTCTGTAAAAAAAAATTCATCAATTAAAATAAAACAAAAAATAGTTGAATTTAAATACAATTACACTTTAAACATTGTCTTGTTTAAATATATAAAACATTTAGTAATTACCGGGAGAGTCCTTAAAATCTCTAACGAGGCTTTCTGCTCTCCCCCCAGAAGTGCACTGCTCCGCTGTGGCAGCGCCATGGTGTCCATGTCCGAATGCCTAATGAAGGAGAACAACTCATCGGCTCTGTTTGCGTTTCAAGAAAATATGGTCATTTGTACTTGTATCTTTTCCTTATTTTTAGACTACTTTACCTATAAAGAAATTTACTCGGAACTAGAAAAGCTGCAGGAATCTTGGAACTCGCTTCTCGACGAAACACGGTTACGTCGGGACCGTCTGCACGACGATTACCAGGTCCTTCTGTTTAGTCGCAGTCTCAGTGATCTCGATGGTTGGCTTGACGAAACCAAAGGCCTCCTACAATCCGAAGACAATGGCAGAGACTCTCATTCGGTGCAGAATCTTCTAAAGAAACATCAGTAACTTGAAGGCGACATTAACGATCATTCCAAATTTTGGAGTCCAAAGATCTGATGATCTGACGATGAGTCTCTTGGTCACCTAAGAGAACAAGTCTCGTCTACAACAGAGAGAACAACCTTCTTCTATAACAGAGAAAACAAGTTTCTTCTACGGCAGAGACAACAACCTTCTTCTACAGTAGAGACAACCAATCCTCTTCTACAACAGAGAACAAGTCTTTTCTACGGTAGAGACAACAACCTTCTTCTACAACAGAGACAACAACCTTCTTCTACAACAGAGAGAACAACATTCTTCTACAACAGAGAGAACAAGTCTTTTCTACAGCAGAGAAAACAACCTTCTTCAACAACAGAGAGAACAAGTCTCTTCTATCGCATAGAAAACAACCTTCTTCTACAGTGGCGAGAACAAGTCTCTTCTACAACAGAGAGAACAACCTTCCTTTACAACAGAGAGAACATCCTTCTTCTACAGTGGCGAGAACAAGTCTCTTCTACAGCAAAGAGAACAAGTCTCTTCTACAACAGAGAGAACAATTGTAGAAGTGTTCAATGAAACGTAGGTTTCTACATTAGATATCTGAACACTAAAACTTGCAGATACGACACGAAAGTAAAATAAAAAAATGAACATTTAAATGCTATATTTACGCAGTACTTAAAAAAGTTTTACTTACGTCAGCTCATGCGTGAGTTTTCCCGCCCAGACGCCATTTTTCGCGACGTGACGGTCTTCCGAATTCAGGCTGACAGCAACTGCCTTGTCTCATGAATCTTCATATATATAACGAATAACTACGTTAATTAATCAATTTACCTTACTTATACTATTACGTAATTAATTAATTAATAATCTAGACGTAAACGCAAGAGTAATCTTTCGAAGAAGAACAGCGGATTCAAACCGAATAAATGATCTAACAGCTTTGACATGTTTCGTGACCTCATAAGTTTACGTTGTTGAAATTCAAATCCAAAATTATGGGAAAATTGATTTTATTAGAGAAGTGTTTTACTTATACTTGTGGCAAATCGAATTACTTATTTTGGGGTAAAATCGCCATTTTAAATTATTATTCGAGAGGGACTGAATGAGATCTGGTCAGGAAGATGACCGGAAGAGCTCTGGTCACGGTGGATGTTCTTTACGGGAAGGAACGGTGTGTCTTGCGCTCCGCTTTCTAGCGGTAAAATAACGAACTGAATACACGAATTTAACATATTACACACAACTTTTTACTTAGTTTAAGTACATCAGGATATTAGATTATTATTACTCAGGGCCGCACAGAGGGTGCGGCAACTGGTAAATTTCTCCCCGGGCCACAGGGTCCAGGGGGCCTCACATGGGACCAAGAGTCAGAAAAACTTGTGGGCTCAAAACGTGAGTAAGAACGAAAAACGAGTGAAGAGAAAGAGAGAGAGAATGAAAGAAGGAGAACGATAGTTGGCAAAAATCCCCGGTATCCGTTGGATCTGCCGAAAGATCCTCCAGCAAACTTACACTCGGCAAAAATCTTTGCGTTCAACTATGGGGCAAGAGCGCCTCAATGATTTATAGGTTCTTTCTACGGCCGGATTAACCTTCTCGAGGGCCCTGGTCTTATCCTTATGCTTCGCCATATTCTTCAAATTTATTCATCCATTTAAATATACGCACTTATCTCGAAATATGTTGGAACACTGGCATGGAGGAGCCTAGATGAGCCGCTTACTATAAAAACATGTTGAGACTTGCTAGAGAATACAGGAGGATAAAATTGTTAATGTTGTTACTTCGGCTGGATCTCTTCTAGTACTGATGCTGACTGACACTAACGATAAACTACAACCAAATAGGGAACAAGACAGGGTGATTGGGCTAACGATAAAAACAATGACTACAATAAATGCCATGTGACAAAATGATTTTCCAAGTGAAAACACTGTGTTGATTAGGATCAACCAAGACGCTAAACAGACTTCGGCGGAACAAACATCCAAGACCCCAGTAATTTTGTAGGATTAGAATGAACTCATTCTGTTACTTAATACTTAGTCGTAAATGCCATTTATAGAATTGACACAGTTACAACGGATATATACAGGTGGAGGATCTTTTAATTTGAAATAGATGCAATTTCTTAGCTCCAGAGTTTACAAAATCATTGATGATGCTCATCAAAGAAAGATCATTTAAAATAATTTGTAATATGGACGATAATCGCTTTTCATTCTGGATGAGTTTAGCTTGGAAATGTTCTTTCACCCCAGCCAATGAGACCATCAAGCAATAAGTAATTTCGAAACGCAATTTCAACATTAGGGCAGATACTAGGCAGATCTCCTTCGAAAGGAAGAGAGTAGATATTCACAGGAGAAGCCAGAGTGGAGGGGAAATCGCTCCGACCCGGGTACTGCAGCTTTGTACAGCCCATAGTACGAATAACGACCAAATTTTTTATCCTTCGTGCAAAATAGCCACTACAGTTCTGGAAGTCTTTTGGAAGAAGTTCGAATGTAACTGAGGAACCTTTTGGAAAATACGCGCGAGCCACGGTTATGTGCAGCTTGGACGGGGGGTCAAAATGGGGCAGTAGATCTAGGAACCCTCTCTAGTTTCGGGATGTTCCAAAATTCATGTGGTCAAGGGTCGGCTTTAAATTACAGAAATTCAATTTAAAAATTCTACGTTCTGTTAATTCTGAAATATTCATTATAGCGAAATATTCCTTTTTTCAGTTGTTTTTTTTTGTATCTTTTGATGTCAGTAATTTTCGCGTGGCGGAAAGTCATATATCTTTTAAGTCGATTGATAGCCTTAGAACCACCTTAAATTCAGGCACCGTCGGCTGCAGCCCTGAAAGACCATGCGTTAATTCGGTACTGGTTTTTCACATGGAAAAAGACTTGACGAAGGATATTTCATAAAATAATATCATTCACCGCTTTGCAACGGATAAGGTAAGGAAAAAGTATTTACTTGATGACTTTATGTACAGCCGTGTTAAAAAAAAAAGGTACCCCCCTTCAATGGAAAATGCCTTTAAGGTGGGTACCTTTTTTTTAACACGGCTGTAATATTACCGTACAGAATAAACAGATGAAACCTGTCAACGGTATGTGTTTTGATAGTGACGCAACTTGCCGAATACATACAATTTAGTTTTGTACTAAATTTGAATTTTTGTGATGGCGTGAGAGGGAGCGGGGGCCTCATATACCATCAACTACCCGGGCCTCAGCTGAGCAGTGCTTCCACTTTGCGACTAAGACTCTCCCCACTTGAGGACTCCGGTTTCCCCTTTTTTCCCCTCACAACTGAAATGTACTTTTCCTCTTTTTTCCCCTCGAAAATAATAAGTTCCCCCACTTTTTCCTCCGAAAATGCGAAATTTCCTGTTGTTCCGAGTTCACTTTGTTCAAAATTCTCTTTTTTTCTTTTCCATAAAAAACATATTCTGAACGACAATTTCCCAAAGAAATATCTGAACTTCGGTCTAGATTCCCCAAGTTTCCCCTTGAAAATCTCAGTTTTCCCCTTTTTCCCCTTTCCCCTTTGCGGACGTCGGAAAAGTCGATTTTCCCCACAAAAGGGGAAAATCCCCACGAAGTGGAAGCACTGCAGCTGAGCTCTGTGCGGCCCTGTTACGGGTAGGAACCTCACCAGGGCTCCATGTTTTGTGACGTCACTCGACTTCAAGCCAATTGGCTGAGCCGGTTGCACACCAGTTCCCCGTGTATCGATTTAAATGCGAATAATTTTGAAAATAAAAGTTGCAGAAAAACTGTGTGAAAAATACATGAATATTTTCTCCGGAAAAAATGAGGGATTTTAAGGTAAGTTTTATATTTATTGCATTGGAACTGAAATTTTGAGAAGCAAACGAAAATTATCGATTAACGATAACGCTTGTTTTGTTTGTGAAATGGCGGACCTGGCTAGGTAAGCGCTCTTGTTTTTAATTAATTCTTTAAAGTTGTACACTGTTTTATGGAGAAATTTCTAGCTGGTTAGGTAGCTGAAACATTTCTCTACAAGTTGTGTAGCATATCATGGTCAAAAACTTGTTCGTTTTTTCAATACTGAGAGGGGCGCGTTATGCACTCTTTTAAGTTAGGGATACAGGGTTGCCACTTAGCTGGAAATCCTTAAAAACCTGGAAAAGACAGGGAATTTACAATTTTGCCAAAAAAGTCAGGGAAAAGTCAGGGAAAAGTCAGGGAATTGCCTCACTTGATCTAAGTGTATAGGACTCTCGGTGCGAGACTAGAGTTGACGCGTGGTATAGGTACCATGCGTCAAGTTACGTTAGAATAGCGCAATCCATCGTTCAAGCCGCACCGAAGTTGGCCTAGTGCTAGCCTTATTGTGTCAACAAGCAAAGGACGCTACACGTGTTCTGAACACGCGGTTCGCTTGTCCTGTTTTCAGCAGCTCTTCCAAGTTTGCAGGGTTTTCTGAACTCGTGATTAAGAGTAAGTGGTAATAATAGTTTTTTTCACATTATCACATGTTAAGACTATTATGTAATATTTCAGATATTTTTTGTTAAATGGGGAAACCCAAAAAGCAAACTTTTTTCAAGAAAGACTCGCTCGATGGGGGTTTGCACCCTGAATGGGCGTCTTGGCTCCAAGAGCATAGTGACAAATCGAAAGCGTTTTGCAAATTTTGCAGAACAACTATTGAACTGAGCAATTTGGGGAAACAAGCAATAATTAGTCATTCTAAAGGTGCAAAGCACCAAGGATTTGAAACGGCCAGAAAAACCTTGTCTGTTGAATCGTGCCTACAAAAGAAAAATTCTGCTGTTTCTTGCGGCGCCAGTTCAAATCCTGATGATTCTTGCTCAACAGCAGGATCTGGCCTTGTACCAGGAAATTCGAATACCACGGTAAAGTTGTGCATTATAAAAATCGAAAGTTGTGGGCACGAGTTTTAACCCTTCCTCGTAATACGACTGATTTTTAGGAGGCTGCTTTAATTCATACCAAAACCCAGCCCCGTTTTGTTTTGAAAGAGTCAGTTGCAAAAGCTGAGATTATTTGGGCTCTGAAGAGTGCCACCTCTCATCGATCGTTTTTGGCTGCATCAGATGATGCAGAAATATTCAGAGCAATGTTTTCTGATAGTGAAATCGCTCAGAAAATTTCCTGTGGGAAAACTAAAATGATGTACGTCATTTGTTAAGGGATTGCTCCGCATATAAAGGATTCTTTATTGAGGGTAAATATTGTAATATTGCAATATACAAATATACAATATACAAATTTTATTATTCACAATACCGTCTCATCTTCTTATGGACCCTTCGATCAAAAGAATGCGAGGATGTCGTAGTATGCTTTGATGAATCACTCAATTCGGTCGTCCAGAGAGGTCAGATGGATTTGTATGTTCGGTACTGGGACAAAGACCTGACACAGGTCCAAACCAGATACTTAAACTCGACTTTTCTCAGTCGAGCAAAAGCCACTGATCTATTGACGAAGTTCAAGGAAGGTGTCGCTGGTTTTGACATTGGAAAAATAATGAAGATCTCTATGGATGGCCCTAACGTAAACTGGAGCTTTTTGAAGCTTCTAAAAGTGAGTATTGAACGTTTTTCTCGTGTGATTCATTTCACATTGCTGCTTTAATTGCAGGCAGATTTGAATTCCACTGGGGATCCAGATCATCCTCGTCTTCTCGAATTAGGGTCGTGTGGACTTCACGTTGTCCATGGTTCATTGGTCACGGGGCATGGAGCTGCGGGGTGGAATTTGGGCGATGTTCTTTCAGCTGCTTATTTTCTGTTTAAAGACTCGTCAGCCAGAAGGTCTGAGTATACTCTGATCACTGGCTGTGAAATTTTTCCCCAAAAATACTGCCGAACGCGGTGGGCAGAGAACAAATGCGTTGCTTCAAGGTTTCTCACTATAATGAAACATATTCAGAAATATCTTGTCGAGTCTAAAACCAGTCGAAAGGAAACTCTGAGAGCAGCTGGAAAACCTTGACCAACGCTTTCCTCGATCCGTTCTTGAGGGCAAAGTTGGCTTTTTTTGTAAGTGTTGCGGATGATGTGGAAGATCGGTTCTTGGTCAAATTCCAAACTAGTAAACCGATGGCACCTTTTCTTTGGGAGAGTTTTCAAACAACCTTTAGGCTTTTGTATGAACGTTTTGTTGCTGGAGAGACGCTGAGAAGTTCAGATAATCTTGCCCTTATTGATCTTAGTGATGAGAAAAATTTCAAACTGATCAAACACATTGAATTAGGGTTTACAACCGAAAACGAACTTCGGAAGTTGCAGGTGGCTAAGAAAGAGAAGCTCTTGTTTCGGAAAAGCTGTTGCGATTTTCTTAAAGCCATGTGTCAGAAAATTACGGAAAGATCTCCCTTGAAGTATGGGCTGATTGCTGCAGTTTCATGCTTAGTGCCCTCGGAAGTTATGACTTCCAGTGGAACTTCTCTGAACGAAAAAATGCAAAACCTGCTGGAAATGTTCGCTCAAGATAATCGTGTTTGTCCGCTAGTAGCCGAGAGGTCGAAACGTCAGTTTAGTCGTCTCGTCCTTTTGGCCCGGAATGAACTTAAACCCGCTTTTCCGGAATTTAACGAAAAGAACGATAGATTGGACGTGTTTTACGAAAAAATTTTCTCAGAAGGGAACTCCCGTGGTGATTTTTGTGATTTTAGACAGGTTGTGATTAAAGTTCTGCTTCTAAGCCACGGGAATGCGTGTGTCGAGTCAGGTTTTCCAATTGATAAAGATATTTTAACGGATAACTTGCTCGAAAATACTCTCGTTAGTTTGCGTCTGGTCGAGAACTATGTCAGTTCAGTGGGTGGCCCGCTCAAAGTCCCAATTACAGGCGAGTTGCTGAAAAATGTTAGTTTAGCTTCTGGACGTTACAAGTTAGCTTTAGAAGACAAAAAAAAGAGGAGGAAAAGAGCAGCAAACTTAGTATTAAACGAAAACTAGTCCATGAACTCAAAGAGCTCAAGTCAAAAAAAGCCAAAGCTGATGTATTGGCGAAGCAAGAGATGAGAGATATTGAAAAGCAGTGCAAGGAGCTAGAAAGCCGCATTTCACTTTTGCACGAATAATTGAAAATGCTCCTTACACATTGTTCCTTTACAACATATCTTGCATTAATTGTTCTGTATTCGTTTTGTTTCTTTTTTTCTGTTCGCCACTTTTCACAAGAATACCAAGAATAAATTCACTTCCATTTATGGATATTGTGTACTATTTATTTATCATATACTTATTCCTGCAAATTCAATTCTTTTGATTGAGCGCGGTCATGGAAAAACCTAAATTTTGGTCATGGAAGTCAGGGAAAAGTCAGGGAATTTTATGGATTCTGAAAAGTGGCAAGCCTGGGGATAATACAGTGTAGCTCAGGTATTATCCTTTAAAAACAATTTTGTCAATCAGTTTCTATTACCGTTATAACAATAACTTCCTCTTGGCCATTGAAAGCGTGAAATGAAATACTTCGTACTTAGTTTGTCAGCGAGTGACCATTTGTGCGATACTTGTGGAAAGTCTTTCCCTAAGCGATCCAACTTGGAGCGTCATAAGAAGAACGTCCATGAAAGGTATAATCTGATTTCCTTTAATTATCTAATTTCTATAATCTTATTGTTTTTCTTAAGTTTGCATCTAGGAATCAAATGCCCAAAGAAAAGAGGGAAAAAAATATTTCTTACAATCAACAGGTAAAATAATGTTACACTCTGAAATTATCTTCTTGTGAATGCAAAATTCAACATTGTTTATTAGAAAACCGAAATGCCTGGAACGTCAGCGTAAGAAACGACAAGAACAAGCAGCTGCTCAAATACCTATTTCAGATGTACCAGAATCTGAACATTTTTCTGCTGCCGAAGCTTTGCTTTCGTTGAGGAAAATTCAACCATCACAACAAGCAAGTAGCAACTCCTACTCTGTTAACACAGACGAGACACCTCCTGCACAAAGCTACTCAGCTGTAAGTTCATCTTATCACACACATTTGAAACACGAAATATAAATTTTGTGTGTTCTGCTTTGCAGCCCAACATTACAAGTCCTGAAAAAGATGTTTCTGCTTGTTGTGCGTCTTCCCCCGACATGCTTTATTCTTTTTCCACGTCTCCCGGTATGAAGGGTGGTTCGTTTGATGTCAACGCAGTTATTTTGACGTCCACGCCCTTTAATCAGAAGGAGAAGTCTACTTCAAATATGCAATCGGCCAGGCGTTTGGTATTACTCTACTGTAATTTAATTTTAAACTAAATATAATGTGTGTAATTGAGTAGGAATTTACTTCTACTGCGGAGGAAGAAGCAAACGTTACGGTATGCAGTTGTGAGCGCAGTATGATTTTAGACCAGACGCTTCTGTGTTCGAAGTGCGCGTCGATGAAACCAAGCTGCTATCGTGACCATAAGAAGCTCCGCGGGGTCTGTGATAGGTGTGGGAGCTTTGCAAAGGGAGAAACGAGCCTTTTAAATGGTGAAACTAATTTTCTGGCAATGTAATAACAATAAGTTATACGATTTCTTTTGGGTTGCAGTGTCCGATGACGTCGATCCGCAAGCCCAAGAGCGGGAAAGTCCCAAATCTGAAGATGGGGCTTATTAGTGACGTGCCCGAGAATACACAGAACACTGTTTACGCTCAAATAGTCTTCAGTGCCGAGGTGGAAGAAGAACTTCAAACTGTCGGGCATGTCGACTCTGCAGAATTCTGTCGATTGGTAACACAACTCTAATTACACTTAGTTTAGGTTGTATCATTTTTTGTTTGTTTGTTTTGTTTTCATAGGTTCGCAGTTGGTTCGCAGCCAATGATTATCCTGGTGTGGCAGCGATAGAACCATGCCGTTATAAAATGGACCTTAAGAAGTACTTACTGGGGTTGCATGACTGCAAAACATTTCCCCCTCCTACGACCCACATCAAAGGAATACCAAGAGATACATGGGAGGCACTGATAGCAGGTGTAGACGCCGACTTGCTTCTGTACGGGTTATGTCGCCGAAGGACGTTCAACGTACGCGCTGTATCGAGCCAACCAGTCGAAACTTTGTTCAGTTGCCTCTCCAAGGTCTCAGGGACCACCAAAGGCGTCCCAAGTGCTGCAAATGTTAATTCTAGCATGGCCAAAGCAATTGGGTCCTACTTGGTTCGAACCGACTGTGAGAAGTATAAATACTCTTTTTTTTCTTTCAGTAATCCAGTCTTGTTTACAATGTTTTTCTTTCTTCTTGGGGGCTGGAGCACGCAGTGGACGAATGCGCCGTTCATTCCGGAAAGCATTTTAACTGAAGAAGTAGGATCTCTTCCTGCACCAGAGGACCCTCCACCGTACGTCAAGGATATTTCTATTCGGGTATAATTTCTATAGTACAGTATCAGAATTTTTGTATAATAGAGGCTCTCTTTGCAGAATCACTTATTCGATGCCTCCGCGCACGAGCCATCAAAACTAGGCCCAAGCCCCGCGGAATAAGTGATATGCATTCTGTGGCACGAGGTTCGTCAGGAATACGGAGGTTCCATGTACTGAACGAAGCCAGCGTCCCGCACGTCAGGGCAAATATCGACGACTCGGAGCTGTAGAATCCCCCCCCCCCCTCACCTTCCCCGATTCTATTAAAAAAAGGGGAAAAACAAGAAAGTAAAACAACAAAAAAAGAAAGAAAAAGAAATCTTAAGTCTGAGTTTATTACTTTTATACTTGACAAGCAATACATATTCTGAACAACCCGAAGCAGATACAACAACTGAGACTTTCCCAATCAATATTGTAATTAAAAAAGCTGGACTAATGACTGAGATAGAGACAAGAATCAGGAACAATCAAAATTTCATAAACACAAAATTACAACTCCTGAGGAGCAACTTGATTAATGCAGAGGTTAGATAGTAATACTTCCGACAATATCACATGGAAGATTTTTCTTGAATTTCCTTTGCAGGACAATTTCTGTGAACCCTTGAGAGTGTAACCTTTCCGCAGTGAGCACATACAAACTGTGCTCTATCACACTTAGGCATATGTACAACAGCATGTGCTTGTAACGAATCCTTACGATTGAAAGTTTTTTCACAAGTATCACAACGAAATAGCTTTGTCCTTCTCATGTACCTGAATAATATGCCTCTTTAGGTGTTTGGCATTGGTGAAACTTTTTCCACAGTTTTCGCAGCTGACGATATGATGAACTTGGTGTTGACTCACATGCTTCTTAAACGATTTGAGGCATTTGAAGCTTCTGTTACAAATTGAGCAAACATGCATTGGAGACATGTTACGTACTGTCTTCTGCTGATGTTCTCGTAATCCCCGCAAAGTCGGGAAGATTTTTTTACAGCAATGGCATTCTAGCTCGTGCAGATCCAAGTTATGCACTTTACTTTGGTGGTCGATGAGACGGTTGGACGAGGCGGTTATGAAGGCATAAATTCTCGCTGCTCCTGTTCGATGCAGAACAGCAGAATGCCGCTTTACAGAGAAGCTCGTACCAAAAGTCTTGTTGCATATGGTACATATTTTGGACGAGCTGTTAATGCGTAAAAGAAGAGACTTAGATTCAAAGTCAATGTTTAGATACTAGTGCATAACGCGCCCCTCTCAGTATTGAAAAAACGAACAAGTTTTTGACCATGATATGCTATACAACTTGTAGAGAAATGTTTCAGCTACCTAACCAGCTAGAAATTTCTCCATAAAACAGTGTAACAATTTAAAGGATTAATTAAAAACAAGAGCACTTACCTAGCCAGGTCCGCCATTTCACAAACAAAACAAGCGTAATCGATAATCGATAATTTTCGTTTGCTTCTCAAAATTTCAATTCGAACGCAATAAATATAAAACTTACCTTAAAATTCCTCATTTTTTCCTGAGAAAATATTCATATATTTTTCGCACAGTTTTCTGCAATTTTTTATTTTCAAAATTATTCGCATTTAAATCGATACACGGGGAACTGGTGTGCAACCGGCTCAGCCATTGGTTTGAAGCCGAGTGACGTCACAAAACACGGAGCCTTAGTTTTAATTTACCAAAGATTTAGATTTTCTTCATGAAGTTTTTGTTTCAGCTTTTTTTGTGGGGCTAGGTGACTCGCGTGTATGTATGAGGACCGATTGACGTAAAGGTTCTACGCGGAACAACTCTTGAGAAAAAATCTTCAAAAATTAGCAAAAACTAACAGCACGTAATTTAAATCTCTCTATCTCTGAGTGAAGGAAATTCCCTCAAAAGTGGAAGCACCGTTTCAGGTTTCAATTTTCTCTATAGATGGCGCTTTTTCCCCTTTTTCCCCTCGATTGAAAGATATTAGCTCCCGTTTTTTCCCCTTCGTGCTGGTATATAAAGTTACGCATCTAATTTTCATTGTTCCCTCTTCCCTTTTTTCCCCACTCCAAGCCGAACACGTCTAAATTTCCCTTTCCTCACTTCCCTTATTTTTCCCTTTCGAGACAAAATTTTCCCTTTCCGGGGAAATTCCCTGCAAAGTTGAAGCACTTCAACGAACCAGGGTTAAATATTGATTACACTTTATGTATCGATTCTAACTTCGAGTCCACGTATCGATTAATAATTTTATTTCAAAACTAATTCTGAATTTAAATTTGTTGTAATAATTTAATTAAATATTTAACAAATAACATGAAAATTTTCCGTTTAATTAGTAAACGAAATGAAACATTCAATTTACCAGCAGTACGATTCACGAAGCATAATTAGTTAATTACTATCATTCATCAACAGTTATAGATTTTGATATTGAGAAATTTATTGTTTATTCATTTATTGTGATATATTTCAGCTACTGAAATGTGTAATATCAGGTATTATTGCCCACAATGTGTTTGCAAACGCCGGATACGTGCAGCATCATTCCTTCAGGACACGAACGAGATTTTCCGTTTCCCCCAACGAAATTGTTATCGTATTCGTTAGTGGGAAATAATTTACTCGGCTTCAAACCAGGTATCAATCTCAATTGTCGATATACAGAAGAATCACGGATCTTTCGAAACCTATATTAATATCAGAATAAAATAAGCGTTTAATACTTTGTGAACAATACAGTGTTTCTACTTTATCAGGGGAAATCCCTGAAAAGGAAAGACTAGGTCTTAAAAAGGGAAAAATAAAGGAAAAGGGAAATCTGGAAGTACAGCTTTATAACCTAGAATAGAGGGGAGATAGGGGAAAAAGGGAAATTTCGAAGGACAGCTTCATATACTAGCATTATAGGTGGAAAAGGGGAAAATAAGGTAAAAGGGAAATTTACAAGTATATCTTTATATCGCAGCATGGAGAGGGAAAAAGGGGAAATTGATATTTTCAAGCGAAGGGGAAAGTAGGGAAAAGGGAAAACTGAAAGTGCAAATACTAAAATAGTTAATAAATTAGTTGACAAATGAATAAAGGAATGAATAAGTGGATGAATTAATACAATAAAATAATAAATATAACATAATAACCTGTTGTCGATCTGTAGATTCCCTGCTTGTATTTCCATAAGAAACTGCATAAAAACTATTAGTAGAAATAACTTTTTCAACGAAAACAATTTCTGTTGAATAATTCCAGACTTCATCTTTTCAGGACCCTGAAAATTTACCTTGTGAAGCCTTCAGCAGACAAGGGAATACTAAACCAGTGCCTCCAGTTTCAGTTTTCCATTTTCTCTTAAAGAGGGCAGGGTTTTCCCTTTCTTTTCCTTCCCTTGTAGATATCAAAGTATCCTTTTCCCCTCCATCCAGAATAACCAACAATACTTCTATATGTCCTCCCCCCCCCTTACTTTTCCTTTTTAAGATCCAGTTTTCCCTTTTTAAGGGAATTTCCCTGCGAAGCGGAAGCACTTATCCTAAACGCAAACTTTCGTCAAGCGGATGGGGAAAGGGGAAAACCTGCGGAAACAGCACTCTGAAATAAATTTATTGCACAATAATTAACTTTTTAAAATTCATTTTATTTACTAAATGTTTCGAATTGATTTGTTTTTTTTTTGTTTGCCTGTGCAGGAATTACAATGCCAAATAATATTGCTGCATTGACACTTTTTCCAATTCAAAAGATATTTAAATGCTACACACACGAAATAAATTATATAAAATTTATAATAATACAGTAACATTGCCGGAGGGGAGATGATTATAGTCTGAATTATTATAAAAGTTACTTTTAATAATTCAAATTTTTTCAGAATCGATTATTCAGAAAATCCTATATCGATTTGGTGGAATGCGAAAAAGTATCGATATGCATAGTAAAATATACCGTTCCATGCGTTCCAGGAACCGTTTCCAGATGGAATGGTAACGTAACGTTATGTGACTAGACCCAAACGGTAATTTTCTTCTTTCAACCAATGAATGATTTTTTTCCAGGATTTTTTTTTTCTTTTCTGCGAAGATGATTGGTTGGTTTTGGTAGGAGACCTTAGCACCAATAGGATGATTGTCTTCGAAAATCCGGAATTTTTCGATTGGATTGTCCCGTACGGATAAAGGGAAAATTTGATTGGAGGAGAATGATCCCAAGGTAACCGATTGCTTTGAACCAATAAACCGATTCCTGGAATCCTGACAGGATTTTTTTTTCTTCTTTTTTTTTGACGCAAAGTAGAAATCCTACACTTCCCTGTAAATAGAAAATAAAAATATCTTAATTTAATCATATTGTTTTTTGTTATAATAGATTAATTTAGATTTAATGTAAATAGTTTTATTCTTCTTTTAAAATTATTTTAATTTATTTCTCATAATTTCTAAATATTTTTATATTTTATTTTATCTTATTTATAATTATATATATATATATATTATTTCGCATGTTTTTATTGCAAGTTGGAACTTACGAAGCTTCCATAGAAGCATCGCTGAGGATTAGATCCTTCATCCGAATCAGATCCGCCCGGGAAGGTTTCGATCCATCGGCGCTGGACACTGTTATCTGCACCGAAGAGATCCCGTCACAGACCTAAAACAACAGAAAAATTAATAATATTAACAAATTTATAAATAATAGTAAAATGTTAAAAAAATTAAAAAAAAACTTGACAGCAAAATTGTTATAGATAAATAAAAATAAAATAATAATGAATTATTAATAATATAAAAATTTATTAAATGAGTATTAAAAAATCTATAAATAATAATATTAATAATATAAAAAATTAACAGTTTAATTAATTAATTTACAATTATTGATTTAATAGGAAATCTGATAATATACACATCACAGAACAAATTATTAAAGTTTAATTAATATAATGTTTGATTTAATATTGAATTTATGGAATTTGTTGAACCGTGTTTATATTTGGATATAGAATTATCAATAAATATATAAATAAAACATACTATTTCATGATAAGGAAATTAAAAAAATTCAGTATTAATTAACATTTTATTTAAAACTGAATTAACAAACCAAAAGATTGAAAATAACTAAAATATTTGAAAAAGTTATGAATAATAGTACAAATAATAATGATTATTTTACTCATCATTAAATAAAATATAAATTATGAATGAATTGTTTTGTATCATTAAATATTATTGTAATTTATAGCACAGGGCTACATCTATGATACCTCGGACACGTCAATGCGTAGATCGTTATTGAAAGGCATCTTGGAAGGGACGGGTAAGCAGCGCGGGGGAGGCGGAGGTGGTGGGGGTCTAGCGGGAGAAGCTTCAGTCAGCTGGACAACGTGCTGGCTCGGCTTGTCCTGGTAGAGCCGCACCTGGACGTTGGTCGCCTCCAGGGTCCCGATGTACGTGGACGAGACGTGCGGCTTGAGCGTCTCGCCGGGCTCTGCTTCATTGTCCTCAGCCTCGGACGCAGTGCTGAGGTGCAGGGACCCCGTGCTGCTGACGCCGCTGGAACTGAAGCTAAGCATCGAGTCCGTGTTGACCCCTGAAATCATCCCTGACCGTAAGAGGATGCGACTGCCTGATAAACTGGAACCGGCGGTCGTGCTGCCCGCTCCTCCAGGGATTGAACCCGCCTGCTGCCCGTAGTTCCATGAGAGGCGCTTGTGGATTGTGCTGTTGTTCCTGGCGTCTTGTTTCTGTAGATTTTTAAATGATTCAATCATTTAAACTATTGTATTTAATTTGTATTATTATATATTTTAAATATTATATATTATTATATATTATTATTACGTAAATTATTTATATTCCAAACAACAGACAGGTTTAACTTCACCTATTACTTAATACTACTACTACTACTACTACTACTACTACTTACTACTACTAACATATTATTTATTTGCTTAACTACTACTAACAACTACAACTTATTTAACACTTACTTGGTACTTACGCAGTTACTACGCTACTACCTACTACTGCTACTTAGTACTTATTTACTATCTAGTTACTTAGTTTCTCTACTACTGCTTTCGACAACTGATTACTTAGGACTTACTTTGTTACTTCGCCAGTACTTAGTATTTACGCGCTACTTATATACTTAGTTACTTCACTATCACTTAATACTACCACTACTACTACTACTACTACTACTACTACTGCTACTACTATTACTACTTACTTACTACTTACATGCTTTGTACTTACTCACTACTTACTTCATTACTACTTAGTACTACTACAAACTTAGTACATACCTACTACTTACTTCCTACCTCCTTACTTACTTCAGACACTACTACTTCAATAAATTCATTGTATACATACTTTTATGTCTTCAATAGCTCCAGCAGTATGGTATCTTCTACTATCCAGCCTATCGTTTCTCGCCAGTCTTTTAGCCAGAGCCGCGTTGAGCAGCTGACGATTTAAGTCATCCGCTTCCTGGTCCCCCAGTTCATCTTCAACCTCACTGACAGCCTCATTATAAACCTCTGTTTTCTCATTGGTCAAAATTCCAGGCGGCAGTTCAACATTAGCGTTTGTCGCTTCAACAATCGCCGGCTCCGACGCTGCGGTATCGACGATACCTCCAGCGGTACTGGCAATACGTCGCGTCTTGACCAGCGGCGGGTTCCTCGACTGCGGTACCGGCTGCGTACGCGTCAAGCCCCTCGGAGAAGGCGGTGGGTACGATACTCCTCTCTGCGCTAAACCTGAAGGCGATACTCTGCCTGTGGGTAGTAAGGTGGTGTTGCTGCTGCTCAGGCCTCCCTTGGTAGTGGTGGTAGAGGGTAGCGGTACCGGAACGGCTAGGGAGAGTAAGTTGGGTAGCGACTGGCCCTGATGTGAAGTGATTATGTGCGGGACTTGGACTGTCAGTGTGTTGGGAGTTGGGGAGAGTGAGTGAGACTGATGGTGGGGACGGCCGAGGATCGATCGCCTATAAGGGAAAGACAAGTGAACCATTATCGATATGAAGATAAATCGATTGGTAAGTCAAACTAAGACAGCAAAAGGCTAGAATGCTAAAGTAAGTCTTAATAACTAGTCATTACTGCTACTTTTACTATTGCGACTGCTCCCACTACTACTAATGTTGCTGTTAGTGTTGCTAGTACTACTACTGCTGTCATTCCTGTCGCTATTACTAATACTACTACTGCTACTACTGTTATTCTTGCTTCTGCTACTACTAATGTTACTACTACGACTACTATTGGTGCGACTCGCAATACTACTACCACCAGTACTAAGTAGCTTAGAAAACCTTCGTAGGAAATGACTAGCTAGTTTTTCTAGTTTTTAGTTAAATGACTACCGAATCTTTCTGACCAGTGCTGGGAGTAAATAGCAATAGTGACTAACGATATGTTTAACTAAAGGATTGTACTAGTTTTACTACTAGGTTTAGTAGCTTGCGATATAAGGACTATTATAATGGTAATTAGCAAGTTTCTATTAGTTCACTACTAGTTTTACGGTTCTAGTAGCATCTAAAAGTAGTTTTAACACATGTTTCATATGAACTAATTAAAAACTAGTTTCCTTGACTACTAAGGTAGCAAATAGTTAAACTATTAGCTAATTCAACACTTTCTAGACTAGCAAAATTTTATTAGTTCACTGCCAGTTTACGGTTCTAGTAGTAACTAAATGTAGTTATTAAGCACACCCTGTTATGAAATGACTAGAAATTAGTTTTACTACGTGCTTCACTACTTTTTAGTTTAGTAGTTCATACCTTTCAGGACGAGGTGAAGATACTAACGGCTTCATAGCTCCTCCGCCGATAGGAGTAGTTCCAGTAACCGTCGAAGTTCCTGCACTATCTTCCGACGAAGCACTGGAAGCTCTCTTCACTTCCGGGACTTCCGGATGAGGACTTCTAGCAGAAGCTGCCATTCCGGAAGTTTCGTTCATATCCACCGAGCCACTGTGCGAGTGAACCAGCGATGAACCGCGACTTCCCCGGCTCGAACCTCTCGGACTGCGGGCGACCAGAAGCGCCGAGGCCGGGAAGTCCATGTCGTCGTCCTCGTCACCCACGAAGAAGAGCGTATCCGCCTGGGCGGCTGCAGCGGCAAGCTTCGCCTCCCGGTAAAGATCCTGTGCCTTGCGGATGTTTTCCAGCCAGGCTTTGCTTTGCTTCACCTCAGGGGCGTGTAAGGAAAAAGCTGCGGATGCCGTACCCAGTTCGTTCAGGTAAACCAGACCAAGAGCCGCAGGATCTTTCGTTAGTTCGATCACTACGAGACGATCCACTAGGAAGGGAGGGCGAACCACACGGACCCTCTCTGCTTTGCGAGCCACCTTGATATTTAATTAATATTTATTAATATTTAAAACTGAATAAAAAAATATAAAAATTAAATATTAATTAATCTAGATTTAAGTTTTTAAATAAAACTGTTTAGCAAAAATTGAATAACCATTATTGCAAATATTAAAACAATATAAAAATATAATAGTTAAATCCAAGTAAAATTTGACTATAGCTGTAAACTATAGTGTGGCACTCTAATATTTTGCAACATAGTACGCAGTTTTACTATGGTGCACTATAGTAAACTTTTACTTGGGAAAGAATAATTAACATAATGAGAGGGTTATACCGGCTTGCAGATGAGAAGTATATCGGTGAAGAGAAAGCAGTGGACATCGATCTTGGACGACACCTGATCCCTGAGCTTGAGGTCTCCTTCGGTCAGCAGATGGCGTCTCTGATGCTCGGAGCAGCCAGGCATGGGGCGCGTCAAGTCAAGGTCACAGTGCGTCCGCAGCAGGCGCTCGATCTCCTCGTCCTTGGCGTCGACGGCGTCGTACGACTCGATCCGCGAGATGATCTCCCGCAGACGCTCCTGCTCGTGACGCTGCCGCAGCGCAGAGTTGACGTTACCCACAAAAGATTCGACGCCTTGAATCTATTTTTATCAAATATAGAATCAATAATAAATACTGTTCAGCTTAGTAATACAAATATAAAAACAAAATAGATATTAAGCAAAAATGGGTACCATATCGATGAGTGCAGTTTTATGGTTTTCGTCGTCGGTTTTCTTGTGTACGGCTTTGAGTAGCAGGGAATATTTGGTAAGGCGTTGCATAGGCTTCACAAGGATATCCATTAAGCGCAGCCGGTTACAGTCTCGTTGCGTTTCACACCACTGCAAACACAAAATATCAACGACAAATCGAATTACTCAATTATTATAATCAGACTCAATCCATAAACATCATACCATAATCTATAATTTACCTTGTTCCCTATAGTTATTTATATTTGATTGAAATTTTTATCATAATTCTGCGAATTCTCTATTAATTATGATTATTTATTTACGTGTTTAGTGTATTTAAAATTATTAACTAATTTATTAAATGCTTCATTTTTAACATTATATATTCATATCGTTTTTATTTATACTATAGTTTATTTGCTATTTATTTTCGATGTTTTTTTTGGTTTGTTAGTTGGCGTGTACCCCCGTGTGAAGTAGGCAAACTGAGACTTACAGCAAGGTACGCTTTGAATAGTTCATTATCGTGGTCCTTCTCCTTGCAGTACTGTTGACACTGCGTTTGTTCCAGGCAGTACTTGGTGTACGGATGAAACAGTTCGTCAAACTAACAAATCACACAAAAAATACAATAAATTAACAACATTCTCGCTTCTAGACTATCCAATCGGATTAGAGATCAACGAATCACGTGATCTCAAGTTTGAACCAGTAAGAAGTAACTGAAATTAAGTCATTAATATGCGCTGGGTTAATGCGTTACCTTAACGAAAGCTTCTCTCATGATGGTGGGATCAAGCGGGGCATGTGAAGTCCTGGCTTCCTTCAGCATGGGAAGGACATTCTCAGCCCAGAATTGTCGATTGGCCACGTAGATCTCTGGAATGTTGGAGAAGAGACGTTCCGTGTCTATTTCGTTGAGGATCTGAGCCACTTGGAGATTGCACAGGCACGCCATGAACAGCTGCAATGCAAAATTCAAACACTAAGTTCAAGTTTTTCATAAATTTTCAGAGGCTATTATGTTGCTAATGAAGAGGAGGAGGCAAGTAACATGTCAGGAGGAGTGTATGCTGTTCCAGTGGTCCTCCGCTGAACTAATATTGCCTTGTGCAACAGACAATATTGATTAGACCCTAGTGGGAGGGTGGGAGTCAAAGTGGTTTGAGTGTGGAGGAGGATGAGACAAAGAGAAGAGGAGTGATAAAACGTCCACTTCTTACGGCAGAAACAAACCAGCAGACGAGACCTGAAAACATCTGGGTCGTTTCTGTGACTCAGATGTTTGTTGGGGCGACAATGAAAACTCGTGTTGTCCAGGACATATCAAATACAAAAGCCGCACCACACACTGTTTTCAGCTTGTTACATTAAAAGCCCTTTCCAATCCATAAGTGAACTGTTCAAATCTATGTTTGCATACAATGTTTTAACATGGTTCTTACATCAGTGATGACTTTGAGGGTTCGCAAGTAGGCCAGTTCGGTTTGAACCAGTTCCCAGATAGCGTTCTGTTGCTGGCGTGTCCTCTCGGGTAGCGAAGCCCAGTCGGTGACAATTTGCTTCCAGTCCTCTTCTAGTTTGTAAAGACCTTCCTCATCGTTTTCGTCGCCGTATTCCTCGGTCTCGAAACTCAAGAGGTAAGGCAGTCGCGGGATTCCGTGCCGACTGTACTCGTTCAACTGCTCTACCAGGCTATCCATCTTCGTATCCTGCCGAAGCGATTGAAAACAAATTACGATGGATTAGCTTTTTTTCTCGCACTCCATTCACTGTAAGCCATGAAAAGTGATAACAGTTAACTCTATGATAACTTGAGAAAAGTGGATTACAGTGAAGTCTTAAAAAAATTTTCTAAACGGATTTGGGACTTGAGTGGAATCACCTCGCAAATTGTGGCAAAGCGAGCAGAGACAAACGTGGGGACTACAGCGTTTTAATATCTATTCAAATGGCGGAGACCGCACATCTTGGACTATAATCTGCACCACCACTGATTAATATGGCAGCAATCCAGACCAAAACTTGGGACCCAAGTTTCTCGTTTAAACGGTTCAGGATAATACCCTGGCATTCATGACAAACACAGGCAAACAGATGCTAAGTGAGATGAAACAAGAGATAAAGTCCCAACTTGCGATCTTTATATTCAGGACGTTTTTCAGGGGTCGTTTCAGGACCCTTACCTTGTAGCTGCTGCTGAAGAGCCCACTCCACCTAGTGGACGTTTTCGATCCCTTGGACTTGAGGCTTCCCTCGTGGGAAGCTGCGGAAGCGTGGGGCAGTGTGTAGGAATGATTAGCCAAGCCTGGAGAAGTTGCCAGCAAATCAGCTGACGACGTGGGATCTTCCGTGCTGGCGGCGCCGCTTAATACTCGACTGCTTTTCCCACTGCGGTAACTCTGTGAAGGGAGAAAAAAATTTATACAGAAAAATGAGACACGCTTCTGTTAACACAAAAGAAGGTTGTTCACCAGCGATTCCAAGATTCAAGAATCAAGCATCTAAGATTCATCAAACAGAAGCTTCCGTAGTTATAATTTTAACAATTCACACAAAGATTTGCAATTGCTGTTAACTTATTACCATAGCTATTACGTAGCATTAGAAATGAATGATAATATAAGTAAGCCTACCCCGGAGCCTTTCCTCGAGGACTGTTGTTGTAGGACGGGCCTTCCAGGCAAACTGCGAATAGGACTCTTCACGTCATCTTTTACTATATACAAATAAAATCAATTTTAATAACATAATTTAATATATTTATAATATATATCAATAACTAATCAACTATAAAACTAGTTTAAGTCGAATCAGTATTGTATATAAGAATTAATGTATCAGTAATTGTTCCATATCTTGTTATTCAATCTGGTGTTTGCATGAGAGGTGAACCTTTGATTCTGAGGTGTTTGCCGCCCAGCCAGAATGTTTCAGTTGTTGTCAACGACAGCGGCGTTTTTGAAGAGTCCAGGTAGACGTGAACGGCGTTTAAATCAATCCCACGCCTCTCGCAAACTGTTGCCAATGCCTCCCTACACAATAAAAAACAAACACAGAAACAAATAGAAACATAAATCACGCCGAAAAAATCGATAGAAACAAACTACTATGAAAGATAAATGCCTACTTAAATAGATTTCAAACTTTTGACAAACACGTGAAGGTTTACATAAACACGAGGCGTCGGTTCATAGAGTCTAAACAAATGAAGATCGTTTTGTGAAGGAGAGGACGCAGGGAAGTCTTTAGGTTCAAGATGGCGAGAGACGGGGGCCTATTTCAGCTGGGTTGGTTTATAAACGCCATGGAGAAAAATGAAAATCGATAGAAAGGCTTCGTGATCAGCAAGTAAATGCCTTCAGGATTTCAAAAGCGCCCAAAGAAGGTCAGGCAGCACACACACACAGACCAGAAAAATACAAGGGGGAAAAAAGGGAAACACATTCAATCAAGCCAGAGACCAATCATCTTTCCTGTTATCGAACGTTATCGTCCCGCAAGTTTCAATAAAGCCGTGTCGGAACCGATAGATTAAAAACCAGGTTGGGGATATAAGATCTTTCAGGGGTTCTCGACTCGGTGGAAAGAGATCTCGAGTTGCCTTCAGCGCCCCCCTTCTCTCAGCGTGTACCGAGGCCATTTGGCCACATCTGGGGCGTCTTTTGAGGCAGCCTTTTCTTTTTGCCATGCTTTTATCTTATTTCTTCTCAGGGGCACCTCGGGTTTCCTTGGTTTCTAATAGTAAAGCGGCCGAGAGAAGACAAGGCAATGCTCATCGATCAGGGTTAGCAAAAGATCTCAACCCAACCCACTAAAAGGGGTCCGCTAGTCCCTGCTTCGCTTTTGATTATGCCAATTATCGCATCGGTCTCTGTTATCATCATTTCACCGCAGTTATCGCAAAGTTGCGGTTAGTGAGAACCAATCAAAAGCTATCAACGTGATACTTCGGTAGCCAATAGAAGAACAGAGAAAATCAAGGATGAAAATAATGTACACGAATACTGACCGTAAAGTTGTCCCTTTCGATGCAGCGACGAATTCTTCAGGGCCGGGATCGTCAAGACAATCGAAACTGACGCTGAAGTATTCCGAGCTGGTAATCTGTAAAAATCGAAGTATCGATATAATAGGAAATATCAAGCGGTCTATCGATACCCAGAGGGATTCCATAACAAGATCCTTGCTGAGATGAGCTTAAAAATCGATTTCGGGACTGGTTGTATGGTAATCTGATTAGGTCACCCGTTATCAGACTCTTCTCAGTTCATCGCTGATTGCTTTCTCATCTTCTGCGCCAAGGCATAAGGGGATACCGAGTCTTTTTCATCGTAAGTGTTACAACACAATCCTCCCACAAACCCTTACTAATCAAATCCCTTTCCATCTCCTTGCCAGATTACGCCTTACACCTTCCTCGCTCCCACCAAGTATATAGAACAAAAGCAAACCCCGCTCATATTTTCTTTTATAAACACTCTTTGTGTTTCCCCTTATCTTCTTTCTCATCCCCGTAACGAAGAGAGGATCTGTCAAAAAGGAAACACAAGCCACCGTCCACACCCGCATTGTATGGTGAAACCCTATCTTCAGGTTCTCGCCCACGGTTTTATCAGGTACTTAATCCACTGCTGTCCTCGTGATCCCATTTTTAATCTTTGTCCACATTCCCTATTTTACTAATGACCAAAGATCGTATCCAGACCTTGTAGAGGTTGGAAAGCCTTCTCCTCCTGAGGGCAGGATCGGATCCCGCTGCAACGGAGGCTCCTGCAGGTGTGGATATTGTGGGGACAGCGAGTCGATCCTGAGATCCTGCCACTCCCGCTGTCGTATCCGGCTCGGAACGGCTATCCCCATCCTCTCCACGCTGAGACAGCATGGCTGAATCTAGGGCGTCGATATGCGTTAAACTCTTCGATCGACCCTAAATAGTTAAAATATCGTTTTAGTATCCCATATGTTACAAAAAGATGAGGGTGTGATCCTATTCGTTGCACGAACATAACATACAAGGCTGGACCGTTTATAGACCGGGCGTTATCACAATGAAGGTGGGATTGTACGGGTGTACCATTTTTTTATTACGTATGATTCACGGTTTTATGATGCCTTTAAAGGTTCGACTTCTTTCACCACATATTCCTTGGGGGATCTTTAACTACTTTACGAGGCTTAGTCCAAACACTAACAGAAGCCTTTTAGCGTGCGGAAAAATGACAAGAGTCGAGTCTCGCTTTCCAGCAATAAAAACACATAAAATATTTTCAACACATTTTTTGAAAGAGAGAATAGCCTCCTCTTACTTATTCAATGCAAGTTACGTTTTTCTACAATAAAATTGTTTACTTTCATTTGGCTTCAAGAAAAAGATTTACAGTTTGTCATGCTTCTCAGGAGACACTCCTACTTTGTGGATGTCACTTTTTCGTAGATCATTTGCCTTTTCCTGCAAACAGAAAAGCTCCGAATGGAACGGAACTATTCAAAAACACTCACTGAACAAATGCAAGTACGGAGAGTAACTGCAGCCTTCCTGAGATGTTTTTTCTTTTACCCCAGATAGTTGTTTTACGTACTCGTCGATCAATCTCCAGGCATTGTAAACAATGGATCCATTTATTTTATGTCCCATAAGAGGCCTTACGTATTCGTTAAGAAAGGAGTCTTCCGTCATCGTATACTACGGGGAAACATAAGAACCAAACAATCCAGCTATTAGTAACGTATCTAAATTTCTACACAATAGCTTCACAATTTATTTGATTATTTTCGAGAGGATATCTCCAAATTTACGATATGCGCAATCGCACTACAGCCCCCGCATGTGGTGGTGAGAGGGGGTGCCAGAACGTGGATGAAACTTTCACTGGATCGTTTAGAAAGACAATAGCTGAAGTTCGTAGGTGGTACAAACGTAGACAAACAAAATGCCAGATAAGCGTCATATCAACTACGTCGAAGAGTAAGGAGCCCAAGACTGCATTTCTGATGGACTCTTTGTATATCCGTGGGCGAACATCTCTCCACGGAATTTCGGTAGAAAATACCGTGCCAAAGATGAGAAATTCTGTATCATTGGGATACGGTGAAAAGAATCCTGTAACAAGTATTTCCTTTCACCCACAACCCCATTATGACAGGATCCTGAGCCTTCATTGATTCCTCCGGGATTCTCAAGCGACTCCAGGTGAACAAGGCTTGGAATACAGATAAAAAATACTACCATGCTCACGCGCAACAAGAAACTGTATATATTTATTGAATCCTTTCGCTATCTCAGCGTGAAAGAAATTCTGCAAGGTGTTCCGCATGCAAGAATCCTGAACCCTTGAATCAGTCATGAAGTTTTCCGCATGTTGAATACCAAGGTAACCTCCAAAATTTCTTTGGAAATCTCAAGACCTTCGCTGATGTGCATACCTCTTAACTTTACCTGCCAGTATTTTCTTCCTCTCGCGTGAATTATCATTTGAAGCTATGCATGTGGAAGAAACAGACGAAAACAGTAGCAAGCGTGAGTGACATATCTGAAAGTAACACCACGACGTATGGACCCACTTCAAACGCCTGGCGAACAAACAACATCGTATAACCGAGCAAATAAAACCGGCTCGCGCTATTAGCATACTAATGAATTCACCCAAATCGTGTCAACAAGACTTTTCTCTCTACATCTTATAGTGCAACTGCGCGCGTCAGCAGTAAACACCCAACGTCCCTGGAAACCTAACGCGATCAGCAGAATCTTTGACCCCGGCCTGCGGACTCGGGGGGAAAAACAGCCCTTGAAAATTTGGTTCTCCTCGTAGTTCACTAAACAATTATACATCGCGAAACTCGTATACTCCCGTCAAATCGAGCCGTGCTGTGCACCATTATCACCCTCGGGAAGAAATGCGGCGTTCAAGCGACAAACGGTCCAAGTGGCTGATAGATCCCTAAGGTACGCAAAACGTCTTAGGAGTATCGAGTTTTGCATACCTGAATCCTGGCCGCTGGAGGAGTTACTAAAAGGAAAAGTTTCATTGTCGAGCGGAGAAAGTCATCCGTTTGATTGTGTGGAGTCACGGTCCCAGAACTGGCACTACCGCCTCTACCAAGCGGTGTTGTCGGAGTTGTCACTCGACTGACGGGACTGGGAGGCGACCAAAATAAGCCGGTGGGTAGCAAAAGCTCGGGGGTTAATCGGCCAAGAGCGTTTTTAGTATCTTCACGCGACTTCTTGCTACCCATGTCTGTTGTCCGTAGCACTTTAGCAGAATGGCAAGTTGGTACGTAAGAAAGAGTGAAAAAAGTGTTTTTGTATATCTATTTCCGTTCTCTGTTTGAGTCAGCAGAAAAATTCGCAGCTGGGTGTAAGTCACACGCTGCCCCTAACCATCAAAAGCAATTTACTCCCTGCCAAATGTTCACTTTCAGCCTTTAGGGCACGAACACGCGGGTATGCTTTTCAAAAAAGAATGAGCATGAAGGGTTTAGACTAGTCCAGCCTTTTTTCTTCCACCCCCTTCTACACAAACTGAGGACCCACTTGGTTCCGACACCAGTGGCTTACTGAAGCAAGAGGATCTGCAGGCCATCGAAATGGCCCTTCTTGACACGGGATCATGCGCACTGAGACTTAGCGGGATACGTAATTCATAAAAATTTGCCTCTCTCAGACTTCCTCCACGCCGGTCTTTCTGTCGCTTCGGTCCGTCTCTTTTCAACTTTTCGCTTTCAGTTCTTTAGAGTTCCCTTGTATGGCTTCTAATTTGATCAAGTCGACTTGACGTTGCTCTCCTTTGCTGGCCCCTCAAGGCTACTAGCCTCGGAGCTTTCTGTTAGCCCGCCAAACAACTTTGCTGACTCCTTGAATGGTTTTCTTTGCAAAGAATCCGCGAAACACTGCACATATTCTGGGAGCTTCCTCATTCCTCACGTAAAATTCCAATGTAATTTTTTGCTTGGTACGTAATAAGCTTTCTCAGGATCCTGGGGGAGATGTCAGGAAGTGAACCTGTTTTCAGGGCCGGCTTTATGGAACGAAATGAATATTCTATGGCCATGTCTTGAAGTCGGGCCAGACGACTAGTAAAGCACATCGAGCCATGAGAAGCGAGACGCCGAGAGCATCGGAACATGTCTGATGGGGGAGATTTTTTTTAAACAAAGCTCATATTTAAGGCATTCAGTTGAGGGGACTGGGTTACCAGTTTCATAGAGACTTAATGTCAAGACGCATCGATTCTTGGTGAATTATAGAGAGGACGATAACAATTCTCATATAGTGTGGGAGCATGGAATTTTTAAAACAACGCAGGCTTTTTTTTCGAACATTAATGACAAACACTAGTTTAATTATAAATAACTAGTTAAATTTTCATGAAGGGTTGCAGTAATGTTTTTTATAATGTACCATTTCTTAAACTGTTTTGTAAGGATGTACTTACATCTGTCTTATGACGGTAACAAGCTTTTCTTCGTTTTAGTTTTGTCGCTTTTCGTTGTTCGGGTCGTTTGACACTAAAATATTGAAACCGATTTCGTTAGAGGTAATACTGTCACGCGATTCTATTGACATCGTTTTACCTCTTTGCTGCGGGGATGCCTTCGTCGTGGTGCTCCAAATCATCGGCATCAGACAGACAGTTGATAGCCGGAAGAGAGACTGCTGCTGCAACCTGACGGTTGAAACCTGAAACAGACACACCATTTTACCTCAAAACTGAAATTTTCCCTTTTTTCTTTCCTTTTACTGATTGTTGTCGTGACGGAATAATTTGGCTCCAGGCCGAGAAATAATTTACCTCATTTTTTAATGAAAATTGATACGAGTCGTGATAACTTTTTATATAATACCGCCAGATAAATGGGTCGTTTACTTTTTTTATCTTCCAAGGTTTCTTAAAGGACTAATATTACCATTATTCATTCTTAGGAATCCCTTAAAGTTTGTTTAAAATGTATTCTTAGGTGTTGCAAATTCATTTTTAGCACAAGTAGGTTGGATAAATACAGTTACTAAGCCCAACAAAACTGTGGAATTTATAAAAATACTTGCTAAAATTTCCTCTTAAAATAACTGAAATTGGAAAGTTTACATTCAATCTTTCGGAAACGATGAATATAAATTCTCGTTCGTGTTTAGAAACTTTCAAAATTTTCTTACGGTGTCTTGAAGATGGTGATGCTTAAATGGGAGGTACTTTACCTAAATTTGTGGCCCCAGCTATTTCCTCCTGGAAAATGTTCTCGTTTTCATATTCTCCCGGAGAGGTCCAAGCAGAAGACAGATCCTATTGAAACACAGCAAAAGTTCAGGATATCATTTTGAAAGCTATAGAGAGCACGAAAATTGTTCATGTATCATAAAATTTGGGACGGGACAGTCGCGGGTGAACTTGTTTTGAATGAGGTGCAATTCGTTCCCAAGAGTGGCTCTCAAGAAGACCTTCTAGTAGTATGAGAAAACTGCTCAACAATGAGATTGTCTCCAGTTTAAGAGCCTCTGAGGAAAAGGAGTTCATCAGTATTTCCCATACTGCTGTTGTACACACACTTTTATGGGTAACAAGTCCCCTGTTGGCAAGTTGTAAGATCTTTGGAATAGGTAGCAAGAGGGTGGGAAATTGCTCGAAAAGGGCGGGCACGTAAGAAAAAAAGATAACCTTTATATCCCAGTATTACCATGCCCCACAAGTAATAATGATATAGCATGTACAACTCGGGTTCAAAATGCGTAAGGTCAGATTGTATCCCACAAAGTTCACTGCTCCAATAATGCTGTGGTAACTAAACCAAAAGATTTACATATAATAACACATAAGCATTCGTGATAACCATCATTTTCCTACGTTCAGTTTAACGTACTTAGTTCCTACACTTAATGAAGGTTCATTTGCCAAGTTCTTGATTTGCTATCTTTTGATTATAGTATGTTTCTTATTTGAGCATTTTCATAAATAACCAAAATAAAAAAAATCATGGAAAAAACATTCGACTTTCTAACGGAAACGTCATTCTTGTTTGAAAGAATGTAAGGGAAAAAATGAAAGGACACTTGAAACTGCAATTGAATACCTTCTGTGAATCTGAGTGATCTTTGTAGAAAGTTGGTGGGAAAGCAGGAAAATTACGTAAAGTCAAGGGTATAGAGAATTTGAACATGAATGTATCTCTACAACATTGCGTGAGTGAGTGGTCACACAAAGTAATGGATTTGAGCCATAAAATTGTATCACTACTTCGTACTAAAAGTACTGAAGTCAAAGAAAAAAAATGCAAACAACACAGCAGCGTAATGCAGTCGATAACCGTAAAGATCAACGTAACTGTAAAACGTGGGATCTATCACTTTTAGGTGCTTTCGAACGCTAGCCTTAAAGAATGTGACAACGCCGGTAGACTTTGTCATTTTACTGATCATGGAGTATTAGTTTCAGCGCAATATGTCCGTCCCAAGAAAAATGTTAACGTTTCCTATCGATTTGCAATTAGGAAAAGCCTATCAGAAGCGCCAAACGGTTTGAACAAATCAATAGGTCAATCTCTGTAGAGGCCATGACATCCTCTCGTTCCCTGTTTACTCTATTCATAGTATGTTTTCATAACTAAAATATATCTGCACATGTAAGTACGACTAGTTATTGAAGAGTTGTTATTTATTTTTCTCAAGTATACAAACCGTAATATCAAGTATGTCACCACTTTCCTCGCAGTGGACCACTAGGATCTGAGGCACTAAGGGCCATGTGTTGTCCATCGAGCAGCACCTTTCCATGGTGTCACTTGATGTCTAGTCAAACATTCATTTGAAATGCACACAAACAAATTAACGTAGGGAAGTACATCAAATTCTGGAGCGAAATGAAATCCCATATATAGAACCACAAGCAACGCAGCAGAGTTGTTTTCTATCCAGCCTCTGTATGTCAACTGCGGTTGCCTCATGCCAACTTGGAGGAAAAGCCCCTTGGTTAGCAGAGGGTTCGCAACAACTATTACTCGCAGTGAAATGCCCTCAAGACACCGACCCCACAGCTTACTTGAATCTAGATTACTATAGCTCGATTCAAATCAACAACTTGCTATTACGTGGTTAAGATGTTTTTTTTTTAACGTTCCTGAAGGAAAAGCGAAAAGACAATTGAGCAACTAAATAGTTCCACGCGAGTGCACACGTACGGCCATACACTGGACGCATGCTATGATTGCCCAGTTTTTTCCTTGTGACTTTCCAAGGTGTGGTACTAATTAAGTCCGGGTGTCTGGGTTCCCCAATCCATTTAATTTTTTTATATTCTTTATTATACCGTTTCTACAGTTCCTTTTACTAATGACCTGGCTACATTACTCAGCATTTTTTAAATAATAGTTTCTAACGTATGCGAGCATTTCCCATTGGAGACCACAGCAACGGTATCGATAAGTTCGCGGTTTTCTCCGAACTAATGAATCCAGTCAAAATTTACATCTTCTTGAACTTCCCGCAGGTTCCACGGCGTCACAGTGTTGTACATACTGCCTGGTTTCTCTAGTTTAAGACGACTATTTAAACGGTAAAACAGGGTATGTTTGACTGTCACTACAAGGACTCATATTAGACCAAGCGCATAATGCCAACGGGATTAAGCTTCCACAGAAAAAAAAAACGTAAATCGTAAGCCTTGGACAGTTATATAGATAGAACAGATCCATCAATACTTCGTGTTATTATTTGCCGAGGCAGAAGGCTCCCCTGGAGGTTCCTATCTCGACCACTGCTTCCAGCGGTTGTTAATATCTACGGCTCCAGATACCGTAATTAAAAAAAAAAAAAAAAAAAATGAGATCGCGACTGCCTTCTTCACTCATATCCAGGACTGAGGCCAGAGGTTATTTCACTTATTTTTATACACTTTCATCAGCAGGTCAGCAGAACAAAGCTCATTTTCCCACTAAAGAAAGGCCGTGAAATATCTCGGTGGCTGCCATTTAAGATTCGTCAAGAGAAAGAGACGCTCAGCTCCCGATCGCTAAACGGTGCAGTCCTTATAATGAACAAGATACCTCAGTAGCAAGTTCATTAAATCTGTATACTAATGCAAATGATTTTTACTTTACGTTTAAAGCAGTTGTAGAACTTCAGTACAGTAGCATTCAACGGAATTCTTTCATAAATACTACAATAGATCTTTTGTCCCGGACAAAGGCCTTCCTAATCCTTCCCAAGATCCTTCAGGATATTCTGGGAGATCTCTGAAGAACGCTCTACAAAACAGCTGCTAAAGCAGGTCACCCCCTTACAGGGGTCAATCCAAATATGATCAATAAAAATTCTAACAGACAAGTTTCTTTTCGTTGGTCAACTTGAACGCTAATACGGCAAAATTACCTCTAGGAAAAGTTATGAGCGATAAAGGAGCCCATGGATGTATAACGATTAAGGATGATTCTCAGGTCTGGACTTAAAGGCCTTAGTATTAGTATTCCATTAAACAGGAATCAGTGTTTGATACGGTGCTTTTTTAGTCAGAAACTTCATAAACCGTTTTGAATCTTTTCCATATTACAGTGTCGCGGATGGTGATCCTTTGGGGAGTAAGCAAAAGGACGTCGTAAATCGTGGAATTTTCATTTGAGCTGGGGAGGAATATGTTTCTCATCGAAAAGGGAGATCCCTAAAGTCAACTTGGAGAAGAGCTGACGTGGTTGGAAAAAAAGGTTTCCCCTACAGACAAGACACAGCCAAATCCTTGAAAATGATGTGTGCCTTCAGCTTTCGTTTCTTTCTCACACAAACGTCTCTGCCCTCATGCATCAATAGATTCTCCGAAGATACGTAAACCCCAGGGTCTCTTAACCTTCGGCATGACAGCCCGGGACTCTTCACACTTTTGCTACCAGCAACCAAAACTCACCTACCAGCATGCAGCCTTGGGACATTGGATAAAGTATCTAGCCCCTCTTGACTGGCAGCAGGCTGGCTTTTCCAAGATATTAGCTTCCATAGAAGAGACTTTCTGCAGCGTATTTGAAAAGAAAGAAAGGGAGAAGAAAGAGTATGTTACAATTTTAGAAGCCTCCTCCGAATTAAAAGCATTCTTTACGAAGACCCGGAAAGAAAAAGCTCCGCTTACAAAAGCCCATACAAACTGACTCTTCTGGATCAGCTAATTAAATTAATTCACAACAAGAGAAAAATAGAGGTAAGCGGATTTCTAAAACTACAGAGGGGAAAAGACTGAGCTATAAATGGAACTCGCAACATCATTATGCGATACACTAGACGGTAGTATCTAAATCGATTCACTAATTATGATACGAATAATTTACACAACAAATTCAAACAAACTAATCTGAACTATGATACCGTTTACAATCATAACGAATTTCCTTTCTCTTACCTGACACACCTATTTATATACTTCAGAGTATCACCATTTTACCAGAAAAATGAAGCGAAAAATACAAAAGCTGACTGCAGTGGTCCATTGTACTATTTCCTAAGAGCTTATCGGTAAAATGAGAAAGTATTGTTAGCAAAACAACAAATTTGAGTAATATATAAACTTTTAATCCCAAGGCTTCCGACTATTTGCCCGCATTAAGCGACAATGAGGCTTTTTGTACTAATCAAATATATATTCCCCTTAAGCCTTGATTTAAGACTAGAAGGTTGCTTTTTCCACATTCGAGGTTTGTGGGGGGGGGGGCTCGTTTATCAAACAAAAACTAGAATTAATATACGACCACTAGCTTTCATTTGATGTGCTGCGCGTATACGCTATAGTTTACTGGAAAACCACGAAAACAATTTTTTACACCCTGTAATATTCTATAACGATAGGGCATGTAATGCTTCTATAATCCGGTCGAGTTCAGCACTAATTGAGCCATAAATTCGCACACTATCTTCTATACTAATGCCAAGCTATCTTTCAATTACGTCAGCGGTTTTACGAACCTTATTTATGGTGGCAAACCTAACACTTCCATGCAAACTTCCTAGTAAGGCAACAGTTATGAACCATGTTTCCTTTTCATTACTGCTCCATAATTTCTTCTTCTGGACTGGCCAGCTGAGTACACTATATTTGCTCAAGGTGGAGTACTATCGAACCCACGCATTTCTCCATAACGAGATGTTTTGTGAAATACTGAAACCTACGTCATTAAACAAGTATATCTTAGACCCTCAAGTTTTTTTTAAATTTCTTTCGAGGAAGAAATGTATCCGTGTTTTTATCTTATTGAACGAATTCTGAACACATTCCCTCAGCTCTCGAACGCTGACATTTAATTACAGACTGCTCAGACCGTGCTTCTAGAAAGATGCGAGCAATTTTACATACCCTCGAAAACAAGAGGTTCCACATTTGAACACGGCTGTATCAAGAATCGCAGTGTAGGACTAGAAACTACTTTTTTAAAGCTGCTGCAAGCCTTTTTCTAAGTCAGAAGGTGTTCAAATAATCTTATTATGGCAAACTACAAAAGCTTAACAGGAGCGTAACACCAAGGTGAAAATATATAGTTCAAGGATAGAGAGCAAAAAGTTTAGCAAAGAGCATTCTCAAAAGACAGCCACTTCAGAATAAATGTCGAGAGAAAACTTGCTACTTCGCTCACATTAAATGATGGCACAAAGCGCAAATTTTACTCCCAAGAACATGCAGTACATACAACCATAAACTTTCTACGGTTAAAACAATTCGCCCAATGGATTGTACTATTCTATGAAGAGTTCCTGAAGTGTTAGACCACTGCTGAAGTCTGTTAACTCTAGCCTGGAACATAAATCAGATAGTAGTCTCCCTAACTCCATGTAAAAATGCGGGTTTTGATGAAGGAATGTTCTTATATGATTCAGGTCAGTTCCGACTAAAAGGATATAATACCCAAAGGTACGTACTAGCGGCGAAGAACGTAAAAAATGGCAAAGAACAAAGTTAATAAGTCATTTTGGAGGCTATTTCCAGATACCTCACCCGGGACTCTTCCGATACCCACTGGTATCGCAGTGCTATATAAGCCTGGTTCTCGTTAATTGATATGACGTCAATCCTTGGCCCACAAAAGGTTCAGAGTAACGATCGCACCTAACGTAACCCTTGCAACAATCGAATAGTCTTTTGTTCACAGCTAAAATGAGGACTCCCGGCAGTTTACCAAGAAACACCATTTTTTAAGTTTAGCACCAGGTTAAGAGACATACCTCGTAACGATGACTGGGCGTGAAGAGCGTATGGAAAATGAAATGAGGCGTGGTGTGAGAGCCTCCACCGGGATTATGGGAAAAGGGATTGGGATTAGAACGATTAGTTTTAGGGACTGTTACGGGATCTAAAGGTAAAAATCGCGTCAAAGCTGCGTTCCAGTTACGGATTCTCTCCTTCAAGTGCTTACCTGGAACAGAAAATTAAGACGGTTAGTTTTAAGTTACCGTTTTTGAAAATCAGCCAAGACGATCAATACGACCTATCGATTGATTACTAGCAGCTTGCAATATTTTTTCTTATTTACGGATCCTTGGCACGCTATTCTGGTATTACGAAGTTTCGTGCACAACCTTGATATATTTCTTTTATCCAAGCAAACCCACTTTTTTTAATTCTTGCATTTGCCAACGATGCTATTTGCTACGCGTCGCAGTAACATAATTTGCTGGATTAATTTTCGATCAATAGTTTTTAAATCGAACAACAGGAACGTGGTTATTTTTGCCCGCACACTTTTCTTCTAAAGCGTAAAACCCGTGGTGTGTACGACCCAAAATTGCGGCCCTGATTAGCACAGCATGGCACTGCTTTAATTTGACCTTCAGCATGAAAAGTAAAGGGGCCTTCAAGAAGAAAGCTTCTTAAAGCAGCAACAGTTTCGAAAGAATAGGATAAATTTTATTTACAGCCACAAAATGTCGTTGAACGAAAGAAGCTGAAACAAAGACAAAGCAAACGCCATTCATATGAAGCTTTTAATGATACATACTGATAATCAAGGTAAAACTTCAGTATCTGACTTGCGGCAGGACCATGAAAAGGACGCACACCATAAATAATCATTACATGCTGTCTACTTCTTCGTACATCAGGAGAGGATATAATCGTGAAATCTCCATGTTCGTACGCATTGGTAAAAATAATGTGCAGTAATACAGCGAGATTTAGTGTGTATAACAAAATGCTTGGCAGAGTTAAATTCTCTTATAACTCCGCACCAACCCGATCGATGTACAATTTCATGGGTCATGACCGTACCGTCTCCTCACCTAAAGGTAATAGTGGTCACTAAAGGAAATCGAAACTAGTCGCCAGTTTGCTTGGTAATTAACTATCTACTGTAATTAACCCCGTGTTATGAAGGAGTACGACGAATGAGAGGGTCCTTAATCATTACTTTGTACTACTTGAAAGGTGAAAGAGAGATGGTACAATCTACTTCTAAAAAAGGACCAGAAACTGGGGTCCAGACATTGAACAGTCAATACATTTACATGCTGCCAAGGAATGTCTATTGATTTCGTAAACACCCGCGAAAATCCATAGGATATCTACGACGTTTTTTCGTGTGCGGGGACTCCTTTCATTTTCGTGCAATACAGGACATTAGTGACAAATGAATAGTCAGTTGACATCAATCGATAGCACCCCAGGAAATGGAAAAAAGTATGATATATCACTGCGGAACCTAATCGTCCTCTACATGTACCTTTCTTTCGCTCCCGTTTTCAAATATGACGCTTCGCGCTCAGTTTAGTCTGACAAGCTCTAACATCAATGCAGTATGGGATGTTGGCACGCTTATCTTTATATGTGCTAAGGAAAGGATTGCAATACAACGTTGGAAAGGGGCTGGCATTCAGTGTTTCAACAAATGAATAGGGAATACAACACTAACCCATGCAGCGAATGTGCTTCGCAGGCTAACTGGGGTTAACCATGATTTCATAACAGCCTGAATGACCCTTTAATTACCCCTTTTCCTGAAAACTGATCACGCCTTCGCCACATCTCGCTTAATTTAAGCATCCCTTAGCCCTGCTCTTGAAAACTGAATCAAGAAGTCGTCAGGCTAAGACAACATACATAGCAGATACCGTGAACGTCTGGAACGAGCAGTAGTGAGCTGAAGTTAATTATTGGGATGTCAATTACGCGACTTCGTCATAGTCTCGGTTCAATAAGTTGCAGTTGTATAATGGTTAGTATTGCATTACTATTGACGGACAAAAGGTTGATGTCCTATATTTGTGTTCAGTATTCCAATTTGCTACTTAGCCATGTATAACATCTATGAAAGACTTTTGATAAAGGAAAGACCCTTAGTCAAATGAAGTAGATAACGGGTCCCCATTATGCCTCGTTTAATAAATCGTCCATCTGAGTTCAATTCAACTCAACACTGGAGAATTTAAGGAGTGCGAGCTATGCTTGAACGAAAAGGCAAAATGAGATGGAGGACTCATCGACTTTTTTTCTCTTTTCATGCAATTTTCCAGGGAGGTTAAGGCCTTTCACAAAGAGGGAACGGTAGAAGCTACTCGGTGCGATTTTATCCGACTGAACGGCGTCAGATAAGGCGTCCCAGAAGGCCGTCCACCATGTCAATTATCCTTGTGAAAAGGCTCGCTCGAGTTATGTTAAAGCAGACTCAAATACGTCAGCATAACGAGTACATAGTAAAAGAGGGTAAGAACCAGAAGCACAAAAGTTCCGCGGAAGGATAGTATAAAACACGCAAACCCCTTTTATGTTCCAAACAAGCATGCAACCCCACTAATGTTGAAACGCCAAATCTTAACCGATGCTCGACATCATCACTTTTTATCACTGCCACCCCTTGGAAAGGATTTATTTGGGATTCTGAGACCATTTTTTTCTGTCTTGCTAACTTGCTCCTATACTTTCTAAAGGCCCGTAATGTTATTGACCTGGTTGTTACTTACGCAGCTCAATAAATGTTCCGTAGAAAATCCAGTTCAATACAAAGCGACAATGTTTCTGGTATAAGAGGTTACGTCACGTGAGTATTAAGTTGTCCTTTACAATCGAATGATGTGCTAATCGATTGCAATCAAGAAAAACTCTATTAAAACGGAAACGTCGCAAGTGTATTACCACAATAACAGAATACAAGATTATTGCCCACCCACCCCCCCCCCCCCCCAGTTAATTAACAAGAGACGTTTTGGAGCTTTTCTTATCTTCGTGTACGCCATTATCTGTGCTATCGATATAATCCGCGCCATCAGTTTGCTTTAACCCTTTATGCAGTGAAACTGAATGTCATTGCTTAGCATAAACAGGGCAACCAGGGATGGAGGTACGCTTTCCTCTGGATTGTTTGTTTACTCCAGCGGAAACTGAAGCCCATTCCGAATACAAATTTTTGTTTGCCTCCTGTCTAGCACCTTTTTCTGTTTGCTGATACACCCGATATACATGACTCTATTATATTGCCGCCTTGTACCAAACAGAACACCCTGATCCTCAATTTACCTCTATTTTTGTCTTATTCTCTCAGCTGGTGGTTTTTCAGGGGTTGTGATGAACAGGGAGCACTTTTATTGGAAATAAAGTAACCTTAACTGGACAAAAAAAAGACGTGTACAGTCGATAGCCGTATAGCCGTATACCTGCCGCTTATCGCGTGACACAACGGGCCAACCTTTAGCATCCACTAATCACGAAGCTTGATCCACATTAATATCCTTCAATGACTAGTATATGTGTCTGCTAGCAACACGCCATACATCCCTGTTGTTAGATAACAAAAATACTTCTTCCAACTAACGAGCCTGATTTACGGTCCTGTACTTGCTAGTTGGCTCACGACTAGTTAACAGCTTTTTTTATGAAAGTATTTCACTTACGATGTCTTGACGGTCTCATTTTTGCAGATTCTCTATGGCACAGTGTCGCCCTTTATTGTGTAGTTGGTAATTTTACTAAATGACAATCGTTGGCCAAGTCCATTTAGAAACTGAGACGTTTTTCTTTTGTCTAGCCTTCTCACCTCTGTCACAGTTTGTCGCAAACATCTGTCAGGAATAAATCAAGAGTATCTATTCTACGATCGTGCTCTAGCTTCGGTTTTGATTCGATTTCCAATCGGTGAAGTCAGCAACGAAACCAAGGACAATCAAGCATCGCACAACGGCGAAACTTTATGCAGCGTCACACACTCGTGACCGATATGTAAATAAACATGATTTCGAACCAGTTCCAGAAATAACGTAGTTACACAAGTCATTTATCTTTACAATTACATAAGTAGTTTACCTGCTCTCTAATAGTTATGGTCCACTCTAATTTCGGTTAGAAGTAAAAATTCTGAAAAAAAGGGTCCATGTGATATGTGTGAAATCTTTTGAAGTAACAAACACGCCAATGCCAGTATCAAAATTCACGGGTCATCTAACAAGAGCCGTTTCGGCTCACTTGCGACTTGGCAATGAGTTCTGTACTTGCAAGAATCATAGCATATCTTATTATACATCTTTATGTTTAAAATCATAGGGCATATACTATCAGACATCGGCAGAAAATCAAACCACGGTCATTTTCAGGAACCAACATCATAGCACCATCTCATGATTCCCCTGTCTATGAAGAAAAACAAACAGGGAAACAAATATCTAGAATCCCTTGTGGCTTACTCCTATTAAGAGGATTCGAATTCTACTAAGACGAGTCCTATGGGATTCGTCGTCTTTGTTTGTTATTAAGTATAAAGGGTTACATAAATTTAACCCGATAAACTTCTCATGTTACCGCAGCGTAAACTCTTTCGGTTTTTCTAAAAGCACTTGAGAGTAAACAAAAAGAGACAAACCTGATACCTCAACAGTTATCCAACCATTATCAACTCACGGGGTGGTAAGGCCACACTAAATAACTTCATAATACGTTGTTATAGTCAAGAACGAGAAATCCTAAACAGCAACAAAAACAACGCGAGAAAATTCTTTTACCATGTTCACTCGAAGGAGAAGGTTGTCGCACTGGGAAATTTCCACCCTGTGCAGTTATGGTAAAGACAGCCGAAAGGGTTCGCGGCTTGAAAAGTACCAGTCATTCTCTTTCTCTCGTTCCCCGCACCCTCTGAACCTCTGATCACAGAAACCTAGGAATTTCGCCAATAGGAATGCCGAAATCCGAAAACATGGTAACTTTTCGGTAATTGCATAAATAAGGACCGAGTTTCTTTAAGCTTGAAACCCAAATGGGGAAATTACAGAGGACAACCTTGTCACAACAAAAGACCCTTTTCCTCCTTTTTACCTGATTTAATGCAACAACGGTTGCCCTTTCCGCTTAGTGAACAACAACAATCGAGGTCCATCTTGTCATTTCTTTACCCTCTTCAAGCCAAAGTCTTCCCGGCACCCCACCCACCCCCCACCTCGAAGTTTTTCCTAAATATTTTGAACTTCAGGATGCGATAGCAATGCCCGCAGGATAATAAAGGGAAAGTTGCAAACCTTGCAGTCAAGCCCCCTTCAAAGTCCTAGGGCTCTTTCTAGGTAACCGATTATCGATTAATCCCTTGTCCCCAGAACGCCTTATTTGCTGAAAGTTTAACTGAGCGGAGGAAACCTTTTCAAGGTCACAAACCCTGTGGGGAAATTAAGGGAATGATCTAATAACTCCAAGGGAACCCTGAATATGCTGGATGTACGACAAGAGGGTTGAAGACTTGAGACCTACAAAATGCTGATAACAACATCATGGTCAAAGTTTTACTAAAGCTATACCTCAAAAACTAATGGAAAGAAACTAACTCCCAAAACTACCCCAGATGGATAAATCCTATACCGACTATTTCTTACTCGAACGATTTATCAGTAGTTTAGCGAAGTAGTTTTTCTTATAATACGGAAAAATAAGCCAACATTTACAGGACAAGTCTACAATGAATAATGGTTTGGGTTCAATCGGACAGAGAACTAAGTTCACCTGAAACTTTTACATACACACAGCCTATCGGTCGGAGCCCGCCAAAAAGTGAAACTAAATCACAAGGAAGCTGATTATACATGCACAGCAGTAAACAACGTCGGGGTTTCTTGCATCTTTCTAGTTTAGGGGGTATCTCTAGTCACCTTTCTATATTCTACTGAGGTTTCGAAGTCTGGATTGCTTATGAAGTTTGTGAAGATAAATTAACTTTGCATTGAATTTGGAAATTCTTTCAGGAAGAACAAAGTTTTTGTATGAAATTTACCTTCTAAAAAAGGACGATTCCGAGTAGAGAAAGGAATTCCAGCTAATCTTCCAGTTCCCGTCCAGCGAAGATTAAAAGTAACATTCCTTTTTTCGACACTAGTTGGCACATGGGCACGAGGAGGAGTCGGTAACTTATTAGGTTCTGGAAGCGAAGGAACAATCCGGAAACGAACTCTTACTTTTCCCAACTCCTCGACTCAGAATCGGCGAGACGAGACCCGTCACCACCTTAACGCGACCTTGTGGACGTACAGAAAGACTCTGGAACGCCAGGAGTCGTGGGTCCCGGGACAACAAGACACGAACTTCAGTTGAACAAGCAGGCGAACGTGCGCAGTCGCTTTGCTACTGTCATACACTCGTAGAGACTCTTTTCTACGGAACCCTCGTTAGAACCGGTTTTCAGCCATTTCTTTTACTAGCTGGTTTTGTTACAACAGTCATTTGAACTCATTTTTACATTCTGCACTAAAAAACAATCACTATCCTGAACGCCTCATAAATGTTTAGGAATAAAGGGCTCGGTAATATTTTCATTTATTTTCATGTGTATGCACATGCATGTGTACATCGGCACATGTAATAAACCGTTTCTTTTATTTTGATATTTATACGGTTGTGTCTAACCCATGCCAGTCACTAAATCTGAATTACGGAAATAAGAAAGCTATGGTATATTTTAACAAATTTCGGAGAATGTACTTAATTTCCCGCACATTTTTTTGCAAGGAAACTAGTACATCTACGGTCTATGACTTATAATATCGGGGGGCGACACAGAACTAGCGTACCCTCTCATTTTTTGTCAAACCCCCAGTCAAAATAGATTCTTGTCGTGATGGGTGCATAAACGGTTGTGCTTGCTAATTTAGATTCTTGCTGCCTGGATACACCCTTTATGCATTCCTGTTTGTTATTACCATGGTATCAGAAAGCAAGGAACGGTATTATTCAAACAGGCTCTCTCCCCCTCGTTGAGCAGAGTTCTCTTTATAGAAAAGATTCTGCCTGCCTATTCGTTTGGGTAGGAAACGCGTATACGAGTTGAAAGAACTTCAGGACACAATGAAACCTATCTCAGCAACCACAACATTCTGACTGTTGCAAATGAGCTAATTAATACTCGTCGGTGCAAATAATAGTCTTTCACGGTCTCCTTTATACCACGAACCAAATTGCAGCTAGTATAACTTCAGGACATTTCCTTAAGTCACTGAGGAAGTGTATGACAGCAAACTATGATGGGACTTTGTACCAGGAATCCTCTTTCCTTATAGCAACCTATATATATAGTTCGTACTGGTAATTACACCGTTTACGAATACCGTCATGTTGGGTACGAGTCTGTTTTTGAGATACATGATACCGAAACGATCTCCCCTTAGAAGAACTTAACCAAAGATACTTCATTCGATCTTGGTTGTCATAGAGTTCTAAAGAAAGTTGCTTATCGTTCTAGTCAGCTAATCGATTGCTGCTGTATGTCTTTGAAGTGCCCCCTTGATGATGCAAACAAGATAAAAGGCTGTCGGTATGGGCGTTAGCAAAAATTAACAAAAAGCTTTTACGTTATTCTACAAAGAAATGCCTAGTCAAAACTATACTTTGTTCACTTTCAGTCTACAAAACTACTTAACCTATATAGCACAAAATATTGATTTTTCATTTCACTAACAGCCTACCAAGAGACAATTTCGACTGAAAGAGTACACTTGTATAATTGCAAGAACATTGTCTCCCTCCCCAACTTTCCTTGTAATGTTATTGCTAAGGGATACTGTTCAATAACAAAATGCTGCCTTGGAAACTTGAAAACCCTTGCAGTTATTTGGTGCTTCCGTACTTTTTTTCCTGTAGTTCCTGGGAGAGCAGAAATGCCTCTTCTAGTTGCTTTTCCATTTGTATCCCTAACTTTTATCTAAATGACAGTTGATCTTAAATGCACCCGGTGTTCTTGTTCGAAAGAATAGCAAGGGTCTGCTAGGAGCTGCCAAATAATTTAGGAGCCCTTGCTGGTTTTATGGCGATCTTCATGGCGCCGCTTCATTTGCGACTGCGCTAATGCCCCTCGTAATTCCGTTGGCATCATTGTCAGTTGTGTAACGGTAGACGAATTCATTTGCATCACAAACTGTACAAATCTATAAATAGATTCTCACCAACTTGTACTCTTCTCTTGATCTCTTCTTCGTTTACTGCATATTTCCATACAACATAGATGAAGCGAGTATTGTTTTTGTGTAGTTTTAAGAATGCAGACAAGTGATCCAAATTCATGACAAAAACACATTTTATTTGATATCAACTGACCTTTTTTGTTGACTGCAGACAATCGCTTGGAGCTGTTGTGGTTGTAGTGGTATCTGGCAGTGGTCGGCATCCATCAGAGCCATCTACGGGTTACAACAGACACATTTAGAAAAGTTAACTTTGTTGAAAAATTCGCAGACTGTTATCTTTAGTATTCGTAGTCTAAGCGTGCAAGAATCAGTAGAAGTAGGTGCTACACATTTTTTCACCTAATACAGAAATTGACACTTCTTCGCTACTGATCGTTTCGGGGTCTTCAGTCATAGTTCAGTGACCAGGTTTTTCAGTGTCAGCGTTTTACAACAGGAAACGCACTTTTAATAATTTTCATGCTACTTACTCGTGGGCAAGAAAGATTGCTGCTCAACACAGCGCATAGGGTGAAGATAGACAAGTTAGAACAAAGATATTAAACCTCAGTTTATGAATCCCCTGCCCTTGTATGCAAATGAAGCATTAATTTTTCGTATCTAACATGTGAATGATCCTATTAAGAAATTTAGACACTCCCCAAGCCATTATAAAAATGCACTTCAGTATTCAGCTATTCAACTAGTAAAACATGCTTCAATATCTCGTATGATTTTTTTATGGATCGTCATGAATTCTGGGGCAACTGCATTAAGGGCAAGATTACTGATAAAATCATGATATATATTCGTCAACACGAAATCTTTTACGATCTGTAGCAACAGCTGATGCACTGTCATTCCAAGCATAACAATGCTAGGAGAAACTGCATCACCTTCCGTAACATCTTTTAGAAAAGCTTTAAATTTTGCCCTAATTCTTAAGCAAAATATTCAATCAAAGCAAATTGTTGAAAGGAATGCAAAAGGGAAACAACCTCTGATCGGAGGGAAAAGTTGAGCCCGATTTTCATCACTAGTATCAATGGATTCCTGCACGGACGACACAACATCGCAATGCAACGAGTTTATGGTGTCTTGAAGATTAGTAAAAGTATCATTCAACCGGCAATCAGTAGTAGTAAGATCAGCATCAAATTCTTGATGCTGATGACCACGATAAGATCGCGGCATTGTGAGGTTGTAGCCCTGCAAGTATGCTTGCGGTGGTTGTGATGACTGGGAGGTCGTGGGAACCGCTTGTGCGTGAGTCTGGTTCTTTGTGGGAAGCGAAGCAAATGCCGGAGTTGAGGGCCATCGCCGCGGTTTTCGGTTCTTCGCCCTCCGAGATTTTCCAAAATTTAACCACATCTTTCCCGAACCGACAACTTCTTCCCGGCTGGCCTCTTCGTCATTTTCGCAACACATGTCCTCAAGACTTTCATGGCAATTTTCATCCTCTGCTGCAAGGGGTTCGCCTTGTTTGCAGGGGGTGTCGTCATCGACCTCTTGCACTTTCGATTGAACCTCGCCATTGTTCCACTGAAATTGGCCAATCAGCATCGGCAGCGACAGTTTTCGCCTGTTTTTTAAATTTGTTCTCAGTCGGGTGAGTGTCCTTTCCATAATGACGCTGTCACTGCAACCCAATGCTGCTGGCTGTCTTACCGAAGTTCAGAAATTATTCTCTTGTGATTAGTATTCACAAGGCGCATCTGGCATGACCATTCCCCTCAGTTAACAGAAACAGTGGTAACATTCTCTGAAAACTTAAGATTCTAGGAATATTAAACACAAGGCCATTCAAAATCATGTTCCCACCAGGGTAAAATCAGTTTTGCGAGTCGCAGATTTTTCGTATTCCAGTTTGCTTTTGATTAGATTCTACATGTGCACAAGCCAGCTAAACATGTCCACAAACTTTCATTCATTTCAGAATGCCTTAGCCATACAATGCGTGCTTGCAATAATGGACTTCTTATCAATTTTCCTTCAAATTCCAAGAGATATAAACAAGTATTCCAGTAATTCCTTACAGCACTGCTCACGCAATTCACTTTCCAAATAAACTTGTAGCATTAAATGAAAACATATAAACAACTTAAAGCAGAGGAACGCACCGGTGCATGCGAAGGCAACCAACTTAATGACAGAACTGATGGTACTGCCCTTCAGTATCACACCTGCGGGTCCAAATTTTCCAACCTTTATATATATATACATGTACACAGCCAAGCTTAACGTTGCATCTGCCGTGTTGATGCCCTTGCGGCAACACCAACCATTTGCCCGCACGAAAACAAAAGGAAAAAAAAATCCCTCAGCCACCCTTATTTACCCTTAGCATTAAATGAAACAAGGATGCCCCTACCCTATCTTCAGAGCTCCACGTGCAATTCAGATACCTGTTCACGAGTCGCACAGCCTACTTATCTATTCCAGGAACTGTTTATCGATAGAAAAGTTCAAAGATGTAGGGTACATCTTCAGAAAGTCAGTTGAACTAGACCAGCTGCATCCACCTACTATGCAAAAAAACAAAAAGGTGCTGGTTCGTAGAGCAAAAAGGTGACGTGAAATTGAAGACTACAGTAAAGTAAAGTTCATACGTTTGACACTACCCAGGTGATAGATCCCGGAGTTTCCTTCAGGGGTTGATATGTTTGTAAATGTTTGTTGCCTTACACACTGAATGGGGTCGGCCAGGGTTACCCCCCTTTATGTGACATAGACATTATGGTTAATCAGGTCACCATGGAATTTGCGTCAGTACATATGTCCAGAAGGAACATAATTACCAAGTGATGACAAAGGATAATTGCTCAGAAACAGACATAAATGGATCCCGTATGCACAGGTGCAACTTTTGACCACATCCAAACGCGGTCAACTGAAATTCTAGATCTAGATAACAGGTTTTAATGAACGAGGAGATAAACATTCCGAATTTAGCCAAACTTTTATTCGATTCATTGCTTTCGAAACGAAAGAAGGAAAAAGAGACGGTAAAAATATTTCGAAACAGCTGTGGCTTAGGATATGGCCGTTTTATTATAGCGAAGTAGATCGTTTGTATAATTACGACAGGGAGACCATGTGGCGTTGTGGCGTAGCTCGAGGGTGAGCCAAAATTATTATCTATTTGCACAAAACGGTGGAAACGAAGCCATTCAAGGTAGTTGAAAAGTCTGGATTCACTTTAAGGAAGTTCCTGAGGTCTTTTCTCAAGTCTAGCCTCTACCAGCTTGCTGTTTCTCACGGTGGTTACTGCAACCAAGCATACGAAATTAATAAACGGCTGATAATGAAACATGGCAAGTTCCGGGTAACAACACGCGTGCTAAACTGAAACTCAACATGTGTCTCCTATAGGAGTAGAGTTGCATATGAACATACATGCAAAAACAACAAGAGAGTAAACCTATAACCTAATATGTTCGACGGAGGGGTTCTTTCATTATGGAAAGGACAAAGCAGTTCCAACCCCAACTTGTTAGTTCAGTGAGGAGGACACACTGGCCGCGTACTAATTGCATTCCTCCTGGCTTGCTGTTTGTGAATCCATGTCCGGGCACCGAGCTATGAATTCAGTTATAAGGTTTGCGTGTTAATTTACCGCTGCTGTGTCGTTGGGTGAAGACACCGTTGTATAGCAGGCGTCATCAGCTTTGAGAATAGTTTAATTCACGTTTCACGCGTATTAAACACATGATAGGGACAGACCATGAACGTAACACCGCTCTTATGGAACTCGCAATCAGAGACAAACGGTACAAAAAAAACGTATATCGGAGGGAGTGTAACCTGGGGCCTGTTTCTTTCCAAGGTCTCTGCCTTTTCTTACGTGTCCCTTTGAAGACACAAGTTTTCAATAACAATTTGCCGTGAAATAAGCTTCTCGCCAATACACCTACCATTATACTGAAATAAACCCCTTTAAGAATACTTCCAAGTCATGACAGTTTCCCCTGGGGATTAAACTACGTACCCTATTATTGGTACTCCTACCGACCATCAAACCGATGAATCACGCATGTTTCAGCTATTATGTGACATCTCAAGTTTTCGAACAACGGGGGGCTTTTACTAGTAAATCAACGTCCGTTCACCTGAACTTAATCAAAAAGGGGCCATTGACCACAAGTGTGCAACCGAAAAGATTTCGGGCTCGCGGCAAGTGAATTTTTCTTACTTTCATTAAAGGCCATTGAAAAGACTACGAAAGTATGTTTATCTGCCTCTGTAAAAGTTTTACGAGAAAGCGTCTTTATAATGCGTATTCCTGCACTACACTATAAGTAAAGTTCTGTAGCATTAACCGAAATGAGTTGCAAGTAAATTAAAAGCCTTGGAAGACACGCGAACAGCTCTAGTGAAGATATACTTCATAAAAGTGTTGGAGTTAGATAGTGAAAAGCATGTATCCAATAGCAGTTTTATGGCTAAGGAGTACTAACGCCATCTAAGAGCAAACTTTTGAACCATATACTCAGGCGCCACGTGGGACAACATGCTGGTTCTATGACGCAAGACCCTAATATGCGGTAAAGGACGACGACTTTACGATCTTTTTGTTGCTTTAGTAATCAAATACAACTGAGCACACAGCAATAAATCATGGCATCTGGACTACTATTAATCGTTAAGTAAGTCAGTGTGGTCAATAAGGTACTAGTTCCGTCAAGAGAAGGTAACTACATCGAACCTTAGTCACAAAAGAAAATTTTCTGTATGCTACTATTCTGCTAATGCGAAAATTCATACGAGCTACTTGGTGGATGTAGAATCCTAAATCTGTCAAATACGTGGACAGGTCTCGCAACTCGATCGTTACTTTGCCTACTGTCCCCGGATTTGCCATATTCTCTTTCGAACAGTTAGGAAAAAGTGTCAAAATCTTACCGTAGGATTGTGTCCGAACGTGTATGACATGATGACGACGCTCGTGCTGTAGTACTGCGCTTGAACGATTCGGTACATGTCTTCTGACTCCATCGTGACCTATCAAAAACAAATAGTTAATTTATTCGCAATCACAGGGCGTTTCTCGATATTTTCATAGATTAAAACAATGAGTATTATTTTAAGATGAACCACTGTTTCATATAGTTCTCGGTGAAGGTCTCTGGCTGCTAGGAAGCCACGGACCCTTGCCCACTCGTGGTGGTGCATGTAAATTACCTTGGACGATAAAAACGCTTTAAATTTTCCCCGTAAACGCCTCTGTTAATGCGATAAAGGCCGCGGGTCACGCGACCTTTTTCCCACCAAACATCAAATGTGAGGGTAAACAACTCGTCAAGCGCCTATTGTCGATCACGGCTCACTCCAAGCCGGTTCAAGACCCCTGTTGGATCACTATTGACTTTCGCCACCAAGATATTAATGGCGGCTCACTCACGTGACTTATGGAGAGAGAAGGGCAGCCGCTTGAGAAAAACTTTCATTATAAAGAAGAAATCAGTCTTCTCGATGACACAGAAACAAGAGAGGTAATCGGGGCCATCCTAGTCATTATGTACTTGTCTCGTCTGCAGTATGCTAATCAAAGATGATTTTTTTCTCTCCCCTCAATTGATCGTGAAGCTTGGAAAAAGTTCTCAATCAGAAATACATCAACGAAGAAAGAAAGCTGTTGATGTATTCAAAATGACGGTTAAATCGTCCTTGGGTTTTCCACAAAACCGTGTAAAGTTCCTCCATTACTTTCAGCATAATGGGCTCGTCTCAAACGCACAGAATCTCAATTTCAAATCATTACACTCGTCATGAAAGCTTTAATAGCTCAGTTGGGAATAAACTTTCGTGCATACTTTCCATTTCTTAAGGGTATCTCAAAACATTATACAAACAAATGACTGTGAAAGTGAAGACTGCTGAGACGTCACATTTCATTATAGTATTTCAAACTTGTTTCAGTCAATCTACAAGAACTATGAACTTTTTACACAAATGCATTAAATACAAGTTACCACCCATGGTTACGTTTCTTGTGCTGCTTGCGAATCCACAGTCCCCGCAGAGCAAAAGATTCGCAAGGAGGGAGAAAACAAAAAACTGGTTCGCAAGTGCAAAGGGGCATGTTTACAATCCTGCAGTTACACTTGCAGAGCTCCTGAAGCATTCAGGACACTGACATGAATCCAGGGTCTTAAGAATTGCAAAATTCTGCAAGCCTTGCGGCACTTTTAAACGGGAAATGTTATGTGGGTGACCCTAATGAGACTCCGAAACACGTGTAGCTTTAATCCCTAAGCAGAATGTCTTGCAAATACCCCCCCCTTTCCGCTGGTAATCAACTATAAAACGCTATTTGATCAAAGGTTTCATGTTGAATCAATATTAGCCTTCTATATACACTCTTGAGAGCTTTTATCCCAGGTGATAAAAAGCAAACATGACATCGTATGAAATGCCCTGAGTACATTTCCGGTCGCATATTTACTTTTCATCATCCTAAACACTCAAGCTACGAGCTTCGTTAACATTTAATTTGTTTTAATTTTTGTAATAATTAATTTTCAAACCTTTCACCTTGGCCTTCAGGAGAGAATAATTTGGGGCTGAATTATGAATAGCGTTAAGATTTATCGCGCCCTTGATATGAAAAGGGTTTCTGAATTTTTATGAGAATAGATTAATTTTACGAAAAGGAAAAAAAAAGATGCGTGACAAATTGGGCGCGAAATGTAAAAGTTGCCGAGTCGATTACTGCACTTGACAGAAAGGTAAAAAAAGAGTCACGGTCAACTCTTGCTCTGCCAACTGAGATGACAATCAGTTTTACTGCAGATCAAAATGTTCCGATTCTCAGAATGATTCTCACTTAATGGGCGAATTTTCAAGGTTCTTCAGTTTGATCCCAGGACGTTTAAATAAACTTTGAAGTGCTTGACCATTTCTTTTCTCAAAAGTTACGCTTTGTAGAAGCTCTCCCGGTTTCATTAGCATGCACATTCAGCAGCTCAACAAAAATTTTGTTGAAAAAAAAGTTCCAGTGACCACTTACATCCGGTGCATTGACGTTTTCGTTTGCGTGGCACACGCCGGGCAGTGATCGGGTGAATAATAAACTCTTGGTCCGACTCCATCATTAACTTTTCGATCATTCCAAACAAAAATCAACAGATTTTATGTGTCGTAATGAATAGAATAGCCACTGGTCAGATAGTGCACACGTGCCTGCAACTGTTCGGTAAACCGCAGAACGCAAGTTGCGGTTTTGCGTATAAGTAAACGCAAGACGTAACGGTATATTCTTGCGGGACAACAAGTATCCACTAGTTACTCGAGCATGTTTCACATTATCGCACTTCGGAATGACTTCCAAAGAACCTTCAATCCTATCTCGGAACCCGTTAAAAGGTGTATTATCCTTCTCTGTTTCAAGATCCTGATAGACTTTGGATTCACACTTCAAAATTACTACTAAAGAACTTTTCGCAACTTTGAACTTCACTCTGGAATGACTCCGGATGAAGTTTGACTTGGTAAGTGATCTCTTGAGGTGGACGCACCGGAGAAGACTGAGCAACTGGGCGGTTTGCTTGGACCGTTTCACTGGAAAAACTGGAGTCGCGCTTTTCCCTCTGCCGCCAAAGGGCTCGCCACTCTTCAACTCATTATATCCTCACCCCCTGTTACCCATGTTATCATAGATTATCAACGTTATCGATGGTTATCATCCCTACTCCACCCTTTCAACTAAGCCTATTCATTCTTTTTACTAATTAGTTCATAACGAGTAATTATCATTAGAGACTTTCTAAATTTGATTCGTCTGCTTAACTCATTTCCCACGGTTGACAGTTGTATTATTTTCTCCGGAAATATGGGATACGCCCTCAGAAAGAGTTAATTTATTCCAGAATAAACAAGTCCCGTTCTAAAGGCCATCAGAATAATTCTTTAAATACTTTAGCTGCATTCCTATTCCAGACTATAAGAAAAACACCTCGTACATTGCATAGTATTTCAACGAACTGAACCGTTTCAGCGGTTCGGCTTACAAAAAAAAACGGTTCAATCCGCTCACCTCTGGATATGTTAACGTAGCGGACCCTCTCTGTAATATCGTTGACAACAAGTGCCATTAAGAAAAACGGTAGAAGAAAACGATAAATGAAACAAAAAGATAATAAATTACATTTTCTCCCGTTTTTTTCATAGCAAACAATAAACATATGGCACGTATATATCAAGCACATACCCACATAAATAACACACCTGATGATATTAAAATTGTACTAATGCTACTATACAGAGGATCTGCGCTTTAAATAGTCGCATTTGACTGCGTTGTTACGTGATTCCTAAGATTCGCCTTGACAAGATTATGATAATAAAATGAGTTTCTAAAAATAGAGTGAAATTTCTGCTTGCTATAACACATTACATATTACGCAACAGTTAGTAGTTGTTACATTAGTGAGGAAGTTTTGTGTAGTGCAGTAGAGCGGGGTCGGTGTACGCATAGTTTCTTGACAATAATAACTTAGCTTCTATGTATGTGTAACCTGCAGCTTGAGTAAAAAATTGTGATAATAACCCAACAAAACAAAAACGAACGACCCCCCGCCTGTGCGTAACCGAAGGGAACTACACGAAGACCGGCAGGTAAGTAACCCCACCGCAGATTCACCAAGAATCATGCGAAAGAATTTTATGTTGAGTATGAGATATATATGTTGAGTATGGGTTAAGAAGCTAGATAGGGAAAAGCTATAGGAATTTAGGGACGAGTCTTGAGATTCTTAAGAATCCTGGGCAATTGTTTGAAGTTTGCAGCCCCACAATTGGGTCGTTAGCCCTTCAAACGCCAGGCTTACTCAGCGTTACGCCTCTACCTTTACTGTTTCATTGAGTAATCATTCAAAAACGACGCAGCCTTACTACAATTAACTTCAACAAGACTACAAATGCACTCCCATCACTTCCTAAAAGCCGAACAAAGAAAATAAATAGTATAATAATGTGTAATAATCATTAAATAGTGTCATACATTGAATAAACGAATACAATGTAACTTAACAATTTATAAACATTTTATAGCATTTTTTATTTGGTTATTTTCCAAGGATACCTTCTCGTGGGAAGAGTGATAATATAGATATTCAGATATATTTAATTTGTGGATTTTCTAGTTTTACAGTCTCTTCGGAGAGGGAAGAACAGCCCCGAAAATGGGCAGAGGACTGATAACACAATGACCACAGCAATGTTTCATTCGGGGTGAACCCTGGTTCGTCGGTGTAGCTTGTCAAGGGTAGCCTCTCTTTCTGCCACTCGCTACTATTTTGTGTCCTCTTCAACTCCTCGAAACTCTAGAAGACCTGTGGGGGTTGGCAACTCACAGGAATCATAGCAAGAATCTTGAGAATCATATAGGGTAGTATGTGAAATCTTGAGAATCTAAGGAATCCTGAAATCAAGAATCTTAAGAATATCCTATCCTCTTCTATTCTTCCAACTTCTAAAAGACACCTGGGGTTGGCAACTCGGAGGAATCATAAGAATATGAGAATCTCGAGTGAGAATCTTAAAATTCCTACGAATCTTAGGTAAGAATCTTGAAGTCTGTTGGTAAAGCGAGTTTGTAAATCACAAGAATCTTGAGAATCTTGCATGAGAATTTTGAAGATCGTAGATAAGGAAGGGTTGACAACTCATAGTAATCTTGCCAAGAATCTTGAGAATCTTTAGAATCATGGGTAAAAATCTCGTGATTCTCAAGAATCATGGTCATAAGAATCTCAAGCACTCCTGAATTTCTATATAAAGTGATATTCTTGGGGGAAAAAAATGTTTGACCGATTGTTAGAATCTTAAGAATCGATGCTACAACAGGCAAACGATACGTGATTCATTAAGAGTCCAAGAATCTGAGTCATTCAGTTTCTTGAGAATCCTAGGAATCTTGAAGAATCTTCATGTGGGTCCTCAAGACTCAGATTTCCAGGATTCTTACGAGAATCTCAAGATTCTTGAACTGTCACTCTTTTCCAAGGTTATTGGTGTGTTTTAATACCTTTTGTGTAGTTTGGAGAATGACCAAGAATCTTGAGAATCACGCCCATAATGCTTTCCACCTACCTGGTAATCTGAGATTCTTTTGTGATTCCTCTGAGAAGTTAACAAGTCACTCTTACCTTATTTACTTTTCCTTTTTAATTGTCACTAAATTTATTTATATCAATAACACATTTCATACATATTTTTATAATTGTAATATAGTAATTAAAATATTTCATGAATTACTCGTTGTTTCAGAGCCAACAGATTCATTTAAACTCCTTTTTTTAAGTTGGATTAAAATTAATTCAAACTTCCCGCCATCGGATTCTGCTGTGTCATTGCCCGGCTTGTCTATCGATTTACAGAAAAATAACCTTCAGCAGTACAATGGTCTATTACGCTAGTCTTAACAATATTTTTTATTGCAATTTTATCGTTATAAATTTTGTATAACATTCTTACGGAAATATTAATATTCAATTTGAAAATTTTTGAATTAGCGCCGCTACGGGGCGCAAAAAGGGAACTCGAAGCACCGCCATCTGGCGGTAGATTTTATAACTATTTTAATACTTCTATTTTCTTTTACTGTACATGTACAATATTTTATTATTTAAATGGAAAATTATTTCCTATACGTTAATGATTTACAATAATTCATAAAAATATATATTTAACATAACAATATAATATATATAATACAGATCATAAATGAAATCATAATAATAATATAGGAAATGATTTACCGCAGTGAACGCTACGCCTCCTCCGTATGTTGTGCTGAACAGTCAATTGAGTATCGATATGATTGATATGTTCCGGTTTGACGACCCAAGGCAAATACCAATCGGGGTCTTCCTTCATTCTTAAGCGATACTGCAATCACAAAAATATACGACTGAAAAATTGGCAACTCATCTAGCAATAAAAACTTTTCAATATTCTAATCAGTAGTAGCAGTAGTAGCAGTGGTAGCAGTAGTAATAGTAGTAGCAGTAGTAATGGTAGTAGTAGTAGTAGCAGTATTAATAGTAGTACCAGTAGTAATAGTAGTAGTAGTAGTAGCAGCAGCAGCAGCAGTAATAGTAGTAGTAATAATAATACACAATAATAATAAAAATATTATTTCTTGTGGGAAATGGCTACCGTGTGAACCAAAACGTTTCAATACTGGCTGATAATACCAAAACATCTTTTACAATCATTAATCAAAATTATAATAACTATTTGTAATTACTCACTAATTGCCTTGCTTTCATGAAACAGCTGACTCTGAACACGTTGCCATGACAACAGAGCTGTAACACTGTTTCTATGGTAACAGATGATAACACGATGATAACAACAGTTTCCATAACAACATATTAATTAGTATCAATTAGTGTACAAGGCAATTAGAGTCTGCAAACGGTATATGGAGATCATGAATCATATTACGGTGATAACATGATGATAACAACTGACAACAAAATAATAACAAGGACACCTAGTAGTAGTAGTAGTAGTGGCAATACTAGTAGTAGTAGTAGAAGTAGTAGTAGTTGTTGTTGTTGTTGTTGTAGTATAAGCTTCCAGTGACAAAATATGCCATCAAATATGTTAAAATATATGTTTTTTAAATATTTGTAGGAATTATTTATACTTTAATAACCACATTTTTATTAGTGCTTCCATTGTTATTCCCTCCACTGACTTGGACACAAGACTTTGGTTCCCATTGACATAAAATTTGCTTGAGCAGAAAATTAGACAAATTTTACCGAAATTTACCATTTTTATTGTCTTATTAATCCATTTTATTATTATTAATAAGCACGTAATAGTATAGCAACAGTAATTGTTAGTAGATGAAGTAGTAGTAGTAGTAGTAGTAGTAATAGTAGTAGTAATAGAAGTAGTAATAGGAGAAGGAGGAGGAGGCGGAGTAGTGGTAGTAGTAGTAGTAGTAGTAGTAGTAGCAACATAATCTTTTGTAACAACTTCAGTTACCTGTTGTTAAGATACGCTATAAACTATCATTCTGTTTTGAAACACGCATGTCAATGAACGGATAGTAAACTTAGTTTTTATGGAGAAATTGGATGGAATTGTGGAGTCATGGAGGTTCGTGGACAACTGAAGGTTCGGTTCAAGCGGTTCAAAGGATCGCCAGAGAGTCCGGGCTTTTGCCTTTAGCCATTATAACGGGATTGTGCATAGCGAAGGTGTACTCATCTTTTTTTAGTAGAGGTTCTACTTGTTTAAGCCACTCCCGAAAGGAAGTCAAGACAGAGAGATGGATGGATAGATGGATGGATGGATAGATAGACAGACAGACAGACAGACAGACAGACAGACAGATGGACAGATAGACAGATAGATAGATAGATAGATAGACAGACAGACAGACAGACAGACAGATGGACAGATAGACAGATAGATAGATAGATAGATAGACAGACAGACAGACAGACAGACAGATGGACAGATAGACAGATAGATAGATAGATAGACAGACAGATAGACAGACAGACAGACAGATGGATAGATAGACAGACAGACAGATGGATAGATAGACAGATAGATAGATAGATAGATAGATAGACAGACAGACAGACAGACAGACAGATGGATAGATAGATAGATAGATAGATAGATAGATGGATAGATAGATAGACATACAGACAGACGTATTCAAAAAACAGACAGACAGACGGATAGACAGATACAGTCGAAAACAGACAGACAGAAGAAAGATAGGCAGACAGACAGACGGACGAACGCAGACAAAGAAAGATAGATGGTTAGTAGATGATAGACAGACAAACAGACAGATGGATAGATAGATAGATGCACAGAAAGACGGACAAAAACGGACAGACAGACAAAACAGACAAGCAGATAGACAAAATGAGACAGACAAAAGGCACAGACAGATAGACAGTCAAGCAAAATAACACAGAGGCTGGAATCCTGGGAATTCCCAGAATAATAATTATGCAAAACTCCTTTTCTGCAACTTCTCTGGTAAACAATGGGAGAGCCCTCCACAACTGAATTCATCACACACAAGAAAAACTTTGACCGACAAATTATTCTCCAAACCGGTTTCTTTATCACCAGCCACTGCTATCATCATGTTATCAACACGTTATCACATGTTATTATCATATTGGTACCTGTTATTATCATATGTTATAACAATTTACTATATGTTATCAACCAATATTATCTTGTTATCATCATTTACTATCCGTATCAACTTGTTATCAACCATTATCACCTTGTCATCATCCGTTATCATATATTATCATCATGTTATTATCATGTATCGACCATTATCACCACGTTATCAACTTTTATCGCATGTTATCATTATGTTATCACATATTATCAGGCCGTTTTTCTTCCACTTGTCCCCCAGAAGAGACACATTAATCAGGGATAACATAGTGGAAACCTGCTGATAACCTGATAATAAGCTAATAACAACAGATAACTAATACACTACTTAAACATAGTATAACAATATAACCTCGATAGAAAAGTCATACGGTTGAGTATCGAATGACTAGGTAGCTGAACACTAGCTTCCCTCTGAATCACTAGCTGAAAATTAGGTGAACTTACTTTAGTTGCCAAAAACTGAACCCTCTGAATATGGGGTTGAATTCTGCATGACTTAATTCTTAAAAAATTCAAGCGTACGAACCGTGTGAAAGTGGGCCAATTTCACACTATCATCTAGCTGAAAAAGTTATTATGACGTTTACTAGCACATCTTTTTCTATTGGGACGAAATTAATCGATATTTCCACCCTTTCAGTTTCCCCTTTTTCCCCTCTTCCCTTATTTTCCCCCTTTTCTCCTCCGTGCTGGAATACAGGCTGTACTTCTAGATTTCCCTTTTTCCCTCTTCTCTTATTTTTCCCTTTTCAGACTCCATTTCTCCCTTGTTCAGGGAATTTCCCTGCAAAGTGGAAACACTGAAATTAACAGAAAATATAACTCAATCCTTTTCTGCCATTACTGTGTGTCTCATTTAATCGTGGGAATATAACAGAAGTCATTCGTTCTAGAGTAAAAATTTCAAGTGAAACTTTCATTTACAACTTTTTTGAACTCTCAATAATAACTGTGGGACTTTCGCCGTTGTTTTGTGTTAGTCAAAGCGAGAAAATGACAATCCACGTTCCGAATGGAGGGATCTTTGGACACGCTGCACGAACTTCTTCACCAAAGCAGAAAACCCTCGTGAAAGAAAAAAACTTGGAAAACTGGAGAAATAATCATGATAAATAGTCATACATAGTAATGGATAAAAATAACTAAATATAATATATATAAAATAATGGTAAGAATTAAAGAAAATAAAAATGAACCCTATCCACTGAAAAGGGTGTTGAACTGCAGATGAATAATAAATTCTAATAAATAGTCAATAATTAATAGTAATCAATAATTAGTCACATAAATTGGAATAAAATAGATAAAGTCCATAGGATTCATAAAGCAATTTTAAGACGTTTACAGACCGTTTCCAACACTTTCTCTGTTGGTGAAGGTACTAGAAACAATGATGGAAGTAAAAAAAGTTATTGCTAAAAGTCATGGAAGTGCTCAACCGAGCGATACGAATACGTGTAGCGGAAAATAAGACTGAAATGTATGGGAAAATAAATCTTTCAGTTATTTCCCAGCGGAAAATTAAGGATGTCGGCTACATCCTGAACGATATCTGTAACATATCCTGAATACCCTGAACCACGTCCGATCGTGGATGAGGAAAAAAACTTGTGTTGAGAATTGTGAATCTTGATTATTTAGGGCACTATCAAATATCCTGAAAAGCGTTTTTTCAAGACCCTGTTAAGTACCTTGAACATGTATTATTCAGGCATTCCAATGTCAGGGTCCTGAAGACCCTGGAAGTGGGCCAGTTTCACTGCACTCAGAGTCCTGATTGACATCCTGAAAATGTCCTTTTCAGGATATTTTCAGGGTACTGAAACCATCCTTAGTTCTCTGCTGGGTTATCATAAAAATTTACTTTTAGAAAATATATATATATATATATATATGTATAAATACAGTAGATAGGGGATACATAATAGTACGTAAAAGTAAACTGATTGTAATCGAATATTGAGTAGTAGTATTTGTTATCTACTTGTTATCGGATGTTGCCAAAGTGTTATCAGGTGTTAGCAACCTGTTATCACGATTTGCACCTATCAATGTTAAGAATCTTGGAATCATATAAGAATCTAAAAAAAAGAATCTTTAAAGAATCTTGCAATTCCTGTTTTCATAGCCCTATTATCAACTATTTACTATGATTAACTCTAATTAACTCTAATTAAATATTATTAAGCTATAAATGAACAACTCAGCAATCAACACTTACCTTTTGCTTCTTTCAGAGTCTTTCAAAAATCGAGTAATAATCACGTTTAATACTGTTTCCAACTACTCCAACTAATTCCGTGATAGTTCTCGGTTGTTCTAACTATTTTGTGCAGTTTTTAGTGAATCTGATTTCAGCGGAGACTTGTTCAGTCCACTACGTTCAGTGGACAACTGAACTCATTCAAGTGTCCGCAAGCAAACGTCACTTACTTTTAGATTTCCTCATAAAAAAATTTTATTTTAAATAATATTCAAAATATATAGTACTAAATATATTGTGTTAACTTATATTTAAATTAATAGAGCTAGAACAGTGTATCTTCATTCAAGATTCTTTCAAGATTCTTTCAAGATTCTTTCAAGATTCTTACTTCCGATGATTTTGACTATTATGAGAACACCTCATTTCCTAGAAACCGGAGACTTGTTTCAAAAAGCACTCGAAACCATACCGAAAATTGCACTGTAATCGAGTCAATGGGTTTAAGCCTAAGGGACTCGAAGCTTTGAAACCGAAACAAAACAGAAAAAATTAGGAAATTGGTTCAAAAAGGTAACAAGTAAGTAATTGGCGAAAGGGTTGGTAACTTGTATGATAGTAAAAAATGTTAACTAACTACTTTACTGACCCCGTTTACCTTCCCAAACAGGCTATTAATACTTTTAACAGTTAATAATAACAAGTTAATACTTACATTAAGAGATTTCTGGCACCAGTAAATAACCTTGGAAAGGTATTATTGGAATCCTGGATAAAAAGCCTTGTACACTCTTGAGACCATTTGTTTTGTTTGCAAAAGAATCACAAAAGCAGACAAAAACTGTCATTATTGCAGTTATTATTCGAATTATTGTATCAAAAATGAATGGGGCTCGAGTTAAGTGCAACTGCACCCGGCTTCTTGTACCAAGATACAAAAGTCTGATAACTCAGATAACGTTTTGATAACACTGATAACAAAGATTCATGGGTTCATTCACTGGCGATTGTTTCGGCTGGCTTCCTATATGAAAACACATTGATTGTTGAGCCACCTTTTGTGTAACACACATCATCAAGGACTTTCTCACGATACCTTTTATATATTATAAAATATATTATTATAAATGTGACTGAAATGTTATCGGTGTGTTATCAACGTGTTAACCACTTACACAGACCGCAAGTGTGTCTCATTCTCATTTGTATGAATATGAATAGGAACGTAAAACTGTGAAGCGAATTACGCAAGACAGTTGTGAGTATACGGGAGACACAAGTGTTACGATAAATATGGCGTATTGAATTAAAAATATAAATAATAACAATGATGATAAATTATGTAATTAAATTGTATATTTCTAAAAACTGATAAAAATGATAAATTTATGTTAGGGTTCTATTCAAATTAGAACGCGTTCTATTTACTTTCGAACGCGCCCGCGTTCGAAAAGAAATGGAACGTTTATGTTTACATTCGAAAATCGTTCCGACACTTATGGAACGCACGTGTTATCACACTGTTATCAACCACAAGATTTTCTATGGAAAAACCAATATAATGAACCACAGTTTTACAAATATTTGGAAAACGTGTTTTTTTCCTTTAAATCTTCCAGATGTGTTCTATTTAATTTGGAACGTAAAATAAACTTGGTGACAAGTCTACTAAATTACGGGACAACAGCGGTCAATGCTGAGCCATTGTCCCGTGATTCCCAAGGTTCACTTTAATAATGCCATAAACAAAAGTATTATATTTACCTTAAAATGTTTCAGAAGCTTAAGAGGGATTCGTTGAAATAATTTTCTGAGGAGTTTTTGGCAGGAAAGTAGATTTTTTTTCGGGACGTTAATGGCCTCCGGGGAAGAGCTCGACCGCGTGTCCGTCCTTTTCGACCGCCTGCTTAACACTGAACACTGGACCGAAACGACGTTCGAAAGAGAAAAGAACTTCTCAAAATAATATAATGATGTTATTTAAAATAGAAATTTATACATCTAGTATTAAATTATTCCATCTTATATATTACTGAATTATGTTGTTATAATAAAATATCATATTTTAATTTTTTAATTTCAAAAATATCTCGTATTCTATAGAGATTCGAACTTCTGTCCAGACGCAGCGTTGCCAGATTTCTATTATTATAATACTTTACTTCATACAAAATTAATTTTAATATATTTATGTTTTAGAAAAAATAAAATACGACAAATATTTTTAATTTCGGACATTTTGTACTGGCAGCAAACATAGTTAAGAAAGGGAAAAAACCGAATATCCATCATAATGAACAAAACAACGTGAATCGTGTTGCACACCCAGTAAAGACCAGTTTCGGGGTAGAGGGTAGTAGACCTTGTAATTGGGTTTAAATTGATTAAAAGTGCGAGAAGATTGATTAATTTGTTTTTTTTGCGACAATCAAAATTACAAAAACAGTAGTAAACTTGGTGTACCCGATCGCCAACTTATTTTCGCCTTTCACAGACGTTTTCTTCCTTACTTAACCGACTTGCAGACGAAATTACAATATCCAAGAATAGTTTACACCCAAAACAAAATGAGAAAAGAAGGAAACACGAGCGAAAAGAAAATCAGAAAAACACATTAAACTCATATAAAAGTGTCTTTTTTTCTGTCAAAGTGCTGGGAATTTAGTTCAGATAAGCCCCATATTGTCTGATAATAAATTTTTAATGCAGAAGACCAAATGGCACTCCCGTTGTTTATCCGAAACGTCAATTAAAAAACAAAATCGTGGTAATATTAAAATAAACAAAAAGACATTTTTTTGCTTCTGCTGTTTTCTCTCGTCTTTTTTGTTCATCCGAGTCCGCACGAAACGAAAGCGAAAAGAAAAAGGCGAATAAAAATGTTTTTATTAAAAAAAACTGATGAATAATAAAGGAAGTGGAGAGAGATGGGCTCGTTTTGAATTCACGGAGTTAGTTTTGTTGTCTCGTTTTAATCCGATATAAAATGGCTTGGTGGCTTTAATTCTTCTATTTCCTTCATCTGCTGCCGGAGAAAGAGTATCCTGTGATGAGACAAAAGTAACGTTTTTCATAACAAACTTTTGATGTTTCTAAAAATCTTTTAGATGAATACCGTTGTTCCTGTAACGTGGCTTGAATATCGGCTACCCTCACCAGCGAGCGGGCCATTTTCAGTTCGGCAGAGACCTTCGTCACTTGCAGGTTTCCTATCGAGTGCAGCTCCTCCGAACACTTCTGGGCCTTCGTTTAAAAACAACTCTTAATTAAAAAGTTAATTATAACACGAATATAAAAATCACTTGTTTTTCTAGCTGTTCCGACGGCCAGCCAGTGACATGCGAGATGAGGTCCTGGCGAAAATACGCGGCCAGTGATGGGGTCAGGGCCTGGGTGGAGGTGGGGGAGGGACGCAGACTAGCAGCTGCGGCAGACAGCGAACTCAAACCAGTGGCTGGACTTCCTGCAAGAACAAAAGAAAAAAAAATCGACCAATAGTAGAGCAGGTACAAGGTAAACGAACCAATCGCGTGACTACCTTTGCGAATGTCCTGAGAATCTAGCCTCTCTGAATGCGTGGGGGTGGGAGGACCTCCTCCACTGCCCCCGCCTCCTCCTCCGCTGCCCATAGAGTCTCCGTCGGCCCCTGAACCCAGCGAATCGGACCCCGAGAGGTTGGGCAACATGGTGGCCTGTGCCTGGTTAGTCGGACCGCCCGAAGACATCAGCAGGGCCGTCTGCAGGGCCTGGAGAACTTCGTGCGCCGATAACTCCGTCCCCTCGAGGTGCTGGAGGGCCCCCAGCCCCAAACTGTTGAGATTGACAGGCCCCCCGATCACCGAGGACAGCAGAGATGTGATAGACGTAATGGTGACGCTACCCGAGGACGTTAGCATCTGCTGGAGCATGTTCAGCTGTGCAGACGTCAGGCCCTGCACTCGCTGAGGAGACTGCAGGGGAGGCTTGATCAAACCTTGCTTGTGAACCCCGCCTGAAGATGGCGTCCTGGAATAACCACAATGATTGGTTTAGTACAGCCATGTTCATTAAAAAAGGGTACAGCACGGGAAGGTTAAATGCCGCTTTTTCTATGTTCTATCACGATATTTCGAATATTATTTGATCGTATGTGTATATTTAGTTAAAATATAGTTTATTTATCAATGATTGTACAAATTAACTCTATAATAACTTTATAAATAGCGAAAAAAGATTCTGAACTTCACTCATGTTGTAGTCTTCCTTTTTACGAACATGGCTGTACTGTTTAGACTAATGGTAGGGAAGAGTTTACCCCATGAAGGTGGGCGGGTGCGAGATAAGCCGGGGTAGCGCAGCGGCTAGGGACACGGAGCCCGTTGCTGTAGTGGGTGTGGACCTAGGGTCGGGAGTGTAGGGAGTGCCGGATTTAGGGACGGACGCCTCTGATGTCGGGGTGCTGTCCCCTGGCGAGATGTCCATGTCCTGACTGGGTCGATCTACGAACGAAATAAAATTCAGAAAATTTAAAATACCCACTAACTAAAATCACTTAAATTACGGATAAATATTATGCTAAGCTAATTGGCAGTAAGCGTGCAAGACGATTATATGTAGAATATTATGAAACTGAGAAAAATCGATACCCTATCAAAGGTGTACGCCATTTTAATAATGATACAATTAGATGTTAGTATATCACTCAGTTGTATACTTTTCGTTTACGTCTATTCCTTACTGGAAATAAGTTGTTACATTTAAATTTTACTAATATTACAAGTTAATGTAATTAAGTTAAATGTACGTAGCAATTATGTTGAACTTAATTCTTGATTTTCTTTGCACTGGAATCTCATTTTGACTAATTCATTAACACGTAACAGAATATAACTAATGTTCATTTACATGTTAATTTTTTTTATTAAATTACCAATAAAATAATAATAATGTTTAAATACTACTAATTATTAAAGTTTAAAGTTCAATTATTTAAACTTTAAAATTTAATTATTAAGTATTTAGTTTAAATACCATTATTATTATTAAATCTTTAAATCTACAGTTATTTATTATTCCACTTTAATCACAAAATTCCAATTGAAATCATGGAAGCCTGACAGTGACAATTTTTGTGTAATTAACCCACTAACGCTAAATAAAGTAAAATAAAATCCTCTCACGATACGGTAAACTATTCAATGAATATATCCGTATAAGGTACTGATAAGGTAATAATACTGCAATATTACTATTCGCAACACGTAAACAACAAATAAAACATCATGAAAAAGACCTATGTTTGTTTTAAATACTAATATTACTATTTTTAGGTAATAGTAACGTAACGATATACTCGTAGCACTTATACTATAGGTAGAAGCATACCATAACTCTAAATTCATAACATGTATAATTCTATCACCATAGAATGTAATACACAAATTATCAAATATGACTGGTCTTTGATTTAAATGCTATTTCATTGTCATTACAAAACATTACTAAATAGTACCAGGAATTTAATATAATAACATCTGTATCACTTATTCGACAGCTGAAGAAACATACCATCACTCTGGCGTCTGGAGTACGTTACTCGGTAGCTTTCCCTGGAATCCTGGTTAGGGTCGGACGACCTGCTCGAATTGCTGGGCCCGTAGTCGTTCGACGACCCGTGCGACCTGTGATTGGGGCTGGAATGTCTGTCCGAGGGTCCGTTACCCGTCCTTAACGAATTCAGGTTCTGTCTGTCGTACCTCCTGTCTCGTTCCTTGTTTCTGTGCTTCTCCCGTTCCCTGTTTTCCCTGTTTCGGTCCCTTTCCCTCTCTCTTTCCCTTTCCTTTTCCCTTTCTTTCTCTTTCTCCCATTCGGACCATTCCCGAGGCTTTTCCCACTGCGACATCTCTGTCCTAACATTGTAGTAGTATTTTTTACCCGACGAGCTGGTGTGCTCAGACCAGTCGCCCATCCGAAGGGTCTTGCCTGCCCCTTTTTCTCGATCCTTAGGGTCTTCCGGGACAGGTCCCCTGTCATAGGTCCCTCGTCTGTCGTCTTCCGGCTGGTCCCTACAGGCCCTATCCCGGTCTTTTGGTGAGCGGTTGGCCCTGTCCCGCTCTTTCTCACGGACCCTTTGTGAGTAGGACCCCTTGAACCCGTATCGCTCGTGCGGGCTGTCGCCGAATGACCCGGGACTGTCGGTCCGCAGCGTGCCGTTTGGCGAGTCCCTGGCCCTCTCGCTGTTGAACCTCTCTGCATATCCGGGCTTGGAACTGTACTTGGGATTGGCCTGAAAAAGAAAACGTATGTAAACAAAGGCAACCAAGTAAATTTTGTTAAAAAAAAAACGCAAGTTATTGCATTACCTGGTAAGGGTGGGACTGGTGCCTTTCAAAGTACCTGAAACGAAAGAAAACGAAAAAATTAAAAGATGTTTTACGAAATAAATATTATTTCATTCGAGACAAACAAATATGGCGGAATAAACTGTCACTGGCGTGAATATAGTTTTTGAAGGCCGTTCTGCATTTTCTTACCCATCGTCCAATCTTGAAAGTTTTCTCGCATGCATTACCATCAATGCAAGTGTATGTATAAGGAATTAGGACGGCTGGAGAAAACAAATATACAATATTTTTCCTATCAAAGATCTATAGTTTACAAAGCAGTAGCGCAATTTCAGATTAGAGACGCCATTTGACATCCGGGAACCTTGGCCGTCTTATTTTCTCCAGCGTTGCCAGTTTGCGCTTTACCCTAAGGTGTTACGCATTTCAAATAATCACAAAAATTATTAATATGTAATCAAAGTATAAAATTTAAAACACAAAAAAATTCAAATTAAATATTATATATCTTAAATTACTAGTTTATTCATCTATTATGATAATAATTTCATTTATAAACAACATCTAACTTCAGCGTGTGTTGGGTGGGATTCAAACTAACGTGTAAATAAAAACGCACGTGGCTGTATGTTACGAAACTATGTATCAAAATAACAAAGCATAGACTGAAGTATAATGTAGATCTAAAAATAAATGTTAAAATTTACCTCCTGCGAAGTTAAAAAGCGACTTAACAAAACGACCCCCAGTCTTGGATTCGCCATTACATTTGACTGCGCAGCCCATGGAAGAGCATCGAAGACAATTACGAAAAAGGCTTTATTCGTACGTTATTTATTTTAATTTATTTAAGTTAAGCGATTGTTAATGAACGCAGTTAACACAGGCAAAGATACGAAACAGCCAAGAAATCGTGCAGCAGGCAAGATTTCCAGTTGAAAGTCCGCGTTTTGGAAGACTGGTTCACTGCTCATCAGAATTTCCCATATCCCAGCTACGAAGAAAAGCTATGGCTGGCTAGTCAAGGATGCATTTCAGTGGAGCAGGTAATCAAATCAATTTTTAAAACATTTCCTAACGTTTAGAGTAAAAACTTTAAGGTTTCTAACTGGTTCGCTAACGCTCGACGCAGAATCAAAATGGCTGGAAGCAAAGCGTCAGACGCGGAGACTCAAATCCTGAACTTTAGTTGCAGAGTTGTCAACAGCGAAGATGAAATTTCTGTTGGAGCGACAATAGAAAACTTTACCAATTCTTTGTCTCCACATTCCTCGTCTTCTTCGCAGATTCACAATATCAATCACCTGAACAACAATGGCAGCAGCAGTCCTAGGAAATACAAATCCGACATTCTCATGCGATACCTTACTGAGAACACAGAAAATAAATAATTTCCATTAAAATAACTTCGCTTTCTGGTGTTATAAACTGCCAAATACAAGTCTTTAAATCGAAAAACTATATTTTACAAGAATTTAATATTTAATTTTAGTACTTAGTTCCTAAGTTTACTAAGAGATGGCGCTGCCATCGACGGCTGAACATGACATAAAGGTAAACGGAGGGAGGGCGCTCTACCTTCTTGATCAGTTTTTATTATTGGCATTGCTTTCAATGAAACTCGTCCAGAGTTGCCCAGACCAGTTCAGGACTGGATTCAAGGCAGACTTTACTACCTGGTCCATAGAAAATTACTTGCATTAACTTGATTATTCAAGGCTGGACCACTATTACGCTGGTTAGTTCAAGCAGATGCCCACTACTGAAAATGTCTTGTTTACATCTCCTCGTCTCACCTAGAAGCTGAAGCTTTTATTATGGAAACCAGGAAACCATTGCAGGTAAATATTTAAGATATCTTTCTTGTATTACTGCAAAATGATGAACGTTTGCAATGTGCGGTTTCTGTACATGTGACGTTTTGTGTCTTCTAAGTCTCCGTTCTTTGTAAATTACTTAACGCTACTTTACTTTTTGTTTACCGATGTTGTAACGTTCAAGGACTTAAGAAAAAAATACGCAGATAGAAAGTGAAATGAGTTTGGCTTGTGTAACACATTCCTCTTCTCTTAGACCAGACTGCTTTTCGTCGAAAGTAAAACTGGTTTTCCTGACGCTCCGTTTTGGGAAAGATGTTCGAAGATCCAGTCGCAACTTGTCTTGCATTCTGACCAAGTTGTTGTTACATTCGTTTTGTTACTCGCATAATCTAATTCTTGTTGAATCGGGTGAAGCCTGTGTAGGCACTTTGTCATATGTAAAGCTATACTCCTAAGCTTCCCTGTTTTTCCCTCTTCCTCTTTCTCCCCGTTTTCCCACTTCGTGCTGAGTTTCGAGCTATTTTACCAAGTGCTTCTTCCCCCTCTTCCCTTATTTTTCGCTTTTTCCCCTTCATGCTAGAATGTAATGCTTTATTCCTAAATTTCCTGTTTCCCTTTTTCCTCCTTTTTTGAAATATTAAGCTATGCATCTAAATTTACTCTCCTCCCCGTTTTCCTTCTTCCCTCTTTTTCCCCCTTTTCTCCTCACTACGAGAATATAAAACCATACTTCCAAATTTTCCTTTCCTCTCTACCCTTATTTCCCCCCTTCTAGTCCCCCGTTTTTCCCTTTTTCGGGGAACTTCCCTGCAAAAAGGAAGCAACTGCAGTGATTCTTTGCGAAGCCTTTCAATCGCTGGACCACATAAATCATTCATCCGTAAAAGGGGGGAAAAGATTACGTCAGGAACGTGACGAACGGCGCCATTTTTGAGCTTATTTTTCACGTAAAATCTCTTAAAAGAATCTCAAAACATGCATCAGTATCTGCCTCGACCGTCGTTACGTCCGATAACACGTGATAACATGTGATAACAAATTTTTCACTAGGTTTTGGACCCTTGTTGTATTGTGGAAGACCTCATGCTGACTAGTGTCTACGGCCGACAAAGAGCCTGTGGTAACAGACAAAAGCTAGGCGTAACTCTGTTACATTCATCATCAGAATTAATTACATTTCACGTTTGGAACAACAGTTGTGTCGTCGACAGCCATTTTTGAGGCATTTCGCAAGAAAAATACTACAAATCATGCTCCTCCATATTGTTTGAGAGTTGAAACAAAAGCTCAGAGTTCCTTGATCACAGTTTGCCAGCTGTTCCTGAACAGCGGTTCCGGTTCAGGACGGTTCATCTGTGAGTAGAGAGCTCGGTTCGATTCCGCTGTTCTGGTTCGGTACGGTTCGTCCGTAAGACTAATACAAACGGTTCGACTCTACGGTTCCGGTTCAGTACGGTTCGTCCGTAAGGCTGCATTGCACACGGTTCGATTCTGCTGCTCCGGTTCAGTACGGTTCATCCGTAAGGACGTAGCGAGCTCGGTTCGATTCCGCTGTTCCGGTTCAGTACGATTCATCTTGTAATACAGACGGTTCGATTCCGCTGTTCCGGTTCAGTACGGTTCATCCGTAAGACAGTGGTTCATAGGGTTCGATTCCACGATCTCAACTCAGTACGGTTCGTCAGTAACACTAATGAGCTCGGTTCGATTCCGAAGTTGCGGTTCAGCACGGTTCATCTTCAGAAAACGGTTCCGAACCGCCCATCACTGAATTACAAGATGTAAACCGAATATGGGCATATGCGATTGTCTTTATGTTTCTATTTGGCCGTGAGCCGTAATGAACCGAGCCGAACCGCGAAAGCTGCGGGTTATTGGAGGTTTTCCTTTCACCTGTCGGGTTTCACAGTCACGAACAGGTAATTTGCAGTCGATAACATGACGCTGGGTTTTTACCGCTCGTTAGGTACTGTTACTGAACCGTACGTTGAACCGTTGAACCGTCGAACCGTCAGACAAGACGGTTGGAAGACCTTGTTAAGTTCATGTCCTCAGATTCGAAGTAGTGCGGCCTGTCCAGCTATTCGACAGATTAACTTGGATCACCATGAAACTACGAATATAAAAGCCAATAATAGTGGCATTCATAGTGATAGGTGCTAATCTGTCGAATAGGTGGACAGCCCATATCCACTAATGCATTCTACCCTATCTGTCCACGCTTTCGACAGTATGACTAAATAACATGGCAACGACAATACCCCATCATATATTATAATATATTATGTTTTTAATTATTCTATTTACTTATTTTTGGCAGGTTTTAATCGAGTTCGTGGCCGACCAATCATTTCGCAGCGTTTCGCACCATCTCCACCAATAAAAAACCAGGATAAAAATCCTGAAAAAAAATCATGGCCGTCGTCCACAGCGCGGATTTTTATTAAACCATAATTACAATAAAATAATTAATATTTATATAATATCAAAAAGAGAAGGAAGTTTCCGTTGTCCACGAAGCAGAAATGGCGACACTACTCTCCACCAATCGGATGACGAGGAGTTCGCCACGCCCACTGAGGACACTCAACATAGGAAACGCCCACCCCGTCTCCAAATCTGCATCCAGTATGTATATAGATACTGCATTAATATTAAAGGAATCTGTCGAATACGTGGACAACATTTGTAAAAGATGGATTAGACGTATGTGCCCTGTCCACTGATTCGACAGATTAACCAAATGAGCCGACTGAACAATCATAATAGTACTGTATTAATAACAATAGTGTTAGAAGTAATAATTGGAAAGGCAAATAAGTTAAAACTGCCGTATACGTGGACGTGCTTTGAAGTAAAATGCAGACGAGTCAACGTGTCCACCTATTCGACAGATTACGGTAATAGTAATAATAACGACGCTAGTGATGAAAACTATCGTAAAAAAACCTAATATGTCGAATACGTGGACATTCTTGGAACTAACATGCAGGTGAGTTGACGTGTCCACCTATTCGACAGATTACCCTAACAATATCAATAATTGAATAAATTTTACAAATGTAAGTAATAATAATGTAATTAAATTTATTTTATTAAAAGGGATAGTATTTGTGTTGGTTACATGCGAAGCTACGAGTCGCCCTTTTGTCTCGCGCTTTTAAATTTCGCCCTTTTAGATTCGCCCATTTTGAATCTCGCCTCTTTAAATTCGCCCTTTAAACTCGCCCTTTAAACTCGCCCTTTAAAACTCGCCCTTTTAATTCGTCCATTTAAACTCGCTCTTTAAACTCGCCCTTTAAAACTTGCCCTTGAGTACTAAGTTCCTTTAACACTAGTTTTTCTTATTATATATGTATATATGTATTTTAAACTTGTCTTGTTTATTTATTTAACTCAGTTGTCTTTGTATCACTAAAGTGATTTTACAAGAAGAAGACTCGCCCATCTGTGACTAAAAGTGGCGAGGAAAGGTTGATTGCCATTGACGTGTCCTTGGTACAATCACAAAGGTGGCGAGTCGTCTTTCAGACTTCGCCCTGATTGCAAAATCTCGCCCTTTATTGACGGATCAGTACTGGCCCTTATTCTAGAATCTCGCCCTAGAGTTCAAGATTCAATATCAAGACTCTTAAGATTCTTAGCTACGATTCCAGTCAAGATTATCAAGATTCTTCAAGATTCTCGTTCAGGATTCTTAGCTATGATCCTCAAGTTCTTCCTTAAAATTCTCAGATTCTTAACTAGGATTCTTTAGCAAGAGTTTTCATGGCTCTTCATTCAGATTCTTACGACTTTTCCTGACACTTAGGTTAAGATGGTGAATCAGGATTCTTAGTCAAGATTCTCTAGATTCTTTTAGCTTTGATCCACAACCATAGATTCCTACTATTCTTCATTAGGATTCTCAGATTCACAATCAAGATTCTCCAGAGATTCTTATCCTTGATTCTTACGATTCCTTGCAGTGTGCAAAAACATTTCGCTCGAAGATAATGAATCGCTTCGTCCCATTTGTTTTCGCAACCCAAATCTCTTCAATCTTCAGATGAACGTTCCAGGTCATGGGAGTGAAATTGCTCCAGTAAACTATTCCAGAATAACTTCTACAATAACTTCAAAACAAACAAACAAAGAAAAAAAAACGAAAAAAGTTTATTTGCTTTGTGGAAAATGAAGATTCGCCGAGGGCTTTTGTGTCGTTATCAATGAGTAGATTGATAGCAATTTGTGGTTAAGGTTCTGGAACGGGGATAGTAATGTTCCAGAACCGGGATAGCGGAAAAAACCCATTTTCTTTACTGAACTGGGAAACTTTGAGACAATTAAGTTAATCGTAAAAAGAAATAGGATAAATAATGATGATAATGTTGATAATAACAGTGGAAATAGCGATATAAATCAGAATCTGTCGTATACGTGGACACACAAAGAAACTTAATGGGTTAGAGTCTGTTTGTCCGAGGTTTCAGCAGATTATCGGAATAGCAGAGTGAAGTTTTGAGTTTGTGAAAGTAGCGATAGAAACTTAATCTGTCGTATAAGGGAACAAGATTTGAAAACATATTGCGTGTGAGTCTGACTTTCCACGTATTTGACAGATTACCTCAGTAATTAAATAATTGCTGTAGAAATGAAAAAAACACATAGAAACAAAATCTGTCGTATGCGTGGACAAGCTTGATACCGCAGCGTAAATGGATACAAGTGTCCATAGATTCGGCAGATTACCTTTATGAAAATGATAATAATAATAGTAGTAATAATAATTATTTTTATAGTGAAGCGGAAGTCAGCTGTAGAGTTGCTGGAAGAGTCGAAGGCGTTCTACGTCAAATCGGAACGGGTGCTGGACGCCAAACAGGAACTTCCGCACAGCGAGCACTTCCGCATCCGGTCTCCCCCCTCGCTTCCGCCTAAAAGTCACGAGCCAATGAGCATCGGTCACGTGATCGTCAAGTCGCCGATCAGCGCACAGAAACGGGAACGAGTGGATCTGATTGGACGGGAATCGAAACCCAGGGAACAATTATCATTACCACGAGGTTAGTTGGAGATAATAAATATCTATTAAAATGTATGTGTGCTTTATAACAATTTATATATTTTGTATTATAATAGTTTTATTATTTATATATATTATTTATTATTAACATCATAGTGTTTGTATTATTACAGTTCAACATAACAGATATTTATGAATATACATTTCCGTTTTGTAATTACATAATGTATATTATATTAATATAATACAAATACTTGATTCACTTATTTTTTCTTCGACAAAAAGGAACGGGAACCGTTACTCGAGAAGAGAGACATTCTTCGTTCACCGTTCCTCACTTCGAACAGAACGTCCCACTACTGTTCGCTGCGGGTTCCGTTCCAGTGGCTCGGGTGCGTCGCATCTCCTCCATGGAACAGCGCGACAAACCTCCTCTAGTGTCCACATCATCTGATGCAAACTCTAGGACCAAACAGCGGTTCCTCTCCAGCGGCCCCGCCTCTCTAGACCCCGCCCTCTTGAGTTTGGACCAATCACAGCCGCCGGAGCTGCCCAATCGCCTCAACCGCCACCTCCTGACTCCTCCCCCGGTCCCACCCAAGAGCCCTGGACTCCGCCTGAAGCAACAGGAAGTGGGCGTAGCCTTTCCTCCTTCTTCTCCTCTTCTTAGTCACTCGGAAGCTACGCCTACTTTCCAAAAGACCAAGCCTGTTTTCTCGAAAATGACGCCCGTTTCGCCAAATATCACGCCCAACTCATTTAACATCTCGCCCGCTCCTCCTGAGGTCACGCCTATCCCCCTAGAGATCACACCCACCCCGGAAGTTTCGTACAGGACCACGGCGAGGCTGAACTTGGCCCGCAGTCTGTTTCTGCACAAGTCGCTTCCCGAACTGAACCCGGACGTGAAGGAGGAAAGCGGAAGTGACTCTGCCAGCAGCGGGATCTGCCTGGTGAACTCGGCAAGTAACGGGTCTTCGTCCGGGAGCAAAGTAGCTTCTCACAGGTATGTTTCGAGAGCAATTAATTTGGAAAAATCAAAATTTATATTCTGAAATTATATCATCGTATGATTATCAGAAAACATTCTCTGATATGTAGTGTTTGATGACTTATACTTGTTTAGCATATCAGGTATTGGCTGGTCCTTGTGTAATTTAAGTATTACGACTTGTGTTTATTTTGTAGGTATATTATGACAGTAATTAGTTTTAGCAATTTCAAATTAATATTATGAAATATACCTTATCGTATATATAATAGAAAGTATAATTTAAAATAAAATTGTATGAAGACTTGCGCCTGTTCAATATATCGGAAATCAACTAAACCTTTGTGATCTCTTTTGTTGTATATGATTACTCTGATATTTAATTTTTTTAATATTTATAATTGTTTCGTCCTAGTAGGAGGTCTCGCAGCACGGCAGGCGAACGAGGGACGTCTGACTACGCCAGCAGGTCTCCGAGCTTCAAATACGAGAAGTACGGTACCTCGCATCCCTCAACTCAATGGCACGAGGACCAGGACACGCAAATATACCCTCTACAACACTCAGGCGACAGGGACCTTCCCGAGGAACTCGAAGTTTTCTTTGATTCGTTCGGGCAGAGCTTTGCGCCTTCGCAATGTTCGGGAGACTCGAGCCCCGTGTATTTTTCAAGCGTCAGCTCGGTCGACTCGATGCAGAGGAAAACCTTTTCCGACGAAGATATCGAGGATCTGATTCACGGGAGACCTACTGGTATTAGCGAACCTTCGATTGTTGAGAGAAACGCACGCATAATCAAATGGTTGATCGGCTGCAGGAAAGCGTTATCGAACGTTAACATTATTTCTGGTAATCGACAAGCTAACTTTTCTACTTATGGGCAAAATACCCGACTCTGAATCTCGTAACATTTTTTTGCGTTTTCATGTTATTTAAGTACATCACTTTTCTTCCCTAGTCACACGTTAAGTTTCTCTGATAAACCTCCCTTCTGAATTAAGAGTGCTCGGAGACTGGTATCGTTCGCTTCGTTGTTGTTTGCTGTAAACTTTAACGCTGTTTCTAACCAAGGTCTGTTTCACTATGCAATAATATTTGGATGGTTACTACCTAATAGCCTTAAAATTAACCACGTTGTACATGAGAAAGCCTTGTAGTCAAGAGAAATAAATAAAAGATTAATACTACACCTAACGTTTATTTGCCTGTAGCTTTAGCAGTAATAGCATAACGATAATGATAATTTAAATAGTAAACTTGTGGATAATGAATAAGGTTCGAGTTCAAATGTTGGAGCAGCAGGAATGAAACCGAAGCTCATCAGGTATACTATAACTTAAGAACAGGTCATTCCGTCTGTGAAAGGTGTTAAAATTGTCCAATGCATTTGTTAGCAAATTTGCACGACAGGTTAGGTAAGATTGCATTGCAACTTAGCAAGCTAGCAGCTAAGAAAGAGCATCGTCATGTTATCGAGTATCTAATGAAATCAAACCAAACGCACTTGTGGGTAAAAAGCACATGTAGCGCCACATTTCTGCGGATGGGACCTTTTACTCCCTGATATACTTTCTGCAGATGGTTCCATCCAGAAATTTCGTATATGCGGGGCTATCATGGCACTAGAGGATGATTTTAGTACCTTATTCCCTCGTCCGAGGCGCTGATGTCCACGCTCGTGGCTTTTATAGCATGGAGAGATAGGGAGCCATGTCTTACTGTTCATTTTGTATACTGTTCTTAGCCATCTACAAAACAACAAGTCGGGGACGTGTTTTTGGGTATTTCGTAAAACTTTCTTCGTGGCTGCCTACTAAGGCTTGACAAGCAGTATGCGCGAAGACCATAACGGAATGCAGTAAAACTATAATATGAAATAATTAAGTAAAAATTGCCCCGGTGGCAATCGCAGTAGTACATTGATAAAGTAGAATAGGAATCATAGATGGCGCTAACACACATACGAAGCGTGAGCACACTACAAACATAATTTTACATGTTCATTTCTTATTTTGATATATTCATTCTGCTTTATGCATTCTTTCGCTCGTGATGTGATATAGAGTAATCAAGGGAGAATATTGCTTTGGGTTGGGAATAAGTATTCTTGCTTAAATCTGTATTAGGGTAAGCACTTGAAATAACAATGATAAATGATGTTGAGCAATTTGATAGAATGGAATCATATAGAGATCACTGCGAAGCGAAAACTGTAATTAAGAAAATAACATGTTAGTATTCGTTGTCACGTAATGATAACTGCAAACTGTTTTTCATCTAAATGAAGAATTTAGCGTTTGTTTCGCAATCTTACACCGGGAAATTTCAGTCACCTGGTATCAGTTCTTATCACCAACTGCCGCCGTGTCCCTTTGACATTTTAATCTGATATGGCTTCGTGATATCGGGCCATACCTATTTTGAGTCTAGTAAAGTCCATTTTTTTTAATCAAGCTAAAGCTAACCTAATAGATTAGATACTGTGATCAAATTTTTTAAATGTCGCGTCGTACAGCCACGGAACAAGACGTTTCTTCGCTTTTATTTTCAGCAGTTTTTTTACCTAGTCCATGGGTTCTTCATTTCAATAATCTGCCTTAATCCACAAACGTAGTAGTAAATATATCAACTAACTATAGAAAGCCATGGCAGGCGCGTCGGGATCACAAGATGGTTTACTCGAAAAGGCGTTTGACGCTGTACGAAGAGGCGATTTGGAGACTTTGCAAGAAACAGTCAACAGCGGTTTTGACCTAAATGAAAAAGATCCGTTTGATAATGCTCTATTACACTTAGCAGCCGAGAAAGGACATTGTAAGGTTGTGCAGTATTTAACCAGGAATGGAGCAGTTGTGGATGCGAGAGACGATGGCAAAAGTACACCGCTACATTTAGCAGCCGAGAAAGGACGTCTTGCTGTTGTGAAACATTTAATCAGGAATGGAGCACTTGTGGATGCGACAGACAGCGACAAAAGAACACCGCTACATCTTGCAGCTGGGCATGGTTATCTTAAGGTTGTGGAGTTTTTAATGGAAAAAGGAGCTCTTGTAGATGCGACAGACGAAGAAAAAAGCACACCGCTACATAGGGCAGCTGAAGAAGGACATCTTGCTGTTGTGAGGATTTTAATTGAAAGTAAAGCGAGTGTGGGTGAAAGAAGCCAGTGGAATCAAACACCCAAAGGAAAAAGGAAAGGAACACTTGTGGATGCGATAGACATTGATCAACGTACACCGCTACATGTAGCAGCAAGTAATGGTCGTCTTGATGTTGTGGAGTTCTTAATCGGAAAAGGAGCACTTGTGAATGCAACCGACTACGAGGATTGTACGCCGTTGCATCTGGCATCAAACGAAAAGGTATGACAAATTTTGTGTCACCTCGCAGTGACAGAGAGTGATAAAGCTGCTGTAACTACTGATACTTTAACTAGATTGATGGTCCGGTCATAGTTTTTTTTAATATAATTAATATCCATCATATCCTAACTTCGTACATAGAGCAGGTAAACGGAAAAGACGTGTTGAAAAAAAAACGTAAAAAAATCGTAAAAAAATCGTAAAAGAAAAGAAAATCGTGTTGTTGCATATTTGATAAAAGGGTGATGCCACATTGCCGGTGTATCGATATAAGAGTTTGATCCCTCAGTCATCATATGTAAGTTTTAGTTTCTGGATGAGAGTGAAGCCCTCCTGCAATTTTACAGAAGCTCTGTCACCTATAACATTGATAGTCTGATGATATCGCTGATCACAAAATTCATAAATGTTCCTAGGTCTGCAAAATTCTTGTGGAAAAAGGAAAGGCGGATATTGAGGCAGCGGATTTGAATCTATGGCGTCCACTACACCATGCTGTCTTCCTAAACGAGGAGGAAAGGATCCGTTACCTTCTCTGCAGGGGCGCTAGTGTAACTTCCATAGACATTGACGGAAATACGCCGTGCCATGTTGCAGCTGATTATAACAGGTTAGACTTGCTCGAGATTTTGCTACCGCACATGAAGGAAAATCTATGCAACGGTCAGAAGCACACTGTCTACGACTTAATCAGACAACACTACTCAGACCGCACAGATTCCGAGACATTTTCCGACCTTTTAAACAAATTTGAAGTGCTAAAAGCAGATGGAGTTGAGCTAGTTAATTTACCAATACCGCGGAGCCTAAAAACGGATAAGTTATTGCGATACCGGAGAGATTTACCTGCTCACAATTTCTCATTTTATGAGCCTTTAATGACATCTGATGACGTTGCAAATATCCTAAAGGAACTGGAAGAAAAGAAAGAAGAATGCCTGAAGTCTCTTCTGGAACAGTTCGCTCATCCACGTATTTACTGGACCATGAGTGGTCATCGCGGATACGACCTTACCGAGCGAATGCGAACATTCGTGAATTATTTTTTAAAAAAAGCCGCTGATATTGATCCAAGATTTGCCGGAACTTTGGAGCTCACGGGAAGTTGTGGTGATGGAACGAGACTTGGCGAACCCAATGAATTTGATTTTGTCCTAGCCATTCAAGATCTCAGCAACAAGCAAAGTTTGAAGAGCAACGTCAAATGGGATTTTAAGGATATGGTTCAAGATTTTACGAAACCGACTCAAATAATTCGAAAAGGAGAGGTTAAAGTGTGGTTGACTAACGAAGATATTCGGATGCGCTGGAAAAGTTTTTTAAACCACGGCGACGAACTCGATGCACGCTCTGTGCATGATTACTTCTCTAACCTGCTTCAAGAAACGAGCAGACAACTGGAACCACTGACCGAATCCGGTTTTTCTTTCAGGAAAGTTTTGAACTCTAAGGGCAATTATACGAAGCATACTGTACCTCTGGTAAATGAATACTCCTCTTAATTAACAAATTTGTTCCTTACAGCTCCTTGAGAAATGTAATCCTAACTGAACTGTAGTGAGACTAAAGTTGATTTATTATTGTGTTTGTTTGGTACATGTGAACAATTAGATAATTACCTAAACCGTCAGTTGTTAATTACTTTCTGTATCTTCTAGGTACGTCACATGAAAAATGGATGTACGTTACGACTTCATTGCCTTATTACGGGACTGTGGATAGATGTTGATGTGGTTCCCGGAATTAAATTTTCAGAATGGCCTGATCATGATCAGCGCGTGATACCTGTTGATAAACTGAGAGAAGTGGCTCCGCCTTCAGCGTAAGACGAGTTAAAGCGATAAATAACGATAGTATTATATTTGGTAGTGATAGTAGTAACAAAAATGCATTAATTATAATTGAGCGGAACAATAATTCCAACCATAGTAGCAAATCTTGGCAAAACTAAATAACAATAATAATAATAATAATAATTCTAATAATACTGGAGCCAGATTTGATATAAATTATCCATTATTCAGTTACACTTTTCGCTATCACACATACAAGATACTTCCATTATGACGTTATCCCAGAGTACCTAACTCCAATGCTACCATTTAGTATTCTACTCTTGTATTGGGCTGTAAATGCAATACTTCAACACGCTCCGTGTTGTAAGATAACCGATACAACAGACACAGTACTCCATGCTGGGCTATTGATGATATAGTTGTACCAGAGTTACTACAACTACTGTAATCGCCACATTGCAAACACCCTAAGAAGGTGGACTAAACATGATTTATAGCACTTAATAATGTATTGCATTTGGTTCCAGAGAAATCGGCCATTATATTGTTCCTTTTGAATGGGGGAGATGGCAGCTATCTTTCGTCACGTTAGAGAAGAAGATCCTGTCCCATACCGAAGAACCGCTGCTGAATGTACTTAAGATTCTTAAGACTCTTAATGCTGTATTAAAATCAAATGAAAAGCGTTTTGCTGATGCATCGTATTGGCCGAGTGACTACATAATGAAAACCGCCTTTCTCCACTATCTAGCCTCCGCCAGACACGACCATCATGATGAATTGTCGCTTACGGAAACGACGGTTGCGATAGTGAAGAAGTTTTGTGGAAATGTCTATCGCAGACCCATTTACTCGTTTTTTCTGCCTAAGGTGAGGTTATGGGATCCATATCGTCTGCCAGAGCATCTGCGTAAGCACAAGTTTTGGGAACGAGACTTTCTGCCTGAGCAGATATCTTGGGAAGGAGGCCTAAAAGCATGTTCCGTGGTGACTCGAGCGTATGAGCACATAATCTGGAAACTGGTACCTGCTTCATCGCCAGTAGAAGAATTATGAAACAGCAACAAAAAGCAGTGTTTCCACGAATGGGGAAAACTCTCCCACATTTGGAAACTTCGGGAGAGGTTGTAACTTATGGACCTTTGGGGCAAACGGGGGAAACCTAAGAAAAACTTTTGTTGGGGAAAGTATGGGATGTCTGGATCCCTGTGAGAAAGCATGAAAACTGATATGGAAGAACTTAAGTGAGCAAACAAGACCAGCAAAAAGAAGACGAATAAGTAATAGACGGTAGGGGAGTTTACCTGGAAAATCCCGAAGACAGAACCACGAAAATATTCCGCTGGCTAGCTTATTCTTGTCTTATTGGAAAAAACGAACTTAACAGTTGCTATACAATTTAAATGATGCTATATATCCCAACTCTGATAGTTACAGTCAATACACGGAAGCAAAACTCTCCAAAAACCTGTGTTAGTGCAGTTTAGAAGCTAATCAGTTAACAGTTTTATTTATTTTATTTTGGGTGCAGGCAACAAGACTAACAAATGTACAAGACTTCAGTTGATTTGGGAGAGACGACGTAACGAAGAAAGCAAAACACTACACTTTAATCTCAACTTGATTTTGAATTAAATCAGTTGTTATCGTTCAAAAGACATGGGATTTGGCGCGGTGTTTTGTCAGTGAATATTTCCTGGCAAACTTGAGATGTTTAGTACTCGAAAGTAACAAGGTAATCGTCTAGTAACCTGAATAGTTGGCAAATAACTTACAAAGCAAATCAGTAGTATTCACTTGCGAATTATACGAATACTGCGTTCACAAGTTGTAAGACACCATTGCACAGTGTAAAGAACTAAAAGTAACGCATCAAGCCCTGTCTCCCTATCTCCCTATGTAATAGCCACATTACTTAATCTTACATTTTGATTTTGATTGACTTCACTCCTAATATAAATTCATAAAAGAATATAGTACGTCTAGGTTAAGTCTAGTGGCGTGCAAAGGGGTGGGCGACGGGGGTGGCTCCCTAGGGCACAGTACTTTTTTTGAGCATTCTGGGCACATTTTTTATATTGTAGGGGGCGCAAAATGACCACGGCACTGGTGCCTATGGTGCTTGCCCAGGGTACAAAATACTCACGGCACGTCACTGGTTAAGTCGTTAATTCATTCAAACGAATCGTGTATTCCAGACCGGGCCTTGGAGCTTGCGCAGTGAATCGTCATATAGTTCCGATCGCACACAGTGGTATCGCTAGTTTCACCTTCGTGGCGTTGGAAATAGGACTAGATTCGTTACTGTTTGTTCCTTATATTATCCACTAGAGTGTGTTCCCGTGGTAACCAAGAATATTTAACTTAACAGCAGCATGAACATTTAAAACCAAGTTGATAATTATTATGAAAAACATCCAATCGACACTTATTGTAGAATTATTATTTTAATATTAGAAAAAATCCCTTACAATTCCAAATGAAGTTCTTTCTTTTACCGCTAGGTGACTGTGTGATCATATGAGCTTTCTGCGGCACTTTACACCACAGTTCAGGTCTTTAGACAGTTACGACAGCCCATAAGACAGACTTGGACCAAATTTCCACTCAGAGTCATCTAGTGGGATCATTTTCGATTTCAAATGACATTAAAGAAACCTTTTTTCATATTTGGTTTCAGATCACATGTACATGGTGTATGAAGTTTCTTGGCACTAGTTTCTGGCGCTGTCTTACCATTTAAGACGGTGTGTAGTTTGCACAAGAAAAGCTCTGATTCTACAATATGATGCACGTTTGCATGCTTGTGCCTTGAGCTGCTTTTAATCAAAACTGAAATGTTTAACACAGAGCGAAGGTACACTGTGTTGTATGCTATCAACGTTACAAATCTGACTGGTCACACTTTTACAGAAGAGCAGTTATGAGTGGTTTGAAGTTACCTTGCTAACTTGCACGCTGCTTCAAACTGCTACAAGTTCAGTTTTTTCCCGTCTCGTAAAAGTGTTCTGGTAACACAAATCAGATACATTTTCTAATGAGCAGCCCATTACTTGTATCGATATGTAACCAGCAACTGATGAACTGAAACTGGCCAATTGAGTAGAAAACTGGCCCTCCCTCCCAACAAATTTACTATAATTAGCATGCTAATTACTGAAGAATTGTTCATTTCTGAGCTTCGAAATTTCAAGGAGTAAAAATGACCGAAATATTTATTCAACAAGGTTTATTTCAGACTCATAGATTAAAATCAGCTCAAGTTATCATGCATGAAACTAACGCACATGCCATGGTGTTACACGTAACAGAATCGCTGGTTGTCATCCAGATATCACCGGTTTTTATCTAGTTATTCTCTAGACAATAGCTAGCTTTTATCAAGACGTCATCTAGATACTAGCATCCTTATATTTCCTAGATAAAATCAAGACAACTGATAGAGATTATCTAGATGTTAACTAGACAATCGCTGGTTGTCATCCAGATAATCACTATCCGTTATCTAGCTCTTCTCTAGACAACATTATCTGTCGTCTAGATATTATATAGACACTAGCAGACTGGATGTTGTCTAGATAAAATCAAGACAATTGATAGAGATTACCTAGATGTTAACTGGTTGTTATCCAGATAATCACCATCCGTTATCTAGCTGTTCTCCAGAAATCAACTAGCTCTTATCAAGATGTTATCAAGACGTTATCTAGACAGCAGCAAACTGGATGTTGTCTAGATAAAAACTAGTCAAATAATGGAGACTTCTCTAGATGTTAACCAGCTGAGAACCGCTGGTCGTTAACCAGATAATCACCGGTTTTTGTCTATCTGTTCTCAAGACAACAACTAGCTCTTATCAAGACGCCCTCTAGACACTAGCTACTTGATGTTTTCTAGATGAAATCAAGACAACTGATAGAGATTATGTAGGTGTTAACTTCGGCTTGACTTTTTGACTTTTTTTGGTTGTATGAGGTTATTTTTGTGGAGAAAAGATGGAGAACATCTACAGAACGGATAGATGCTTGATGAGAAAAGATGGAGAACGTCTAGAGGACATCTAGAGAACAGCTAGGGGAAAACGGCAAAATTATACCATCTGTTCTCTAGACAACAGCAAGTTGTTACCAAGCTGTTCTCCAGACAACATCTAACTGTCGTCTAGATATTATCTAGGATAAACAATGGATAATTTTTTCAAAGGGAGGTTTTATCTAGGAAATAAAATTTCTTTACGTCCAAATAGTTATTCGTAGTATTTTCATGAATGTCATCATCGGATCATTTTGGCCGACCGTCGTCTTTTAGCCGCTAGATGGCCACTAGGTGTTAAGGTGAACGATCCACTTTCGGTGGCTTTTTCTTATTAAGCTGTCATAACTATCAAGAGCCCTAAACTGTGACTCTCCCTTACAGTTTATAGCAGATACAGGTTTGACACTCGATGAAAAAGTCGTGCTCGGTCGCTTCCAACGCCATTTCTCTCTCAGCATTAGAACAATGTATTGAAGGGCTCGTGACGCCATCTGTTAAAAGTTTGAAATTGGTTTAAAAATCACGCATCGCACGTAGTTGCACGAAATTTGGTACACAGGCCCTCCAAGTGCTTTCCATTCATGGGGTAAAAGTTTCATTCACAAATCGCATTCAGTCTAAGAATAATTAGGTGAACATGTGTGAACTTCCGTGCGTGTTTTTTAAAATCTCTAACGTGTCTGGGTATCACGCGTGGCACCACTAGATAGGGGATTTCGAGCTCTAGAAAGATCACCCAGAATCATATTGAGCTCTCCATACAGTGAGCCACAATGTTCATCTAAAGTTTGACGAAAAACACTGCCAACTCGCCAGTTTCCAATTATAGTGCGGAGGGTCAGGGAGAATCAACACGTTTGTTTTCTAATTATACACAGTACTGCTGGAAATAGAAGTATGGTAAGCAGTACATCTCACAAGAATTTAAATTACAGGGCATGTAATTATCATCAACACTTCTTTGTGTTATAGCTCGTTGTACAAACAAGCTAAGTGTTGCAGGAGGAAAAAGCTTCTGCAGCTGGAAGATATTGAACTCAAGAGTCGGAAAACGAGCTCAGTCCGAGTTACTCAAGCAAGCTTCTGGAACAAAACGTTCAGAAAATCCACATTCCTTTATCGTAATATTATCTGTTTTGCAGAAATGCTAACAGGTGCAGTTTTAGAGTGAAATCTGGGAGATCGGTATTGCTGTTTAGCAAGGGTGGTTTGTGCTACCGTAATTCGAACTAATTTTGTCATTCAAAATGGGCCTTTTGTGCATTTTCTTTCGGAAATCTTCTTTTATTTTACAGCAGGTTGACAGTAAGAAGGGATCATTCGTGAATGACTGAGCCTCTTGACGATAGGTGCGCATTCTACATATAGTGATACTGCAGTGAACGTTGATCAAAGTTTGTGGAGAAAGAGCATGAACTATACAGGATTCCAGAGTCAACAACTAATCTAGCCGCCTCTCATCGTGCAGCTAAGTGTCCTTTGCTGTCCTGTACACGAATTATATTCTGCTGTTGCGTTCCAAAACATTGCTTTTTGTAACGTTCATTTATTTCATTGATCTTGTCTGGGAAAGACATACAGTGTTCTTACAGCGTAGTTTTAAGCAATCTTTTTAATTTGACAAGTTTTCGTATATATTACTAGCACCCGGGGCAATTTTGATGAACCCGGGATCGTATCCGCGAATGAGAAAGGGTCCTAAACGCCGGGAGTCCTAACAAAAAAGGGTCCTAATCGCAAGAGTCGTAAATGAAAAAGGCCCCTAAGAATCGCTGAGTTCTACATCAGTCTGTTTCATATAAAAATATAGTAAAAATCATGAGCATTCAGAATCTGGGGCTCGTTTAGGGAAAACGCAATCCACTTTTTCAATATCTGTGAAAAAAGTTTTTAAGCCCATAAGAGTCCATGTTCAAATTACCGGGATTGTCTGCAGCCAATAGGAGCGGGGTTGGGCGGAGCTCCGTGGTAAACCTAATTTGATAGAATAGAACCCTATGGAAGACCACAGCGATCCGAACACTGTCATTCAGACAATAACATGTAGGTTTCGTTAGCATGTATCGATTATTGCAAACTATTTGTCATCTAAATGAAAAATTTAGTGTTTGTTTCGCACATCTACATCACGGGAAATTTCACTCAACTGGTATCAGTTCTTATCACCAACTGCCGCCATGTCCCTTTGACATTTGACTCTGCTCTTGTATCGTGATATCGGCCAACAACTGTTTTTGAGTTTAGTGAAGTCCATTTTTTATCAAGGTATAGCTAACCTAATAGATTAAATACGATGGTTAAATTCGTTTACTGTCGAGACGTCGTTACGTCGTCTGACGAACTGTCGTTACGTCGAGACGTACAGCCACGGAACAAGACGTTTTTCGCTTTTCATTTTCAGCAGTTTTCTACCTGGTCCATGAACGAAGTAGTATAAGTATATCAAACTAACAATAGGCAGTCATGGCAGGCGCTTTGGGATACCCTGATTATCTATTCGAAGAGGCATTTGACGCTGTGCGAAGAGGCGATTTAGAGACTTTGCAAGAAAAAATCAGAAGCGGTTTCATCATTCACGACAAAGCATTGGACACGCACAGTGACACTGTATTACACTTGGCAGCCACGGGAGGGCATCTTCATATCGTGGAGCATTTAATCGGAAATGGAGCACTTTTGGATCACCTAGGCGACGGGAAATGTACGCCGTTGCATTTGGCAGCTAAGAATGGGCATCTTGCTGTTGTGGAGTTTTTAATCGGAAATGGAGCAAATGTGTATGCAACAGACTGCGATTGCAAAACACCGCTACACTTGGCAATTCAAACAGGCCAGCATGCTGTTGTGGAGACTTTAATCCGAAGCAGAGCAAATGTGGATGCAACAGACTGCGATGGTAGAACATCGCTACACTTGGCAACTAAAAAAGGGCATCTTGCTTTTGTGGAGTTTTTAATACAAAATGGCGAAGCAAGTGTGGGTTTCCGAGACTACAAGAATTATACGCCGTTGCATTTGGCAGCTTAGAATGGGCATCTTGCTGTTGTGGAGTTTTTAATCGGAAATGGAGCAAATGTGGATGCAACAGACTGCGATGGCAAAGCACCGCTACACTTGGCAGCTAAGGAAGGCCATCTTGCTGTTGTGAGGTCTTTAATCCAAAGCAGCGCAAGTGTGGATGCAACAGACGAGAAGGACCGAACACCGCTACACTTGGCAGCTAAGGAAGGCCATCTTGCTGTTGTGAGGTCTTTAATCCAAAGCAGCGCAAGTGTGGATGCAACAGACGAGAAGGACCGAACACCGCTACACTTGGCAGCTAAGGAAGGCCATCTTGCTGTTGTGAGGTCTTTAATCCAAAGCAGCGCAAGTGTGGATGCAACAGACGAGAAGGACCGAACACCGCTACACTTGGCAGCTAAGGAAGGCCATCTTGCTGTTGTGAGGTCTTTAATCCAAAGCAGCGCAAGTGTGGATGCAACAGACGAGAAGGACCGAACACCGCTTCACTTGGCAGCTGCGGAAGGCGATCTGGACATCGTGGAGTATTTAGTCGGAGAGAGAAAACCTGTGGATGTGAGAGATGAGAAGGATCGTACACCTTTACATCTAGCTAAAAAAGGGCATCTTGCAGTTATGGAGTTTTTAATGAAAAATGAAGCACATGTGAATGCAACTGACCATTATGATTGTACACCGTTACATCTGGCAGCAAACGAAGAAGTATGAAATTTGTTATTGTCTCATTGTGGAGTGAAAACTAAGGTTACTGTAACTATTTATTTCTAAACTAAATTGATGTTTCGATCACGAACTTCGGGTACAATCAATTTTTCTTCATATTCCAAAAAAGTCATTGAAATCCTGTTGTTCTATCTTGGAAAATAGGCGCTAACTCGTCGGAACGTATTGATGAACGGGTCTGATTGTTACGCTCCTCAAACATAAATATAATCAGCTTCACATTCGAGTGAAAGTGAAGCCATGTTTTACACCACTCAGAGGCTTTCTCGCCCATGATAACACTAATAACTTGAGGATATGGCTGACTACAAAATACTCAAATGTTTCTAGCTCTGCAGAATTCTTGTGGAAAAAGGAGAGGCGGACATCGAGGCAGCGGATTTGGACTTATGGCGCCCATTACATTATGCTGCCTGTGAAGACGATGAGGATAAGGCTGTTGTCATTTACCTTCTGGAAAAGGGTGCTGATGTTACTTCAAAAGACATTGACGGAAATACGTCGTGCCATGTTGCAGCTGATTTTAACAACTTAGAGTTGCTCAAAATTTTGCTACCGCACATGAAAAAAAAATCTATGCAACGGTCAAAACCAAACAGTCTATGACTTAATCAGCAAACACTACCGAGACACTAAACACTCCAAGGAATTTTGCGACCTCTTGAAAGAATTCAAAGTTCTAACAGCGCCTCCAGTTGAGCTAAATAATTTGCCAATGCCACGGAACCTGAAAAGAGATGAATTGTTCCGACATGGGCGAGCTACACATTTTCACACGTCAGTTAAACAAGATTTAAATTTTTATTTTCAAGTTCAAAATATTTTCAAGAAACTCGAAAAAAAGATCGAGGATGAAAATGAAAACGACATGAACTCTCTTCTGGAACAGTTCGCTCATCCGCGTGCTTATTGGACCACGCGTGGTCAACTCGGATACGACCTTGCCTTTCGAGTGCAAGAGTTCGTGAATTATTTTCTAGGAGAAGCCGCAAAAATTGATCCGAGATTTTACGGAACTTTGGAGCTCGCAGGAAGTTGTGCGGATGGAACGAAACTTGGCCAACCCAAAGAGTTTGATTTTTTCCTAGCCATTCAAGATCTCAGTAACGCAGAATGGGATTTTGGGCATGCTGTTCAAGATTGTTCGGAACGGACTGCAGATATCGCACAAGTGAAAGTTCGATTGACCCGGACAGAGATTCTGGATTGCTGGAGACCTTTCTTAATCCATGATGGTGAACTCGATGCGGTTTCTGCGTGTCGTTACTTTACTGATAAACTGCTTCGGGAAGCGAGCAGACGACTGGAATTTTTGACCATCCTCGATTTTTCTTTCAGGAAGGTTGTGAAACCTAGACCAAACCCTTATGCCAGCCATGCTGTACCACTGGTAAATGATTAATAATCCATTTACGTAATAGTTCTTATACTCACAGCTCCTTTACAAATGGAATTTACTCATACTGAATCACAGCGACGCTGTAGATCAATTTATCAATTCGATTATTGCTGCATACTATCATGTATATTGCATTTTCACCCAAATTGTTTTTCCTTACTTTCTGTACTGCCTAGGTAAGTCCAATGAAAACTGGGCATACGTTAGAATTCCGTTGCCTTCAGATGGGACAGTGGATAGAAGTTGATGTGGTTCCCGGAATCAAATTTCCAGGATGGCCTGATCGTGACCAGCGCGTGATACCTTTTGACGAGATGGAAAAAGCGGTTCCACCTTCAGTGACAGACAAGTAAAAGCAATAAGAATGATAGCAATGTATGTGGTGGTAGTAGTAGTAGCAGTACTGCAACAGTAGTAGCAAATCTTGGCAAAAACAGCACATTAATAAGTAGTTAGCGATTTTCCCGAGCGCTCGAGCTTTTAAGTTCAAGCTCGAGCCAAAACTTGCAGCTCGAGTAACATAATTCATAGCATTCTGTAATAATTTGATTCCAGAGAAATCGGCTATTGCATTATTCCTATATCGGGGGAATGGAAGCTATCTTTCGTCACGTTAGAGAAGACGATCCTCTCCCATACCGAAGAACCACTTCTAGATGTACTGAAAATCCTTAAGATTCTTAATGAATTTCCAAAAGTTAGTTATAATGTTATTCTTGATGACTGGCCGATAAATGGCTATATAATGAAAACCGCCTTTCTCCGTTACTAAGCATCCACAGAACACATCCTCGGTGATCATTTTTCTCTTACAGAAACAGTGGTTGCAATACTGAAGTATTTTAGTGAATACTTTTTTCAAAGTCCCTTTTACTCGTTTTTTTCTGCCTGAGCTGATGTTATGCGACCCAGAAAGTATTCCCGAGAAGACTGAGCTGGTGACTGTAGTGGTGACTGAGGAGTTTGAGGGCCTAATCCACAGACTGCTACCTGCTTCACCGTCACAGAATTAAAAACTGGGAACTGAAACAAAACTTTCTTTGTTCCGAGGGAAAGAAAGGCAACATGGAGAAGAAACGGGAGAAGAAGAAAGACGACGACGACGAAGAAGAAGCAGAAGTGGCCAAGGAAGAGGTTCCCTGGAGAGTCCTAGACAAAACTAAGAAAAATTATGTGGACTATCATGTTCTTGTCTTGTTAGAAAAATGAACTTAACAGTTGCTAAACCACTTGAGTGATGTTACTATCCGAGCATGGCCAGTTGAAGTGAATATACGGAAGAGAAACCTTCCAAAATGGTGTGTATTTGTACAGTTAAAAACCTGGATTTCAATTAGTAATGAGTTTTTGTGCAAGTAACACGGGCTGGTAAGTATTAAATTAACTTGTTTGATTAGATGGGTACAACAAAACAAAGAAAGGGTACTAATGAGAACAAGCTTTGAATTTAACTTGATCATAATAAGTTGCTATGATATCCATTGGTGTGGTGTTTTGTCGGTGAATATCCCCAGGCAAACTTTTCTTCAGCAAAATTTCGCAAGCAAATTAGTCGCTTATGCGAGTATAACGGAGATGCTTAATACCCGTAAACTGAGATAAACATCCAAAGAACTTGAGTAGCTGTCAAATGACTAACAAAGTGAAAACAGTAATATTCCATTTGTATGTTCATATGAACGTTTTGCTGAACAAGTTAATAGTCGCAGATCACAACATGAGGAACAAACAGTAGCGCGTCAGGTGTTATCTCCCCATGAGAAAGCGATGACCTATAAACTAGCGGCACCACTGTATGCGATCAGAATTACAACACGGTTCACTAGCGCAAGCTCCAAGGCAAAAGCCTGAATTCTACCCATTAAACTACTGCGCAGAATGAGCGCCTTGGCATTCGTTCTTCCGCAGTACAGTACTGTCCCCGGTAACTAAATAATTTTCATAGTAAGCCCTATTTTGAATTGAGATTTAGAAAAATCATAGTACAGGCTTATCATTACTGGAAGAAGTTCGTTGTTTGTTGAGCACAGTGTGCGTGATTTAAGTAGCCATGGTAGGCACCTGAAACATTTTTCAACCTCTGATTTTCTCCTGCATTTGGCGAACTCTCTTTTGATTCTTGATCGAGAAATCTAGCAGAATAAAACAGTTTAAAGGTCAAGAATTTCTCAAAGAACACTGCAGCGGGTAGAACAGACCAATCCGTCTTGGTATAAACGAAATATTGTTTTCATCCACATTCCTTAATCTCGTAGTTTCATTTTGATTGTTTTCACTTCCAATATATGTTAATCAAGTAGATATCTAGGTTAAATAGTTGATTAATTCAAATGAACATGTGCATTCATGTCTCTTACAGAGTGAATCGTCCTGTAGTTCGATCACATACAGTGGTGTCGCTAGTTCGCCCTCGTAGCTTTGGAGATAAGACTAGATGCGTTACTGTCTCTTCCTTATACTGTCCGCTAGAGCATGTTCTCATGGTAACCAACAATATTAGCTTAATAGCACCATGAAAAATTAAATTAAGTTTATAATTATGATTAAAAATTCCAATCGAAACTTATTCTAAAATTGTTATTTTAATAATACAAAAAATCATATAAACTTCATATGTTATTTCTTCTGCCGCTAGGTGGCGTCATAATCGGATGAGCTTTCTGCACAGCAGCTTACCAGCAGTTGGGTGATACGTATCAAGTGGTTTTGACACAATTATTCAGCTTGCAGCTGAAGAGATAAACTAATCTTCTTTAATACTTGGGAAAGTGTCCTACTCTTATTTGTTCAAATACATTATTATTGGTGATACGGGTAAGATTGATCATTATAAAGTTGTATCATATTGGATATTCATTGACTTTCTATATGGCGACTTGTATTTTACGCCACCATTTCCTTTGTGCCTTACATGGTTTATGTTAAAATCCTCCATTGTTTGATGCAGGTGTTGGGAAGTCATGTCTTCTCCTCCAGTTTACCGATAAGAGGTTTCCAGCCAGTCCACGACCTAACTATCGGTAAGTAACAATCAAGTTTTGTCCGAATTCATGTACAAAACAAGAACGTTTTTTGCATAGGCGCCGAGTTCGGTGCTCGCGTGTTAACGATCGACGGCATGCAGATCAACCGACCCAACATAAGAACTGGTTATTCGGTCTGTGAAAAATGCCAAAGTAATTCCAACGTATTCGTTAGCAAATTTACACGACAAGCTAGGCAAAACATTATACCTAACAACTACAAAAGGACATCTTCATGTTATGGAGTATCTAATGTAATCAAAACAAGAGCATCTGTGAGTGAGAAGTACATGTAGTAATATATTTCTGCCGATTTTACCTTTTGCTCCACAACATACTTTCTGCGGGAGACTCCATTCAGACATTTCGTGTATGCGGGACCACCAAGCACTATGATGATTTTAGTACCATATTCCCTCGTCCGAGGCGCTAATCTCCAAGCCCGTGGCTTAAACATGGAGAAACAAGGAGCCATGTCTTACTGTTTATTTCTATGTACTGTTCTTAGCCATCAACAAAACACCAAGTCAGGGACGTATTTCTGGATCTTTCGTAAAACTTTCTCCATGGCTGCCTACTAAGGCGTATGCTAAAGCAGTATACACGAATACCACAATAAAATGCATTAAAATAGAATATGAAATAATTGTGCAAAAATATCCTGGTGCCAATCGCAGCAGAATATTGATAAAGTAGAATAAGAATCATAGATGGCGCTTACACACATGCTAATTGTGAGCACAATACAAACATATTTTATACATGATTACTTCTTATTTGGATGTATTATTACGTTCTATCTTTATGCATTCTTTTACTCGTGATGTGTTATAGTATAATTAAGGTAGAATATTGCTTTCGGTTGGGAATACGTATTCGCTTAAATCTATATTAGGGTTAAGCACTTGAAACAACAATAATGAATGAGTTCAGCAATTTGATAGAATAGAATCACATGGAAGGCCACAGCGTAACGAAACTTTAATTAAGGAATTAACATGTAGTATTCGTTAGCATATAATTATAATTACAAACTTTTTTTCATCTAAATGAAAATATTTAGCGTTTGTTTCGCAATCTTACTCAGAGAAATTTCCGTCAACTGGTATCAGTTCTTACCACCAACTGCCGCAAGGTCCCTTTGACATTTTATTCTGCTTTAGTATCGAGATATCAGCCCAATCCTTGTGACTTTGGTAAAATCCATTTTTAAAAGCTCAAGCTAACGTTATAGATTAGATACTGTGCGGTTAAATTCTTTTAATGTCTCAACGGACAGCCACGGAACAAAACGTTCTTCGGTTTTATTTTCAGCAGTTTTTTGTCTAGTCCATGAGGTTCTTCTTCATTTCAGTAATCTATCTTAATCCGCAAACGTAGTAGTAAGTAGTTCAAACTAACGATAGACAGCCATGGCAGGTGCGTGGGGATCACAGGCTGATCTACCCGAAAAGGCATTTGACGCGGTGCGAAGAGGCGATTTGGAGACGTTGCAAGAAACAGTCAACAGCGGTTTGGACCTAAATGAAAAAGATTATATTGATAATGCTCTATTACACTCGGCAGCCAGGAACGGACGTCTTGAGGTTGTGGAGTATCTGATCGGAAGGGAAGCACTTGTGGATGTCCTGGGCTACCAGGATCATACTCCGTTGCATTTAGCAGCTGAGTACGGACATCATGCTGTTGTGGAGTATTTAATCGGAAAGGGAGCATTTGTGAATGCGAGGAACATAGATCATTGTACACCGTTACATCTGGGAACAAGCGAAAAGGTATGAACATTATTAAAATTAAGCTGTGGCAGCTATTTATTTCCTAATCGAATTGATGTTCCAATCATCAATTGGAAAAAAAATAATTAATTTTTCTCCGTACTTCAAACCTCGTAGAAAGAGTAGAAAATGGAAAAGACATAGGAAACTTGATGTTGTATATTTGACAATGGTGTATAGGACGATGCCTTATTGACCGAGTATCGATATACCAGTTTGAACCTCTAATCATTTATCACTTGACTTATCTTTACATTCGGATGAGAACCAAGTCCTACCATAACTTTACAGATGCTCTTTCGCCTATGAAAACACCGATCGCCTAAATGGTATCGCTAATCACAAAATTCTCAAATCTTTCTAGGTTTGCAGAATTCTCGTGGAAAGTGGAGCAGACATGGAGGCAGTAGATTTGCATCTTTGGCGTCCGTTGCACCATGCTGTCATGCAAAACGAGGAGGAAAAGATCACTTACCTTCTTAAAATGGGTGCTGATGTAACTTCAAAAGACATCAATGGGGATACGCCATGCCATGTTGCAGCTGGTTTTGACAAGTTAGACTTGCTCCAGATTTTGCTACCGCACGTGGAAGAAAATCTGTGCAACGGTCAGAACCAAACTGTCTACGATTTGATTAACCAACACTACGCAACTCCCAAGGACTCCGAGGAATTTACCGACCTTTTAAACCAATTTGAAGTTCTAAAAGCGGATCGAGTTATGCTGCATGAGTTACCAAAACCGCTGAGAATGGAAAAAGATGTTTTATTGCAGTACCGGGATGATATATCCACTGACAATTTTGAAGAAGAGGATTTAGTAACACGTGATGAGGCTGAAAAGATTTTAAACGAACTGGAAGAAACGAGCGTGGAAGCGAAAGAAAAATACCTGAAAGCTCTTCTGGAACGATTCGCTCATCCGCGTGATTATTGGACCACGAGTGGTCAAAACGGTTACGACCTTGCCATTCGAGTGCAAGAATTCGTGAATTTTTTTCTAGGAGAAGCCGCGAAAATTGATACGAGATTTGCCGGAACTTTGGAGCTCGTTGGAAGTTGTGGTGATGGAACGAGACTTGGCCAACCCAAAGAGTTTGATTTTTTCCTAGCCATTCAAGATCTCAGCAACAAGCAAAGTTTCAAGAGCAGCACGTGGGATTTTGGGGGTGACAATCGAATTTTCGTGGAACCAACTCCAAACATTGAAGAAGGAGACATGAAAGGGTGCTTGACTGTTAAAGATATTCAGAAGCGCTGGAATAATTTTTTAGACAACCGTGACAAACTGGATGAATCCTCTGTGCATGGATACTTCTTTAACCTGCTTCGAGAAACGAGCAGACGACTGGAATCATTCACCAAATTCGATTTTTCTTTCCGAAAAGGTTTTCAACCTATTTTGTACTCTCACAATCGGTACTTTCGTACGCAGCATACCGTACCTCTGGTAAATGAATACTCCTGTTAACTAACAAATTTTTTCCTCACAGCTCCTTGAGGAATGCTACTCAAGCTGAGCTGTAGTGAGACTAAAGTTAATTTCTTATTGTGTTCTATTGTTTGCTACATGTGACCAATTACATAGTATCCAAACCATCAGTTTTTTTCAGCTCTCTGTATTTTCTAGGTACGTCCCATGAAGGCTGGATGTACGTTACGACTTCGATGCCTTAAAACGGGACTGTTGATAGATGTTGATGTGGTTCCCGGAATCAAATTTCAAGGATGGCCCGATCGAGATCACCTCGTGATACCTTTTGATGAGATGAGAAAAGTGGTTCCGCCTTCAGTGGAAGATGGGTAAAACATTTAAAAATGATAGTAATATATGTGATAGTGGTAGTAGTAGTAGTACCAAAAGGGAAGTAATTATAATTGAGCTGAATAATAATTGCAATAGTAGTAGCAAATCTTGGCAAAATCAAAACAATAATAATAATAATAATATGTGAAGCCAGGTTTGAGTACAATATGTAAAGTATCCTTTATTCAGTTACTCTTTTCGCTATCACACCTACAAAGTACTTCCACTATGACGTTATCCTAATATGCATAACTTCAATGTTATCATCTAGCGTCCTACACCTATTTTGGGCTGTAGATGCAATACTTCACATGCTCCATATTGTAAGATAACTGATACAACAGACAGTAGTCCATGTTGGGCTATTGATGATGTAGTTACCTGAGTTATTACAAATACTGTAATCGCCATTTCAAGCATAATAATAAGGTAACATAATTCATAGCATATTGTAATATTTTGAAACCAGGGAAATTGGATATTGCATTGTTCCTAAATCGAGGCAATGGGAGCTATCTTTCGTCACGTTAGAGAAGATGATCCTGTCCCATACCGAAGAACCGCTGCTGGATGTACTGAAAATTCTCAAGATTCTTAATGCTCTTGTAAACGTATATCCTTCAAGGATAGTGCTGAGTGACTACTTAATGAAAACCGCCTTTCTTAGCTACTTAGCCTCCACCAAACACGTCCCCGGTGATAATTTATCTCTTCCGGAAAGAGTGGTTGCAATATTGAAAAATTTTTGTGGAAACATTTTTCAAAGTCCTATTTACTCATTTTTTCTGCCTGAGCTGGAGTTATGGGACCCAGCACTAGGTTCCCTGGCGACTAAGGAGTTTGAGCGCCTAATCCACAGACTGGTATCTGCTTCACCGCCAACAAAAAGAAACACGAAAGAGAAAGAAGAGGTTTGTTCTTTGTTCTGAGGGAGAGAACGACAACATGGAGAGGAAACGGAAGAAGAAGAAAGACGATGACGAAGAAGAACAAGCATTAGTCGGACAAGGAGGAAGTTTCCTGGAGAGTCCCTACACAAAACCAAGGAAAATTGCGCTACCTAGCTTATATTGTCTTATCCGATAACTGAACTTTACAGTTACTAAACAGCTTGAGTGATGTTATTGTGCGAACATGGCCAGTTAAAGTGAATACACGGAAGAGAAACTTTCCAAAAAGCTGTGTTTGTACAGTTTAAAAACCAGATTTCAGTTACTAATGTTTATTTCAGTTTTCTGGTGCAGGTAACGTGAGTTTTGGCAAATGATATACCATTCTACTTGATTAGATAGGGTACGAATGAAAAAATACTTAGATTTTTACCTGATCATAATAAGTTGTTATAATTCCCATTGGTGTGGTATTCGTCAGTGAATATTTCCAGACAAAACTATTCTTCAGCAAAATTTTATTCTGTCCTCTAGAGTGTGTTCTCATGGTAACCGAGAATATTTAATGTAACAGCAACTTGAAAATCAGAATAAATAAATTTATTATTACTGGACAGTCTAATAGACACTTGCTCTAAAATTATTGTTTTAATAAAAGAAAAATTTGTAACAATTTTAAATCTAGTTCTTATTTCTATCGCTAGGTGGCGCCGTAATCGTATGAGCTTTCTGCACAGCAGCTTACCAGCAGCTGGGTGATACGTATCAAGTGGTTTTGACACAATTATTCAGCTTGCTGCTGAAGAGATAAACTAATCTTCTATAATACTTGGAAAATGTCCTACTCTTATTTGTTCAAATACATTATTATTGGTGATACGGGTAAGATTCATCATTATTAAAGTTTTATCAGACTGAATATTGATTGACTTTTTACATGGCGACTTGTATTTTACGCCACCATTTCCTTTGTGCCTTACATGGCTTATGTTAAAATCCTCCATTGTTTGATGCAGGTGTTGGGAAGTCATGTCTTCTCCTCCAGTTCACTGATAAAAGGTTCCAGCCAGTCCATGACTTAACTATCGGTAAGTAACGATCAAGTTCTGTCCGAATTAATGTAAGACACAAAAACGTTTTTTGCTTAGGTGTCGAGTTCGGTGCTCGCATGATAACGATCGACGGCAAGCAAATCAAGCTGCAGATCTGGGACACTGCGGGACAGGAGGCCTTCCGCTCGATTACGAGGTCTTACTACCGTGGAGCCGCGGGGGCCCTTCTTGTTTACGATATCACCAGACGTGACACGTTTAACCACCTCACCACTTGGCTGGAAGATGCGCGCCAGCATTCGAGCTCCAACATGGTCATCATGCTGATCGGGAACAAGAGGTTTCACTCCTAACCTAACCCAAAGTCTCGATTGTTTAATGTTTTGTCGTTTTTAGCGATCTTGAGTCCCGTCGCGAGGTGAAGAAGGAAGAGGGAGAAGCTTTCGCTCGAGAACACGGCCTCGTTTTCATGGAGACTTCTGCCAAGACGGCTGCTAACGTCGAGGAGGCTTTCATCAACACAGCTCGGGAAATCTACGAGAAAATCCAGGAGGGCGTCTTCGATATCAATAACGAAGCCAACGGTATCAAAATCGGCCCGCAGCACTTGCCCGCTAATGCTGGAGCCGCTTCTGGAGGCGCGAATCCTAACCAGGGCTCGGGCTGCTGTTAAACAAAAGTTTTGATATTCTATCTCCTCCGAAAAACTATTTATTTTGAAAATTTACAAAAAAATACCAATCCATAACTCCCTTCATACTATTTTTTCGAGTAACGATTTATATGCTAGTGCACGTCACTTTGGTTTCGTTTCTTCTTCCCAATCACCCTCTCCTGAGTTTTTGTGAAGTTTAACATTTTTTTTGGAGAAAATTCTTTCAAAATATTATTTTTTGCTTTTTGTGGAGGGTTATATTGCACTTCTGTGAGCTAGTCGTCAGTCCCCGACAATTTCACTTCTCTATTAAAAGAACCTACAACATTTCTCTGAGTTTGAATTTAATAGTGAGAAAGTTCATTCCGTACTTTAAGATTTAGTTGAATTCATTTCTGGATACAAATATATGACTTAATTGTCAAATTTAATCCTTAATGTGGCTGTCAACCATTTTTTGCTGTCGTTCTTGAAGAATTTCGTGCTCGTGTCGCCTGGAATTTGTTGAAATACACGTGCATAGCAGAAAAACACGTGTAATTTACTATTTATTGTAGAAATGTATTTTAAATCTGTTAAATAACATTTAAAGTTAAACGAAAAGTCCTTGGCCGTGACCGAAATCCAGGATGTTGAACGCTTTGGCTTTTTAATGAAGCAGTCACGCATTGAAAACAATGTCAAGATTCTAAAATTTTCAAGAATCAAATTCATAAGACTTCCAAGAACAATTTTGCTTGAATGATTTAATTACAATTAAGTGCAATAAGCCTTACAGAACGTAAAACAAAGCGTTTATTATGAAGCCATTGAACTCGAAAGCGACACCATAATCAATATGGCGCAGATGCAGAGTTGCCAGATTTCAAAGTGTTAACAGAAGGATACGCAAATTAAAGTTAATTAAGTTTAAATATAATAAAGGAATTAGGTCGAATGTTTACATTAGAAAATGAAGGAAGAAATGCTGGGGAATGAAAAAATGGTCCCCTGAAAAGGTAAATGGGGGTTTTCTTTGAGGGCATCCATTATTAAATGCAAATGAAGGCTGTAGCCTACTTGGAAACTTGGCAATCCTCTTCGCGCGCTCCACTACAGCGGACACCTTAATTAAACGAAATATTGACAGTTGAATAATTTTTTTGGTGTGAAAATATTTGTCAAATTTTTCTGAGATTTTTCAGTGTATTTTGAACGAAATTTTGCGGTAAAATTATTTGGTTTTTCTGTCCGTAGTAGAGAGGGTAGGCCATATGCCAAACGCGCACCTCTCTATAGCGGACATGGTTATCAAATCAACCAATTGGAATTTGCAAATTTTCTTTGCACGAACGTTTTCCTAATTTTTTTCTGTGATTTTTCAGTACATTCTAAAATAAATTTTGCAATAAATGGACTTAACCCGACTGTCCGCAGTAGAGGGGATAGGCTCTATACCAAACGCGCACCTCTCTATAGCGGACACCATGATCAAATCAACCACTCATAATTTGCGATTTTTCTTTAGTGTATCATAGTTGTTGAATTTTTTTGTGATTGTTCAGTATATTTTAAGATAAATTTTGCAGTAAATTTAACTAATTCAGCTGTCCGCAGTAGAGAGGCTTAATCTCCCTATTCCCTCGATAGCCAACTTCCAAGAGGAAATAAATTTTCCCAAACAAAAGATGGGGAAATTCAGATTTCCCACAGCAAACTATTCTTCAGCGTACGGTCAAGAAAAGGGAAATTAGTTATTGTGTGTGTAAACAGACGCTACATCATTCAAATACAAACAGGACACGTCAATTTGTATACAACTGTTGTAGCAGTTGTTGTGTTGTTGTTGTATTATAGTATAGTTTTTTTTTCACTAGTATTTTGTTGCGGAACCAACATGGCGTATTTCCGCTTTCTCAAAAAGTGTTCAATAAACCTAGGGTTAGTATGGCAACCATTATTGAATTTTATAATTAATAATCTATTTAAGTATATTTTATAGATACTTCAGTGTTTCCAGTTTCAGTTTCCCTTTTTTCCTTCTTCCCTTATTTTCCCCCCTTTTCCCCCTTTCCCCCCTTTTCCCCTCCTTACTAGCATACTAGGCTGTGCTTCCAGATTTCCAATTTTCCGTCTTCCCTTATTTTTCCCTTGTCAGACCCATTTTCCCCTTTTCCCTTCTTCCCTTAGTTTTCCCCTTTTCCCGTCCGTCTACTAGAATACAAGGCTGCACTTCCAGATTTCCAATTTTCCGTCTTCCCTTATTTTTCCCCTTTTCCCTTCCGTACTAGAATGCAAGGTTGTACTTCAAGATTTTCCCTTTTCCTTCTTCCATTATTTTTCCTCTTGAAGACCCATTTCCCCTTTTTTCCCTCTTCCCCTTTTTCCCTCTTTCCTCATTTTCCCCCTTTTTCCCTCCGTACCAGGATACGAGGCTATAGGTGCAGATTTTCCCTCTTCCATCTTCCCTTATTTTTCCCTTTTCAGACCCCATTTTCCCCTTTTTCAGGAAATTTCTCTTCAAAATGGAAACACTGAGATATTTATAAGGAAACCGGATAGTGTAGTAGTTTATGATGATAGTTTATGATAGTTTAAGCGGCTTTTAAAGATTTTTTTTTGTAAAAGTCGAATCTTTTATCGTGATCAGTCAAGCAAAAAATTTCAACAAAATGTTCAGAAAAAATAAATGGATTTTTAAAAAATTAAAACTGTCATATAGGTGGACACGTATGGAAATGGAATGCGGACTGGCCTATGTGTCCACTTATTCAACAGATTGTCTTAATTGTAAGAGTATTACTAGATGCGAAAAAATCAGCACTAAAAATTTAATCTGTCGAATAGGTGGACAGCCATTAAGTAGCCCTGCAGAAAAGCCTATCTGTCCACGCGGACTCCAAACGTAGCTAAAATAGCGCTAAATCTTCAAATTTTCCTATTAATCCCTAAGATTCTTGTGTGAATCTCCAAGATTCTTCAAGATTCTTGATTCTTTGTCCTGTCAAGAATCTCCCGCAGAGAAGATTCCAACGCTGTCACAAAACCGCCATTTAAACACGCACAACTTACATAAAAACGTTCACTCATGAATATTTCATTATTATTATTATTATTATTATTATTATCATTATTATTACTGTGCTGGATGAAAAATGCCGAATGCGCGGACAAATAGACTTAATTTTATTGCACTACAAAGGATGTCCACACATACGACAGATTAGTTTCTGACCAATTTTTCTAGTTATCCTTTTCGTTATTGTTGCTTTTTGACATAATCTGTCGAACAGGTGGACAGATGGGTCTATTCCCATTGCGTTCCCATACCTTTGTCCACGTATAAGACAGATTTGATTTCTATAGGTATTTCGGTTACTTATTTCATTACTACTACTACTATTGCTACTGCTACTGCTACTGCTGCTACTACTACTTCCACTACTACTACTACAACTACAATTATTTATCAAAGTATTTAAGAGTTGACCCTATTATAAAAATTCCAGAAAATATAAATTTCTTATAAATATAATAAAAAATAATGTGGACCGAGGGGTTCGCTACTTTCTTCGTATAGAATAAACCAAAATCATATGATAACTATTGATAACAAGTTCGATAACACTGATAACATGGAGATGGATAAGAAGATTCCATAGAGTTATCAAGTGTTATCAGCGTGTTATGTCTCAGTTATGATTTTAATTATTTTTCATCTTATTATTTTATTCTATTTATTTTATTATTATTTATTCATTATTTTTAATTAATTTATAATTATTTTCAACTTATCATCTGTCCTCACGTGTTATCAACTGTTATCCAGTGTTATCAGCACGTTATTGATACTTCCTGTTGTTCTCAGTGTGAAAAAATAGGCGAACAATGGCCTTTGCAAATTCAATATTTGTATTTGGCGCCATTTTCACAAGTGGTCGTTTACCCGCCCACCGGAGGGGTTCGCAACTCTCAGAAAAAACTAATTACATTAAAAAATATGTAAATATATATATCTGTGATTGTTAATTATACGTAAAATAATAAAATATATTAATATATATTAATATAAAATATATTTGTCATAATTATATAAATAAGAAATAATTATCAAGTGATTTAAAATCATCTAATTATGTCAAAAATCTCATTTTTATCTAAACATCTTGTTAATGTAATAATAACATGACAGTAAATTAAAATTAATAAAATACACTAATTAAATAATGCTACAATATAATTTATTTGCTAATAAATATTGAAATAGTGAAATAGCCAGAAAAATCAGGGCTACTCCCGTCATTTACTTTTCCCACGTTGTCTATTTACTGTGGGTCCCGTACACTGTTGCCGTTTCCATTTAGCGGGAAATTTGAAAAATTTTCTGTAAACAGTTTAGTACATTATTATTATTATTATTACTATTCTGACTACTACTACTACTACTACTACGACTACTAATAATGCTACTACTCCCACTACTAATACTGCTACGACTGCTGCTATAACTACTACTGCTATCAATGCTTCTACTACGACTACTTCTACTACAGCTATTACTACACTACTACGACATCAACTACTAAATACTGCTGCTGCTACTACTTAGTACTACTACTACTACCACAAATAATCCTACTCCTACTCCTCGTCCCTCTCTTGCTACTAGTACTGCTACTGCTATTTCTGTTACTACTACCATTATTACTACTACTATAATTATAATTGCTGCTAATTCTACTTCTGTTATTACTTCTGCTTCTACTACTACTCCTACCACTGCTACTCCTTCTATTTCTCCTACTACTATTTACTACTACTGTTATTCAGATAAAAGATTTATTTTCAATTCTTTCCAAGAAAGTGAAAGTTTTCCTCAAGTTGATCTTAAATATGGAAACTTTTAACCCCAAGTCGGGGGTAAAAAGAAGGTAAGACGCTTTAGTGTGGCAATCGGTCAGTGGGGCTTTTCACGTGGGGGCGATTTATTACCACTGGTGTAACCCGGAGAGGGTTGAATACCACCAGGGTTAACAGCTGAGACACCCAGCATTCCAGGAGTGCGGTGATAACAGGTGATAACACATGATTACACGATGATAACAGATGATAACAGACCAGGGCACTGTTGTTGCTGAGCCCACGGGGTGTTGGGTCGTTTACTTTGCGTTTTGGCGTGTGACCTTCAGCTAGATGACTATCTGAAAAAGAATATTTTGTGGAAGGAAAAACTATACGGCGGGGGTTTCTTCACAAAAGGGTTGAAAAAGTAGAAGAGAAGACACCCTTTTCGGCTGGGACATATTACTTTCCCTCTCAAATCCATCAGAGTATTTTTTAAATAATTTCAAAGTTGGAAGAGTGGAAGCTTTCTCGACTGTTGAACCAGAAGAGGGACGATAATAACAGCTGATAACACAGTTAGAAATTGTTAATTTTTAATAACATGATAACATGGATGTAGTACGATGAAATTGGAACAAAATGGCTATAAACAATTATGGAATTAAGTGTCAAGAGTATTTATTAAATAATTTCAAAGTTGGAAGAGTAGAAGCTTTCTCGACTGTTGAACCAGAAGAGGGACGATAATAACAGCTGATAACATAGTTAGAAATTGATAATTTTTGATAACATGATAACAAGGATGTAGTACGATGAAATTGGAACAAAATGGCTATAAACAATTATGGAATTAAGTGTCAACAGTATTTTTTAAATAATTTCAAAGTTGGAAGAGTGGAAGCTTTCTCGACTGTTGAACCAGAAGAGGGACGATAATAACAGCTGATAACACAGTTAGAAATAGATAATTTTTAATAACATGATAACACGGATGTAGTGCGATGATAGTAGAACATATTGGATATAAAAAATTATGGAATTAAGTGTCCTGAGTATTTTTTAAATAATTTCAAAGTTAGAAAAGTAGAAGCTTTCGAGATTGTCGAACCAGAAGACGGACGATAATAACAGCTGATAACACAGTTAAAAATTGTTAATTTTTAATAACATGATAACACGGATGTAGTGCGATGATAGTAGAACATATTGGATATAAAAAATTCTGGAATTAAGTGTCAAGAGTATTTTTTAAATAATTTCAAAGTTGGAAGAGTAGAAGCTTTCGAGATTGTCGAACCAGAAGAGGGACGATAATAACAGCTGATAACACGGTTAGAGACGGATAATCCTTGATAACATGGTAATACGGTTGTAGTGCGATGATAGTAGAACATATTGGATATAAATAATTATGGAATTGTGTAGTAAGAGTATTTTAAAAATAATTTCAAAGTTGAAGTATAAAAAAATAACGCGGTTAGGAATGGGTAATCCTTGATAACACGATAATGATGTTATAATACGATGATAATAGAATGTAATGGCATCACCATTTCATGATTATTAACGATTATTAACAACTGATTACCATCCCCGTCAGCCTATATTTATTCTCTAATGATTTCTTAGGCCTATCATGCGATTCGCCCATTAGGGTTTCATTTACGTCTAGATAATTCCTTTAAAAAATTTTAAAAAAGTTGTTATCACTATGTTATCACCATGTTATCAACTTTTTATCAGAATTCTTATTATCTTTATTATTATAATTAAATGTATACAAATAATTTTAATTATTATTTTACTATTGTGATCACGTGATTTTTAGGACATTTTATGATTATAATATAATTATAATATGATAATATTAATATTGAATATTTTTAAGAGGGTTACGAACCCCCCATTGTATACAAATCCTTATAATCGGTTTCTATTTTTTCCCACTTTAGTGAAGAAAAAAACAATAAATCTTTCCCAGCAAGTCCCCATCCCATTCTGCGTGGGAAAATTTAAAAAATATTACAGGACTTTTTTTTCTTCTTTTTGGGTACAAAAATCATGGAAGAATCCTAAAAGAATCTTGAAAGAATCTTTTAATTCTATTCTGTATTATTATAATTATAATTATTATTATCTATAATCTGTATTATATTTATATTATATTATCAAAATACGTTGCGAAGAATCTGCTGAATCGTTGGACAGCGATATGCTCTCCTCTGTGCGTTTGTGAAGCTGTCCACGTATACGACAGATTTATGTTGGTGACGAAGACAATTATTTTTAATATTACGTGCTAGTGTTACTATGTCATGAATTATCTGCTGAATGGTTGGGCAAACGATACATTCTTCTTTACAACCTGTCCACGTATACGACAGATTAGTATACTGAACGCTGCTATCAGCCTTATTATTATTGTTATTGTTATTAGTACTAAGAAAATCTGTTGAATCATAGGACAACGATACATTCATCCGTGCACGTATTATATACCTGTCCACTTATACGACAGATTTGTCTTTGTACTTGTTGGTATTAAATCTTACGTAGGCACTACGTCGCTATCATTAGTACTTTATTATTAATTTTACTCTTCTGCTCCTCCTTCTCATTATCATCATCTTCTTCCTCTCCTTCTTCTTCTTCCCTGTTTTTCTCCTTCTCCATCTTCTTCATCACATCTGATTATTCTTCCTCCATCTCTTCTTTCTTTCTCTTCCTCTTCCTCTTCATCATCATCTTCTTCTTCCTCCTCCTCCTCATTATCATCTTCTTCTTCCTATCCTTCTTCTTCTTCTTCTTCTTCCTCCTCCTCATTATCATCTTCTTCTTCCTCCTCCTCCTCATTATCATCTTTTTCTTCCTCTCCTTCTTCTTCTTCCCTGTTTTTCTCCTTCTCCATCTTCTTCATCACATCTGATTATTCTTCCTCCATCTCTTCTTTCTTTCTCTTCCTCTTCCTCTTCATCATCATCTTCTTCTTCTTCCTCCTCTTCATTATCATCATCTTCTTCTTCTTTTCTTGTTCTTTCTTCTCCTTCTTTCTTTTATCTTCTTTTTCTTCTCCTCCTCCTTCTTTTCTTCTTCGGTCTGTTCGTCTTCTTCTACTCTCTCTCTTCTTCCTCTTTTCTCTTCTTCTTCTTCCTCTTCCTCTTCTTTCTTTCTTCTTCTTCTTCTTCTTTTTCCCCTCATCTTCATCTTAATCTTCTTCCTCTTCTTTTTCCTCTTCCCTATTCTTCCTCCTCATTATCTTATTACCATCGTTATTACCCTACACAATAATGAATCGATTAGAGGGTATCGACTATAGGGGACCACCCGTGGTTTTTCTTCGTCCATAATACAAGAATGGCCTTTCGGAGATCGGCCATAAAAAGCCTAATTGGAGATTCCAATGGACAAGCGTTTAAATCCCCATATTCAAAAATCCCTGCACAATAATAATAATAATAATAATAATAATAATAATAATAATAATAATAATAATACTAATAATACTAATAATAATAATAATAATAATAATGTCTGTATTAAAATGTATAATGTAATAACCCAGTAAAAAATTAAGGATAGTTTCAGGACCCTGACATTGGAATGTCTGAATAATACATGTTTAGGGTACTTAACAGCGTCCTGAAAAAACGCTTTTCAGGATACTTAATGGTGCCCTCAATAATCAAGATTCACAGTTCTCAACACAACTTTTTTATACTCATCCACGATTGGACGTGGTTCAGGATATTCAGGATATGTTATGGATATCGTTCAGGATCTAGCTGACATCCTTAATTTTCCGCTGGGATGCTCTAATATAAATATGTATTTATTTAATATAACATAAACTGAAAAAAGGTATTTTTTGCTATTCATTTATATAATTTTGTGTACTGTTCTATTACATATAATTTTTATGTATTATATAAATATATAAACTGTATTTATGTAAAATGAATTAAATATTCTAAGTTATTTTAAATATTTTCAATTGAAAGGGAGTTTCCCTTTCGATGGCGTTACACGTGTAATCAGGCGGGGGTTAGCAACCTTGATACGCCTTCAGTAATAATATACTTTGAAAACTAAAACTATTTTCAGTTTTGTGTTCAGTTAGTTAGTTGGTTAGTTAGTAAGTTTAGTCAGGGAGTAAAGTGGTAAGTAGAAGTAGTAAGTCAGGTTTAGAGTTTAGTTAGTACGTTAGTAAGGTAGTAGTAAGCAAGTGTGGAAGCAAGTTAACAACCTAGTAAACGAATAGAACTTAAGGATGTAGTAGAAAGCGAGTCAGTAAGTAAGTAAGCGAGTTAGCGTAAGCAAGCGAGCAAATTGGTGGTAACTAGATAACTAACTATCTTTAACTGACTAAACTATCTAACCTGTCAACTAAACACTAACTAACTAACATACTTACTAGGTAACTAGCTTGCTAGCTAACTACCTTTAACTTATGAATTGACTGACTTTTAAACTTACTAACTAAGTAAAGTAAGCAACTAAGTAAATTGCTGTGGGCAACTCTCACGTGGTTTTGGAGTAATTATAGCAGGAAAGCGAAAACCTGAGGAAAATTTGGATATTATACATTTTGACTTACTTCCGCCATCTTGGCTTTTGTCCCCAGGACATTCGTAATCCGAAGGAATCTTCCCAAGAATCTTTCAAGAATCATGGTGAGAATCATAGTGTGAATTCATAAGAAGAATCATTTACAATGCTATATGCTGGTTAGCTAGCCGATAGTAGTCGGTGACTAGTAGCTTTAACTAGCAGTTAGTACGTAGTAAGTAATAAGCACATAATTTAGTTGGTAGATGTAGTAAATTGAGCTTGTAGTCAACTTATTAGCTAGTATAGTCAGAAAGATAAGTATAGTTAATCGGCTAGTAGACTTAGTTAGCAGTTGGTATACTTACTAGCTATAGTGGTTAGCAGATTGTAGTTACTAAATAGTAGTTATTATTTAGCTGAGAGTAGTTATATAGCTACTAATTAGCAATACCCTCATACTATTTGCTATTTTTACTTCTGCTACTACAGCTGCTAATGCTACTTATCTGCAGTAACTATTGCTAACATCTACTGGTTAAGAATCACTCTCAGAATCACAAGAGAATCTTGAAAATCTTAAAGAATCTTGAACTTTTTGGACAAGTTTCAAGGTTTATGTCGTGGCGTGCGAATGGAGGACGTGAGAAAAATGGCGGAAAATTTTGCAAAAAAAAAAATCCGTTAAGTTTTCAGTCACATTTTTTCATACGTTTAACATCAACTCATCCAATAGAATAACCCAGAAATTCATCACGTGACCCAGTTCATCCGATAATTTCAAAAAATTATCTTTTATTTCAGTACCGAAACACACAGAAAAGTACGGAAAAATCCAAGAAAATGTCAGACGCTATCACAAAACTTTAAACAGCAAATTGCACACTTGAAAATCTGTCCATTGAGCAGTAATAAAAGTTAAAAGAAGTTTGATTATACAATAAGAAAAGCAATCAAACAGTTGAATACAAAAGAGACGCGTTACAGACGAGACGAGAAGCCAGAACAGACGAGAAGTTCGTGATGGATACAGATTATCGAATAATAATAATAATAAAAGAGTTTTATAATAATATCAGGTGAAAAAAGAACTAAAAACCGTTAGAAAATTGTCGGACATTCATTTTCTTTTCATCCCAAGTGACGGAGAAAAAAGCAATATGGCGTCAATTTAGATGTCGTCTGCTGCTGGGAAAACGTGCAGCTTTTTTATTCCGATTTCCCTCTTTAAGATTTGCTCTTTCCAAAGAAATAGCGTTTTGTTTTACGATTTTTTTCCCTCGATTTCTCGGAAGATCTTTTTAGGAATTAAGTGGCAAGCTGAATTAGATTGGACACAGATTGAAAACGAGACTGCATGCTGTGCGGACAGCGATCGTCATTTGTTTTCGGAAATCTGGACAATAGCGTCTGCTTGAGCGTTACAAACAAAAAAACATTTCGCTTTGTAATCGACTCTTCTGTTCTTTTCTTTTTAGATTCAAACCAACGACCCACAGTTTTAAATTTTGAATTAAAAAGTTGACATTGACCCTGCTACGTGAATCAAACGGGATTTTGCACTAGGTGGTACATTTTTCTGGCCATTTTTCATGTCGGCGAAGAGAAACAACAGGTGGGACAAACGGTTCGTTGTGCAGAAAACAGTCCTCGAGCTTCATGGAAAACATTTCGTTTTGATTAATTAATCTTGATTTCTTTTCAGATTCTGCCATTTTTCTCTGCAGTTGAATCAGAGAGAAGACAGAACGTAGAGTCCCGGCTGCGAACGAAATCCGCGAGTCCCTTTCAGATGTCAAGGTTCTGGTTCAGGTGACATTTTCCCAGGTTTTTGCTGCTGCTCTTTTCTCTCTGGCTAATTCAGCGAAAAACAATCATCCTTCAAGTGGCAGGACGGTCATCCACCTAAGAACAACAAAAAGACGATTCTCAGTCCTGACGTAAATACTTCGACTTAAACCAACACATCCAAAAACATTACGTTTGATAATTATTTGATAACCAGGTGATAATACTGAAACGAGAAAGCAAACGCTGACTCCTCAACCTTGAAATAAGATTGTTTTACGACGTGTTGAAGGTATCGTAATAAAACTTGTAAAACTCAGGTAGTTTCATAAACTCTCATATAACCATCTGCTCGTCCTTATCAGTATTATCAGTGGTTTACTACCGTGCTATCCGGTGTATATCTAGAAATTTTTCTAGTGAATTTTATCTATAGGGAAGTCTGAGGTGGAACATTTTGTTTTTGTTTTGATTTGTAGCGAGACTTGAGGCGTGCCTCTGCCGTGTGAAAAACTATGCAGAAAGACCGGTTATTCACCTTACACATTTTTTCCTTTTCGCGCATATGTATGCAAAGGAAGGGTTCTGCACTCCCCATCGTAAGACCTACAAGAACTTGCGATAGCAGACGATAACAACCTCAGTTGAGAACCTCCTACCATAAGCATCTGCGAGTCTTCTTAATGGCGGAGCTATTCTGGTATAAATCACTTTTTTGTTGTTGCGTCGATTGTGCATGTAATTGCTTGTAATTATAGATGTACTTTTAGTGCTCGCTAATCTTCAGACCCTACGGGTTTAGCATCCTCATGCTATTACTAGTTATCGACATGTTTGAGAAAAACGTCGAGTCCCGTTCCAGCGGGCTGCTTTCGCATTCGTTGTAGAAGCTGAATCAGCAGAAGTGATTGGAGAAGAAGAATGCGGACAAGTCCGGTCGTTCAGAACGCGGACAAAAGGAAATGAACCGCTAACTTTTCAATCCGTTTTGGGGGTATTCCCTTTTGCAGTTTGCACTGCTTCCCTGTCGGAATGTCTCAGGGTGTAAGAAGATATAACATATGGAGACGTATATATTAGAATTCCGTTCCGCCATATCATTCAGAAACAAATGTAAAAAACCCAAGCAAATTGAGCAGCACCAAACGGACACTCTGTTACTTGAGGGTCGTGGACCCCGTGAAAACACGACATATGCTCTTCTGCTGCAAGATATCTTGCACGAGGGGTTCCTAAAATGTTAACGGACAGTTGACAGTCGTACTTGGTTCATGTGCTGCATGGCTGATGGTTTTCTAGGTGTACCGAGCCCCTCGATATCTTCACGCCACTCACGGCGTTAATATACGAGAAGCATTATGTTCTCTTTATTGTATTCATGTACCGTTAAGAAAAGCTATCTGGGAATGTCCACAAAAGAGTTTTACGGTGGTTGCGGCGCATCTGGTATAGGTCATTCAAAACTCCATTAGCTTTAGCAAATGAAGTTTATAATGTTTGGTCTTCTTGGATGCTACCAGATGGTCTGAAAGATCTGACTGTCTGGAAACACTGCGACATCTTGAAAAGTCATGAATATTCATTTGACTGTAACTGTATACTTTGGAACATTTCGTGTAACGGGCATTCTGAATCTACAGAAGCAGATTTCGAATAGCCCGTGAAAAAAATTGGGTACAAGGTTATAACTCATCATGTCATTCTAAAACGAACAGGGAAACCTTTTCTGAGGATTGCGTGGACGCTTATGGCTAACCGCAGAAGCAGTGGCCAAGAATGGGGTGACCTACTACGCATAGCGTTTCATTTTCATTGTCGGTGGTCGCAGAAATCTTGGAAAAAAAGCCACGGTTCTCTATTTGCGTGTGCGTGTGTGTGAAAGAAGACGATTTCCTTGAAAAGCTGAAATTTGACTTAAGTATTTCAAGGATTCGTTGTGTTTTCTGTTGACCACCGGAATTCTAAGGACAACTAATTCAATGTGTGGGCTCTCTGAAGCACGCAGAATTGATGATACTTCACAATAACTTCCTCTTTGAGGGTCATCTTGGACTAGTAAAAGTATTCGAGATACTTACTGAAAGCTAGAGATGATAGAAGATGGTGTGTCGCTTGCTGCTGCTACTGCTTGATCCATGTCTCAGGTTGGAGTTCTTACGACGTTTCGATTCGGCTTTCGTAGAAGGCGATCTGTTCCTAGGCGGTGGGATCACATCTGCCACCACGGTAGGGTGTAACTGAATTTTTGGAGGAGGTTTCCCCGACCGTGCGTCCCAGAACAGGTCCGTCAGGGACTGGGGACGATAGAGTCCGGGGGTCGGAACCGACGTCTGCCTCATGTAGTGAGGAGGACTGCGGACTGCGGCAGAACCTGCGGACCCTCCGGAGCATCTACCTCCACTCTGACTGGAACCGAGAGTATCGGAATCTGCAGCCAGCAAGTTAGTCATTGACTTGTAGCGGATATTGAAGAGTGGAGAAGGAGTCAGGGACTGTTTGCTTTCTGCTGGGCTCAGAAGTGGTGCTGCTGGAGTGTAACCCTTGTAGTGTCCATTACGAATCTGCATTGCGCTTCTCTGACGATACATTCTCGGCTTGACAGGAGTATTCTCTTGACTTATGGACTTGCGTAGTTGTGGTGGAGCTTTAGGTGTAGTCTCGGTTGGCGTGGTGACGCTTATGGTTACCGTGTGGCTCTCCGGATTCTGGGAGATATGCGAAACCCTGTCAGGGGATTCGTTCACAGGAGAGAGGGTATCGCGGGACCCGTTCTTGTCCTTCGGGATTTGTTGCTGGTTTTGTAGTTTACGGGAGGGTATGGTTTCCAGTGGCGGAGGCTCTGGTTTACAGCTTTCCGGGGGACTCGACTTCTTTTTATGACTGATAATACGGTTGTAGATGTTTCGTTTGTTCTCGACGTATCGCTGGTTAAACTCGGGGACGTTTCCGTTGATAACATCGAAGGAATTACGAATGCTTTTGGGTAGAGGGGCAAATCCTCTAACATAGTCATAAATCTGATCGATTTCATCGTATTCTTCGGGGTCAGGTAGGTCTTGTGTGTCGAGCTCTTCCTCGTGGATGGCATTGAAGTTTTTCAGCTGAATGCTATGCAAGTCTGACGTGCTGCGACACAACATTGGCACGAGGGGAAAACGCCACTGCTGTCCATCGAAACGCAAGTTTTTGCTGAAGTTTGCATCGTACACGTGAATCATGTCAGCAACCTCACGCAGCTTCTGCATACATCGATCATGCAATCTGAGGAATTCCTTCGACTGCTTAAGGGAATTGGTATTCCCAGGCAACTGTAGCTTCAGAGACGCGGTTGGAGGTATCAAGGCTACCGTGCTATCCTTCAGCAAGGGTAAGGCTACGAGCATTTCTTCTTCAAGAGTTGCAAGAAGCCGCATCTCGTAACAAAACTGCTGACCGACTTTTAATCCGCCCGGAGGATTACCCGAAACCATGCGCACCATCAGAGGCAGCCTCTTGTTGAGTAGATTCCTGATGCTGTGTACCCCACTGATGTTATCTTCCTTGGCAATCGTGCTAAACTTACCCCGAAGCTCCATGGGCAAAAAGACGTTGTCTCCTCGACTGTCAAAGCATCGGAGGAATCTTGAATGCCCCCGATTCCTGACCATTCCACTGACCTCCCCAACTAGGACAAGCAGTTCTCCGGCAAAGACTGTCCTGGAGCGTTCGGTGATGGACTCGATGTTGTCCGAACGCGATACGAACGCTTTAAGGCTCTCACGAACCAGACACGAGTTGGGGAACTTCCTTGCTAATTCTGATACCGATTCGATGCACCGAACAGCTTTGCCATCTTCATTAAGGATCTCAAAGTACCCCTCGAAGGTATCCGGTATGGCTAGCTTGGGGCCAACATTCACAGTTCGACGGTTATCTTTGAACTTTAAACACTGAGCAGCCACTAGAACTCGGCGGCCGGCTGAAGCGATCATCACTGTGGACGAGAGACTAGGATTCGGCAGCGAAGGAACACCTAGGCCTAGATAGTGGCCTTTGACGATCCTAGCAACACATGGCAGTTCACTGCGTTTGGCGACCTCATGCAGGTAGTACTGCTCGTCGCCCCATCGCACCGTGGCCAGCAGGATGGCTCCGTCAGAAGTCGTCATTTTTTCTAGATGTCGTGTACCCCTCTGAGTTTACGAAAGAATTGCGAATCAAGTATCATGTTCTTCACCTGCAACAAAATAACAAAATTTCAATTGATGAGAGAACGAACATATGTCAAGGAAATCTGAGAGCTAAGATAAGCAAAACTGGTGATGTAACTCTCTCCTCGAGGACATGTCTTTACACCGAGGGGCAAGCCAGCCCATCTCTTCGAGATTCTTCTCGTGATTCTTGGGATCTCACAGACCTTTGGGAGAGGCGAACCTCTCGTATTTACGCACGGTTCCTGATCAGGGAATCAATTAAGCAGAGATACATTACCGGCAAAAATTACACGTGGTCTGTTCCGTCTATACCTTGCGGGAGGACCTTGAGTAACATGTCGAGGCCACGCAATAAACCGCAAAGGGAAAATCAGGGAAGGGAAATAATCAAAGAAAAATCGCCGAAGGTTTTCCCTTAGGATAAGGGGGGAACTTTTTTTTAGATGGCTGTAATAATACAATGGCCTTACGCCTTCTAATTGAATTACAAAGTTCCCTTTTAGCGTTTGAAAGTGATGTTTAAGGAAGCTTGCAGCTAAAGAATGCCTCTGATGTGATGCAACGAACTTGACATGATTTTTGTTTCAATTGATCGAGCACGCCAACATCGCCATTTGAAAACCTGGGGCAAGCGCGGCTTCCTCTTTGAGAGAGTCACGAAAGCGAAAGCGCAAATTTGCCCCTGAAAAGACTTGGGGTACACAACAATTAACTTCGGGCATTCTTGGCGTCTTACAAGCGTAAACAAGCAAACCATTTGCTGGGGGACAGCTTTAAACCCCCGCCGTGGGAAGCAAATTGTTCGCACAAACGCAACAACCAAAAAGCGAAAAATTTCGACGCCCGAATAAAGCGCGACAATGAGTCAATCCACACCGACTGATAACCAGTGATAAGGTGGTGATAGCAAATGACGAAAACTTCTCGTTTGATGACATATGGAGTAACATGCACCAGATGTCAAGGTCTTTCAGGATCATCAGTGATTACCGTGATCTGTGATATCAACGTTATCATAGTCGTTATCGCTGTGTGATGATTCTTCTAACGTTGGATTCGTGTCACTACCTGATACGGCACCAAATATAGCGGTTTCGCACAATGAGGATATAATGGTGCAACAAGTTCCTGCCGGCAGAGAAGGGCATATGCGTAATATCATGTGTGCTTAACGGGATTCCCTTATATGTCAAAAGTAGCACCCTGAACAGGCTCGCCACACATTACCATCCACATACGAAATGGAACAGACTTCAGTTGAAAACTTTCAGATGTCAACTACAGATATGGTCAATAGGAAGTTCGTGAGGAGGTTTCGAAAGTTTAAAATTTTCAGTAGAAAAAATTTTTGTTAAAGAAATAAATTCCTGGAGTTGCTAACCCCCGGTAGTTCCTTGACTCGGAATCTGGCGCATGCGCTTCATTTCGTCTGCTAAGTCACATGACTTGGCTTTTGTCACATAACCGGAATGACTTGTCTCTTTTTTCCCTTTAAACTGGTTTTTAAACCGTCACGTTAACTCCGTATCTTGATCAAAAGGATAACAGATGATAACACTGACTATTATCACTGGTTATCAATATAAGTGTTACCGTTGGTTACTAGTCTTTCCTTACGTCAGTTGTAATCTTGGAAGAGTGATAAGAAAAACTAGAATAGATAAAAAAAAAAAGAGAATGCGTAGAATTTCATGTTTTGGGGTCACTCTCTCGCAACAACTTCCCTTTAGCCTGCTGCCCTGGTCAAGAATCCAGGGAAGGGGGTCAATGACTACCAAATTTTCAAGTTCCTAATCCAAGCGAGAGGCTCGTAACACAACCACTAATAACCCTATCGGTCGAGTAGTAACCGATGATAACAGTATGTCGAGCAGAATGGATCTAGGGCATGGAACCAGTGATGATAACACAATGAAATTATGATAACTAGGATAGCACGGTGATAGCTTTCGTGATATGAATTGAGTGCATGAATGAGAAAAGGGACAAGTTTCACGCACGATGACTTGCTAATCAGTTCCGCATGCATTATGCATCTCTAATTCGCCTCTCTTTAACGTAACAACGCCTAATTGTCGAGTATTTAGAACGATAACATGTTTTAGTATTATAGTATCATCCGTTGCTTAGTTTTTCAAGTAGTTTCACCTTAGCCTATGTCTTACATTTATCAAATTTCTTCCGCTGTATAGTGAATTATCAATGATAGCACCTTTGTTAACCTACGATAACATGGTTTCACCTTAACGGATGTTTTTTGGGGGGGTAGACGATCGATTTCTGTGAATATCACCTGCCCGCAAACCGTTCGGAAAGAGGGTTCAGACACGAACACCCATACCACCCATACTTCCGCTAAAGTACAAAGTGTTATCACCATGTTATCAGTGTTATCACTGTGTTATCAGAGCTGCGTGCTTCAAATTACAACCGTTTGATGAGTTCCTGGAGTTTTGTGGGACGATTTGGGGCCATTTGGGGACTTTGAAAAAATTCGCGAAAAAATTCAATAGTTTTGCCAGTAGTGGCAGCAGTTTGAACTTCTCACGATGGTCGTTAGATCGTCGTGTTCTTGGAAAAGTCACGCTACACTTTTCGTCAAAGCACTAAAAAACTAGTCGTTCTTTCTAGCCACTTTTTTAATTCTAGACACTTTTGAAGTTCAAGTTCAGTACTTTGCTACTTAAAAACCAAGGCTAAAACTATTAACTTCTTAGTCCCTACTGGAAGTTCAAGTTCAGTTTAGCAGCTAAAACACTAGTCACTTACTTTGAGAATCAGCGAAAGGAATTAGTAAAACTAGAATACTCACTTTTAGTCCCTTGCAGAGGTATAGTTCATTTTCGCACTGAAGAAAACTAGTTTCTAGTCACTTGCTTAGGTCCTAGACACTTTTCGCGTTCATATAAATTATGTCCATGAATCAGAAAAAGATGTGAAATAAGAGAAACGGACACTAAGCGGACAAGAGAGCGGACAGAATGAGGACAGCGATGTGCTCGGTTCGAAGGACGAGGCGCAACTGTTGGTGGATGCGCTACAACTGATGTTTTTCTCATCCAATATGGCGTAGAGGTGTACCCTAGTCATCGCCTGGGGACAAGTTAACTACCCCAGTCCTTTTGTCGTCCTTGTTATCATGAAATTGTTACGGTATTATCTATGTATTAACTGTGTTTATGTTCCGAGATTTTCCAAGTTTTCCCAACTCTTCCCAAGACATCAGAATTTAGTCCCAAAGGCTCCCAAACGGTTCCCGGCTATATACAATACTGCTCCCAAGCTCGTAACAATTTCCCAAGCTTTTCCAGCGCTTCCAAAAAAAAACTTCCTATATTGTTGAAGATGCTGTCCCAAGTTTTTAGAAGGCTCCCATTCCATTATAATGATTTTCCAAGTTTTCTAACTTCCCGAACCTCTCCCATACAGTTCCCAGACCTTCTGGGCTTTTTAAAATCCATTTTGATATCCCCAAAAGGTCACATACCTTCCCAACGCCTTCCCAAGAACTTCCCGTGTCTCTTAGGATTCTCTCATAAGTTTACGGAAGGCTTTCATTCCATTCTTAAAGTTTTCCCAAGTTGTTATAACATCCCAAACCTCTCCCGTACAGTCTACAGACTTCATAGATAGATGGGCTTTTTAAATCTGTTCTGATATCCCCAAAAGGTCCTAAAACCCTTACCAGTTGTTTTCCCAAGTTGTTGTAACTTCCCAAACGACTTCCAAACCTTCCCAAAGCCTTTCCCACACTTCCAAAAGGTCTTAAATCACTCTAATTCATTTCAAACTGTTTTCCCAATTTCGTTCCACCTTCCCAACCTTCTTCAAGTACTTCCTAAATCTTCCCAAACCTTTTACAACCCATTCTCACGTTCCCAAAAGGATCCTAGTCCGTAACAATAGTTTTCCCAACACCATTCCACCTTCCCAAATATTTTCCAAGCATTTTACCAGTCTTCCCAATCCTTTCTCTCACTTCCAAGAGATCCTAAGTCACTCTTACTCCTTTGGAACTGTTTTCCCAACTTCGTTCCACCTTCCCAAATGTTTCCAGACTCTTTCTAGGTCCCAAAAAGATTTGTAGTCCCATAAAATAGTTTACCCACAATATTTCCACTTTCCCAAACGTTCTCAAACCTTTCCCAGATTACTCAGAAGCTTCCAAGATCATTCCCAGTAGTTTTCCCAAACTTATTCGGTTCACTGAACACTTCCAAAACATTTACAATCCCTTTCGCACGTTCCCAAAAGGTCGTTCCCCTTTTCCCAAGTACTACAAAACCTTCTCCACCATTCCCCACCCCCAACAATTTCCTGAAAGGGGGGGGGCACTAGGGGACAAAAGACCCACAATTTCCCAGTTCTCCCCTCATCTGAACAAAAACCATGCGGCAATACAAGTATCCAGGTGCTACTTTTTCCAAAGTCTATTAATTGGCTAAAGTGTCCTTCAAAAAGTTTCGCTTCCCTATTGTATGGGAAACCCGTAATTTGGTTTCGTTTCGCCAGTTTTGACCCCCACCCTCTCCTGAACCGAACCCTGAACCCACCCTAGGCTCTAGGCGAGGGTAAAAGGTTGCCATTTGTTGTTCAGGGTTTTCGAAAAAAGCACAGGGGGTGGCAAACACAGAGAGGGTGAAAAGGTTTTTCAGGGGCTGCGTAATGTATTCAAACTGCATCCTGAGATCTGCCAGCTGCGTGAAGCCTGAAAGTTTGCAGGCGACTCTTGAAGCAACCCCTGATTGTAAAAATCCCCAAAATTGTTTTCTTGTAGCGCTAGGGGCGTTCTACAAAGCTCTTAAACTAGAAACTGAATTAAAAATTAAGTTGTTTATCTAAGCGCTTTGAAAACCACATGGTAACTGAATGTAATGTATTCAAACTGCAGCCTGCGGAGAATAGATGTCTAAGAGTTTACACAGACGCCTTTGTACAAACTCCGGCAGCTGCACAAAACCTGAAACTTTGCAGTCGCCTCCTGAAACAATCCCTGGTTATAAAAATTCCAAAAATTGTTTTTGTGTTGAACTAGGGGTGTTCTAGGAAGGTCTTAGAGCAAAATCTCTGTTTGAATTTTATTTGGTTTGTTTCAGCGCTTTGAAAACAACATGGTAGCTGAAATTTATGTACTCAAACTACAGCTTTTCGAACAACGGGATTTCTGAGAGTTTATACAGGCGCCTCTGTCCAAACTCTGGCAGCTGCGCAAAACCTGAAAATTTGCAGGAGCTTCCTGAAGCAATCCTTGATTGTAAAAATTTCAAAAAAGAATTTTTTTTTGTAGAACTAGGGGGTTTCTAGGAAGCTCTTAAAATCAAACTTGCTTTAAGGTTTACACAAGTGTACTGAGCGCTTTGAAAACAACACGGTATCAAACAGTAACGTACTTTTTATCGTAAAACTAATAAAACTAGCGGAGAATAATCCAATAATGATTAATTATTGCTTATTAGAGAAACAATGGGGAAATTTGTGTAGTAATAAAAAGGAGCGGCATGAATGAAAGTTGTGGGTTAACTACTTAAGTAGTGCAAAAATTGATAGTTGCCCCATTCAAATTAAATAGTAAAAATAGAGTTATTTTACCCGGAGTCGTGATTTGGAGAGAAGCTTGTAATTTTATACAGATTTCTCTCTTCATGATCACTTTTCTTGCGGCCATAATCTCCACCGAAAAAACTACGGGCCACACAAAAAAATTTGAAGTCTCGCCACGCCCACCCGTATAATGACCAAAACACTGAAAAGATATTATTTTATGTTATTATTACTATTATTATTATTATTATTAACATTTATTACTTTTGTTGTTGTTGTTGTTGCTACTACTACTATTATTACTACCACTGTTACCATCTTTACTACTGCTACTAACACCACCACTACCACTAATATTTCTACTACTACTACTACTGTTACTTTCACTACTGCTACTACTATGCTGGTGTTACGTGTATTCCTGCTACCCTTGTTCTTCTGATACTCCTACTATTGCTATTATACTGCTACTATTGGTACTATTACTACTGCTAATGCTACTACTACCACTACTGCTACAACTATTGCAGCTACCTTCACCACTATACTCTACTACGCCTCCTTCTCTTCCTCCTCCTACTCTTACCACTACTACTATTACCACCATTGCTACTGCTGCTCCCCCTCCTCCTGCTACTACTACAACTAGAGCCACTACTATTACTAATACTAGTGCTCCTCCTTCTCCTCCTACTACCCTACTACTACTACTACTCACTACTACTACTACTACTACTACTACTTACTACTACTACTACTACTACTACTACTACTACTACTACTACTACTACTATACTACTACTACTACTACTACTACTACTTACTACTACTACTTACTACTACTTCTACTACTTCTACTACTGCCTTTACGACTACTATAGTCCTCCTCTACTGCAATTACTTGTACTACAACTACTTTTACCGTTTTTACTACTACTACCACTACTACTACTACTGCTACAGGTTCCACTATTACTCCACATCGTGGGAATCTCACAGAAAGATGAAAGTCATTTTATGTTTTCTTGAGCAAAATCTGGAAAACTTTCTCTCTACGCGTTCCTCGTGTTGTATGTTGTTCACGGCTGGCAAATCAGTGCGTCCATTGGACGGTAACAACTATTCCCGCACTATTTTTTTTGACTGTTTTCATTAGTTTTCATTGGCTTTCCCATAGAACACATAAAAACTGGCGTTACACTTTCGCTTTGTGGAAAATAAAAGTAGGACATCTCCTCCGTGCATCAACTAACGAAAATCTCTAAATAAATCTATTAATTTAACAATAATAATAAAAATAATAATAATAGTAAATAGCTGTATGTAAATATTGATATGGTAATATTTGATGGGCGTTATTAGTATTACTAGAGTAATCTGTCGAATCTGTGGACAGTTGGGGTTATCCCTATAGTATTTCTCAGACTGTCCACGTATACGACAGATTTGGATTTTACCATAGCTGTATTGCAGCAATTTTTCGAATATATGGACATTGGGCTTTTTTACCTATACTATTTCTCGGACTGTCCACTTATACGACAGATTAGGATTTTGCCATGGCTGTTTTCATTATTATTAGTAGTATCGTTATAGTGATCTGTCGAATCTGTGAACAGTTTAGCTTGCCTCTATACTATTTCTAAGGTTGTCCACATACTTGACAGATTAGGTTTTTGTCATTGATTTTGTCACTATTGTGAAAATATTATTTTACAGCAATTTGTCGAATCGGCGGACAGTCACGTTTATCCCTGTTGCATTTCAAAGGTTGTCCATGTATTTGACAGATTTGGTTTTACACTGTTGTTTTCGCTCCTACTACTAGTACTACTACTACTACTACTACTACCATCATCAATCTGCCGAATCGGTGGACAGTTAGACTTTTTCCCTACAGTTTTTCAAAGGCTGTCCATGTATTCAACGGATTTCGTTTTCTCACCACTATGTCAACTAGCAATAATAATTATAATATTAATATTATATTTCAGTTTATGAGTCAACTAAGCGTGAGTTTGCATTCCGATTTCTTTTTGTTTTCACAAGAAAATTGCGAAATGTTTTGTTTTCTAAACCCGATTGTAAAACAAACCATCAAAGTAGAATTAGATATATCGAAAATCAAACGAGTATAATAAAATACAATATTTGATTTGTAGAAATAAATGTAACTAAAAGTAATAGTAGTAAGTTTGATAACAATACTAATAATAATGGTAATGAAAAACAGTAATACGAAAACTAAATCTGTCGAATACGTGGACAGCCTTGGATACGCTATGCAGAGAAGCCCAACTGTCCACAGATTCGACAGATTATTTTAATAATAATAATAATAATAATGAAAACAGCAACGAGAAAACCAAATCTGTCGAATACGTCGACAGCCTTTGAAGCACTGTAGGGAGAGGTCACACTGTCCACAGATTCGACAAATTATTTTAATAATAATAATAACAATGAAAACAGCAACGAGAAAACTAAATCTGTCGAATACGTGGACAGCCTTGGATACGCTATGCAGAGAAGCCCAACTGTCCACAGATTCGACAGATTATTTTAATAATAATAATAATAATAATGAAAACAGCAACGAGAAAACCAAATCTGTCGAATACGTCGACAGCCTTTGAAGCACTGTAGGGAGAGGTCACACTGTCCACAGATTCGACAAATTATTTTAATAATAATAATAACAATGAAAACAGCAACGAGAAAACTAAATCTGTCGAATACGTGGACAGCCTTGGATACGCTATGCAGAGAAGCCCAACTGTCCACAAATTCGACAGATTATTTTAATAATAATAATAATGAAAACAACAACGAGAAAACCAAATCGGTCGAATACGTCGACAGCCTTTGAAGCACTGTAGGGTGAGGTCACACTGTCCACAGATTCGACAAATTATTTTAATAACAATAATAATAATGAAAACAGCAACGAGAAAACTAAATCTGTCGAATACGTGGACATACTTTCTGCAGCAACAGAAAGAAGTCCAACTGTCCACTGTTTCGACAGATTATTGCAATAACAGTTAATAATACTAATAATATTCAATCTATTTTGTGAATTTCCATAGTAAATATGTCAATCAAAACTGCACTGAGTTGTTCAGTGTTAACCCCAATAGTTCAGAATCAGTTCCCACCCATCACTCAACTACTCACCACTTACTATTCAACTACACATCCGCTCCCCAGTATCAATAACACCATCACATTAATTTACTAACTCAGTGAACTAAAATTTCAAATTAAATAATTCTCAATAATCAAGTTATTAATTGATCAATTATTTTTTTTGTGTCTAATTTGTTAAATCTATTAATTTTCTTGTCTAAAATCAAGAGATCCGAAACTTCCGATATTCTTCATACACCTAGGTCCTGTTATCATCCTGTTATCTATGTGTTATATCCGTGTTATCAAATAATCTTCGTACACTTTTCCTCGGATTTTCGGACCCTCGTCTAAAATTTGAATTCATTAACTAAAATCTGAATTTATTAACATTACTAGCTAAAATTTGGATTTATGAACCTTGTTAGCTAAAATTGGAGTTTTCTTACTTATTAGCTAGAATTCAAAGTCACTAACTTCACGAACTAAAATCTGAATCTACTAACTTACCAACTAATAAATTGACTTCTTAATACTCAACTTCTTCTCTATGGTCACTCAGTAGTTTTTCCCACACATTTCTGAACAAACTACCGAATCCTTCATAAAACCACATAACCTATTTCCCATCACATCAAATCATTGAAAAGCGAAAATCAAGGGCAAACTTATTAATAATAAACTATCACATTACAATAATTTAATAAGACGATAACAAATTTCCGTGTATTTCAATCTTTGGATTAAACGTAAAAAAATCGATTTACCACAATGTATCACTTTACTATCGATTAAACTATCGACCAACTATTAAGTTTTCTTATCAAGGTACATCAAGAAATCGCTGGAAAACCCAGAAATTTTCAAAATCGGCTTAAAATAAATGATTATAAAATAGGATTATGAAAAATTTCAGTCTTTTTCAAGAGCTTCGTGTTTTCTACCAGCCGTTCTGCAGCTCGTCCAGGGCCACAACTACGGCTTCCAGATCGTAGCTGTGCTGTTCTAGCAGCTGTGCGTTCAAATCCGCATTACGGAAGCCCATTTCCTTGAGATAATCCAAATACTCTTGTTTGCGAGGGTCGCGCTTCTTCAGCTGCTCGTCCCTGCGTCGGGCTAAGCCCACAGTACGCCCCGCGCGGCGCGGGTGGCGTAGTTCAGAGACCATGTGATTCCTCACCTGCGAGAAAGTGCCGGAGATATCGTCCACAGCGTTCCGAGCCGAGTTGTAAGCCTGCGCGGCTCGGGTCAGGGCACCTTCCCATAAGGTCTCAGCAGGGACGTCCACGGGATAGACAGGCTGTCCGCGGTGAGGGTGAGGATGGTGAGGTGAATGCTGGTTTACAGGTATACGCCGCTGGGCTGGGCTATCTATTAGTTCCCTCCGCACTAGACAAATGTGCAGGAATGTTCATAAAACCTTCTTTGCAATTTAAAAATTTATTTATGCATTAAATTTAGCTAGGATACATTAAATTAACTGTATTCTAACTACGTTAAGGTATATTATCAAGTAATGTTGTAATGTTCTTGCAAAAATTGAGGGAAAAAAGTGACTTTTAGCCTTCCTATGCTGTACCTATTTTATGAATATGGCTGTACCTTTAATATTATAATAACTTAATTTGCATACAATAGTAGACGAATACCATAAGGACTTGGTTTCCACAGTACTTCTTCCGGGTCAAAATTAGCTGAACGGTTCGCAGGAAGATTCTGAGGGTCCCTGAACACTCTGGGGTGATCCAGTGGGGATGCTAGGCTGATCCCAGCGTACGGAGGAAGAGTCGTCTTGGCCTAAGAATATAAGAAATACTTAGATATAGGTAAATAGAATACAGGGCATGTATTAAAGGCGTGGCTCTTTATAGCGGACACCGTTATTAGATCAACTATTAAGAATTTTACAACTTTCTGGGTGTCAAAGCGATTCTTGAAATTTTCTATGATTTTTACAAACATTTCAAGTCGGAATTTCTAAGCTAACATATTTTATACGCCTGTCCGTAGTCGAGAAGCTGGTAGGCCATATTGCCAAAGGCGTGCGTCTATATAGCGGACACTGTTATTAAAACAACTTTACATGATTTTACAAATTTCTTGGTGTCAAAATTTTTCCTGATTTTTTAACGATCTTTTGAGACATTTTTCAATCGAAACTTCTACGCTAACAGATTTAGACATCTGTCCGTAGTAATGGGGTGTGTCCAAACGCGAGCCTCTCTATAACGGACACCGCTATGAAATCAACTATTAGGAATTTTACAACTTTCTTGCTGTCAAAGTGTTTCCCGATTTTTTTTTACGATGTTTTGAGGCATCTTTCAATCGAAACTCGTACGAAAACACATTGAGACCTGTCCATAGTAGAGGGTCAGTCCAAACGCGGGCCTCTCTATAGCGGACACCGTTATTAAACCAACTATTAGGAATTTTACAACCTTCTGGGTGCCAAAGTGTTTCCCGAATTTTTTGATGATTTCTAGAGTCACTTTCAATCGATATTTTTCTGTAATAATATTTTACACGTCCGACGGTAGTAGAGAAGTACGTATTTATAAGATATATATGGATAGATATAAAGATAAACCTTTTCTTCGTCGATTTCCTTGGCAAACGCATCGACCTGCTCAAAGAAGTCGGGAGTGAAGATCTTCTCGACGGGACGATCTTGTGGTTGCGGTGAAGGTAAAGCTTCAGCCCTGCTCGCTGGAAAAAAATAAAAAATTATAAATGCAAATGTCTCAGATACCAACATAAAATTACGTTAATTAATATAAAAATAATAAATATTATTACTGGTATCTAAAATATTCATTTCCACTGATTACTTATCAACATAATTCCAAATTGACTTAAATTATGCATAAAAACTCTGAAATAATTAATAAAACATTTAATTAATCGAACAATTGAAGACTAAATCTAATAACTGATTATTATTTCTTGCAGTAAAGTTATTAAATTTTTTAAATTAAGAATAGTAAAATACCTTCACCTTCAGGGGCTTCACTTTCTTGAACGTTTAATTCCGGTTCATTTGGCTGTCGTTCTTCAGCATTTTCTTTGAAATCTTCGACTTTTTCCTCAGCTTCGTCATTGTCGATTACTGTTCCAGATTACTTTAAAAACCTTGTTCTAACAATTTTTCATATAGAGCTCACAAGTTTTGGTCGAAGTTTCCATTTCGTTCTCCTCGTTCCTCGGAAATACCATAAAACTCGGCTCGGGAAGTGTTCGAGCAACCGTTTCAACCAACGGGACTGATGGGGAGAGTCGCAGCTGCTGGTACGGGATTTCATGCTCTTCCACTACAGAAATAAAACAAAATTTAATAAAAAATCAACACAATTTACAACTGAATAGCAGTACAGTGTCTTTTTCTGACGCTAAAAAAGTCTTCCACGTCAGTATCTTCCTCGTCTGAAGGCTGCGGTAGTTGGAACGTATCTGCACTGCCTGAAAAATGGAAATAGAAAACAAAGTCATATAATTAGAATTTATTCAAATACAAAACGCTTACTGTATGAATGCTGGGAGTTGGTAATACTCGCAGGCATGGCCACGACTTCAAATTCGCTTGAAGCAGAAGACCCCGAAAACGCACGTTCTCTCTGAAGAAATGCAGAAGTTTGCGGCTCTTCACAAACAACAAACGAAGGGTTTGAAACCGCTTCAGTGGCACAACTGTCTTCGATTTTCTCGGAAACCGCAATCGAGATTTCGTTTTGCTGCGACTCTTTCTCGTTTTCAGCTAACGTGGCCTCTACTCGAGAAGATTCGTCATTTTTTACTTCGTTTTCAGTAAATTCAGGCGTTTCTTCCTGTTTCTTGATAAGTTCTACTGATTCGGATTCAGCTACGTTTTCTTCTGCTTCACGATCTTCTCCGTGTTTTCTTCCATTCTAGGACTCTTTCCGCTGCTGGAGAAGTTAACATCTAGGAAAACGACGTTGTCTTTTTCTACAGAGTTCTGTACAACTTCTGTGAACAATTCCTCAATGCTGTTTCCTTCATTCTCTCCGTCTTCCTGTGTTTCATTTATTTTGCTGTCATCGTCCGTCTGTTGTGCTTTGTCTGTCTGTCTGCAGACATTACCCTCCTTTCCAGCCTGCTCTAGCAATACTTTAATATCTTCTAGATTTTTGTTCAGCATCAGTCGAACGCTGTATGCAACTCTGGCTGTGACTTCGGCACAGATCTCCGTTTTGAACTACAAAACGAGACAATTCATTTTATGATGAAGCTTTTTAGAGTTACTAAATTAATTTACCTTGTCCATAACAGGTTTAACCCATTTCGGGATGTCTGAATCTATGACGTCTTTTAATTCCTCCGCCATTTTATTTTACAGTCCTTTGTTTTGGGTTGCTAAATCGAAAGGCTGCAAAACGAAACCTAAACAAAACAAATTTCTTCATAAATCAAAACATAAAAGAACTCATTACTTAACAAATAAACCTTTTATAGACTTAAATAGTATAGGAATCAGAAAATCTGAATGACAGAAGACAAACCTTAGAAATAGTTTAAGCGAAGATATACTGGAAGTGAAGAGTGTTCCGCGAAACATTGGACCAACGTTATCGTATTACACGTGAGTCACTATTTCTCGGGTAAACAATTTGCTTGCACAGCGTTGCCAAAATACTTTAGATTCAAATAAATTTTCTCTTTTTCATAATATTTCCATACGTGAATTTTTGTAAAACTTATAATTAATGATAAATTTAGATGCAAAATTAATCTTTATTCTTTAAAAAAATATATATCTTGAATATATTGGAAGCGCTTTCGTTGGCGGGATATTCAAAATCTACCGGGAGGTTCGAATCTGCTGCAAGTCAGATAGTCATACATATCTTAATTTATTTTAACCGCCATGCCCACGACAACGTTTCAACATGGAAAAATAAAATTAGGTAAAATTGTTGCCCCTTTTCAGTCGATTGTTGGTCAATTAGTCGTGTTCTGCAGATTCCTTCTACAAGTCATTCTTGCTTTTAGCCACAGGTTTTTCTTGCGACTTCTTTTGAACCTCAGGTTACATAGATTAGGAAAAGCAACAACAGCAAATCATATTCGTCCTCAGTTGCACCTATTCACAGAATACCAGATATGGAAACTGACGATGACCTTACAAATACGACAGGTTGCTCCAGGCAACTATTTCTTCATATTTTTCATGGAGACTGTATGTCAACATTTTGATATGTGCATCTGGACCGTGAAACTTATCAAGTTAAGGAGTACATGAGGCGCTTTGCGTACTTTATTAACGTACAAACCTGATTCCCAGCCGAAAGATAAGTTTCGTCCAGTCTCATAGAATCTCTAAAGACAGTACGTTTCATGTGAAATCGTGTGGTATAATTATAACCGATGAGCATAACGCGTATAACGTGCACATCCAAGCGCGAGGCAGTGTCATTCATTATATCCTTAAGAGAGTCGGAAGCGTTCAGCATCTGGACTAAATCGTGCTCAGTGGGTAAAGAGGCAAGACTTCTTAAACGGGTTTTGAGACACCGCAGACCGAAAGTAATGCGCAACTACCGGGTCTTTGTTTCATTCAGCACTCATTCATTCATACTGCATTCAGGATGGAAATCCACGTGTTATAGAGTCTTTGCTCCCTTCGATGGCAAGGTTGAAGATCTTTATAAAGCCTTGCAGAACCATCCATCATGTAACTTTAACCAACATGTAACTTTTATCAGCATCAGTAGAGTTACTCGCACTGTGGCCATGGTCCCATATAAGCGTCTCTTTCTTCAAGTTTTCCGTGAAAGCGTCGACGGGAACGGAGGACTGGGACTTCTCAGTCAGCTCGTCAGGGGGCTAAGTGGTGACAGTGCTTGAGCGCTCGATCGGGTGATTGGGAACTTGTTCGGCGATCGAACTATCCTCAGGGACTTCATAAAGAAACAATAACGAATTTTATCATCCTGTCTCACCCGACAGAAAACTCTCATAGAGTATGTAGAATCTGGAACAGAGATTCAGTGAGATCTCAGTGAGAAAGCTCTAAAAGTTGTGAGATCTCACTGAGTCTCTGTTCCAAATTCTACATAGTCCTATGAGAATTTTCTGTTGGGCAGAATCTACTTGAACATTTCTTTTGACAAAATTACGTGATTGAGAAGAATCCGTTTTCATTTCTTCGGTGTTGATTCCCACAGCTTCCGAAGCTACACGTTCCAGTTGGAGTAATCCGGGGCCAGAAATAACACCTGATGGGCTCTGGTCAGCTTTAGCGGGTGGAATGTTTTCGAAGTTCATAGATTTTGTCTCCAGGACTTCTTCTTTACTGTAGAGGCTCCGCTCCTCTTCCTGAATGAAAACAAAATATGCACACAATTTAGTAACTGTAACACTTTTGCTATAAAAATCTCAGGCAGAAAGGATAGATAATATGACATAATTTCATACTTCACCATAACTTGTTTTTATCTTGCAATGCCCAGTTTTATGTTGTTACCAACCTTTTTCGCTAATTTGGGATCAGAATAAACTTTGCCAAGAAATCCTTCCCTTTCTAGCTTCTGTTTCGGTGTAGCGTCCGTACGTGGATCTTCGTCATTTAGCTTTTCGTCCTTCTTTTCCATCCCTGATCCGTCAGAAGCATGTAAAATTTCAGTATCCAAGGTGGTTACATGACATCTTTCTAATGTACTATTCTATGGATTGTGGAATGCCTCCTCCAGATTTCCCTCAGTATCGTCATCCTTCTTAACGGTCCCAGCTTCTTGACAGATTTCCTTTCCGTCCTCATTGGCTGTCTGTTGAGCTTTATCCTGGGTGCAGAGTATACAGCTATGAACTCCATTTCCAACCACGGCTTGCTGTAGTAACTGTTTCGCATCTTCCAAGGTTTTTTTGAGTGTCAGACGAACACTGTATACCACTCTCGTAGTGCGTCGGGGAGGTCGTCGGTGATAGCGCCATCTTCTTCAAGTGGTTACATAACTCCGTTACGTCCCGGGGGCCTTCTGTCCGGGTCCTGTGGAGCTACTCCTCATTCGGTCTTGATACGACCGTATCAGTGAACCACAGTATTCATCAACAGTATTCAGTATTCATCACAGTGAATCACAATGCCATGCTGTAAAATCTGGTTCCGGGAGGACAAATAGAAAGGAGGAAGCGCGTATTCGACTGAGAACCGTCTGTATTGGTTTCCGAAAGCGAACCAACGAGCAAAAAAGGGGCGCATTTATATCCACACTAGCACCTTTAACTAACTCTCAAACGAAATATTCATAAACATAAAATGCACATTAGACGAAGTAAACCCAAAAACAAATCTCCAGAATTCTTATGTCTCAAGGGGCATTTCGCCCCTCCAGATAAAACTCTTGTAAGCTCAGAGCACACCACGTTTGTTGTGGTCAACTGGAACCTCGATTCCTCGGTCACAAACTATGGAAAATCATAATATCCTTTTAAATTAAGCATTTGATAACCTGATGGGCTGCAAACTTGAGCTTCGACTTACTGTCTGAAATAATTTAAGATTCAATTAGTTAAATCACTGGAATAGCTAGGGCAAGTTCAGTTCTGATTTATGTACATATAAATACTGAGGATTTTCTTCGTGGATTATGAATATCAAATTCATTGCATTCCCAAGAAGTGAAGCTAATGCATTTTGATAATAAAATGTTCAGGTGTTTTGAAAAGCGGATTAAGATGGCATGTTTCCCAGATGCTGTAAAATTGTTTAAGGAAACTGCATCTGATTTCTTGCATTTCATTCATTTCCAGAAGAGACACCGCACGCAAGCTCGTGAATTGTTCATTCTTTAGATTGCCGTGGCGCTTTCTGGTCCCCGGGAAAAATGATTTTATGTTCGAAATCTTCTGTTTCTTTGTGGGCGTGGGCTTCAAGATTCTCCTCCTTCCCTGTGCTCATTTTTATTTCACACTCCACCCCCTTTTTCATCCAGTATAGTTTTTATAGTTTCATCCCAGTAGAATTTTTTCGACTTGATATCAAGTCGAAAAAACTCTAGGGTGAAAATAGTGGGCGAAAAGTAAAGAGTGGTAATTGTTTGAAACCCACTGGTTGGTGGCACCAGAAACGTTTTCGAGGGACGCAATTCAAGGACTGAAATGATGAGTTAACACAATATCAGTGAATCATTAATGCACATTCCGCACCCTGGGCAGTAACATATTCAAAAAGTTAGTCGAAAACTGCCAAACAAAAAAACTGGATTACCTACAACGTCGACCACTCTCTTGGCTTTACCGCTGGGTCTAGTTGTAATAACTTATGTTCTTCCTCCTGCATGGACCATTAGGCTGTATCTTGCTTTTACTCTTTTACCGTTTTCTGTTGTTTCCGGCTCCCATAAACAAACTGTTTCTGTTGACTTTTCTAAGACGAAGTGTTCGTTTCTTTATTTTACTGTTTTAAAAGATTTTTTGACAATGCGCTGCTTGTCCAGTAGAGGAATGATGAACTTTTCAGAATCTACGTTCGTAGTGGATAAGAAATACTTTTAGAACTACAGCTTTGTCTTGCTCAGAGAATCTTATGTTCCTGGTATGACTTGACGACCCAGCTCTTTCTTCATAAAGATTCCTACAGTTTAACCCGTGAAATCATTACGCGACCATTGCAGCCAAAGCTATGACATTTGAACTCTAGGAGCCGCTGTTCTGTATACTGCCTAGCAAATTCCGCTGCAAGAGCAAATCATAGCACATCTGTTGGAACGGCTGGAATATCCTGGTAGACGATTTCTGTCATGGACAGGTTCGGGTCCCGTATCAGGAGTTCCGCTTTCTGAGCGTCTGTCATAAGGGGAAAAAAGGTTGGGCTGAAGAGGCTTTGGACACTCCATTTCTCAAATGGAAACAACCTGAACAATAGGATCACGAAGATAAAGAGCTAGAACAGCTGGTCTAGGATTGTTTATCATCTGCAGGGATAATGTAAACTCGGGACTCTAGAAGCATGTAGAGAGCTTGAGAAAGAGGACTGGAATCCTGGTTTTCCGATCAGATATTAGGAACCAGGTAAAGAATTTATCTGTTTGGATAAAGTAGTTGATCAGAATAAAAGTTTATATAATTTATTACATTTACTGTTATTCATAAATATCCTGCTTCCATTTAAAAGTACTTGTATTTGTTTTGTTTTGTACTATTATTGCTCCTGTTTTTTAGTAAAGTGAATGCATCCTACACTATAATTCTAGATCCCTGCCGTCCGCTCTCGTCGTGGAGCTGACCCTTGCTACGTCCCTTGGCCTCCTCTTCTGCCTTTGCTATCTTGTACCTCCGCTAGGACCTACATGTGAGGTAGTAAAAGTGCGCGTTTCCAATTCATATAGCTACCGTTAGGAGTTGGTCCCCCGGACAATTTCCGACAGATTCAGTTTGCTTTTGGTTTTGATTTGTCCTTTACTTTTTCATTCTCTTCTGTCTCTCTCTCTTGTTCCATCTACTGAGTCAAATTTTTGCCACAATATTCATTTTAACCTCAAGGAAACCATTATCGCGAAGGTCAGTGTGAATTTTCCTACTGTTTTCTACAGGCTCTCCACAATGGGTAATTGAATAACTACACAGAAAAAAATAACTAACACTGTGTGAAATTTCACATAATTTCAACACTGGTTCCTTGGTTCTTGTAAGTCTAATACCATTGCATATTTAAGTAACAGCGGATAATGCTCTTATCAAGGGGTCCGAAACTCCGAGGGCAAGTGTAACGAAGATTATTAAAAAACATGCGATAACGCGTAGATAAAAGGGAGATAACAAGATGATAACAGTGATAATATGACCTAGGTGTACAAAGATTATTGGAAGTTTCGAACCCCTTGGGTCTTATGCTCGCACACAGTAAAGTGAACCAAGGGGAATGTTTAGGTGCGGTAAACCTGGAATTCTCAGATTACAGTCAAACAAAGGGTATAAGAATGGAAACGAAATCATGTGAAGAAAAGTTCATCTTGATTATATTTGCTGCCTTCCATCCCCAACTTAAGTTAACTAAGGAATAGTTTAATGGGGGTATTTATTGGGAAACAAAGCGTTTAGATTTTTTAAATCACTGGTGGCAAAGAAAAAACAGGGCGATGGTCGCACTCAGCGAGTAGACTTCATTATTAAAAAAGAGACCAGTCGACTGGGCAGTAACGTTGACATCAATAATTCCAATAGAACTGAAGAACCTACCGCCCAGAAGCGATCAAAGTACTTTTCAACTTGTGTGAAACTAATGAATAGCAAATCAGAAATGAGAATCCATTTTTCCTCTGGGCGAGTCAACATGACCGTGGAAAACCACTCGCAAGTTCAAAGTACTGTAAAATTCAAGACGGTTCCATCTCCAGCAAGAAATAGCCTCTCTGAGGAAAAATAAAAACGGAGCGATGAGTGGAGGGGGGGGGACTTGGCCTTATAGGAGCCGGGTTTTCTGTGATATAGGAGGCCACTCGTACGCATTTTTCAGGGGCCAGATTATATAAAGCGTCGTATCTCATGGATGCCTCTTACTAGTCTTCAGGATTTGCACCTTGGCAGACGGGCTTAACCGGCAGCAATGAAAAGTTTGCTGATCCGTCTGTCAGTTTTAAAACTGCTTCTGTTGACCGTTTTTCAGGCAACTAAAACGACCCCAGATTTATCAATGAAAGGGCGTCACTTCAGAACAGCTATTTGGGAGGTACAATACGTTCTATTTAAAAGCTTACTTACCAATTGCAGGCTACTAGTACACTATTATTATTGTACTATTTTAATACCTGTCGACTACTTCAGAGCAAAGTATATTGTTTCATACTTCTGAATGTCTAAAAATTTTCTACAGCAATATCCTGCGTGGACATTTATAAGAGCCCCTAATGGAACTGTTATCGGCTTCTCTGGTGGACTCCACGAAATGATAAAATGGCTCAGTGAAAAACTGCAGTTCACGTAAGAGAGACAGTTCTCGCAACAAGAACTGAAATTTGATCTCTTATCTCATTTTCCTATGCTCGGCCAAATTTTCTGATCTTTTTATGAACATACATGATCTTTCGTCCATAACAGATACACCATCGTCCCTGTGTTTCAATACAAGAGTGCACCCTTCCCCAACGGAACTTGGATTGGAGCACACGAGATGCTAAGGAAGAAGGTTAGAAAATTATTTCTTTTGTTACTTGCTTACGCATCACATAATTTACGTTTCCCCCAGGAAGTTGACTTTATAACCAGCATCGTATCTTTGAATCCTAGTCTTCAAGAAATTCTGGATTTCACGTCTACTGTGGTGGAAGCGGAACAGGTGTTTTTAGTTCCAGTGCAGAAAGAAGAGAGTCGATTGCTAGCCCCAATTAAACCTTTTACTTTCACGGTAGGGTAGACACTTTAACGATCTTTCATAGAAAGAATACAAATTACTGAACGTGCAAGGTTTGGATGCTGATTTTTTGGATCCGTGATTGCTATAATCACAGCGATTTATGGCATAATAATGGGTGAGCGTAAAAGAACTGCCAAGCAGGGCACTTTGAACTTGACTGACGTCGGAATGACGGTTGCTGGTGTCACTTTCGGGCAGAGTAAGTTATTAGCGGCGTGGATCCTATACCGTATCTCTTGTTAAAATAAAATTTTACGTCTATCTGTGAAATACTCCTTGTCAATCGCAGATGAATTTTCCTCCTTGTACACGCCGACAGAACGCATGCGCATCCTGCTAGCCATGTTCTGCCTCACTCTTGTTGTTCTAGTGAATTCTTACACGGGGACGTTTATATCTTTCGCAACGACACCAACATTGATACCTTTGCCCAAGGATGCCGAAGATGTCGCTTTCAATTCAGGACTACGATACGTTGCGCTTTCATTTCAGGATCTCAGACGTTTTAGCGTATATTATTCCCCAAACTGTTAAAAAAAAACTCCCTGAAACGTTGAACTTGCAGGAGTCATCACGCAGTTCGTTCAGGAAACTGGGAGAATCTCTTCGTGACCCCAAAAATTTATTCACGAACGAATCAGCACTCGTAGAAGCAGTTGCTTCGGGATGCTGTGCCTTTTTATACGTAATCGACTTCGTTATTTTTCTTGTATAAAAAGTCTATGTATGGAATCATCTTTAGCCCAAGGTCAGTCTGAACATAATGCTCGCACTCGATTTCAAACAAGTTGGTAGATGCAGGTGTGCAATGACCCAGGAGTCGGCTGCCACTAGCTTCTATTCCTTTGGCTGTCAGAAAGGAAGTCCATACTGTGGAACCCTTTCAAAGCAGTAAGCTATTATTCTAATCAATATGACCTGTATATGTATCGAAAAAGAATCGCCATCACTGCTGCAAACTTCAGTCAACTTAGTAGTTCGTGCTTTCTAGCCTTAGGTTGCTTGTTACTACCATTGTGTATTCTTAAGGGTGATGATAGCCAGAGAGATGGGATTTACGTTGTACTGGTACAACATGAAACTTCCAAGTGTCGACCAGTGCGTACATCCCGAAAAGCCGAAGTATCGCAGACTTACAGTGAAAGACCTCTCGGGTGTATTTCTCATCTTGATCGGTGGTGTGTCCTTCAGTGCGACGATCTTTTTTATTGAGGTAAGTTACGTTCAAATATTTTTTTTAGTGCTCGAAAATCCAGTATGTTTCTGGAGTTCAGCTTCGGTTATGCATTACTTGTAAGGCGAATTAGGTAAGGTTGATAAATCTGTTTCTAGTTTCTATTGTAAGATGGATGGAACTATGATTTTGAGGCATTACGCACAACGAGAATCCCAACTGCAGCACCTGCTCCACTGAAATTAAGATTGTTTTTTTTCACTCCATTCAGATAAGGAGTCGTTAGCATGGTTCCGTAATGAACGAAATCGGTTTTATGATAGTTTCAATCACATGTTTAAGAATTGATTTTGCATTCTAGGTTTATCTTGGCCGAAGAATAAGTAGATCTCGAACTCGTTCTGTTCCGGTAACTCATTCGTCGTCTATTTGATCCAATCAACAAAAAATGGAGAACTCGTCTGAAATTACAGGAACTATGAAAATTGCTGTTATAAGTCAACAGTTTGCTACACAACTACTGTAACGTGGATTCAAATCACATCGGATTTCCCACGTATCACTAATGTGTATAATTAGGGCGTAATGATGAAATGACTTATGAAGTAGTTCTAAGTAATCTTTGAGGTTTTGATGCATGTAGTACATCCTAAAATTATTTTGTGTATACAGGAAACTCGTCAAATTCCTTGTACTAGCTTATGATTGCTTGTTTGGTTAGTTAACTTTACCGTTAAAATTACACAACATAGTATTGCACTACCTAAAAGCACTAGGTGTTGGAAGAACCTAATTACGTTGGTTATGCTAGCTAAGATTGCTTGTCTGTTTGTCTGGTATTACTACAATGAATCACAATACATTTTTGCAGTAATGCTATTGCTTGCAACAGCTCGATGGGATCTTTTTCATTAGTGGAGTATATGATAATGTTCTAGCCGTTCTGTCAACATGCTTTCATCATTCTTGATTGTTAAGGGGGGGGGATCAAACCATAACCAGTACTTGCAACTTATTTCATATTGAAGTAGTTGGCTGGTGAGTTTAATAATTTATTGCTCTCAAAGGTGGACAGTCATTCATAACGTTATACATACTTTTTCATGCTTTCCATTTATTCTTCAATTTATGATGGAGTGTTAATTTAAAATCATTACAACGCCTTAACATCCTTCCCTTCGGGAGCAAGAATCAGGAGGAACAGCTCCTATCAGGATGATCAAGCGATGGAACCGGTCTCGTCTCAGCCCTTATTTCGTCTTCACGTCTGCTCCTCATATCCGTTCGTCCTTTTTCAGGGTGTAAACAGGTCACAATTTACAGCTTAAACCGACTTCTGGGCTAGTTCGGGTCTACAGTCAAGACAATGCAGATTACGGAAACTCTCGTTTCTAAGGGCGGGTATTCAAAGGCTCGTTAGGTAGTTAATAGGGCTTATGCCAAAGTTCCTAACGCCATTTACTGGTAATTATAAGCTTGCGCGTCGCCATCTTAAGGGCATCTACTTTGTTTCTCATAAGATTTCATGCAGATAATTTGTCACACTATAAATAATTTGAAACAAAAATATTCGACCGTCTATTGATCCAAATTATTAGAATACCCAGTGGAATCTGAAGAAACTTATGGAACTGGATTCTGTCGATCCTAACTCGAGTGCGACGATTACTCGATAAACAGTTTCTAGTTGACTTCGGGATAGAAACCAGCTAAAACCGAAGACTATTCATAAACGAGCATTAGTTCAAAAGAAATAGATGCCACGGAGTACTTTAAATCATACAGTCAGCCTCACACTGCATTCTGTAGCGGGACGCTGTCCCACGACACGACGAAAACGTAGCTGTTCTTTGGACACACGTGGGTACCAATGCAGTTATTTCTTTTAATGTCTAAAACAGATTAGTTCCTACTATAAAGAAAGAAAAACAGAAGTGTCACCTAAAAATTTTATTGCACCACCTCAAACAATAATGTGGATAAAACCGAAGATGGAACGAAACCCAAGCTTTGACGAACTGCAGTTGAGACCACACATATATGATGCCCGTTGCACGCAGCATCTTACTAGACAAAAAATAACAAAAAAAGTGCACGAAATAACCTCTTAAGAAAAAAATTGCGAGGAGCCAAAAATGCAAAATTTGGCTGGTCGTAGTTTTTCGTTATCAGGAACCAGGGTACAAGGATCAGCAATTTGCTGTAGCGTTTCAGCGATTTCTTTGACTTTGAGTTCGTCCAAACTATCCGACTGTTACTGTGGTTTCCTCAGTTTTACCATAACTAAAAGCCTACTCTCAGTGCAAACTTATCGAAGTTTAAGTTACGCTCAGCAATAATACGTTGTTTTCTCAAACTTGAGGTTGCGAGTGGATTCATCGTCCAGCCTCGTAGAGAGTGCTGTCCCATGCAACTAACTCTATTTTGCGCTGGAGGTTACCAAAGTTTCCTTTCAAGAAAAAACTGGACTTCGGATTTTGTGTTTTCCCCGCAGCAGAGACAAATTCTCTAAATGATATAGGGAATATATCCTTGCATAAATAATTGTCTGTATTTAGCAAAAAGTGCTGAAATTAAATTAGAGGTTTACGTTATTTTACATGTAGGAATTTCCAGGACCACATTAATTGTTTGTAATGATAAAAAACGTTATGTCATAAGCCTTCCTGCATTGCTTGAGCTGGGGCTCGACTTGACTAAATATTTTTAGAATCTGCAAAAACTTTTTCTCGAATTTTCAGTATTCTTTCATAGCAACTTTTGGACAATGTATAACCGCATTTTCAAATTACCGAACTGATTTTCTTAAATTCTGAATCATTGTTTACGTTTACAAGTGCTGTGAGCGCTTACGACCGGCAAACGAACTTACCATTAAAATGGCGGATATTATATTCCTATCGCTAGATGTGAGTACTTCGGAATAAGCCCTATTGTTCCAATTCCAGCCTTCCAGACCTCAAATAAGATAGTGGCTTTTTGTCGTGAATTATTTAGTTATTTTGTCTACCGCTAAGTGTCAGTTATTAGATTTCTCAATATTATGTTATCCCTGGAACTTTATTCCTACACTTCCTTTTTGCCTCCTTCTTGATTTGTCAGTGTAGTCATGTCCTGTCTTTGTTCTCGACAGTATGTAATCCTTAGAGGTCAGTGAACTGCTTTGTTAATACAGCATTCAATTTAATTTAAGGTCGTTTGTACCTGGTTTATTTTCAACAGGTTTCCGCAGAGACACAGGGAATACCACAACACCATCACCAGGTCCTGCACTGTTAGCAGTTCCGCTAGCCAGTCTCCGTTGCTAATGCGCCCAATTTCTCTCAAAAAACTCCTTGTAAGACAAATAGGAAGGCATACACCGTTTGGTAGCCTAACCATGGGAGCTACGGATGGCCAAAACTGACGAAGGATGTCGTATGTGGATTTCACGACATTTTGAGTCGATTGTCTAGCAATTGGGTTCAACCTGACCTTTGAAAGTCTTATCGCATGGAGGGGTGGACATAAGAAACTATTCTTCCGAATGTGTTATAAGTTAAAGTACCCATAATTAAGCTATTTTAAAACTTCATAAGTAAATAAACATGAATTTCTTGTTCTCAACAACCTGATTTCGTCACATTCATATACGTATTGCTTAGAATGTTACCTAGGTTTATGACAAAACAAAATCCAAAACAGTCTGAACGGAACATCAAGGTGTCTAATTCGTAATCCACATTGTTATGTTCTACTTTCGCATTAAATTGGGTCAATGAGATGCAGTTAACACTCCAATTATATTCAGCAATTTAGATTTGTATTGCTTGAAAAAAAAATAAATATCATTAGAGTATTCGTTCTTCGTGCTTCCGTGATGTTCGGCCCACTCCGACAAGATCGTAAAGAGAAGAGCTCTTTCTACGAAAAATTTCATACTCAAGTCTTTGATTGGAGGTTTTACGAGAACATTCTGTTTGACACATCGGACTGTTCCCGAGACAACACGCTGCAGATGAAACTCTGGAGGATATACTTTTTTCAAAGTTCCCTGGATTCTGCTTTTAAGCAGGCGTAGCTTGATGGTGGTGTTTGATGAATCTTTCCAAAAGTTTGTGTTTTGAGGTTGGATACAATGCATCTCGAGGTTTCTCTCAGTATGTAAGTGCACCTAGGGTGTTTATTTCCGTAGCGCCAACTGAGAGAGGGAGTAGTGTTCGTTTCCCCTGCCTGCGATATCGACCACTACTGTTAAAGTTGAGTGCAACCCTAGTTAAGTGATCGAAGTCAAATGGTATGGGACGATTCACACATGGCATGCTCATCAGTATTGTAACGTGCTGTGTTGAGATGGTTTGGTTACCCTGCTGTTAACCTACGCAAACACCACCGTTATCAGTAATTTACGTTTCGATTGCAGGCGGTTTCATAAAGCATTACATAACGTCTTTCAAGATATGTAACTTATTTTGGCACCTCAGGGTCATTTAATTTACTACACAAAATAATTCACGATTATAATCATTTTGTACAAAACACGATAAAAGAAAAGTCTGCTAACGCCACATCATACAACGCTGATCTTATTCTGGAAAGTATTGTAAAATTGAGGACAAAAGGCTACCCAAAGAAACCGAAGCTTTATGAAGAAGGTGTCTTTGTTAGGATGCTCGTTTTCAGAAAGAATCTCTTTACCAAGAACTATGCAATTAAAAATCACCTGGGAAGTATTTCAGAGAAAGATGAGTTATTTAACAAATCCAACCAAATTTATGTTTTAAACTGATTTAAACCAAAAGAATATAGTGGGTGCATTCTACTGTTCGAACTCATTCCATCAAAAAGAGAGTGAATAGAAAGCAGTCTTTCTAATAGAACGAATCTTAAAATCTAAGAAAGATAATGGAGCCATCTATCATTACGTCAAACCTCTAGGTTATGGTCCTGTATTTAACACTATGATTCCAGCAGCTGATACAGTCGATGATGCTACCTGATCAGTTATATAATCAAAGACGTGGAGTATTCTCGTTTGATATCCCCTGCATTCACCGATTTATCTCTTAGAATACTATTTGGTAGTATCTACAGAACTAAGCTTTTTTTCATCCCTTCGAACAATATAGCATCATCTTAACTATGGAGATTGAAGTTGCAGTCAATTCGAAAGGACATAGCTCAGCTGCCATTCCTTCAAGTTCGTTTGTCTCGACAGCAAATTATTATCAACCCATTTAAATACGCTTGGATATCTCAAGTGACAGATCATCTAAACCCACAGTTTAACGAAGTTTACTTCCATTCTATCTATGGAAACGAACTTCGTTCCCATTTTCTTCGTTTACAGTCAAAAATCTCTGGATTACGAATTAAAAGTGCTACTTGTTTAACTGACAAGAACATAAAGAATCTTTCCACCTTTACCTTACTGGTGGCTGACAGCCCGCCGATTATGAGTCACGTGGCCCAACAAATTCATATTGCGTGTGCTTTATCGAAGAACACTGGATTCTACATAAAAACACCCATACTGAGCGTTGTGCCACTACCTCTTATGCTTACGGAGGATCAGCCTTTTATTTCGAATATTTCATTCAATCTATAAATATCACGACATGACCTGAGAAAATATATTAGTCTGGTTTTCTTTCCTGGCTTGAGTTTACTTCAGTAGATGGTGTATTACTATCAATTCTTAATCAATTTTGTGATTCCTTTCAGTAATTTTACTCTTGAATGAATCGGGTGTTGTTAAAACAATAGCACTGATATGAAGTAGATTTTCTCTACCACACCCCACAGCCAGCAAAGGTGACTCCCCCTTTACTCTTTCAGACATAAATCACTTGTCGGCGGAAATCTTGAATGGTTGCGACTTGATTTCTTTTAAAGCGGTAGTGATATTTTTGTTTTCCTAATCTCTTGACGTCAAGGAGTTGATTCCGTACTTTCATTTGAGATTGATTTTCATGCACAACTGAAGGGTTGTGAGAAACTCTGGCGGCTTAACGCGAAGAAATGGGAATAGACAGGATTTAGACAGTAAAACAGTGTATTTTCAATTACCTGTAATTGGGGGGGGGGGGGGTTACAGAGACTCGGAGTGACAAAGAGAGTTGAGGAGCGCAGGATCTGGTTGTACAGCACACTGAGAGACTACGAATAGCCACACAGAGGCTACCACCAAACAGCACACGGAGAGGTTGATGCAGAGGCTTTGTATAGGGATGGATTCACGTAGGCCTACAGAGGGAGGTACATTCTAGATAGGAGACCCTACAGAAAGTGAGGATGACGTGGTGGCTGTATCTGGCTGATTATATAACGAAATCTGGTTAGAGGCTAAGAAAGGGCGTTCGCTGACGAGTAAGATAAGGAGGTGTTTCGCTGACCAGAGGACAGTTGCAGGGGATAAGATGCGGTAGCATTGTTCGAATTTACACAAGGTGGCACTGAGCTAGAAGGGGCATGCAAAGAGAAGGGGAAGGTTTCGAGGTAATAAGAATTCTCGGAGCATATAGAAACGTAGCTGCACTGTTCGCGAAGCTCGTTATTCTTGGAAGTGAAATTCTATAGCACTGAGCAAATAAAAGCCGAAGTTGGGTTGCATTCCTTTGAGAACAGCGTAGAAAAAAAAGGGGGATGTATTTTTTAGTAAAAAGCAAATCCGTCGTCTGATGCGATTCTCATCTTTACAGGCAAAATTAGTCTCCCAGCGCATACTTCTGATTTTGCAATTAGGAAGGATTTGAAGGAGCTGATGCTTTTAAAGATGTTGGGCTCTACCTTTTACCACCGGAGGACCTTTTTCACTCTAAAATTCAAACCAAAGACTTCTCTGTATTACTACAGCTGCGTCGAAAACATTCCTACGTCTGATAGGATAGACTGAATATCTTTTCCATTTTATTTTTCTGCATCTGAAGTGTAAAACACATTGAGCCAACTTGGAAAGTCCTGTCTAAGTTAATATTACATTTGGCAAGGTTAATACTGTAAAGGTGGGTTTTTGTTTCACTAACTCCTTCAAGTAAAGGTGAAATATGTATTCGAAATCGTTGCGAATGGTCCAGCGTCGTAACGTTGTAGCATCAGTGAGCAGGAGGATACTAATTAGTTTAAGGGTAGTAATGCGCTCTTGTAAATAAATCACACTTTGGCATGAATCGGAATTTACTGTGTAGTCTCTCGCAAGATGGCGTTTAGAGTGTTTAAAATGCTCACTTTGAAGCTGAAGACAGCGTTACACCACTATCGTGGTTATGATTTGATTTAGAGTACAAAGGCTTAACCTTTGGGGAACGATGAAAACAACGTATTAAACTTTGTAAAGTACATAGTCTTTAGAATCTTATTGCCGTATTTGTACAGTGGTGTGCTTGATCATACCAAGTTAAATTGTGTGACAACCCATGGAAGCCTACGTGATCTTTCAAGAGTTTTGGCGAATAGTGACGGGTTAAAACATTTATTAATTTAGTGGTACAAGTAAAGTAGTAGTCGACGGTTGAGTTACTCGTGATGAAACGAGACTCCTAGGCTTGCTCTGTTCCGTCTCCAATATATATTTGTCACTTGTCGTCAATTTTCTAAGGTTGTGTAATTGTTTGGCCGTAGTTTTCAATCAAGTTTAAAAACAATTTGTTGATAACGGCTTTAGACAGATCATTCGTAAAAATTCATGAGTTCTTTCCAGTAACTCTTTACCACGGTTACTGATTTTACAAACATACCAGCTTAAGTTTCTTCATTTTATCAAGTCAGTGATAACGAGAAAAAACCTTAAAGAGAAGAAAAAAAGAAGAAAAAAAAGATTAAATAGACAAAATTTCACATCATAATCATCTTACGTGTCTAGACGTGTTTGCCAGATTGTACTGATTGCGCTACTGAATAATATAGTGCTGTGCCATATGTGTCATATTAATTGTCATCTTGACAATGAATAGGAACTGTATCGGTGGTTAAGAATCTCCCATTTTCACCTCGGCATCCATCACTCGTATATATGTCAAATAAGTCCTTTTCTTTAAATCGTCAGTGCCTATTCGTTCCCGTTCATGTCACATAAGGTCACCTTGACAATAAAGGCAATGTTCTTGTACCAGATGATTATAGGCCACCCATATCCACCTATCACTTGTAAAAACGTCGCAAATAAGCCCGTTTGTAATAAGTGATTTGTAATAAATAAGCCTCTTTGTGCAAGCTACGACAGGCCATTTGCCTGTTGTACAACCCCCTGAAATTTGAATTTCAACCTGATTTCAAAATCTAAATGATTCAGAGCTTCGTTCACGACCTGAGTTCGAATATGATTCTAAGTATGAATATGATTCAAAGCCTGACTCGATCCATGGCCTGAATCACAATCTGATTCGTAACTCGCAATCTGATCCACCCCACATCAAACTCCACCACCACCCAACACGGAGGCGATCTATACACCCACCAGCCCATCCTATCAGGTGCCCTGGAGTAGTGATTCCACTCATGCTATTATGTTGTATCCAGGAGCAGGAAACGGTAATTTGCGATCCCCATGAACGCAAATTGACTCTCACGGGTCGGATTGAACCCACTCTAGCCAGGTAATCGAATCGAAATGTGGGAAAATTCACAGTTGTCATGATCATCGGTGTTGGGAAATGCCATAACGCAATTTCAAGGGTTAGGTACCAAAGGGGTTTGACAACCTATTAATACAGCATTTGTAACGTCATTAATGAGCATTCTGGGTTTTGAGTACATATTACTGCAATTTAACGGTATCAGTTGATGTTAGCATTACAAAGGGTATACCCACGGTAATACCTCCCTTTCGATCGTGATGTGTTCTGAGGGTATCAGACCCCTTTACCCCAGATTAGGGTATAAGTAGCATGAGCATGCTTATTACCTTGTGCTTGCTTTGCAGCTACTTGTCGACTTGTCCGCACATTGCTACATGTGCCACAAGCAATAAGAATGACAAGTTTGACACTCCGTTTCGCCATACTGAAACTGCTGATGTTCAGCACTATTTGGAGATCCGAAACAAGGGCTAATCTACCTTTAAAAGGACGTCATTTCAAAATGGCCGTCTGGGAGGTTTTACATTTTCTTTTTCATACAGATTTTAGCAATTCTTCACGAATATCTCTAGTGTTTACCATAAGCTGAAATGTAACCTTTTCTTGTATTGCTTATGATAAGAAAAACACTGCAACTACAGGTAGTATCAGTGATACTTTGATATCTTACATTGCTCATAAGGATTTGTACTAAGTTTTAGAAAGTTTAACGGAACGTTTATAACTCCTCAATGAATTTTCAACAGCAACAGGGTTGTTGGAAGTTTTTGAAAAGATTCCAACGGAACTGTCATCGGCTACTCTGGCGTTTTTAACGAGATAGCGCGATGGCTTAGTGAGAGGCTCCAGTTCACGTAAGATAACCTTCAACATGCCAACTGATTTTTTTTTTACCTTTACAGCACATCAACTTATTAGAGATATTAACACCAGCAAAAACTTTTATAAAAAGATAATATAACATGAGTTAAAAAAAACTTCAACCGATACGTGGCATGCAGTAGTAAGACAAACTGAACAATCAATAAAGTTATTTACCTGTTTATCTAGGTATACCGTCGTTCCTATTTACGAGTACAGGGAAGGACCCTTTCCCAATGGAACATGGGTTGGGGGGTTATGAGATGATAAGACTTAAGGTTGTAGATTTCCTTTTTCATAAAAGCCTTGTTTATGCATTATGTTAATCCATCTTTCCTCAGGAGGTTGATTTTATTACTAGCAGCATATCTGTAAATCCTACTACCAAGAAAATTCTAGACTTCACATATAATGTGGCAGAACAAAGACAAGTATTTCTAGTTCCACCGCAGAAAGAAGAAAGTCGACTGTTAACACCCTTTAAACCTTTTTCGTTGACGGTAAGGCCTTAAACCTATTTCGCTGCATATCACAATTCAGTAATGTGAGTGTAATCAAGGTTTGGATGCTGGTAGTGGGATCCGTCATTGCTACAAGCGCAGCAATTTACGGGATAGTCAAGGTTGAGCAAAAAATTGATCCCCAGCGCAGGAAATCCAGGCGTTTGTTCTTGACTGACGCTGGATTGACCGTTACTGGAGTCACCTTCGGACAGAGTAAGTTGTAAAACCATGCTCTGGCAGGGGTAATTGGTAAAGATTATTATTTGGCCTGTTTTTTTAAAAATATAATTAAGAGAATTTTGTAAGAAACCTTAATGGTTTTAATTTGTGTGTGATTTGTTGTTCATTCCAGATGAATTTTCATCGTTGTTCAAACAGACCGGTCGTATGAGGATCCTAGTCGGGCTGTTTTGTCTAACCCTTGTGGTGACAGTCAATTCTTACACGGGGACTTTCATATCTTTCGCAACAAACACCAACAGTAATACCTCTGCCGAAGAATGCTGAAGATGTCGCATTTCGTTCAGGACTGCGATACATCAACATCTCGCGTTTCAAGATGTTCAGCTATTTTAGCGTATACTTGTTTTTTCTGTTTTATGCAAATGAAAAAGTCGAGCGATGATTGCACTAGGACTCGCCATACAGTTCTTTCAGGAAATTGGCAGAATACCTTTACCACCCAAAAATATATTCCAAGTGAACCATCACTCATGGAAGAAATCGCTACGGGATGCTGTGCCTTCTTATATGTAACTTCATTCATCGTATTTTCATTTCAAAGAGTAACACATTCATGCATTCAGCCGAAGATCCCGCTGAACTTATGGGTGGCAGCTGACTTCAAAGCAACTGGTAAATGTAGATTCGGAATAACCCAAGAAGCTGTTTGCCTTGACCTTCCATGCTTTTGGATGTCAGAAGGAAGTCGTTTTGGTCAAACGCTATCAAAGGAGTAAGTGTTCAGTATTGGTTCGTGTATGCAGCACCAAAAAAATTTACTGTGTCGCGGTATACTCCATGTGTCTTACTTTGTTAATATCTGCATCCAAGGACCCGTTACTTTAGGTGCTTCATCTAGTTATCCTTCATCTGTTGCATTTCTTAATAGTATCATATAGAGCCATTTTAAGATATTTGGTTATCTAGTGCTACCGACCATAGGAGTCTGCAGATTGAATATGCTTTTCAACGTTCATCGTTTCTTTCTGAAAATTATGTCCATCTTAAGGTGATGTTAGCCAGAGATATGGGACTCGTGTCGTACTGGTGGGGAAAGGAACTTAAAAAGCGCCTACCAGTGTCAGCATCCTGAAAAGCCAAAATATCGAAGACTTACCACTGTAGACCTCTCCGGTGTTTTTCCTGCTCTTATCGGGGGTGTCTCTTTCAGCGCGATGGTGTTCTTTATTGAGGTATGTTTTGAAACCGAAAGATTTCTTCATTTACCAGAGAACCCACTGTAATTCTTAATAGTTGCAGAGCGGAAACTCCGCAGGTTTTATGAGACGGGTACTTTGAGGTTATATTCAAATACAGGACTCCTCCACCGGTTAATTGTTCGTTAATTTTTTTTTGGAGGGGGGGGTATTAGAGACTCATTGCCAAAACATGGAAACTTTGTTATCATTTTGTTTCCAACTAGTATGGCCAACAGAAAAGATAACAGAAAGAATTTCAGTTATTAGTTATACATCTTCCCTAAAACTTAAACAATAGTACTTTTTCTAGCGTGCATCATGTAACGTCCAGTATAACTTGTTGCAGGGTATTGTTTGGGAGAAAAACAAGCACAACTCGAAGAGGCACTGTTTCGATGAAGCAGTTGTCACGAAAATGAAAAGACGGCGATGAGAAGCATCTAATCAAGCTAGAAATTCTGGAAAAGTCAATCATAATTCGCTTTACTCGATTTGGTCCTACATGCACCGCATGCAACATGAATGCGTATATTTGAACATCGCTTTATCATGCGTAATCACGAACTTATTGATTGAACGATCTACCGATTTAAGGACTTAGTTTGATGCCAATCATAGTATCAAGTTAAGTAGCCTTTAGAGATGCGCACCATGCAACCTCTCACTGTGAAGGAATAAGATATGTTTTCCCTAATAGTCGTGCTGTAATTTCTAGTTTTGCTTTGCTGATCAAAAATACAATACACAGATTGGAAGAAGCTATCAAATCTGCTGTACAGTTAGCCACTCGCAAGTTAGGGGATTGAGAAAATCGTTAGGAGACCAAACCATTGACTTGTGGGATCAAATCATTGAATGATCCTCCTCCACAATGCATAAAATACGGAGTTGTATTTTTGTATTTTTCAGTTTACCACTCTGATGCAATTTCTAAAAGTAAAAGTTTAAAAAATTTTATCAGAACAGAAAAATATAATTAAACTGGAATAGGCATGAAAAGCGATTTTCACTCAGTGTATATTCCATCCATCCTTCTTCCGACTTTTTGGAAAGAACAGCCAGGGCGATTAAGGTTATCACGCAGTGTTGCTTTGCTAGATTCTGAACTGCTCAGATTTTAGTTTCGTCCTTCGTTTTTACCCAAACACAGCGTACCACTCCGTCCGGTCTAAGAAAATTGGTTCGATTACCCGATTAACCAAACGTTCTCTTAAAAGATTCATCTAAAGTGGCAATATCACGTCTCAGAACGATGTTGCTTAGGTTCAGTTCCTCTCCGTCTGGCATTTAAAGTCCAGGGAAATGTCCTTTCGCCGCGGGTCCAAAAATTATATTAGCGAGCTTCTGCACTTTGTTGTAATACGACTCGTTAAGCGACTTCCTAAAAATTAGTTTCTGCAAGAGCCATTGATATTGGCCAGTCAACCACGTCATTCGGAACTTTACACCGTACATCCCCTTTTATATGGTAGCGTGCATAAGGGTAAAGGCGTTTGCTGCTACAGTCACTTTCAAGATACGCACAAAGATATATTCTGTGACAACGCTACTAGCTCCTCTTCCAATTCCAGCTTCTCGCTCAGAGCTCATATCGTGGTCCAGACTAGCCCTTCACAGATCGCTCAGCACAGTAGGGTTTCTGGAGCTATAGTTCGGCATCTCAAGTATAGGGGAACTTCTCCGTCTTGGTTTAATCCTCGAAAAGCTGACCACTTCTCTATCTCACCTTTTCTATCTGCTCCGACAAATTTTGTAGTGTTACCAGAAGGGATCTCGGTATTCCATGCATAGCCCATTAATCTCCGTGGAGCAAAAAAAATCATTCACCCTTAATCATTGGGCATTATCTACGTAAACTGCCCTGGTGGTCGTGCAAGAAAAGAAGACCAGCAAAACTTCGTAAGTCGTCCCCAGTTGTAACTGACCCAAAGGCATGGAAGAGCCGGTACCAGCGTCGTGAAGAGAAATTCCTATGGGTGTCGTTCACCGGGGGAGATGTCCGACTATGTGCTCGCCCAGTGGGGTCAAACTTGAGGTTGAAGGTCTAAAAACCGTGTCTTTACTTCATGTCCAGTTTCCGTCCTCGCAGGATCTGATATTACTACAGCAGTATCACGAGGTAATTGTAGATGGTCCCAGCTAGCAGTAGATCACTGTTGGACTCATCTGCATTTTTTGACACTGGAGACGTAGTGCACGTACGTTAATAGTCATTTGTCATCTTAGAGAAGAGAAGCTTCAGGGAGACGTTCTCTGCTGCACGTAACAGTCCATGACCATGAGGAAAAGGCGACAAAGGGCAATAGTTTGGGGCCTTACCACACATTACTACCTACCTATCAAAACGTGGCTCTACACAAAAGACGCCGTTTTGACATTTTGACACAAGATCATGGAAATTATAGTTCTACTGGATGACCCGACTAGCGCCTGGATTAGTGATTCACAATTTTACCAGGCTGTGTAATACTTATGCTTTCTGTTATTAGGAAGACCGGATCAATCTGAGCTCGGCGAATGCAGGAGCCATTGAAAAGATCATCTGCTAACTGCAAAGCTTCAACAATTCCGGGACTTCCTACTGCCTTGAACTGCCGAGATCTTGTACCCCAAAAGGGACCAGTTTATATTAGTCGTGAGAGACCACCTGCATCGAGCCATCGGCCTGGATTTTTTGGAGATATTGTACGGGCCGTGGCAAACTGTCCTGAGCGGAATACATGTGGCTAAGACAGGGTGACTTGGATTAGTTCAGAAGAAGGTACCGATATGCTTTAAGATCCGAATGTCTCTTAGCTACTATCATAACTCTTGGTGACCAGATCTGCAATTAATATTGATCTTCGTCAAATCTGCGATGACTCTGGTTTGTGAAAGAAGTCAGCTGACTTAAGATTCTTAGGATTCTTATGATTCTTAAGATTTTTAGGATTTTTAGGATTCTTAGGATTTTTAGGAATTCTTAAGATTCTTAGGATTCTTAGGATTTTTAGGATTTTAAGGATTCTTAAGATTCTTAGGATTCTTAAGATCTTTAGGATTTCTTAGGATCTTTAGGATTCTTAGGATTCTTAGGAGCTTTAGGATTTCTTAGGATCTTTAGGATTCTCAGGATTCTTAGGATTCTTAAGATTCTTAGGTTTCTAAGGATTTTTTAGGTTCTTAAGATTCTTAGGATCCTTAGGATTCTTAGGATTCTTAAGATTCTTAGGTAGGATTCTTAGGATTCTTAGGATCCTTAGGATTTTAAGGATTCTTAAGATTTTTAGGATTCTTAAGATTCTTTGGATTCTTAGGATTTTTAGGATACTTAAGATTCTTAGGATCCTTAGGATTTTTAGGATTCTTAAGATTCTCAGGATCCTTAGGATTTTAAGGATCTTAAGATTTTTAGGATTCTTAAGATTCTTTGGATTCTTAGGATTTTTAGGATTCTTAAGATTCTCAGGTAGGATTCTTAGGATTCTTGGGGTCTTTAGGATTCTTAAGGATTCTTAGGATTTCTTAGGATCTTCAGGATTCTTAGGATTTTGTAACCGATCGACACATCGCTGTCCACAGTGACGGGATGTTCCCAGGGTCTCTCACCCAAGATGACTCCAATTAAATCATCTCCGATAGACTAACTGAGTCATCCTGCGTTCCAAGCAGCGATGTGGTGACTGCGATAACACACAGTGGATCCAGGACTGATAGGCCTAAAATCATGCATGAGGATTTTATCCTCACTTAACCTGTAATGTCTTATGACCAACGTAAACGAATTTTTCTCCAGGAATGAGTCCAAAATATTTAACAAAGTTTTCCTTAAAGACAATGTATAAAGAGACACTCCTTTCGGGTTAATCGAGATCCTACTTGTTCAGTAAGAAGATACAGTAGGCAGTTATTATGATATCTTGCGACAATTTTGATATTTTGTTAAACTGAATCATGTTTTTGGTTTCTTATTTTACTTCATTCTTCGGGTTACTTTTCTTCTTGCTGCTTACTGACTAGGGCTCCTTACTATGTTAGCTAGAATGACAGCAAAGTTTGTGAATTTTCGTGCTGGGTACAGTAGGTTATAAGCCACGAATATCGAGTAAGAAGAATCATTACAATACGACCATTACTGTTTATCAATAAACATCCTGAATAAAGCGCTGAATGCACCTAGTGCTGAACTAGAGAAAAAACAATCCTCCGCATCATATGATGAGTTTACTAGGGTTGCTTTTAATAATAAACTGAAATTCACAGTGGAGTTGCAAGCTGCACAATATTACATCATGTATTTTGGTTCGCTATGGCACGACACAAACACACAAAAAGCGACCTTAACTACTACAAGTGACGATCCATTTTGTCTAAAACCAAGAAAATTGTCAGTGTCACGCCGGAAATCTACAGGATGCCTTCTTGTGAATCTGTTTGTGAATCGCTTTCAAACATTATTTTTTCATTCCATCTAAGGGTACTTGGGAAATCTCGGAATTTGAGTCTATGAAAAGCGTAACGTGTAAGGAATTCTGCAGCTACATAATGACTTAGAACAATAATTTCGCAGTTGCATTTGGCTTAAGAAGAGCTCTCGTTTCCTTGCTGGTTTCTTCTTGTTCTTCGCCCAAGACATAACTAAAATAAAAGTAGAATTGATTTCAAAACTCAAACGACTGAAATAAATCTAAAACTGAATTCTTCACTACGGAACTTAACTTTTGCTAAGGTTTACTAGATTGAAAAGTTGATTGAAACAAAACAGGATTTAGTACCAAGAAGCGTGAAAACACTTCCGCTGGAGTTATTGCTTTCCTTAATGCTTCGAATCACAGTGCGTTCATCTTGAACCATGGACCTGCACAAGAAACGTTTCCTTGCCATTACTGATGGTGATCTAAAGAGCACTTGCCGCTTTACAGGTTTACTTCTCAGAGCAAGCATTTAATGCTTAGATCCAATAGTATAGCAAACTTTTCTAAAACAAAAATATTACAGAACATAAATATTACCTCAGCCAAAAAGATGGTCGTACTGATAGAGACTCCACTGATAAAGATGAGAAATACGCCGAGAGGTCTCTGAATGTAAGTCTGCGTGTACTTGGGCTTTTCAGGATGTAGACACTGGTCGGCCTTTGGAACTTGCTTGTCATAGCCAGTATAACGTCAGCTCCATCTCTCTGGCTATCATCACCCTTAAGATTTCATAACTGTAGTTAAAATGTAAATCGACGTATCACCTCTAGTAAGATAACTAATCACAGATCACCTGCTTCAAACGCTGTAGTAATAAGCTAGGTGATAAAAAGATAGCTGATTTTCAAATAACTGAATGGGTCTTAGAATGTACTGCTGGGTCCCATGATAACTTCAACGCTGAACGTCTTAGCAGTCATGACGAACCATTTTGCGTACATGCGTGATTCATATTGATTAGAAAAATATCTAACTGCTTTGAAAGAGCTCCACAATAAGGACTTGCTTTCTGACAGCCAAAGCATAGAAGCCAGTGGCAGCCGACTCCTGGGTCAGTGCACATCTGGATCTACCAGGTTTTTTGAAATCGAGTGCCAAACATATATTCAGGGCCACCTTAGGCTAAAAATGATGTCGTACTTCTTTTCTTAATGAAGTGAAAATTACGACAAATTAAGTTACGTATAAAAGGCGCAGCATCCCGTTGCAATTGTGTCAAGGACTGCTGATTCGTTCGTTAATATATTCTTTCGGATCGCGGAAAGATTCTGCAAATTTTCCTGAACGATCTACGCGATGAATTCTAAGAAAATCACTGTTTTACTGCAAATTTTAAGGATTTTTAGTTGAATTGTACGGTGAAACGGTTTGAGATCTTGAAACGAGAGTGCAATGTATCGTAGTCCTGAATTAAACGCGACATCTTCGGCATCCTTGGGCAAAGGTATTAATGTCGGTGTTGTTGCGAAAGAGATAAACGTCCCCCGTATAACAGTTGACTAGAACAAAAGGGTAAGGCAGAATAAGGCGAGCAGGATTCGCAGCCGTTCTGTCGGGGTGTTACAAGGAAGAAAATTCACCTACAATAGCAAGATCAAGTATCACTTGAATGTTAGGCATAAAGTTTCTGAAATGTCTGAAGAACAAGCAAAATACATGTTCACATTAGACAGAGTAGGGTATACACAAGAAAACAACTTACTCTGCCCTAGAGTAACACCGGTCACCGTCATTCCGACGTCCGTCAAGCACATAGAGCAAGCCTTGATTCACCTTGATTCACCACTGTTTTACGCCCACAATTGATTATGACATTAATCGATGCGCTTATAGCAATCATGGATCCGACAATCAGCATCAAAACCTTGGATGTTTTATTTAGTCATATGTGTACTTACGGTGAAAGAGCATTAAAGATTTACCGTGAAAGAAAAGGTTTAATAGGGCTAATAATCGAGTTTCCTCTTTCTGCGCCGTCGCTTTGATACAGTAGACGAGAAATCTAGGATTTTCTGTAGACTAGGATTTTAAGGACATGCTGCTAGTTTATAAAGTCAACGTCCTGAGGCGAAATGTAAGTGATGTGATGTATAAGTAAGGACATTAATGAAACCATCCTTATAACCTTCTTTCTTAACATCTCGTATGCTCCGATCCAAGTTCCATTGGGTAAGGGTGTACTCTTGTACTGAAATGTTGGAATTATCGGATATCTGGAATGAATGATAAATTATTGTTCATTTTGTGTTGTACCTTGGGCATTTTATTATGATCATGATACACCGACTATTGTATCACAATACAAATTAAAACATGAACAAGAACCTTTGCGGTGGATGGACAAACGGATCAGAAAGAAAAAGTGTATCAGTTGCAAACGCTGTGTCTCTTACGTGAACTGTGCTTTTGACTGAGCCACTGGAGCATCTGGTAGAGACCGCCAGAGTAGCCGATAACAGTTCCGTTGCAGTCTCTTACAACGTCAAAGCAGGATATTGCTATGTGTTCCAGCGAAATGAATTAGATTTTATTTAAGTGTCTATGGAGTGCTTCACTAGTGTCAGTTTTCTAGTATATGACTGTGTTTTTGTCATGCTCTCTTTATTACGTTGTTTGGACGACTTCGTGTGCATTCTCCGAGCTTTCTTGCGTCTTCGCGATGCTGAGGAAGTTCAGTCTGGTCAAAGAACTTAAACTGACAACTGCTTGAAGATCAACTGTCTGCACGACGAAGAAGTCAATTTCGTAGTAGCAGTCTTTTTAATACAATCAGGTCCGTAATATTCTCTGGTCGTTGGCAATCTTAATGAAAGGTTAAATACAATCAGTCTATTCGCTCAAAGTGGAGCTGGTCCTCCATTCATCTGCTATCCCTGCTCTGACGCGATCTATTCGAGATTCGTCAGAACACTATGAAAATTGATATTTTTTTACGAGTGCTAAAATGTCAAACCCCCAAATACAAGAAGCTTTTATAGCAACGAACGTATTATACTTCCCAAACGGCTGTCCTGAAGTGATGTCCTTTCATAGATAAATCTGAGGTTGTTTCAGTCTCCAGAGTAATGTTCAGCAGCAGCAGTTTCAATAATGCTAAAGCGAACAACAGGGTTCTCATTGTCCTGGGTTATGCTACATATACCAATTGCCAAACTACGTCGAGACTAAACCAAGTAGCTGGATCCAAGGCTTCTTATACCCGACCTCTTGAAATATGCATCAGAGTTGAGTGGCCCAGAAAAGCGATCCGCTACAAGCACGAAGGTCTCCCTTATCACATGGGCTTAAAAGCAAGAAACCAATATCAAACAGCAGGGTAGACTTATTCACGGTTTCAGCTGTAACAGTCTTTCGCCCAGCGAGCGCCGTACCCTTCAGCATCATATTGCCCTTTCCATATGTCAAGGATGACATATGAGGTGCCGTTGCCGCCACTTGCGAAAGAATTTTGGTTGATAAACGTGGCTGCGTTGCGAATAAAAGAGTCGATATAAAATCGATACATTATCAATAAAGTCAATAAACTACCGGTAAAAACTCAAAAATCTATCGGAAAAAATCCGTGAATCTATCAGCAAAAAGCATAAAAAACTATCAATAAAACCGTGAAAACTATCGATGAAATTAAGAAAACTACCGAATGAATGTGAAACTTATTGAAGAAAATGTGAAAAACTATCGGATAAATTAAGAAAACTATCGAATGAAATGTTGAAAACTATTGAAGAAAATGTGAAAACTATCGGATAAAATTAAGAAAACTATCGAATGAAATTATTTAACTATCAAATAAACTGTAAAAACTATCAGATAAATATGAAAACTATCGGACAAAATGTGACAACTATCGGATAAAATTGTTAAAAACTATCGGATGAATGTGAAAACTTTCGGATGAAATTGTTGAAAACTATCGGATGAAATATGAAAACTATCGGATGAAATTGTTAAAAACTATCGGATGAAACTGTGAAAACTACCATCAAATATTCATAAGTTTATCGCAAAATGTTGCACTATACCACGAAGGGAGAAAAGGGTGAGGAAGGGAAAAGGAAAATTGAAAGTGGAAGCACTGCTGTGTAGTCTTGTGTATAGTACAGCCCTTGAGGGGGAAAGGCGGAAAAAGGAAGAGGAAATTTGGAAGCATAAAGATCCCAGGCTGGAGGGGAAAAATGGGACATTGATATCTTCAGACGAAGGGCGGCGGGGAAGAGAGGGCCCTCTTTATGGAAACAGGGGAGACTAAGGTGGAAGCACTGCTGTGTAATACAGCGCCATGAGGGGGAAAGGGGGAAAGGGGAAAAACGGAAATTGACATTTTCAACGAAGGAAAAAGAGGGAAAACGCAAAAACTCAAAGCGGAAGTGCTGTACACTGGCCTCACTTGCTCCCGGGAGAGTTCAACGCTCTGAGGCCAAGTTGGAACGGACCTTGAGCAAGTGGCCTCGTTACGCAAGCACTGTGTGCTGGCCTCATTTGCCCCGGCCAACTTCGACCGTTCAAGCCAAGTGAGGACGCGCCATGAGCAAGTGGCCTCATTACGCAAATAGCTCTTGCGCGCAAATATCTCGGAATATTCTGCGGTTCAGATTTTCTCACAGTTTAGGAAATGGCGGATGAAATGGAGCGGATTCTCCAGCAGCTGGGAAAATCGACTCTCGTCGAGTCGTTCCGCCAAAATCGAGTAAGTGCAAGATTAATTTTAATTACAAAGATCCTGTTTTGGTGAGAGCAGGTACGAGGGGGGACAACACACGGTGGATATTTAAATTTTAACTTGCGTTCTCTCTTCTAACTTCTCTAGGTTACTCTGAGCATGCTCACCTGCTCACCCCTGACCAACTCGGTCGCCTGGGAATCCCGAAATTGGGCTGCAAGCAGAATTTCTACATGCTGTGTCTAGCCGACAGGAAGCTTCAGAAAGACATATACCTCGTGAAGAAGGATTGCAGGATGCTGAAAGCGGAATAACGAAGAAGAAGAAGCAGGTTCCAGATCACTGCGGAACAATTTAATTTTTGTTTGTTAATTTTTTGACAGCTTTTTATGAAAGATGAACCTTCACCATTGTAAATACTAAATGTGTTCCAATATATTTCAGGTGAAAATTTCACCGTTCCTTTTGTCAGCAAATTCTTGGGTTTAGTCAACGCACAATAGAGAGAAGAATGTCTGAACTCGGAATCTCTATCACCGAGCGCGTTATTTGGATATAACGGATGGAGAATTAGATGCAAGGGTGTCTGAAGTACTTGGTCTCTATCCTGGCACAGGTAATGAAGTGACGACGTTCTCGGTGTAAAAAAATAAACCTGGTGGCTCTTCAATTTCATAGAATGTTACTCTTAACCTGGATTAAATTAGATTGCTCAAGTATCTTTTTCGAAACTTACATGTTGTAGGAGTGAAGTCATTAGCCGGCCACCTAAAGGGTCTAGGGATCCGAGTCCAGCGACGTCGTGTAAGAGCTCGTACGCTCGGATCTCTTTGTGTTCAAGATTGCCACCTAGACGAACCATCAAAAGGCGCGTGTACAACGTGCGCGCTCCTATGTCCTTGTGGCATATCGATGGGCCACCACAAGCTTATTCGGTATGGTATTCAACGCTCACCGCTAACATTTTTATTTTATCCCTCACTGATCTTGTTTCATACCTATGTAGATGGGGATTTGTTGTGCACGGTGGTATCGATGGTTTTAGTCGCATGGTTGTGTATCTTGGGGTCTCAGATAACAACGAAGCAGACACAGTTTTGAAGCTTTTCAGGGGTGCTGTGGCCTCGTATGGAACTCCCTCTCGAGTTAGGTACTTCAAACGACTGTTTTACATGCTCAATAATGTTTATCATTTAAAGCGAAATGCCTTCTCTAGGTCAGATAAGGGAGGAGAAAACGTTCAAGTATGCGACTATATGCTGGCTAACAGAGGCTGCAACAGAGGAAGCTTTATTACAGGCGGTCTGTGCATAACCAGCGAATAGACAGGCTCTGGAGAGATGTGTATGATTCATCCATCAGCAATTTTAAGGAAATATTTCAGTAAGTTGAAAATTAATTTCAGTCTCCCAGAGATTTATGAAACTGTTGGTTGCAGTGAATGAGCAGAACAGATTTCTGAACCCTGGATCAGAAGTCGATTTGTTTGCACTCCATTACGTTTTCATGAAACTGCTGACAGAGTCTCTGGCTGGCTTCGAATCCTACTGGAACAACCACTCTATTAGCACGGAGGAATATGACACCTCGGCAGCTTTACATCGCAGGGCTTGCTAACTTGTCAGCCCACAACGGAGAACTGGAAATTATTTCGAAGAACTTGACAGTGTAAGCAATTTTCAAATCACCTTACAGTGTCACCACGTTGTTAAATGTCAGCTATGTGCTTTACCATTATTTCGAAATAGATCAATGAGGAAACCTTTGGTGCGTTAGATGACGAAGACGATTCTGAAAACTATGAAGATGAAGTTGAGCACGTGACTGTTCCAAAAATTCATTGTCCGATTAATGAAGAAGATCTCAGAAATCTCCGTGTTTTGCATCCTCAGAGCCAAATCACCATGGAAGACTCGGTTGCAACGTACTTAAGAGTTCGACAGTATTGTCGTGCTAATTCTACCTGATGCCAATACACAAAGAAAACTCAAACATAAAGCCCGAGCAAACAAGTTTAGTCGGTTTGTTTACTTCTGGATTTGTTTATCCTTATCACAAAACACTTTTGGGAGAAAGCATACAATTAAAGGATATTGTAAACTGAAAACAAAGGTACAGAAAAAGGTAGGAACCAAACAAGCGAATGTAAAGGATAGAAAGCAAGTCGAAAGCTGCTTGCCTGAGTATTTAAATCTGCCCGAAATCTGGCGCATTCAAAATACAAAATACGATCTCCTCTTCCAGCGTCTCCGGAGTTGAGAGAGCATCGTAGACCGGCATGTTCAGTCTATCGGTGCACGTATTGGCATGAATCTTTTTTCTAATGTTAGAGTTTGCCGGAAGATCATAATCAAACTCTATTCTAGGATATGGGCTGAACCTATGACGGGGGGAAAATCCGACGACGTAACGAACGCGAGAAAATCATTAAGCGTGACCACAACGCTGTTTCCGTCGACGTGCCCTTTTACGCAACGTGCTGCGAAAAGAAATTCCGTTAAGGGTTGAAGTTTCTTAACCTGATAATAATGTTACCTCCATTTTTTTTCCAAACGTCCGTAAGAGCCATGATGATGTCTTCTTCCAGCTCCCGCCGCCGTGAACCGTGGGGACTGTACTCAACATCAGTGTTACCAAGTCGCTTGCTCTTAATTTCGGACGACTGTTGAATTGTAAACATGCTCTGAAGCACTTAGTAGATATTTCAGTCGATGGTAAAAAGTTGGCGAATCGAAGCCCTGCAAACATTTTAGTTACTTAACGTTAAGTGGGCTTCAAGGAGTTCGACGACATACCTTTCCGGACTTGTTCGAGGCAAACTGCCGTGTGATGCACAACGAAGTATCGGAGGTATTCGTTCACGAATTTAGTTTTGTTGTTTTGGTTAACAACATACCCGAGTCCGGCGTGAAACCTGGAGTCCATATTGGAGACCACAACTTGGAGTTCGGCTTCTGACTCGGCTTTGACGATCTTGTGACAAAAACAGATAACGTAAGACAGGTATGCAGGCAACTCAGTTTCTCTTACCCTAAGTAACTTCTCTCTTTCGGACGCCTCGGGAAGTTCTTCGATAGTTGAAGTTATGTTGCAACTTCCGGTCAAGAGGTATTTTGTTACTGAAGATGTGAACACCTCTGTCCCACCGACACCGTTCAGAAGGCATAAAACCAGGAGAATTCCCAAGTTCTCATAGCGATTGCAAGTGAGAAAGCCATGACTTAACTTCATGACCAACCCAACTGGAGTCTGATGGCACAGCGTGGTTAAGGCCTGACGCAAAGCCAACCTGAGGAATTCTCTCGTTGGTCCTCACCGTCTGCCCATCTTCCCCAAAAATCTCACCCTAAGTCGCTTCTTGAGGTCCTCCTTGTTGACGGCAGCAGCACAGAATCGCTCCCAGGATTTTCTTCGGGAAGTGTAGATTTCGCACCGCTCGTCATCGAGATTTAGTGGCCCATAGAGCTGCTCGTTCAGTTCAGAAATATATCAGTGGTGACCTTGCTATCGACATCACTGCATTGCAGACAAATGAATACTAGAAACGCCATTCAGCAGCCTCTACTTTGAAATATTACCTGTCATCACCGTCGTGATCGTGTCTCTCTTCGGGCAGTTCTCCTACTTCCGTTCGCTCGCTCGCTCGCATGGCATTGTCTTGAGGCACCCAAATTTCGGATGACCTAGTCGAAGTTTCAATCAGCTATTGTTAGTCTGTTGCAAGATTGGATCATACCTGTCAAATGCATCGGATAGTGAATATCCGACTCCCTAATCCTTTGACCCGCAGTGGAACCGGGGCAGCCAAGGAAGCCGTATTTTCGGGGCCGGGACGAAACCGTGTCGCAGTCCGCGCCCGAGCAATGGCTTACATTGTTACACTAAGGATTGAGAAAACGTCTCAAATACTGACTTTCAATCTTTGGGGTTGTGTAAAAAAAAAAAAAAAAAAAAAAAAAAAAAAAAAAAAAAAAAAAAAAAAAAAAAAAAACGAACCGCACGGTCAGCTGCTGGTTTGCAGACTGGTTAAGTGGAAGGTCTTCAGCCCCACCGTTGACGGTTCTTTTTCCCGGTTCGTTAGATGCTGAAGCGTCTTCTGCATTACAGGCAAGCTTTGGCTGTATCAACAAAACAGTTTTATCAGTTTATTGGTTCTGCTTGGCAAAAAAAAAAAAAAAAAATTCTGAATTGTTACTTGCGACGCGATCTGGTAACCGGCCCAGTCGACACTGCATCCTCGGAATCTGGTTCAGGTGCGCGCAGGTTCAATGTTTACCTTGAGGAACCAAAGAAACCAGAACGTAAAGAACCGCATGTATATATGATACAGACGAACAGAACATAACTTGATCTACCTGAATATATACAGATCCTTGGCGAAACGAATTCTTCAGTGTTTCACCATTCATTCTCTGCCATCGAAGGACGTCAGACGCGTCGACGGCAGACAAAATCTGTATGTTCTCTTCCGCGATTGACAACCCTTCGAACTAGAGAGAATAAAATTGCGGTCAATTTGAAATCTGTACATGTTATAACGTAAAACTTAGTTTAATACTTCTTCGTTTCTTTTGAACCCCCTCCAGTATACGGACATAATCGTCTCAAATCATCCTCCAGGCTGAAGTCTTCGACGAACGCACAAGATGAGTTTTCGTCGGTACGACTTTGATCCGTATTTAACGATAACGATCTTTTTCTGGAAGTTCTGCGACACGGCTCCCACTGGATCTACCTCTCTCGGATTTGCGTTTTTTCGAATAGGGAGTGAAGAGATCGACACGCTCCCCACTAGTCTCAAGGCAGCGGCTCAGCGATTGACGAAGACCGTGGTAGGTAGACGTCAATCCAGTTTGCTGTTAAGACGTCAAGTGACACAATGAAAGTGAAAATGCAATGTTCTATAATGTTTCTAGTCATCATCGTTTTAGTTTATTTTAATTGTAGTATTTTTTGAACTAATATTACCAATTATATCATTATTTAAATATTTTAATTTCAATCTTGCTTTTCAACGTGAATTACCTCTACTTGAAGACGATGCATGAGAAGTTGATGGACGAGCATCAAGAGGAGGGCGAACTTCGGCCGGTACTGGGTTCTCCGAACCTCTGCTAAAAACTGGCTTGCAGCCAATTTCGGGATTCCAGGCGACCGGTTGGTCAGGGGTGGCAGGTGAGCATTGCTCAGAGTAACTAGAGAAGTTAGAGAGAACGCAAGTTAAATTTAAATATCCACGTGTGTTGTCCCCCTCGTACCTGCTCTCACAACAAGATCTTTGTAATTAAAATTAATCTTGCACTTACTCGATTTTGGCGGAACGACTCGACGAGAGTCGATTTTCCCAGCTGCTGGAGATCCGCTCATTTCATCCGCCATTTCCTAAACTGTGAGAAAATCTGAACGCAGAATATTCCGAGATATTTGCGCGGCAAGAGCTATTTGCGTAATGAGGCCACTTGCTCATGGCGCGTCCTCACTTGGCCTTGAACGGTCGAAGTTGCGGGGGCAAATGAGGCCAGCACACAGTGCTTGCGTAACGAGGCCACTTGCTCAAGGTCCGTTCCAATTGGCCTCAGAGCGTTGAACTCTCCGGGAGCAAGTGAGGCCAGTGTACAGCACTTCCGCTTTGAGTTTTGCGTTTTCCCTCTTTTTCTTCGTTGAAAATGTCAATTTTCCGTTTTTTCCCCTTTCCCCCTTTTCCCCCTCATGCGCTGTATTACACAGCAGTGCTTCACCTTTAGTCTCCCTGTTTCCATAAAGAGGGCCCTCTCTTCCCCGCCCGCCTTCGTCTGAAGATATCAATGTCCATTTTCCCCTCCAGCATGGGATCTTTATGCTTCCAAATTTCCCTCTTCCCTTTTTCCGCCTTTTCCCCCTCAAGGGGCTGTACTATACACAAACTACACAGCAGTGCTTCCACTTTCAATTTTCCCTTTTCCCTTCCCTCACCTTTTCTCCTTCGTGGTATAGTGCAACATTTTGCGATAAACTTATGAATATTTGATGGTAGTTTTCACAGTTTCATCCGATAGTTTTTAACAATTTCATCCGATAGTTTTCATATTTCATCGATAGTTTTCAACAATTTCATCCGAAAGTTTTCACATTTCATCCGATAGTTTTTAACAATTTTATCGATAGTTGTCACATTTTGTCCGATAGTTTTCATATTTTATCTGATAGTTTTTACAGTTTTATTTGATAGTTTAAATAATTTCATTCGATAGTTTTCTTAATTTATCGATAGTTTTCACATTTTCTTCAATAGTTTTCACATTTCATTCGTAGTTTTCTTAATTTCATCCGATAGTTTTCACGGTTTTATTTGATAGTTTTTATGCTTTTTGCTGATAGATTCACGGATTTTTTCCGATAGATTTTTGAGTTTTTACCGGTAGTTTATTGACTTTATTGATAATGTATCGATTTTTATATCGACTCTTTTATTCGCAACGCAGCCACGTTTATCAACCAAATTCTTTCGCAAGTGGCGCAACGCACCTCATAATCCTTTAAATCCCAAACTTACTGATTAGAAATGTTGAGCGTATGATTCACGAAATTTTTTCCATCCAAATAATTTTTACATTGAAGCAAATTATAAAAAATACGAAACCGATTGGCTTGTTTTATTTCGGTTTACTGCGTTTACACAAGTACACGATGCGCTTTATTCATTGTCACGAGCCACACGACCTGCTATGTTTTTTAAGATCATTAAGGAATGTTTTTGTCTCGTTGCTTCCAGTAATTAAGCCTTATCTAAGCTTACCTAGAAGGCTCCTGAAGCCTTCTTAGACCGTTGCTTACCTAATGGAGAAGGACCACCCCTATCTTATAAATACTTCAGGCTAGGGGATGCTCATTTCAGAACAATCCCCATCCTAGTATGAATGCAGGATCAATAGTGTTTTGGTGTGCTGTCGGAATATTCCGTAACAGAAGTAGCAACCATTTGGTACCCTACACCCGGAAACTAGGTAAGGGCATGTTACATTCTGATGAGGATTGGCAAATGGAATCCTCCACGACATTTCAACTCGTTATCTTATTAAACTGATTCCGTGTTAGTCGATTTGCGTTGCAGGAGGACTGTGAGAAACCATTTCCTTCATAATGCGTAATAAACTTCAGCTCAAATATGCTGGTTTCAGAAATGCAAACAAAAGAACAAAGAAACTTGAATTGTGAGTGGAATCTATACCGAGCTTAAACTTCGTATCGTTCGCGGATTGGTATGATCAAATTAGAACGGGAACAGCAAGACAAAAACAACAATCAGATACTACCAACTAAAATACTTCATTTCAAACAGGACAAATTCTTTATATCCATGGAACCTTGCCAACTACTATTATTACTTCAATCTAACTGAACTACAGAATATGAAATAGGATATCATTTGGCTCCACATACTGACGTTTCTGCGTAGAAGAGTAAGTACGCTGCGTTAGTCTGCACAATCAAACAAATTTTACTAACTGGAAATTACATTTTTGTCATCTAAGACTTACACAGACTTGTTCCTCTTTTAATGGAGTGATGACGCTGTCGCTCGAAGCAATACCATTCCGAGTCTTCCTGTTCTTCACGTAAGCCGTATCTAAGAAAGCACAAAGAAACCTGATAGTTCTACTTATGAAGCAAAATACTTTATAGTAACTGATAGTCATGCAATGGCCATTATGAAATTCAATAAACTACAAACACGTACACAACTAGTTAACGTAATAATGTAGGCTTGAACCTTACTACTAGAAAGCTAAACTAACTTATCAATGTCCTTCTTCCATGGTTCCATAATGATTGCATACGCCGACGAGGTCATAATCAAGGCTGCGACTCTTTCCCGTGGCGAGATACTTCTTCATATTCAAGCCTTTAAGCGGAAATTTTCGCTAGAGCATCATGTTTGACGAAGTCAGAGTCCACTGTGAGAAACGCTGGAGATGAATTACAAGGATCTCTGGCAAAGTGACAAGTCTCGTTTTCTGGATGGAATAACGACTTCTTCTGCAAGATGGACATGTCCTACAAGGATTCCTGGACACATTATATTGTTCAGTTATGAAGTCTAAATAACATACCTTGGGTTTTCTTCGAAGAAGTTTTCATGATTACAAAACAGACGCTCCAGTATTGACTAAGATCAACGGATACAAGTTGTCGAGTCAAGGACGCTGGGATGGTCTTGGTAAGATAAAAGTCGTGTGTCTATTGTCGTGTGACGTTATGTTTGCAGCAATCCATTTGCAGGCGCGTAACGGATTTCACCTAAAAGCAAAGTGATATATAGACTTGGACTCATGAAATACAGTAATTCTTTATCATACGTTCAAGACTTGGAATTTTCAAATAGAATAGGTTCCAGTAAGGGAGATATGGTCCATCAAGTCCTTTTCCATTCTGATCGGTGAATGCATGCTGAAAATGTCTTCTGTTGAAACCAAACGAGGCTTGCTCGGCACCAAATATTGACGTGAGGCGACGATGGACTTGGTCTGCTATTGCCAGCTTTAGCAATTCCAAATCTGTTCCTTCTAGTGTCCAGCAGAACTTGAACGATACAGGGATGGTACCCACATTATGTTTGTTTCTTGTTTGTACGAAGTTCCACGTGGACCCCGAAAGAGCAAACCGTCGGTCCCTCACTGATTCTTCAATTCCACCTGAAACAAAAATCTGAGAATCAGTTTTCGTTCTTGGTATAATTTTGAGAATATTCTTTACACGTGAATCTGACCATCGCCAAGTTCTGTTACCGTAGGCGTGTATGATCAGGGTCAAGAATAGTTCGCAATCTACCTCCGCAACTACTGCAGCTACAGATTGGCTAGTTTTCAGTCCTGATAGTTTTTTCTAGGCTCAGAAGAAGTTGCTGAACTTTTCCGTCAACGGGTACTACGACTCCGTAGACCTGGGCTTCAGGCTGGAGTCTGACTAGAAACGAGGACACGGAACCTTGTACAATCATCGACGGATGGACTGGAAGAAACAGACTTGAGAAGGTTCGTATGTCTCACAGGTTTCATGCAACTATATATATTGATGCAGCGAAACTCCGACTCGGACACTCCGTAGAACAAATCAATCACATGTGTGTTGCAACCGTTAGCCAGCACCTACACAAAAATATTTCAAATTTATGTCTCATTATAAGAACAAGAAAAAAACTACCAAGTCTTCGGCTTGGTCAAGTTCACTAGCATTGGCGAAACGATCATCCGAGGAGCGGTTAAATCTTCATGCATCCGTCCAGCAGAAATGTCAACAGTTCATGACAATCGTGTTGCTGACTTCCGAAAACTGGGAGCGAACCTAGCCATTTGATACTGCAAGTTAACAATAGATGGATTGATTAAACTGCCATTCATCTAAATGTTTTGCTGAATATTACCCTAAACGCTCTAGGAGTCAGAGATGAGTTTTTTCCTGACCACATGGCTTTCAGTATATCGCCTAATGCCTTGGCAAGCTCTCCTTGGCTCCCTTGAGGATTTTTGGGATTCAGGTCGGCTAGATAATGATCCTCAGTAAAGTAGCGAACTAGTGTGGAATGTTGCTGAGCACTAGCTTACAGCGATATTGCAGTAACGAAAAGCTTGCTTATGCGGATAAGTTTTGTACTGGAGTATGCAGTTCATGTAAGAGCTGTTACCCGATTGATTAAGCCGCAAATCCTGGTTGAATGGCGTCCATAGGCAAAGTTTCACGTATATAGGAAGCTTTTTTTTTAAAAAAAAATGGATCGGTTAATATTTTTTAAGGCACCGAATCGAACAAACATATTTTTCTTTGAAGCAATTTAATATGTATGAAAATCTGAGGAGTAAAGTCAGACTGAAATACGTTTTGCTAGTCGAGCTTTATCTGAACGTCCATATCCCTCAAGATGAACAAGTTTCGATCCTCTTCTGTAGGATCCTTGGAGGCTTTCTACACCGTTCGAATGGAAGACCATTGAAAGTATTCTGCTTTCAGTGAAAACGGAACTTTTCCATTACCTTGGAACTTCCTGAGAAGCCCGTCCATAATCATTTCCCGTAAGACTTCTAGCAGCACTTTTTCCTGGATGGTATCCAGAACTCCACTCTCGTAGACCAGATTTCTTTCAGTTCGTCTAAATGCTTTGTGACATACCTTCAATCTTTCGCGTGACTTCTTCGCAAATTTCGGCTTTCATCTTTTGAAAAAAAAATGAAAATAAAAAACTAAGTAACCTATTGTTTTCTAAAGTTCTATTATACTTGATTAAGAATCGGCTCAAGTGGGACAGCACTTTGTGGTACGATGCTTCGGAAGCCATGTTAAAAAAACGAAAATTCTGAAGCCTAAACGAATGTATCATTACACAGTGTTCAACTGCTATGTTTTTGATGAGCGTGCAATGCTGAGATAACGTAACACACAGAAACAATGAACTAGATATATTCTAAGAATTAAGACGGTCGCTAAAGATCAAAGGCAAGGGTCAGAGGTCAAAGGTCAAAAGTAAGGGTCAGAGTCAAAGGTCAAGCGAAGACAGGGCATTGATCACCCTTGCCAGGAACTAACGATAACCGAAAGAAATGCCAAATATGAGATTCATAATTTTAAAGGAGTACGCTGATTTGAAAATCAAATTTTCGAAGACAACGAGGTAGCCTATACATTGATTATATTAAGCACATTTTTTATTAAAGATACTAAACCTAGGTGTTTCAATAAATATGCGCACTACTAACAGTCGTCAAAAATGAGTCAGTAGAGCACGAACTGGTGATACTTGTTACTGTTGACGTCTCGTTGTGTTCACCTCTCACTGCAAGAGAATGAATAAGACTGTCGAGACGGAGTTGTTGGACTAGAAAGGGATAGACTGGAGAATCGTTTTACAGCCTAGGGCTCCATAAACGTTTGCAGATTTTGTCGCTATGACCATGACCGTTATCGTTCCTGTTTGGCTACGTATGCTAATGTTAATTAAGTTAAAATCCTTCTTTGTCTTGTATACTTCTTTTTTCCCACTAAAGTTATGATACTTCATTTCACCAATTTTTAATCGATTCATTTTTCTGAACATCTTTCTCAAGTTTGTACTGGACAATGGATGGTTCCAAGTTTGATTTAAAAAACAAACCGCTAGTTGGCGTGCATATCGATTGTGACAAAGCAAACACTTGATGGCCTATGCGGTATATGGCTGTCATGCTTTTTGCGGCCTTAAAACGCGAATATTACATAGACCTTAGCATTAAGCTCACCCTCAGCACCCTTTCTTTCTTTTATTGGTTCAGCGCCTGAGAGGCGGTGTTTTTCTTGGAGAGTCAAAGGCAGAACGTTCCAAGAAAGGCTGGGTACAACGTCAAAAAATTCAACACGGGCTCTTATGGACGAAAAACTTTTATTATTTTTTCTATATGAGAGCTCAGTTTTGTTATGAAAAAGACGTCCTGTTTCATGTAGATCACGATTTGTATTATTTTTTGCCGTGAAATACCCAAGGTGGACAAGGCTGTTTTGATATTTAAATAATTTTAAAAACTTAAGTGGTACGCTTCTGACTGACAGGTGCCGTCTAGGTACAACTCACATTCCTGTACAACTTAAACATCGCTGTTGGCTTCCTTGATAGTGAAATGTCATAATTAATGCTTGTATTTGCTTTTTCGAAAAATTATAAAGAACGTCGGTTTCACATTGAATGCAGTTCGTTGTCCACTGTTCATTTTTGCCAGCAACGAACCAGCGATTCCGATCTTGTGTCGTGGCTTGTCAGTTTCTTTTCCTGAAGTTTGGTGTATCATTTAATAATTCACTTGACCTCCAGAAATTAATGAAGTAAAGTTACATTATTATATTCGCATAGTGGCCAATTCAAAACAACTTTTGGGTTAACTTGAACTAGTGAACGGAGAACAAGGCTCGTTCTTCAACGAGCATGCCGGACAGAACTTCGGTTTGTCGCAGGTTCTTGTGCTCCCGACATATTAAACTCAATGCAATACACGAATTTTCTTGGGCTGCTATAAGTTTAGGACTTAATATAGTGTTATTCTATTCACGGCATGCAAACCTGTCTCGCACTGTTATCAACTCGAGACGTTTCCAGATTCAACCATTCGTTCACCTTCATTTACCCTCATATCCAAATTAAAAACTGGGACTTGGAGAAAATATTAATTTTGTTGTCAACGCCTTGAGTCGCGAGTCATAATTGCATCTGTCAAGCGTAATGAAATGCATATTTGGCGTACAAGATTTTGAATACTTTCAGTTGTCATGCTGTTGCTGTCTCTAGGCTATTCTTTGCAAGTACGGTTGCGCTAGTACGAAAAATAAAGAATATCGTTTCCTCGCTTGACTGAGCACGTCGAAGAAAGGCTCTTCCGCTTTAGGGAATAGAGGTCACTTAAGGAGGGGCTAAAGTGATTTTTAGGGCTGGACTGCTAAGCTCTATTGCAACGACCATCATGTTCAAAGAGACCAGGAAATCTCAAAATACAAATTAACTGTAAGAAAACATACAATTCAAAGGAGAAAATTAATTACGAACCAGCTTATAGTTGTATTATCAGTGTTGCAAGGAATACAGTACCGTGTTAAAAAATACTACCAAAACCATGAAGCTGGATTAGCTTTCAATTGAAGTTTGTTTGTTTCATTCTTTCTCAAATACCAGAGAAATTAAAAATTTCACCCAAAAACTTACCTTCAACTGTTTTGCTGTAAACCACAGGAGTCTTGACCTTCAGTAACCTTTGTCTTGACTGTGATAACTCCGACGATTCTTTGAAAGAGAGACTCTAGATTTCAGTTCTTGAATATCTCCCGAAATCCTATTTGCCATGATTCACTCATGGATATAGATCCACTTCTGTACTAGTAACTAACAGTACATGCATTTAACCTGTATCCACATAACAAAAAACCGAACTCTTTTTTGAAATGTCGCCATATTCAAGATATAATTATATTGCAACGAAAGCCCTACTTCGATCAAAAAGCATAAGAGATCGAGTAGGAAAAAGATGTCAATAGAAAGGTATGCTTATAATTGTATGTTTTTTACTTAGTTGGATTATTGCTCTTGTTAACTAACAGATAGGCACAGTTGATGATTAATAGGAATTATTTTGTGTACGTGAGATGTGAAGCGATTCTTCTGGAAGTCTTTACCGCAGCATCTGAATATAAAGATCTTACTGATAACTACTTAATGAAGTTAGTCGTTAATGTAAAGGCGCTTTTAACTATTCAAATCGGAAAAAACTACGCGACAAGCATGAACATCTTTCGATTAGTGAAACAGATGCTTCTTTATATTACAATCGGTATACGTGCCAGTATGTTACAGCATTTGAAAAGAACTCATGTTATACGTTATCTGAATGCAGGTTGGATGTATCTAACCGCTCATCCACTAAGCAGGTAACTGATTTAGGAGTCAATCATTGCAAAGGATTTTTCTAGCTGCGAAAAATAATATAATCGAAAACCCAAGTGACTCTCGAGTAATCAAAAGGTCAAGGCAAGGTTACTGGAGGTCAAGTAGTCTTGAAGCAGTCCTGCTCTTTTACAGCAAAATAATCGAAGGTAAGTTTTTGAGGGGCAAAAGTCATATTTCTCTGGGATTTGAGAGAAAAAAAATAAAAAAAAAACAAACTGAAGCCAATTCAGTTTCTTGGTTTTGGTATATTTTGTAACACGTATTGTGTTTCCTTGCATCACTGATAATACCACTACAAGCAGGTTCATAATTAATTTTCTCCTCGAATTGTATGTTTTATTACAGTTAATTTGTATTCTGAGTTTTTCTCTTCTTTTGGACCACGATGGTCGTTGCAATTGTTAATTATTCTCTTTTTAAGCCCGCAAAAGCGTGACAGCCATACATCGCGTAGCCCTTTCGAGGTGCAATTTGTCACAGTCGATATGCGCGCCAACTAGCGGTTGCTTTTAGAACCCAAATTTAGAACCATCCATTGTAAACTAAAGTTTTTAAGTACACATAATGCCTGGTTGTACCAAACTAAAGGCATGTATTAATCCTTCTTAAACTGAGTATTAAGTTGTTTAACTGTCAAGTTGTAAGTAACTGCCGTGGATTGTCAAAACTTCGTTGCAGATAGTTCACGGAGTTAACTCTGCAATTAGAAAAAGAATTCGACATAACAGAAACACTAAGGCAAAACTATATCTGTGGAAATAAGTTACGTGTATTTTACACACCAAACACTTCTAGTAAAAAATCAGATTTAGTATGTCTCCATCTCGCTGGCTGTTGCGTGTTTAATATTTAGTGTTTAAGATAGCGGATTGATTCACGCCCTGCATTGTTTTCTCGTGTTATTTAGATTTAGTGAGAAAAATAGTAGATAGAACGTGCGTGGTCCCCAACATGGGGTTGGTCTCTGTTGTAGCACGGAACATCCGAAAGATCGTTTCAGAGTAATTTTGAAAGAAAGAAAACAAATGAGAGCACAGAGCTGGGTATTACGGATAGCTTATAAAATTTCCTATATGGTGGCAGAAAAGCATCTCATAGTACAAATTTCATCAGACACGCCGTGCAAAGTTTTCAACTAATTCTTGAATATTGGCAACGCATCAAATATAGCGTGTAATTTTTACTTCAACATATTCCTCGTATGACGGAGAATGGCCACGACAAGTTTCAAGTCGTTAGTTCTGTCCATTATTTAATTATATAGAAAATTTTTAAAGTTTCTGGGTCATGATGAGACCTTATGTGCAAAGCTTCCGGAAATGAGGTATAGATGGCGTGGATTAGAAAATTAGTTTTTCCTGTCCACTGCGTTAACAGCCACTGCTGTTTATTTTTCTTCAGTCTATACTGTGGTCCTGATGCATAGATGTAAACGGGAAAAAATTCAAGCCTCACAGGCATAGGGGGGAAATGGCAATTAATCTTTTGAGTCCTCAGAAAATTCGGAACTTATTAAATGTGACGAAAACTCTTTTTGTTGAAAAGTTAATTGAAACTGGAGGATCTGAAGGAAGAATCTCACTCATAAGTAGACGGTACGCAAGATGCAACCAAAATAGAAGCATAGCTGTTTTGATAAGATACGCTAAATACTGTAAAGATATCAGTGCCTTCACTCCCGTTGAAAGAGTGATAAATGTTAGCGCAACCGAAAAGACAGCAGGGAAGGATCTCAGAGATATCGTTTTCAATGCACTTGCAAAACTAAACGTTGGTATAAAGTGGGTAGTACGCCAAAGCTATGGCGGTGCAAATAAAATGTGGAGTGATGTCAAAGGTCTGAAGACTCGCGTCGGAGAAAAATGTCTGGAAGCGTTGTATGTTTGCTGTTCTGTACATCGTTATGCTCTGGTTGTAGAGCATGCCATACAGGCCACAACTGAACTGAAAGTTCTCTTCGGTATCCTCGAAGAAATATATACTTTTATGTCAGGCCATCGAAGACATGAAATCTTCGTGAACTTCCGCCATCCAGACGTTAGATGGACGAGCAAGGCAGACGCTGTAGATACTTTTTTACTTGTTTTGAGCTGTACGTTATTCTCAGTGGAAGATTGCGCCAGTCGAAAGCGACAGGGAAACAGCAGTTGCAGCTGAAGGTCTGGTTCGACAGATAGAACGGATTGACTTCATTGCAAAACCTTTTGATCTCGAAAACAATTTTCAACTTGACGGCTCCAGTCACTAGAGCATTGCAAGGCATAGCCGTAGATTTTGGCGTAGCCGAAACTCCACTCAGCCAGATCAGGAAAAACCTCAAGATTTTTGAAACGATGGGGAATGGGAGAAGATTGAGGAGAATTTTAAGGAGTTTTGCAAGCATGAAAGCTCTGAAATTCTTTTTATCAGACCCATTTTACGATTAAGAAAGAAATTGTTTTTAAAAAAAAAGTTGTGTAGACGAGCCAATTGAAAAATCAGTGGCTTCAGCGAGTCCCGACCCTGCAAAAACTCAAGGCATACGAAACTTCCCGGCGCCCAACAACATAAAGAGGTTGCGTGAGTTTTTGGGTATGGTTTCGTATTACAGGCGCTTCATCCGAGACTTCGTGAAGCTTGCTCGTTCGCTACACGCACTGCTGAAGAAGAATAGCGTCTGGTCGTGGGGGCCACCTGAAGAAACTTCTCTCCGTCGGGTAAACCCGGCTCTTTCGTCGACTCCAATCCTGCAACATTTCCGAGACGACTGGGACTGCGAGATACAAACAGACGCGAGTTACGACGGCCTTGGCGCGGTCCTCGTCCAACGGAAAGGAGAGGAAGAGCACGTCATAACCTACATCAGTCGTAGGCTGACCGATCCGGAAATCAGATGTCATAGCAGCGAACTGGAGATGCTGGCCGTGGTCTGGGCCATTGAGAAGCTAAGACATTACGTGTATGGGAGACCATTCACCGTGGTCACAGACAATTCTGCAATGACCTGGTTGCATGAGAAACAGACGTCATCTGCGAAGTTAAGCCGGTGGGTAATGAGCTTGCTTGAGCACAACATACGATACGTGCATCGAAAGGGTACAGCAAATGTAGTCCCGGACAGCCTGTCCCGCAATTCAATTGCCCATCCGGAGGAAACTGAGGTTGCGAAAGACCTTTTTGTAGGGTTATACATGAACTGCTAACATTGCCATTTAAAAGGTGTATATACACCTTTTAGCACGTAGCGAATGAACCTCTCTGTAGAGCGCGTCGGATAGCAAGTTAACTCGCGAAACAATCCAGCCTTAGCAAGACAACTCGCTATTCAACTTCTTGGCTAGCGAAAAGACTCGCTAACCGAGTCGGATATCCATCTAAACAGCAAACCAAAACTCCCCAATAGCCAGTTCAAACGCTAACAACAAGTGCCTCATTTGCTCGTTAGATGGCAAATCAAATGGATCGCAAACCGACCGTTTTGGATCACAAGCCAACACGCTAACGTATTTTCCTGTTTTGCAAGTCAACTTGCTAACGAAGACTCTTGGATTGCGAGTCAACTAGCAAGCGGGCTTAAGTGTGATTTGTTTTGTAATTATGCAATAGTTTGTGTCAACTTCTTTGCTTTCAAATTCAGCCTTGTACAGTGGTATACTTGTGATTTCCTAAATTAAAACTGAATATTTCTTTATTCCCGTTGTGCATAAAAATATCTGTAATGTGGGTAATGAATTAGTGTCGTAATATTTTAATGCGTTCTAGTTTATTATAATGTTGTATTGTTTTGTTACTAGTTTTCAAAGTAGATTGTGCCCCATTTCAATGGTGATTTATCATACCTTTTTAATATTAAATCCCATATCCTATCACTTAGTCGTTATCTTTCGATTATTACAAGATTTTCTTGTTCCAGGGTTGATATCTTACGCTCATAACTAATTTAACAAGAGAATTGACTTTAGAGGATTAGATAAAATCTAAGGGAATATCTCATAACAAAAAATAAACTACGTTTATTTCATTAATTTTGCCACTCATATGATATTGCCTTGGATCATAAACAATATGGGAGTTTCCCGGGTAGACATTCTACGCTATACTTGCGAGCTCTTCATGGAAAAAATTGAAAGAAAACCCAAGCCTCAAGGCGCAAAGGGTCACATTGGTTGAAACCAGGTCAGAGTGGATGACCTCTGTCTGAAAAACAAGAATCCTTCGCTTCTAGTGTTTCCAAGTTTAAATGAAAATTCACTTAACTACAAATTCAAATTCCAAAATTATCAACATATATTTCTGAGTAATGAGATATTAAATATGCTAATGTTAGAATCATAATTGTAAAATAATTCAAATTATTGTCATAAATGTTCGTATGAATCATATAATATTACTTATAAGAAATTCGAGTAATAGGATTATTCTGTAATGATGTAACTTTTATTAAACTCTTATTACGCTATATTCATTGTGGTATATAATAATATTGTGTTATTTGTTTTTATTATAGTTTTTGATTGAATTGATAGTAATTAACTCTAAAACTGATGCGATATTCGAAATAAATCAGTTCAGTCATTAAAACCCGAAAAGCATGTTAACAATTAATTCGTCTACTGAATGAATTTTTAATTCATAATCCGGCTAATAAGCTCCAACGTTTTTTTTAGATAGAGCTACTTACACTTTTGTTAAACCTTAAATTTATTTGATGCTTCTGTCCTAATTTCGAAAAATAAACTTATTTTAAAGGTAGTAATCAAACCAAACAATCAAGGTTCGTTTCGTGTAGTATAATTTATTATTATTAAAACGGCAGCACGACGCGGGTACTCTTGAGAAACAAGCCTTTTAATTAGTCATTTAATATGCCTCCAGTAGTACTGTTATTTACAACAGCAAGTGTGAAAAGTAAAGAATTATCGAAGAATGCATAGGAAAACGGGAATCATTAAAAAGCCAAAGGTAGACACAAAATTGCTACATAATTTGAGTTTTGAATGCAAATCCAAATTATGACCGTTTGCAAGTTGATTTCCAACCCGAAAGAATCGATTAGCGAGTTGATTTGCGATCCGAGAGAAACGGTTAGCGATTTGACTCGCTAACCAATCTATTTGATTTGCCATTTAACGAGCAAATGAGGCACTTGTTGTTAGCGTTTCATCTGGTTATTGGGGGGTTTTGGTTTGCCGTTTAGATGGCTATTCGACTCGATTAGCGAGTCATCTCGCTAACCAACAAGTCGAGTAGCGACTTATCTTGCTAAGGCTGGATTGGTTCGCGAGTTAACTTGCTATCCGACGCGCTCTACAGAGAGGTTCATTCGCTACGAGCTAAAAAGTGTATTTACACCTTTTAAGTTGTAACGATAGTGACTTTTATTTTACCCAGATTTACGTTATTTAACGTAATTGACAATAAGGCATGACAGAATGTTCACACAAGAGCAAAGAAATGTTGTCACGGAGAATATCACGGTGAGAAACAATTGCACCGAAGATGGAATCTAACTTGGGCTATGCAAATAAAAGCTCATGTTACGAAGAAAAGCTTTAATTAACAGTTTTCTCCTCTTTGTTTAACGCAGCAAACTTTTTCCTCTGTTTTAAGTACCAAAGTTTCCTGTTTTTTACTGTTGCCATATACTACGGCTTTTCAAGGTGCAGACACCGGTACTCACTTGAAAGTTGTAAACCATTTGAGTGATCTAACTCCACTTTCTTTGGCTAACGTTAACCTCAAGAAAATTTTCAGAGAAGAGAATGACAAACGAAAGTTTCCATGGACCAAAGAACAAAGACTATTCGCAATTTCGTTTCCATATAACAATAGTTATGGCTTTGGAGCCTAATGTTTTATTCTTCGGTTATGACGTAGACGGACGCAATTTCAAACGTAAATTTTCAAGAACAAACGTGTTTTTAACTGGCGTTCTTTCATGATTAAGTTAATCTTTGTTTCAGTTTGCAACCAAAAGTTAGCATTAGCAGTTTAACTAAAGCAAAACGGAGTAACAAATCAACTTAGTGGTTTACGACACATTTGCCACGTCGATGTCTGGAAAAGGTCTAGGTAGTCGGAAAAAGCATGCGTCTTTCCCCTATAACACTCGAGAAAAAGGGGTCTGATGTAAAGAATGCGTTGCAATACAAGAGATGGTAGAGCCTGGGGAACATAAGTTCTCCTGCTAAGATTAATATTAACGTGTGAACTTTAATGGCATTGACATTGAAGGTTAGCGCGTGTATCTGTAAATGGCTGTTTGTACGTTTAGATGCAGTCGTCAAACTTTGAAACTGCGATGCCGCATGTTGAATACTGATGAGTTTGCATGTGTAGATTTTCCCGAATCATTTAACTTCGGTTACCTGGCACATTAAATTAAACATACTCGTGCTAAGCGAACCGCGTGCAGGGTGATGTGAGACTTTCCAGAGATGCTCATGAACTGCATAATCTATTACCTCTGCTTAGGGTCATTTTCATTATCATTCACTATGCGTCGATTCATTTCGAAACGTGCATTCTACTCAAATATGAATAATCGTTTATAGATCCACGAATGATCAAACGGGTGTTTTGCTACCCTAAGGTCTAAACCATTCAAAAATTGTTTGAGGTACAGGCATTCGCATATTCACTGCACTGGTTTGTTGTTAAAGTAATTCCTAGTTATTTACACCATGATATTAAGAAAAATTAGTTTTGGCACCGGCAGCGTTATGGTCACAGCTTATGCATATGATGACGAGGATCCCTTACATGGGGAGGATTTCAATTAGTAAGATGAGAAAATGAGGTGATCGTGAGGCAGTTAATGATTTCTCGAATACTAATAAGAATAGATTGATTTTCAGAAGAGTGACAAGCTTGAAGAGTCTGAACACGCCGACAAATTTGCAATGGGATCAGCACTTAAAAAAAGAAATAGAACCGCCATGTAGTCTTTAGAGCTTGAAGAAAACAATAAGTTGCAAGATCGTTAGACAGTTGAGCACAATGTATTTAGACCTGAACTTAGCATGTTGTGGGTCATGTCCCATGGCGACAGCTTAACGGACATTTTAAATAATTATGTACTGTTCTAGGAGACTTGACTCGGTTCTTAAAATATGATGCATGGGTCATCTTTGACACACGTTTTGCCGAGAAAAACTAGCCTGAAGGTCGTATGTTGCACGGTTACATGAGTTAAACAACAGAGGAAACGAACCAACTTAAAACAAGTATGACCGACGTAAATGTCCAATGATCCGAAGGCATGGTTATACCATGATTCAGCTAAACGAACGTACGATATCGGTCCACTTCCACTAGGCCATTAACTCGAAGATTAAAGAAATGAATTAAGAAAACTATATCTGTTTCCTCTTTGCTTATTCCTAGCGATAATCTGAGTCGTGACCGGACACATTAAATTCGGCGTGCAAACCTTCATACTTCAGAGTCATGTTTATTGAAGATCATTTTCGAGTTTGTTAAGAAACAGAAACCTCAGTAATGTTTAACAACTTCACGTACTACTGAGAATGATATTTCTAAACTGAGACAGCTTATTTACTTCGCCAACTGAAGCGATGACGCTCGCTTTAAGAATTCTTTGGAGTGTACACTTTACACGCGTATTTAAGGAACCTTGTAGAACGTTTGCAGTTATGAACGTTCAGCTATTTACCTGACAAATACATTACAGTAAAACGTTATGGTTGTGGGGTTTTCTACAGTTTCTTAGCTACACATTTTGAAAACGATTGTTTTAAATCAGTTGATAATCTTCAAGACATTTTAAGCACAACTTTCCTTAGCCCATACTTGTAACTGTTTCGTATTCAAAACACGTAATCTGCTTTCCGTTTGTTGGCCAATTTACTTCTGTTTTCTTGACATTTAAATGGCAGGAGATTTTGGTCAGTTCATGAAATGTGTAAAGATTGCTAATATTTACTTCTTTGTAGCGTACCAAGTTCGAAATAAAGAACAGGAGTTCATGGTAATATCCAAAATGTATATGTTTACGTGTATTAACGTATTTTAAAACGACTACAACATTGCTGAAGAATTTTACGGAGTGTCACAGTACATGAGAAATTTCGTATGCTAGAAAGTGCACGATGCTATGCTTGAATGCCATTCAAAGGATGCTTCCTTGAGGCCCTGTACGATTCTTGATGACTTCGATGACACGCCTGAGTTCATATCACCTCAGTGCTAAACTTCGGGGCTCTTTCATAATGTGAAACATTAAGCATTTATAAAAGCACCATCTATACAGACAACGTCAAGTACTGAATTTTTGCTAACCAGGATCCACTACATGCGGTAAATCGTAAATGCTGGATCTTACCGGTGGCTTACTACGCAATTAATTACTTAATATAATTACGCTGCTACTAGATCCATTCGAATATTTCAGCGACAACTTTCAAATCGAAACATACCAGTTCGAGTCACCGTTGCTTCCTCCGAGACATACCTGAAGAAAGAACAAACAATTTTCAGCTTAGATCATGAAAGAATAGACAACTGGCTAGTAATTATGAAAACTTACGATTGGTTACACTGAACAAGTACATTATGGAATGTTCTCTAGTGTAAGAAGTTATTTAAAAACGAACTTTATTCAACAAAAAGATTGTTGCACTGACTAAGACGCCACAACAAAGATGAGAAAAGCCGATAGGTCTGTGATTGTAAGTCTGCGATACTTCGGCTTCTCAGGACGTAGACACTGATCAGCATTTGGAAGTTGCTTTTCCACCAGTACTGTATCAGCCCATCTCAATGGCCAACAACAATCTAAAGAACAATATTTCGAATAAGCTTGAAAGTACCAAAAATCGATGATTATCACCAATAAATGATGACCTACTGAAACAGCAAACGTGTCATTCTTTACAAGGTAAGGAAACATCTTATAATTTACATCAGGCATGGTAAAGTTTTAGCACGCCGTTTGTTACAAGAACAATGCAATATATGTAGTAAGTAATGTATAGTAACTAATGCTTAATGTAGTCAGTAAAAGTAACTTACGCCTTTGACAGAGTCGGCATATGGACTTCCTTTCTGACATCTAAGGCGTGGAACTTCAAGGAAACTGCACTTTGAGTGAGAGTACACCTGCATTTCCCGAGTATCTTGAATCGGCTGCCAACCAGGTTTAAGTACGACCTAGGCTGAATTTTGAATATATTTCATTCATCCGATAACCATATCAATCGTTACGTATATAAAGGCGCAGCATCCAGTGGCAACTTTATCTATGAGTGGTTTTCATTTACGAACAATTTACTGGGATCGTGAAGCGATTCTGCTAGTTTCTGAAGGAACTGAGTGGTGGTCTAAATAAATCAATTTGCTTTAAAACCATTCGTGTGTGGTACTAAGATTGTACAGTGAAATAGCTGATATCTTTGGAATTGAGTGCGACGAGTTCCAGTCCGAACGAAATGCGATGTCTTCGCATCTTTAGGCAAAGGCATCATTGTTGGAGTCGTGACAACGATATAAAAGTTCCGTATAAGAATTGACCATAACCACGAGGTTAGGCAAAAACGAGCCAAGCAAGATTCGCATGCGTTCTGTCTGCTTGAACGAGGAGGAAAACTCGCCTAAACGACAAAATCAAATTCGAAGTGAATGCCTAACCGTTCAGTTTTCGGAAGAAATATCAAACCAACTTAGCTAAAATTTTTCTTTGCATTAGGTACTGTTGTACACTGTTTGCAACTTACTCTGGCGAACGTGACACTAGTGACTGCCAATCAACGCCAATCAAGCCTCAAAGAGCTATTTTGCGTGCGTCTGCCAACGATTTCGCGTTCACCATTGACTATTCCATAAATCACGATAGTCATGGTAATCAAGCATCCTAAGACGAGCATCCAAACTTCAAATATTTTTTCCATAATTTGTGAACTTATGGGCAATACTATAAGTGGCTTACCACAAAAGAAAATGGTTTAATCGGGACTAACAAGCGACTTTCTTCTTTCTGAGGTGGTACAAGAAAAACGTCTTCCATTACTGATATAGTAGACGTGAAGTCGAGAATTCTGTTGATACTAGGACTCAAAGATATGGCGCTAGAAAACGAAGTCGACTTCCTAAAGAGAATGTTTGATTAAGCTATGTGCAGGTATTAAATCATCAAAAGTAATGCTGTAGCAACCTTCATCTTATCTGTTCGTAAGCTCCAACCCATGTTCGTTTGGAAAGGGCCTTCCCTATACTCCACAGCGGGAATGATGGTGTACCTTGATTGATTTAAGAATAAATCCCCTAATAGTGTCATCCATACATGTTCTTATCTATCAACTCTTCCAAGTAAACCTCGTTTTCAATAGTATCAACAAAAATGTGTCCAAATACAGGGCTGCGTGAAAATTTTGCTTCGTGAAAGGTGAATTGGCACGTTTGCGTTTCAGTGAAGGATATTGCCCAACTTACGTGAATTCCAGCTTCTTACTCAGCCATTTCAAATATCTCGTAGTTAGCGCAGAGTAGCCGATAACAGTTTCCGTTGTAGTCTCTTATAAACTTCAACGCAGTGTAAACCTATGGAATTCAGGTGAATTTTAAACATATTTTGATGGAATTCACTTTGCTGACAATCTCGTAGTTAACATGTATGTACTAAGTGTTGTAGCAGACATTATTACTATATTATCATCTTTATATCGTTCGTTACTTTGGAAATCATGATTGTTGTTTCGAACTATAAATTTGCGAGAAAATCTATTAAATACACATAGTTGCATATAAATACACACATCTAATTTAGAGAAGACGATAAAGTTTAAACTCACGAGCAGCAGTTATAAAGTGACGACCTCTAATTGATGAATCAGTTCTTCGTTTCAGTTTTCAAAACAGCACTTAACAGCAGCAGCGTTAATACAGCAGCATGGAGCAACAAAGTTGCCATTGCTGTAAATAAGGCACGTTGTCAAGTATCCAAACCTACTTGGCTACAAGCACTGGTACAGGTATTAGGAGTATCAACCTTCTTATACCCTAAGCAAAATCATAGGGGTTCGATACCTCAAAACTACTTCATCTAGAAGTGGTCGTAATTATTACGGTTATAGGTTTTAGCATATGTTTAACGCGAGCACATTGCTTTCATCATTAGTAGCTTACAGTGAGCGCATGTGACACTACAGAGAATATGTATGTTGGTTAACGGCTTAGATGCTGTCTAACCCTTTAGTGCCTACAACCTTCACAGCCGAGATATTAAATGTTACAGCACTACTGATCATAGCATCTGTGAATGTTCCCATAGTACACGGTCTACGGTATTTCGAGCCTCAGATTTGAATATCTGAGAAGTCAGTCTGAATGTCTGAGATGGATCACGTGGTCCCATCAAGCCCGGGTCCGTAGGCCGCCATCGGCTGACCAACATGTAATTTAAAACTTCCTTTTATAAAACTTTCCAGTAAACATGTTAGAAAATTAATCACGGAAAACGGTTCACTTCACACATGCTTTTCTAAATAAACACAAACAGTGAACAAAAAGCTTTGATTATCGATTCGCAGAGGTACTACTAATTTCCAGCCGTTCTTCTTATTGAATAGAACAAGCAAAGAAATATTCAAGGATCTAGTTCGGGTAAACTTAACGAATTGCTAAGTCGTCATACGAGACATGGTTGCCAGCTTCCACTGCACCATCGCTCATCATATCCCAGCCGTAATTTGCGTGCAATAACGCCCAGGTATACGGAAATGAACAGAGAAAACGGGGACATGTAATCTCAACCGTAGAACCTGCTTTGCTGGACTCATCACGGTCAAGCCCGTCGAGTTATGCGACAGGTGTTGCGTTGTCATTAATATCTTCAGTGTATGCAACCACTCCTTAACAAAATGGACCCAGGATAAAATAGTGGAATGATTCCTCTGCTACAGTAACCGCAGCACTCGGTTCATTTTAGATGCCGTGTTGAGAGCGCCAACAGCAGCAGAAGGTGGAGGACCTGAGAACACGAGTATCTTTTCGAAAAAGTAAACCCATGGCAGATTCATTTTGTCCAGAATGTGAAGTCCCAGAAACATGACCAATCTACTGGCTCGCAGGAATCATGAAGGCGGAACCGTGCAGGGGTCCTTTGCCTGACTAGTTGAGGGTCTACTACCTTGTGCTGGTCAGGTCTGTCATCTCTATCTGGAGGAGCATGAAATGGCAAAATTTGATGCAGGAACCGTCATTGTCAATTGAGAATGAAAATCAATCTTAGTCATCAGTTTACTGAGTCCGTGAGCTACGTTTAGCGTACAACGAATTAAGTCCTTTGGCTGACGCATCTTTCCAGTTTCTGTTGTAAGATAAAACCTTGTGTAAATCAACATTCAATAAGAGACTGTTTAGAATCAAAAGAGATGCGTAAGAAACTGGCATATTTCCATCCTGAAAGATAGCGTGACAACTGACGATGCGTCCTTACGCTATAACTCCGAAAAGATTTGGGGAAGCCTTCCTAAAATAACTTGCCTTAGTAACAGAAACCAAGCTTACAGCAACTACCTATCAAAGTTGCTCTAGGAGCTTCACAACCGATGTTAATAGTCATTAGTCACCAAGTTGAGCCTTTCCTCGGTTACTGCAAGTAACAAGGGTTCTCTCACGACTTTTAAGACCTCGTCGTATTTCTTTATGGCATCAATGTTACGGTGCCCAGCAGAAAATTAAGGATAGTTTCAGGACCCCGAAAATATTCTGAAAAGGACATTTTCAGGATGCCAATCAGGACTCTGGGTGCAGTGAAATTGGCCCTCTTCCAGGGTTTAATGGAATGGCTGAATAATACATGTTCAGGGTACTTAACAGCGTCCTGAAAAAAACGCTTTTCAGGATATTTAATGGTGCCCTCAAAAATCAAGCTTCACAATTCTCAACACAATATGTTTTACTCATCCACGAATGGACGTGGCTCAGGATATTCAGGATATGTTACGGATATCGTTCAGGATGTAGCCGACATCCTTAATTTTCCGCTGGGGGGCGTCAGTTTGTCTTTACAACCTCTTTTCTTTCCACAAGAATTATGCAAAAGAACCAATATTAAGGTCTTTTCCAGTTTACTCTGCAAAGCTGAATTCTCCTGTATTAAATTGACAAACATTATTTAGTTCTCCACTTTAAGGCTGTCCATGGGGAATGAAAAACTTCAGCTGCATCGTATGCGGTAAAAAATTTAGTTTAAAGAGCAATCTTAATAGACATTACAAGTCGATACTTGGAGGACAGAAGTTTAACTGTGACATATGTCAAAAGAAGTTTGGTCAGAAACCGAGTTTAGCTAGGCGTCCCGAGTCCGTCCATGAGGGAGCAAAAAAAACTTCGGTTGTGACTATGCGGAAAGAAATTCCGTAGAAAGAAAACCTCCATAGGCACCTTAAAACGGTCCATGAAGGAAAGAAGCTTGACTGTGACATCTGCGGAAGGAAATTTGCGCAAAAACATGTTATGACTATCCCTTTCAAGAGTCCATGACAGAGAGGAAAGCTTTGCTTGCCAACTTTGCGGAAGAATATATTGCTTTACAGTTTTCACTGAAGAGCAATGTTGTTCAGATCAGACCATGATCTGATCTAAGATCGCGATCTGTCAACTTTTGCAAATGATCTTGGACTGATCTGATCTATCAACACGACCCTCATGACCTGATAGGATCATGATCTACAAACAGGCTAGTGATCTAAAAATGACAACTGAAATCCAAGTCAAACTCAGACCGTAAAAATTCTTTTTCTATAACCATGAAAAGAATGCTTTACAGAGAATCACTCATTCTGAAAGAACTACAGAAAGAGGGTTATAACCTCCTTTAGGAATTAGCATTGGAACTATTGAACTATTATTGCAACTCCATTTTCCAATTGGATCGTGTACTAAAATTAACTTTTAAGGTTCCATTTTCAGAGTAAACTATAGACTGAAACTCATCTCGATTAACTTAGTTTTATTTATGAGAGCCTGTCGTATGTGCTCACAATGACTGGAACTTCTGGGTATCGCTTAATGACGAAAGCCTTAAGTTATGAAAACTATCTAAAAATGACACAGATCAACATATTTCATATGGGTTGATCTGATCTGTTCTTCGCATTGCTTTATTCTCAGGTGTCTGATCCGATCTAGATCAAATTTGCGAATGATCTGCCCATTACTGCTGAAGGGACACATTGTTAAACTTTGTACCATGATAAGAATCCGTTTAAACTTGTGTTATTTTTTTTTTTTTTTCATTTCATGAAATTGTTACGAGTCTTCATGTTTTATTTTTACAGTAAATCAATTTTTAATCTCTTTTCAATATTTCATGCTCGTGTTCTTTGTACAGTCACTCATTCAGCTGAATTTTTTACCGACTCGAATAAACCACTCGATTCCGATTCTTTCTTTCATTAAAGTTAGAGGCAAAAGCTGTAAAACGAAAGCGCTTGGTATCCAGGGACAGTAATAAAGAACCTTGGGAAACTGTTGAATGGTGGAAGCTGAAAAAGAAGTTGATAAAGTGTACAATCGAGTGTTTGTTAAACTGTTGGTCAAGGCATTTTTAATTGAACACGATAAAATATATAATTGTTGTGAAATGCTGAAATAAATGATAAAACTGTCAGTAAGTAAATTATAATGGGATCAATAAGTTGAATAAGCGGCTATTCAATGTTCCTGACATGGCAGAACAGATGTTTTGAAACGATGTCGAGGAAGCGAGGATGTCGCTGTAGACCAGTGTTGTGAACGTAATTTCTTGCAAGTGACCTATTAAAGCAAGATCCTGATACATGCAGTCTTTCTATATGATTCGGAAATGATTCATCTATTTGAAGTGATTCGTTTAAATAGACAGATGACTTACATAAATCACGTTTACGTCCTACTGAAAGAAAAAGAGCAAATGTCAAAGTAATCAATATTTTTTCATTACTTACACTGTTTAAAAAAACGCCTAGTTTCTAGACGGAAAAGCGTCTAGAAAAAAAAATAGCGCATTTTATCCAATGCGCCTAGAAACTAGACACGAAAAGCGTCTAGTTTTCAGCGCCCGCCGAGCTTCAAATATGCCTCAGGCTATGCCCAGACCTCCTACAGCCTCCCTCTCATGCCCTCCTTTTCGCCCGGCATCCTCCCTCTCCCTCCACCTCCTCCTTGATCACCCCACTTGCTCCCCCTCCTTCTCATTTTTACATCCTTGATATTTCATCATTTTCTTAACTTTATTAACGTGAAAATTAAACAAAATGAAGTCAGTGAAAAATTGTTTCTATTGATATTTCACACGATAGACAACAACAGGAGTTACAAACAGCAATCAAAGTTTCTACTAAACAGAATGTAAATTCAACTTTTCACTGACGGGGCAGAATTCTTTTCTTCTATCAGCAGCAGTGTTCCTTGTCTTGCCTGTAGGATGACAAATAATCAGTTTGAAACTCTTTAAAATAATAATAAAGTATTTAACCTGCTAAAAGCTATGCAGTGCCAGATATTTCTCCCACAGAAGACTCGGTGAGCACTTGAACAATTTGTGCAGCCATTTACTTAGTTGCTTTCATGTAGGATATATTTCTTAAAGTGCAGTGGGATAATGGGCGCCATGTACCACCTGAAAGAAAGAATAAGTTATAAATCAAACACTAGCAATAAAATTTAGACGGCTCCACTGTGAGGCTGTACTGACTTCTGTTCGTCGAACTGCAGTTGTCCACTGTTTACGTCCCAACGGACGACAAAAGTTCAGCATCGCTCGGGAAACTAATCGACGACAGTGCAAGTCCAGTGAGCACCCGATTTCTGTTACTCGAAACAATGCATTTTGTCCTGCAAAAATTGAAGCCATACAGTTCATGGTGAGCAAACTCGTCTGGCTTGATTTGGTACTCACCTTCAATTTTGAATAAACGAGTCACTTGCTTTCACTCAATACGTGTTCGAATGATAATTTCCCTCTGAAAATAGTACTACAGCAGCTAAAGATAGCTGTATTTAAAACTTGTGACCATTCTCACAGCGGACGAAGAACTTCAACCACGTGTTTAACGCAATAGGCTAAGTGGCAACCGACGAGTGGCGTGGGCGGAAGGACAATGACGAAATGCGTTCTTCTTCCCTAGTTTTCAAACGTCATTCTGCGTTGCCAAATATTTTTTAAAGAACAGACTGATGCTAAATTTTTATTAATTAATAAAATAGCTTAATATGAATAATAAACAATAATTAATTATTCACAATAAAAATTATCAGCTCAAAAAATTTTTATTGGAAATTGTAGGTGATGTTATCGATTAAACTATTTATACTTTTGTGAAAAATTACACGATGGTAATCATGTAATCGGTCGAAGTTACTACGAAATTCCACATGCTTTATTTGGATTACTTTTAAGAAAGAAGAAATAAATAGTTTGGCATCATTTAGTTTAATTTAATGTTTAATTCAGTTTAATGTAAATACTTCACCACACGTTTTGCTATTTTCTTCGAAGCAGTCCTCTCCCTCCCCTGTTGTAGGATCAGCAAAGGGGAATATGAGAATGAGGGCGGCTGAACCAGCACTCCCCTCATCAGGCAAGAACATAGCCAAAAAGGGGAGAAAACGAGGGTGGAGGCCACCCTCGCCCAATTATTCGCGTCTAGTTTTCGCCGCCTAGATTTCTGAAGAAAAATTGGAAAAACTAGACGCATTTTTCGCTTAGACGGAAGAAAACTGGGCGACTTTTTTAACAGTGTATCAAGTGTGGCAGCAGCTGCGCAGTGTATGTCAGCCACATCCATAAGGGCTAGATAGCTGTTCCTAGCACTCCTGCCTTTTCGTGCTAGCCGACTAAGCTAGAGTGACCTACTACTAGAGACCATGCAGTACGTCCCAATTCCTCGGTGTTTTCTCTGTCCATCGTTTTTGAACAAGTCTATCCGACATATTATGCTCGTTAAGCCATTCTCCAAACCTGCAGTAGAAACTAACCTATGACTTGCTGAATTCTTCATTCTTTTCTCGCCCAAAAGCTTCTGAAACTCTGGATTGACGAAGTTCAGGAAGGTTCTTAGTTTTTAGGTATGAGAACTGTAGCCAGATTCTATTCCACGTTTCGGAGATTCTTAACCTCAGTGATCAGTAGTGCAACAGAAGGGAGGGTAGGGGGCGGTCCCCCTCCCCTAAAGTTTTGGAGGGTGATGGTAAAAATTGCTCCCAAAAAGGCTTTTTCCTCCAACTTTTTCAAACGCATTCTCTTCTTATTATTTGGGTGGGATTTATCTTCCACTTTCACTAAAAGTTGAACCACGATCGCACAGCTGGGACGGTCACACTCATGGTCCTACCAGCTCTCATCTAACAAACATAACTGTCCTGTTGCCCTTTACATATTACTACAGTGTCCAAGTCGAGATAACTGTACTGTTAGCCTGCTTTCTTACAGTCTACTGCAACCTTGTCCAGGTGAGAGAATGCTTGGTAGTTCAGCCAGATGCTGGAGTTGTACAACTTGACAGTAACAATTAATCTGAAAAGTCTTCGAGTGAATTGATTCACTTTTTTAGCACAAGAAAAACCTTCTGAAGGAATTATAATCATCCACACTTCGACCCGACTTTGTTGCTCAACTAACGACTAATAATTTTCTAGTTTTTCTCCACCAGTTTCGGATATCTATATACCGGAGTAGAAATCCGAAAAATAGATAAATAACCCGTCATTACCTACATTTCGTCTGAACGGTTCATATTCGGTTGACTGGTAAAGAACTTGCAGAACTGTGCCTCACCAATACTACATTATTACACTGTGACAAACTTTCTTGGATTTAATCGGCCAACGAAATGATGGAAGAGTTTTAGACTACTTAAATTGTGTATTGTGCCTTAGACTGTGTAGCACGGAACGTCTGGGGTGAGAAGAGCGAGTGCGCATGTAGCGCAGGTTTTTATAGGCTACGGGTAACATAGGCCTAGAAGGAGAACTGGGGCAGGGAAAGGATCTTCTGGAAGGGAAAGGTCAAAACACGGGATTACATCTAGATTGCATTAAACTCAAAAACAGCAATACGGGGGATTAGCAAGGGTTGGTACTTTTTATGAAAGGTGGCGCTAAAGTAGATAGTTTTATAGCGGGACGGCTCTTAGGGTGAAAGGGGTTGTAGACCTGAGGACTGTTGCAACACCATTATTACAATTATATTCTTTAGACCTTTAAAAGTAGGTTTTGCCCAGGATACATGATGCATTTTTTTGCATTTTAACTGCAACAGGACGAGCTATTTGCGTGGCTCGCCATAAAATTTACGCCGAATTTGACAAGAAACTTAAAGGTCATCGCCAGCTTCTGAAGGGGGGGGAGCCCCCAGACCCCGAATCTTCCACCTATTTGCGGTAGTATTTGTAAAGTTCACCATTTAATTTACAAGTTATTACCAAATTGGTTTCGTCTATTTTATTAGCTTCTGTATTATTTATCAAATGTGCTCTTGACAGTGTACAAAAAGTAAATGTAATTTTATCCCCGAACCATACTAACTAACCCCAACCTCTTTCCATTCGTAAAAAATCTTGTAAATAAGTTCACTGAACTCGATCGAACTACTCATAAAAGATGTCGTAGTTATATTTACAACTTTTGACCTTGTTATTTAATTGCTTATGCAGATAAACGGCGAGAGTGAAGCTAGCTATAAACTCGGGAAAGTCTTTTTGTTACAAGTACATTTGAAGTCGACTTGGAGGAAAGTTACTGTGACGTCACAAAGGATGTTTTGGAGTATTCTTGATAGGCTTGTGTTTACGGAAACTTGGCTGTTTTCAGACAGTGATGCAAAATAAAAAATGTAAAGGGAATTTTTTTGCTTGTGACGGGTCCACTAGCAAGTTTTCCTTATTTTACGGCCTGAGCTGATGGCCAGTAGCAAAAATTCTTCAACTCAAAAGTTTTGGGGAAAAATATCGAATTACTGGTATACTAGTATTGAAATATTGGTATTGTGATACGATATGTCCATTGCAATATTTAAAAAACCACTGATGTTGAAATACCAAATTCTTTCGATAAAACTTTGATATGATATATCAAACCCAAAACGGCATGACATATCAACAGTTCGAAATTTGATCTGATATATCGGTCATCCCTGTCGTACACAAAAATTTTCTTGATAAAGACAATAGCCTTACACTGGACAAAATAGTAAAAGGTATATTTCTTTGCAATAGGGTTTGCTAGGGACAGTACTCTCAGGGGCCTCGACTTGCCCTACAAGTCACACTACTAGTTCTAGCTTCTTATGGAGCTAGAGTTCTTGCATGCTACTCTGCCCCCCCCCCCCCCGCGAGAAGAGAGTGTTGCGCCACTGTCATTGATAACATTGTAAACATGAGTAAAACAACTCTCCCTCTCAGTTTACGCAGTGCACATCAACGGTAGAAAACATAAGGGCATTGAAAACAAAGCAATATTTATTGGTTACATTAATTCATGGAAGCGATTCAGTCGGCGAACGCGTTCATGGCTCCTGACCAAAAAAAATATCGTGAAAGTTTTTTCTTTGTATTGAGGGAGTGACACTCCCACTTATCATTTCATTTCATTCTCCAACTGGATCAGACTAGTACAAGCAATACTCAGCAAAGATGTTAAAATTTCGCGTCAATAAATCATTAATTACTTTGAAATTTGCTTTCTTCCTTTCAGCAGGAGGTAACCATAATCAATTTGTATATTTTAACCAACTGAAAGAACTTTTGATAGGATTTGCTTCGTATCTATCTTTCGCAACTTTACACATTTTGCAGTTTGGAGTTACCATGGATCAGATTGCCATATCAGAGGCAATCTCACCTGTAACCGCGGCAATTGGTTCACAAGTTACCGGTAGCTAATCAAGACTAAGGTTTACTGAACTCAAATTCATTATTGGTATATATTAAGGAATGGTTGCTGATCGTATCGGTAATTACAAGATCTGTGTTATTGTCTTAACAATCATAGCAATGACAACCACAGCATTTTACGGTTCGATGGGAACGTTTGTCTCGTTTCTAATACCAAGCAATTCCACAGACTGGTACAACCACGAAGTGAACAAGACTGCAGGTAAGGGAATAATAATGTTACAGGTGACCCAATGCAAAAAGAAGAACGTGGTAAGCATGCTGAATTAGGTGCTGATACATGCTGAATGGCCTTAATAAAGGATTGGCCAGTTCAGCATGCTTAACATGCTGAATTTGGCCGATATGAGTATTGTCAGCATGCTGAATTTTTTAAACAACTTTATGCTAAGTAGCACTGCTGTCAGCATGCTATTTAGCACACTTTGCGGCATTCTAAGAGTCATCCTTAAATTTACCTAAGAACAGCTTCTAACATACTTACCAGCATGCTGCATGGCCACTTCCACTATTCTTACTAGTGTGCTTGTGGTGTGCTACAGAACACCTTCGAACGTTCCAACTAGCATGTATCTAGCATGCTGCTAAGAAACTTCCAGTGTCCTTAATAGTAAGACATGCTAGAAAAAAAACAGCGTGCTGAATGGATTTGAACCCGCCACGTTTGACATTACAGATAGTTGCTTTGCTGAATGCGCTACTGGAACTTGTTATCGTGATACCATCTCAGCTCTGAAGACTCTCAGGATGTCAGTGAGCTTAACATACTGAGAAATGCTGATAGCATGCCATCAGCACCCAAAGTATACTAGGTAATCTGAAAAGCATTCTATTCAGTATATCACGAGGAGTTCAGTTCGTAAGGAGTCCTCAAGCATGCTTTTCAGGATGTCGCCCATGAACATGCTGAAAGAATGTCATTCAGCAGTCGGTAAAACCACAGTCTTCTAAGCAGCTTGTACAGCATTCTATCAGTATAGCACAAGGAGTTCAGTTCATTAAGACTCCTCAAGCATGCTTCTTAGGATGTCGCCTAGGAACATACTGAAAGCATGTCGTTCAGCAGTCGGTAAAACCACAGTCTCCTAAGCAGTTTGTATAGCATTCTATTCAGTACAGCATAAGGAGTTCAGTTTGTTAAGACTCTCAAGCATGCTTTTAGGATGTCGCTAGGAACATACTGAAAGCATGTCGTTCAGCAGTCGGTAAAACATAGTCTTCTAAGCAGTCTGTATAGCATTCTATTCAGTACAGCACAAGGAGTTCAGTTCGTTAAGACTCCTTAAGAATGCCTCTCAGTACGGCAGCAAAATTAGCATATTAAGCCTGCTCTAGCATATCTGCTTGATCTTTCGTTCTTCAAGGCTGCTTAAGCATACTATTCAGGACAACAGTAGAGGATTATTTTTTTTCTGAGATCCGTTCCAAATTCTAAGTTTTCCACGAACAAGTCTTCCAGAATTCTTAAGCATACAATTCAGCAAAGTCACTTTCAGGAGGTGAGACGTTCTTAGCATGCTAGTTAGCAGGTTCAGACCTGCGAGCATACGATTCAGTATTTATCTATATGCTGAATTTTGCATTGGGGATTTATTAACAAAAATAGTTGAATTGCAGGGATTCTTCGATAGCAGCAACTGATACGGGGAATGTAGCAGTGTTTCTTCTCTTCTTATTATTTCGCAGTCTGGGGTCGTTTACAGCAGCCAGCGCGTTTTCCTTGCTAGATAGTATCACCATTTCCATGGCAACTGAACATAAAGCAGAAATCGGCAAACAAAAACTGTGGCTAGTTTGGGACATGGAACTTTTCCACTCATCTCGGGTGCTGTCATCGACTGGCTGCAGAATGTCAACGGTTATCGCAGCTACGCCGCTGGATTTTATCTCTCGACCATTATGTTACTTCTTTCTCTAATTCCTTAGCACTTCTCGACATCAAACCTAACGATCCTTCAAGTAAAGTCCTCAAAGAAATCGCTGCACTGCTTCGCCAACCAAGATTGTCCTATTCGTCTCGGTTGCCGGCCTACTGGGTTTCTCCTTTCGCTATAACATTACATACGATTCCTTTTCCTCGATTCATGGGCGCACCAGTTACTTACAAGGTCTGCTTTAACATCTAATAAACAAAACCTATGCTACTAACTTGATTCTAATTAAACTTAATACAGGTTAACAGTGACTGTCAGCTGCATTTCAGGAATAGTCTGTTTGCAGATTTCTGGAATATTTTTGGATAAATTAGGGCCAGAACGGACGCTCCTGTTGACATTGCTAATGTTCACCCTCCGGTTTTATGGCTACTCTTTCATCAGGTAACATCTCACAAACGAGAAAAAACAACTGTAAATTAAGTCTGGTGTTTCAGAGATCGTGGTTAGCTCTAATAATCAACGCATTCGAAGGTTGACATCCCATTGGGACTCGTTTGCTGCAGCCGTTTCTGTGCTTTGAACGTGCCTGCAGCACTTACAGCATCTCTTGTGGGCACAACACAGATGGCTATTCAGTCTCTGGTATTATTTAAATACTACTGACACGACGTCTTATAACGATAATGTATAATTAGGAGGCGTCAGCGGATCCGTTGGAGGTATAATGATCTCTAAATACGGCTACCAGACCACGATGATGTCGTTCGGAGCTGTCGTTGGGGCTGGAACGTTTTTATACGGAATGATGCATCAGTTTTATTTGAATAGACTGCCGGAAAAATCAGGTATATCTGTGTCATTACACCTCATTAAGCCTTGTGGTTAGAAGTCTTGGCCTATTGTTCTAGCGTTTAAGGTGGAAGCAGCAGGTCACGTGAATCCGTCGCTGGAGATTGTCGAGGGGCTGCCGCGGAAGGAGAGACCAGAACAGGATGAGCAAACTGAAGAAAATCGTGATATTGAGATTACACACTTCTAAATATTTCCATTAGAATAGTGTATGTTCTTTAGTTGTACTAAGGATATTTTAAAGTACTCGGTGTGATTTTAGATTTCAAAGAAATAGAAATTTTTAAAGTTTTCGCTAACTTTCAGACATAATGTTGAATACGGATGAAGAGGTAAATATAACTGAGGCTAGAATTTTACTTGCATAATTTTTGATGAAAATTATTATTAAATTAGTTCATTATTAATAAGTTACACATTGTTGCATATGTTAGTTAGCATGTTTACAAAAGAATGAAATATGTTTTGTTGCAGAAAAGCATATACGAAACATTTGAACACTTGTTCGCTATTTATGTACATTGAGTGAAAAACGTATTACTGGATAAAGATTAATTATTTGTAGCTAATACGTCTGAAATCCATATATTGAGAACTCTGACTGCATAAAGGTCTATAAGTCTTAAGTACTTAAGTCTATAAGTGTTCACATATATTCTGTTTTTCTAAAGTAATTTTTTGCCAGTTTTCTTTTATGAATCGACGCGTGTTCCTCAACTATTTATTTACCCGATTCGTATGTCAGTAGTAATACATGTTATAATTTTACCTAGTTGAAGTTCATAATGCCTGTGCAGCTTACGACGTTCTCATGGTTTTACACATGACTGGACATGGTGAACTTCTCAGGTTGTGAGCAATCTCTTAAGCAAATTAAGACTTCAACAACACAGTTCAGTGCATCTTTTACAAAATTTCAGATTAGGGTTGCCTAGACATGCTATGCGTGTTGCAGGCTGACAAAAACTCTGGCAAATCCAGGCAAGTTGTGAAACTGAATATTTTTTTTTAAATAATAATAGTTTTTATTTCTTGTTTTACCGCGGCGTGCTCGTTATAACTCACGAGCAATGCCACGTGTTAGCGCATAGAACAGTTCACACGTCAAATATTACTCTCACTGGACATATACACCGGACATGGACATATACAACATCAGTAACTATATACACAGTGATCATCTGCAACTTTAAGGGACATTATTTTTTTACTTCTAATCTTTCGGAGCTTTTTATAAAGATTCTGAAGCCTTTCCAGATTTCCTTGTGTTGCGGGATCGTCGAAAGGGCTATTGGCCACGAGTTGGTGACATTTAGGGTAATCGAGTGGAAGGCAACTCTATATCTTCCGTACCTAGGGCATTCGTACAAGTAGTGTTCTATGGTTTCAGGACCCTCTTTGCATTGGCACTCAGGTGAGCTGCGAATTTGGAACCTGCTTAAATAGAAACTGAATATTTAGTACTGTTTTTTAAAATATGGTCACGCATAGGGAATCGTATGAGATCATATATTAATAACGCAGGGGAAGAATGCTCGTGTAGTGGGAAAATAAGGGAAAATTGACATTTGCGAGCGAAGAAAAACGTGCGAAAATTGAGGGGGAAAACGGAAAGTGGAAGCATTGCGGGTTCTTTCGTTCTGAACTGCGAGGGGAACGCTCTGTCTGATTTGATGTTGAGAGCTTAATTTTGTTAAAAGTAAATAGGACTCGATAAATTCCATTGCACTCGATGTTCACAATCTTAAGTCTGGTTGAAATCGACTGAAAGCTCAGAACTCGGTAGAGATATATTTGAACACACGAAGCAATCAAATGTCCGCGGAGTGATTTCGATTCTGATTTACAAATGGTTTAAACCACTCTTGCGTCGCTTTTATCGAGGAAGCGTTTATCTATATTGGATTAAGCATAAGACTACCAAATTTGTATGTTGTTGTTGACCAGACGACCCTTCAACTTGTATTCGAAACTTACTTGTTATCGATTCTAAGTCGTATTTTTGGAGCCCCCAGTTCCCCTTTCATCCTATAGATGCCGGTGTCTGGAAGCATCTTTCTCTTTCTCAGAACTATGTGGCTCAAGATCTTAAACCATATATTGCGTGTTCATAACTTGGAGACAAGTACGGACAACGAAGATGAATTGACGAACTTTTCTTCTGCCTCTCGCGAGATCTTCAGGAATGCCGGAACGAACTTGCGAAGCTGGGTCTCGAACTCTCCAGCACTCGATAACAATGCAACTGCGGAAAGCATGTCGATGACAAAAAAATACAAAATTACTTGCAGTGATCTGAACCATCCGTTCGAAGTGTCTCGTCGGAAACCTTAACGAAACGAGAAATACAACAAACCACAAGCACGTTCGATCCCTTAGGACTTCCCTCACCTGTTGAATACAAACTAATAGAGACTTCAAAATTCTGATACTGAACTTTGATTGGAATAACCACGCTTCCGCCTCTGGTTTTGAAAAATGAATTTTACTAAAAAAGGAAATAACCACTGGCTAGAATCTGAAATCGCCCCGACGTTTCTTAGCTTTTCGTTCAGAAGATCCCTTAGAAATCCATGCTTTTGCAGACTCTAGCCAACATGACTACTGAGCTGCTATCTATTTCGTCCAAGGAGGAGAATCTGGAATCCTGACATGTGTAGGTTTTCTCGAGGCATTTAACTTCGATAGCTTGACCGCATTGATTTAACCTGGTCAGTGCTAAAGCAAACGCGTGCAGGGTGACGTGAGAACTATTCCAGATATGCTTCATGAATTGTGAATCTCCTTATTGACGCTTATATAACATTTCCATTGCTTGTGCTTCCTTTCCTTAAAAAAATGTACATTTCGTTCGAGAAAATATACTAGTCGTTTGTTGGATTAGAATGATCAGACGATTTTTTCTGCTCTAATCTTAGAGCAGATATAGAGATATTTCTTAAACTAACTTGACAATGTTTGAAGCATGTCCAACTACATATTCAATGCACTGATTTATTGTTTAATCAATTACTATCTACTTTTATGATAAGATTGATACCACGAAAAACTGGTATTGGTGCCTCACAGTGTTGTGAGTTGTGACCAAAGGTGACTCCTTACACAAGGAGGATCTTCAGTTAGTAAGGAAGAGAAAAAGAATGGTGGATCATGAAGCAGTTAATGATTTTGCGAATACTGATACTCAGGTAGACGAAGTCATTCAAAAAAGAAGGAAACTTTCTATAACACGGTGATCGATTTTGCTGTGGGAACATAATTGTTTAAAATTTGAAACTGGCCCGGGTCTTCTAAGCTTACAAGAAAATAACCAGTCGCAAAGGATCTTTGAAAAAGTTCAAGTAAGACGTATTATATATTTTTTCACGCGACCCTAGCAGAATCGATTGTTTGGTCGAAAGACAAGGATAGAAAGAATAACCATTGCTATGATAGCCAGAGTTAAAACATGCCGAAGTGTTTCGTCCAGCCAGGAGGAACCTAGCGACGGGGAATATAAATGTAGCATTTCACTGGATATTTTAGAAGAATTACAATAGATAACAAAATTAAGGTAAATGTGAATGAAGAAAGTTATGAAGCTTGCTTATAAGTTGCTGTGGAGACGAGTAGATTCTCGTCCTTCAAGGCAATAACTATATTGTTTTGAAATATAACGCCCGTAATCGGTTGCAAGCCACTTTCGCAAGAACGATGATTATGCCAAGCACTATAGAACCCAGAGAAAAAGTATGACCCAGTTTAATCGTCAAAATAACCCTAATGGTTCATGATTGAACCATGGTTCAGCTAGATGACAGTGTGGCATCAACTCACTTCCACAAGACTTGCAAGACTTGCTTGAATTTTCAGAAACCATATAGATTATTTTAATATTACAAGAAAGCTGATTATTTTCTCATTTTACACTCTCGCGGAAAAAGACCAGATTCACTAGTTTAGTTGTAGCAAAAGTGAATTTTGACTAGGCAGATCTCAAACTAGTGAATCCGCGAGCTATAAGTTTTCTCGTTTCTAACCTGGTGAATTCATGGTCGAAGTGGAATTTCTAGTCATCAGTTTAGCCTAGTGAATTTCGGCCGAAGTGAATTTAGGGCACCGTTTTTGCCTGGTGAATCTACAACCTGCAGCCGGGACTAGTGAAACATTCGTGATTATTATCTTGATTTTTGCGTTATACTCGCTTTCGCGTTCCTCCTAAATAAGCACGAAGTTATTAAATATAAAAACAAACATTCCGCTGTGTATTAACGACGATCAAATAGTTTTCATTTTGCAACTCCAAATTAACAAAGGTGATGAGACAGAATAAAACGCACTCTCAAATACGCTCAAAACAAAAATCACGACGTCAAAATCACACTGTAAGCTTAGGAAAATTTAGTGAGTTATAAATAGCAATGGATATCAAATGTGAACAGCAACGTCCATTAAGATGAAGCAGTGTTCAAATGCTAATTTCCAACTTCTTTAAACTGCACCATATCTTCTGATACGGGACTGCAACTGGCCTGTCGCTTCAAGTGCAGAGTCCAACACGAATCGTCACATTAATCTAAGGCAAAAGAAAGTCAACATTAGTTTCCTGTGTAACTACCTGATCGCGGAACTTAGAATGCAAAACAGAGATTTTTTAGTTTACCGCTCGAATCAAAACATTTTCACACCTATCGTTTCCCTTCAGCACGGCAAACACGCGTCTTCAAGGTCCCTCTCGCCTATTTTAAGTTCCCTTGTTATTCACAAATTCAGTTTCCTCACTCGACTAGGAACTGTAACAGAGGCAAACGTCATAAATAAGAGGAATGTAATGAAAGATTTATTTAAAAAGGTCAGAAAGTTTACTTACCCTGATGGAGCCTTACCAACCATCAACTAACCTGGTCTAATTTGAACAGAACCAAGCGCTAAGAACTTTCAATGAACTCTATGCGACCGTTTATCCTGCAGCGTTGCCACATGTTTACTCAAAAGCTGTAGAGCCATTAAGAAATTAAACTTTTCACTTGCATTTCAGTTAGCTTTCGAATTATGTCTAATAATTTTTTGGTGCATTTCAAATGTTGCTTTCCCGTTCTCATGTTTCATTAGATATAAAATTCATTCCACGTCACTGCAATAGTTTCTCACCAGTTTGAACAGTTTTAGTACGTGTTCCCTCATTATAAGATACCACAGTTTCTCAAGTGTTTATGTAAACTTAATTTTAATTAAAGGTATCAAAAACAAGGTGAAAATTACTAAGATTGTTGATAGGCGTTAAGAAGACAAGTTTGCTTTGTTTCTAGAAAAAATTCATCAAGGGGTCTGAAAACTACGAGGAAAGGTGTACAAAGATTTAATAACATCTGATAACATAGGATAATACGTGAATAACAGGTTGATAACAGTGATAATGTGACCCAGGTGTACGAAGACTACAGGAGGTTTTGGACCCCTTGCAATTTACGCAAAGAAATCCCAACTGACGTGGTATGAATTCTGTCCCGCTTTCTGGTAAGTGAAAACTATGTTCCTACAACTTGTAAGACCTGAACTAGTGAGTTTCCCGAGCGCACTTTTCAGGTGCTGGCTCGCTCTACGTTTGTGCTCGCTCGAGCTCTCGATTCAGCGCCACCTATTGATTGAGTTATGAACTAAAATCAATGACAAGTCCTCGTAACTATTTATTTGGAGTAGAAATATTGGGGGACATACATGGGATTAATAGCGTATGAAAAAAGCGCAACTCAGTAAGAAAATCATTATTAAACTAGATTTCATCGTCGTGCGGTGGTATCGGACTCAGATGAGTCACCAAAATCAGGATCGTATGTAATGTCGACTTCCTTCGATGGGCATTCTCGTACAGCATAATCAACATTTCAGCATGATCTGGTCCTAGCTGAGCCCGCTTGTTACTGATGATATTGCCTGCAACGGAGAAAGCTCGTTCACAGGGACAGCTTCTTGCCGGAATTGTCAGCACCGTCCTGGCAAGCTTTGAAATCCTTGGGAACCGCGAGAAGTTGTCCTTCCACCAGTGCAGAGGATTCATGTTAAGCTTTGCTGGGAGACGAACGGGAGCTTCTTGCTGAAAGCGCGGCAGTTCTTCCCTAAAAGACTCGGTCAATGTAGGGTTGTGCCTTCGTTTCCCCAGTTCGTTCTCGAAAGCCTATACAGAGTAGAACGAATTTTAGTGCCGGCCCTAACCAGCGCGGATCATTTATGAAATACCTTAAAGATAAGTGACTTGTTCCTCTTCGATGTCTTGAGTCTTTTAGACGGAGGTTCCTCGTCATCGCCGTCTTCACTTCCAGAAGAGCTGGAGATGTTGTCAATCCGAAGTTGGTACAGATGGATTCATACTGCTTGAAGGTAAAGTCGACCAAATCTTTTTTCTCCCCTTCCGTAATGAAGGGCAGACTCGTAAAACGTGGATCTAACAATGTCGCTAGCAGCAAAATGCAGCGGGGATAATCTTCCTTGACGAAGTACCGTTCTCGCAGGGAATGTTTAAGGGAGCGTTTCAGTTGTTCGATTGCTCCAGTATCGTTCTGATGTTGCTGGAGCGACACAAGTAGACCTTGCACAACAGGATACGCCAGGCTCGCGGTAACGTACTTCTCCCCACACCATCGTTCGATATCGTCAACGAACGGTCGCAGAAGCTTCACAGCCAGTTCTGCCGTATTCCAGTGCTCCGCAGTTGGGATGTTCACTTTGCTTCGTCTGATGTCGCTCCGGAGAGTGTCGCCTTCAGTAGCCGCGATCAAGTGTTTCTTCAGCTTCAAGGCTCGTTCCAACATCAAGATCTGAAAAAAATGAATAGTAATTAGTTCTGTGCTTTTAACTACGACAAGTTGAAGTACAGCGTTGTTCAAAAAAAAGTACCCCCCTTCAATGGAAAAATGCCTTTTGGGGGGGGGTACTTTTTTATGAACACCGCTGTACCTTAGTATTCCATCGAGTTTCGCAGTCCATTATGGGACGTAAAACGCGAGCGTTTTTGGTGCCTTTGTCTTTCGCTGAAGTTAACTGGAGTTTTTTAAGCTCATTCCAAGCTGGGCTGGACTTTCGAAAAAAACATGATAGACTTCTAATCGACGCCAGAGCATGTGACAATGGTAGTGATTGCTGGAAAATTTCATTTAAGGCAAGCTGGCTTGTGCGTACGAAACACGAAACATGGCAAAGGCATCTCGGGTAGGTTGAAACCGCAAGCTGGATGTTGGGTCCGTTGTCAATAACGATCGCTGCAACCCGATCGATGTTGTACTCATCCAGGACTATGTCCAAGGTTTCTGCCAGGTTCACTGCGGTATGCCGATCCTCGATGTGAGAAACGCCCAGCAAGAAGCTTCAATGCTCCCAATCAGTATTGATGAAATGAAGTGTTACGCCAAGGAAAGGTTCGTTCTGGTTCGATGTCCGGAGATCCACAGTGCACGATGGCAGACATCCTCCGCTGAGCAAGTGCTTGTTTTCAGCTTTGATCTTGACTTTCAGGTTCTCGAACTTCGAGCGTAGGCCTTTGATGATGCTCTTGTAGCTTACTACAGGAGCGTTTGGAGCTAAAAATCGAACGAATTGGTCGTAACCCGATCCTCTGTAAGGGGTTAGAGGCATTTTGGTCCTCAACAATGTAGTTAACAACTGCGTTGACGTAGTCCTTTTTCTTCATCTTGGGAGTAAAACCTACAGAAACGCATAATAAATAGTTATTCCACTCAAGTTTCAGCAGGTTTACTTACCGGTAAGACTAGACTGCTTGTAACATTTTGAAGCCGGGGAGTTGGTGGTGGACGAAGAGGTTTTACTTTCTCCAAAACCCAATGGGTGAACTGTTCGAAGATGTCGCAAATTGCTATTCGTTGAGTTGAGGCAGAATAGTTCTGCCTCGCAAAGCTTACACTTCGCAGTTCTTTCGGATACTTTTTCGCAGAACGACCAAATTTTACTTTCTCTTTGAGTGGAATTGCGAGAATCCATTGTTACTGAAGTATTACCCAGTGTTGCCAGTTTTGAAGATTTGTCTTCAAAGGGAAGATTTTTGAGGTCTCGGAAGATTCGTTTGAAGATATTTTATTTTGGAAGATTTTGGAAGATTTTCAGTTTTCCTAAAAGTGAATGTGGCATAACCAGGAAAAATTTGGAATTTATGGCTTCTTGAAGTCAAAAGTTAATCTATGTTGCATTCAACCATATTAGAAATTCAAAGTATACTTTTAAAATGTTCAAACGAATGACAAACTTTCTCCAGTTCCTAGAACTGGACCCATTCGCTTCGAAAATTCAGTATCGTATCTAGTTTATAATTCTTAGCTGGTAACCTCTGCAATGGCAAACTCTACCAGGAAAAAATACATTACATAAAGCGGATAAAGTTCATTCCAACGCATTCCTTAGCATTAATTCTCTAAGGAATTTTGCATATGTATATAAATAGTCACATTTACGAAGCAGTAACATACAATTCTAGTTTGATACTGCCAGCTCTCGCACTTGACAAAGAAAGACTCAAATAAACTGTTGCTTTGAATGTTTGAAACTTAATTTTATGTTTACGAAATTATTATTCCCCGCAAAACAAATAAGAAATGACGTTTAGAACTGGAATTGTGTGTGTGTACGTCAAAAATAGGGCTGAAGGTTATTCAAAGATTTTGTACTTGGGGCTGAAGATTTCTGAAGATTTTCGGCTTTAGTTTGAAGATTTTCCGCTAGTACCAAGTGGCAGCACTGGTATTACCTCGACTGCAACTGATGCAGAACATCAGTAACAACTGTATTTATGGGCCCAAAAATGTAATCACATTAAACTTCTGACCTTAGCTTCTAGAATTCTTATTGGACAAAGTATTATAAAATTCAATTTCCTTGGCTAAAACTTCAGTGTTTCACTTTGATTCCACGAAGGAGGATTAGTGAGCTAATGATACGCTTAATTTTGGGTGCAGATTACATTACCTAATCCGGGACTATCGAGTGGGAATATTTTTATTATTATTATTACATATTTATTTTACCGGCCTTCAGGACCGCGACATGAAGAAAGATACATTTAAGCTCTCGTCCACAAATTCATAAACTTGACCAACATGAAACCAAGGGATTGGGGTGCCCCCTGCAAGAGTAGCTCCAGTAATAAATGTACATTTTCTTTTTTCTTTAGGTGGGCTGGGATTCTAAAAGATTCAAATAATTTTTCTCGTACTGAAAATAGTTTTGTGCAGTCTAACATGATATGTGCAGTTGGAATAAAATTTTGTACATTTAAACTGAGCTCGAGCACCTCTGAAGCTCGAGCGCTCGGGAAACTCACTAGAGACCATTGAATTTCAATTTGTTTTATTTCACTTCGAATCAATCATGAGCCCTTTTAAAAAGTATCAGATGGACTGACGTTTTTCTGATTTTAATACCACTAAGAGGAAGTATCCAAAAAAATCAAATGTCATTATCTCTCTGGAAAAGAAAGCCCGTCTTCTCTTCCAGGCAGTAAAGAACACTGACAAAACTTGGTTCGTCGTCCAAAGTTCTAGTAAAATCAGAAACCCAAATTTTGTACTAATCATGTTTATTTGGTGGGATGTATTTTGTCACATCAATTAGGATAGATTGGCCAAAATGGTCCCCTGCCAAATGGTCACATATTTGCTTGCAAGTCGTAGCAGATTGTTTAGCGAGAAGTAAATGTGCAACCTCTTTCCTCTGCTACCCGGGTCATTAATGTATTTACTGAAATGTTACAGAGGAACCATTTCAAAAGAATATCAGGATTGCTTTGTAAGGAATCAATTTTAATGAGCGCAATACGTTTGGCTTGTTCCCCAACGAGTCCTTTGAGTATAAGCGCCCTATCTCCAGCGGACACCTTTATTAAATCCAATTCAAGGAATTTTACAATAATCTTCACGGGAAGAATGCTTCCTGAAACCTGTATGCTTCTTAGAAAAATTGTATGCGAGATTTTTCTGTAAACATGTCTCATACATCAGTCCGTATAGTAAAAGGGTTGGTCTTCAATCCTTTTTGGGAATAAGCCCTGTTAATTAACATTTCTTTCGAGTTAGAACATTCCTTAACGGTTTATGCCGCTTTTTCGATGCTTCACTATATAGTTATGACAAATATTGAGCTACATGCGAGTTTTTTTCAATCAAAATCTGGCCTTTATCTCATAATGTACTACATGACAGCATACCTAGTCACCAATTTAGTTCCATAACTTGTCGCTAGGAGATACGATCTGAGCGCCTCCGTAGGCCATCATGGTCCCCATATTTGTCAACGTACGAAAGTAGTTACTTCACTTTGCAGGGAAATTTCCTGAAAAAGGGAAAAGGGAAGTTTAGTAGTATACGGACCGGGAGTATCCCCGCGCCACGCTATTTTCTGACACGGCATCAGACATCAAAGTGAGGTCTCTTTGATCGCGCTCTGTAGCTCTACCGTTTGACGTAAAATTATGAAAAAATATTTTAATGTAGGGCTAAGAGAGCTGGCACATTTTCGCAAATTTTATTTTAAGTTTTCGCATATAATAGAGGAGTAATACGAGCTTGAGAAGACAGAAAAAACAAGCGATTTTTGACAGTTTTCTTATGTTTACTCTGAAGCTAATAAAAATATTCCACTCTTTCTTGATACCAAAACATTCCTCTTACTGAGGTGAGTATAACTTTTTTTAAATTGTTCTCCTAGGACGAAAAATAAGGGCGCTAGAATTTTTTTCTGTTTTGGCGGCCTTCGAAAATCTAGGTTTTTACCGATTCTACAAAACGTAGAGGCGAATTCGAGGTCAAAACCCCCGAGAGGGAAAACTCCATAGTAAAACACATTTTTTGACACCAAGAACATCGTTTTTGAGGCATTTTTGCGATCACGGCAAGTAAAGAAAACTAGCGGCAAAAGTAGAAAAACACTTGAAACTACTGCTCTTTCGCACTTGTTCCGCCATGACAGAAATAGTCTTCGCATTCCATCAGTAGATGGCGTAAAACTTAATACCCTGAAAACTAAACTTTGTTAAAAATAATTGTGGACAAGTTCTCTCTCAAATATTGCCTCTCATCACCGCAAAATATCAAATTTGTTGAAACGCCATCTAGGAATGGTGTATTGAAGCTGCTAATTTGCAGGTAATTTTTGCTTCCCCTGATTGCAAAAATGCCTCGAAATCAATGTTTTTGGTGTCAAAAGACGTGTTTTGTCATGAAGTATTCATTTCCTTGGGTTTCAGGACCTACAGTTGAGCGGATTTTTCGTAGAATTGCGAAAAACCGCAATTTTTCAGGAGCCTCAAAATAGAAAAAAAAAGTTCTAGCACCCTTAATTTTCGTCCTAGGACAAAAATTAAAGAACAGTTATGTTCCTCTCAGTAATGCGAGTAAATTGGTATCAAGAAAATTTCAAATACTTGGATAGTTTCAGAGTAAAATTGAGAAAACTCTAAAAACAACGCTTGTTTTTTTTCTTTCTTTTCAAGCTCGTATTACTACCTTATGACTTGCGAAAACTCAAAATCAAAATTGCGAACTTTGTGAAGCTGTCTTAGCTCTACCTAAATATATTTTTTCATAATTTTACCTCAAACGCACGAGCCGCAGGACGCTACCAATATGAGTATAGTTCACAGTATAATGGGTCCCAGTATCAGTGCTCCCACTTTTTTCCCTTTTTTTCCCCTCCGCTTGAAAAATATCCGTTCCCCTTTTCTTCCCTCCCTACTACTGAGTAAAGCTACGTTTGTAAATTCACTTTTCCCTCCATTTTCCCCTTTTCCTCTTCGCCGTTTTCCCTAATTTGAGGGAATTTTCCTGCAAAGTGGAAGCACTGCCCAGTATGGGCACGGGAAGGACTCCCCACAAGCCTTCACAGTGAGTGAAAATTAGCGCCGCCAGTGTGGGATCCCTTGAACTATAGGTGTATGAAGCCGGGAGTTTTAAGTTACAAAACAAACCTACAAGTCATCTAGTGGCAAATTAGTGTACCAAAACTATTCAAGCGAATGGTTAGTAGGACGAGCGTGGTTGTAGACTCCTTGCTTTATATAGCAATAGTTCAAGGGATCCCACACCGGCGGCGCTAGTTTTCACTGACTGTGAAGGCTTACCGGCAACTCCCTCCCTTGCCGATACTGGGACACTTCATACTGTGGTACACTTTGATGTCTGACTGTGCGTCCGAAAATAGCGTGCCGTGGGGATACTCCCGGTCCACATAGGGGCCTATTCCAAACGCGCACCTCACTATAGCGGACACTTATATTAAATCAGTTTATCAAAATTTTTAACTTTTTCGGGTATCAAAATGTTTCCCAGATTTTTGACGTTTTTTAGACATATTTTCAAAGTCAATTAATTGACAAGGTTATTTTACACGAGCGTCCGTAGTAGAGGGGATGGTCTACAAGGGCCTTTTTGGAATAAGGTCTATAGACCCTATTCCAAAAAGGCCTCTGTAGACCACCCTCTCTAGTGCGGACACTCGTATAAAATAATGTTGTCATCAAATGTGACCTAAAAAAACTCTAAAAATCACAGAAAAATTTGAGAAACATTTTGGCACCAAGAAAGTTAACAAATATTAACAAGGTGATTTAATATAGCAGTCCGCTGTAGTGAGGTACGCGTTTGGAATAGGCCCTATAGGCATAGCCTTCTAAACATAAAGCCTGTGACATCTCCCCGTGTATTTCGCTGTGACCTGTAGGCGGGGCTTATTCCAAGGGCGTCAACTAGCGATCCTAGCGGTAGACTATGACAAAAGCTCAAAAAGTTAAAGTTTGTCGCACTTAGCTTAGCCTAGCACGTGTGGTTATAATCCACAAATATGAAGGAATATTTTAGTATAAACAGAACGACTGATTTCTTTCATTTCCTTTGAAAAAAAAAGTTCCGATAGATGGCGCTGGTTGACACCTTACCTCTAAGCCAGAAACGGAGGTTACGATGTTAGACAGGACTTTTGACCACTGCTTCTACTTCTGAGGGAAATTCCCTGAAAAAGGGAAAATGGGGTCTCAAAAGGGGAACATGAGGGAAGAGGGAAAATTGACGGAAAAATGCTAAATTTTTTTGTCACTTGATTATTTATATAATCGTTAGAAACCCTAAAAATAAGTATTCTTGGATGAGAATGAGTAGCCAGTATAAAGGGGGGAAAAAGGGAAAACTGAAATATTCAAAATGAGGGGAAAAGAAGGAAAATGGGGCCCTCTTTGAGGGAAAACAGTAAACTGAAAGTGGAAGCACTGCTTTTGACAGGCCTTATGTTTAGAAGGATACGGGTGTATTCACGTCAGTGTTTTCCACTTTTCAATTTTCCCTCTTTCCCCTCTTCCCTTATCTTTCCCCTTTTCCCCCCTCCGTCCTAGAATATACAATGTCTAGATTTCCCCTTTACCCTCTTCTCTTCTTCTTCTCTTTCAGACCCCATTTTTCCCCTTTTCAGGGAATTTCCCTGCAAAAGAGGAAACACTGATTCACGTGGCGGAGCCTAAATTTTCAGGTCACGTGACCGCGCTGTAGCCACACCCTAAAAATCTGCTGGTAGGAAAAACACTGGCCGCCTATGCCGGGCGAATACTTGAATCGTTTTGTTAAATTTTAAATATTCTCGATCATGGGTTTCCCTTTGGCAATTAATATAACGAAATTTGTTCCTTACATCTTTTTTTTGTCGCTGCGATGGTTTGTCGCTGAACTGCGAGCCTTTTCTCCCGTTGTAACTCGTGACGACTGAAACGAGAAACGAAGTAGGTATTTTGTTGTCACCTACTATGAAAGCAAATATTTGTCCCTGCGACACCTTGCACCACAAACTGTTTCCTAATCCCGTTTTCCTGCGTCCGTCTTGACTCTCGGGCCGCTGATCCGAGCAAAGGACGTACACGATATATTGTCTTACTTTTCGATAACATTTTACCGCTTGCAATGAAAGTAAAATCTATTGAGAACTGAGACGAGAAAACAAAGTGTCGCGTTGTCGAGCTGCAGTAACTCAAGTCAAAGGGATAAGCGTTTTACATCTCCGAGCGATAAACAGTTGTAGCAATCCTTAGCGACTAACTATCGTGACGACAAACTGTTACAGTGACCGAGCCATCTTAGCGAAAAAGTTTTCATCAGAAGAAGTAATCGCAGCACTCAGTTTCTGAATGAGGATGAAGGAAAAATGGATTACGCTAGTGGGTTCGGCAGATAAACTATTGCAAAGGTAGAGCTCTACGCCTTCGTTGCAAGCGGTAAAATGTTATCGAGAAGCGAAACAATATATCGTGTCTGTCCTTTGCTCGGCTCAGTAGCCCGAGAGTCGAGACGGACGCAGGAAAACGGGTTTAGGAAATAGTTTGTGGTGCAAGGTATCACAGGGACATATATTTGCTTTCAAATTAACTGACGACAAAATACCTACTTTGTTTCCCGTTTCCAACGTCCCGAGTTACAACGGGAGAAAAGGCTCGCGGTTCAGCGACAAACTGTCGCAGCGACAAAGTTGCACTTGTCATCACAAATGGTAAAACCTTCCTGAAAAAGTCAATGAGAAAATAACTTACGTAAACTCTGTTTTAATTTTGGATCAAAATTTTTTGCACTACATTTGTTGCGCTGCCACAACAGTATGACGCGGGTAAAAGCTTAGTTTGCGACAAACGCAGCAGTGTATCGTTGCCTGAATCTGCGTTAGTTTTTCACTGAACCTGGTGTTACAGTTTAGGTGCATAATTAGAAAGATGAACGGAACACATTTTGTCATATTAATGGCGACAGGGAAACCCATAGTTGAGAATATTTGAAATTAAATAAAACGGTCCAGGTATTCTCCAGGCTAGGCGGCCAATGTTTCTCCTACCAGCAGATTTTTACAGTGTGGCAACAGCGCGGTCACGTGACCTAAAAATTTAGGCTCCGCCACATGAATACACCTTATAGCTTGATACTTTAGCATGGGGAGGGGAAAAGGGGAAAAGTTTTCTTAGTCAAAGGGGGGGAAAAGGGGAAGTGTTTCTTCGGTCCAAGGGGGGAAAAGAGGAAAAGTTTTCTTCAGTCGAAGGGGAGAAAAGGGGAAATGTTTTCTTCAGTCAAAAGGGGGAAAAGGGAAAAGAGAGCCCTCTTTGACCAGAAAAGGGAAGTCTGGAAGTGGAAAACGCTGCAGGAAATGTTATCATTTGGCCAGGACGTCATTTGACTGTTAGTTGTTAGAGGCACCGAGATAAACATGCCCACGAATAATAAGGCAGATTAATATTTCTTATCAGCATTTTCGCCCAACCCGGTTCATAACTCAGTCCAACTCACACCTTTTCCTTTAAAACTTCCCTGACGAAAATTGGTTAATTTAAAATGGTTGTGATGAGAAATACGCCGCCGTGCGTCATAGACGTAGGAACAGGGTGAGTTACTGTTACAAAAAAATCTTATATTCGGTTATTTATTTCACATTTTATGTTACAGGTACACAAAGATCGGCTTTGCAGGAAACAAAGAACCAAATTACATTATCCCGTCTGCGATCGCTGTTAAAGAATCGGCTAAAGTAGGAGAGCAGGCTTCGAGGCGTGTCGGGAAGGGCATAGAAGATCTCGACTTTCATATTGGAGATGAAGCACTGGACGCTACGGGCTACGCTGTCAAGGTATGAAAATAACAATGACATAACAAGCAAAGTTAATCTGAAAATAAAACATCACTTTAGTACCCTGTCCGTCACGGCATTGTTGAGGACTGGGACTTGATGGAACGTTTTTTCGAGCAAAGTATTTTCAAGTATCTACGGGCTGAACCTGAGGACCATTGCTTCTTGCTCACCGAACCGCCTTTGAACACGCCAGAAAATCGTGAATATCTAGCTGGTGAGTCTTAAGATATTTGTCTGTAAAAACGTTAACTTAGTCTGCGTTTTTTGGTTCACAGAAATCATGTTTGAAACTTTTAACGTTCCCGGACTTTATATCGCGGTCCAGGCCGTTTTAGCGTTAGCCGCGTCCTGGACGTCGAAACAGGGGGGCGAACGAACCCTGACGGGAACTGTCATCGATAGCGGGGACGGTGTAACCCATGTTATTCCTGTGGTATGAAATAATGTCAAAAATATAGGAATAATGCATTGTGAAAGGATTTTTTAATCTGCAGGCAGAAGGATATGTAATAGGAAGCTGCATAAAACACATTCCAGTGGCGGGACGAAATATCACGCACTTCATTCAGTCGCTGCTGCGTGAACGGGAAGCGGGAATCCCGCCCGAACAGTCCCTAGAAGTGGCAAAAGCCATCAAGGGTATTAAATTATATTTACTAATATATTATAATAATAGTTTATTATATATTTGTTTTATAGAGCGTTATTCGTACATTTGCCCCGATATCGCAAAAGAGTTTGCAAAATACGATTCCGAGCCTTCAAAATGGATCAAGAAACATGAAGGGAGTAACGCCATAACGAAACAAAACTTTTCTGTCGACGTTGGCTACGAACGATTCCTCGGTCCCGAGATTTTCTTCCATCCCGAGGTTTGAAAGTTTTTCACAAAAACCTGAATAAATCTGATTATTATTTTCTAGTTCGCGAATCCCGATTTCTCGACTCCCATTTCCGAAGTTGTTGACGAGGTGATCCAGAACTGCCCGATCGACGTTCGCAGGCCGTTGTACCGTAACATCGTTCTGTCGGGGGGTTCGACAATGTTCAAGGATTTCGGACGCAGACTGCAGCGGGACGTCAAGCGGAACGTGGACGCCAGGCTCAAGCTGAGCGAGCAACTCAGTGGAGGAAAAATGGCTGTAATTCAAATCTTATTAAATTTACTTTAAGTTGTGCAAAAATTTTTTATCAGGATCTTGTGCAAACGAAAAGTTTTAGAAAAGATAAAGGGCTTTGTGGCTTGCCGCATATCCTCTTGTGTAAAGATTTTGACACATCCCGGAAGTTTACCACATTGACATTTCCTCTGTTATGATAATCTGTGATAATGAAATTGTATTCATGGTTTGATTAATTTACAGCCCACGCCGATTGATGTCCAGGTGGTTTCGCATTCCATGCAGCGCTATGCAGTCTGGTTCGGAGGAAGCATGCTCGCTTCGACTGTAAAATTATTATGAATTTAAAATATTTATTTTATTTTACGATGTTTTGATGTTATAGCCGGAATTTTACAAAGTTTGCCACACCAAAGCGGCTTATGAGGAATACGGACCAGCCATTTGCAGACATAATCCTGTTTTCGGGACCATGACATAATCTTCTACTTCTTCCACCTTGGCAAACCTTATAGAACATTCCAGCACTGCCACCTAGCGGCCATTTTTTTAAACTTTTCTGCCTTTTTTGACTAATCTTTTGCTAGAACTTCTGCCAACTTGTTGAAAATTTTGACGGTGCCTTTCAATGACTTGTTAATTTGCTGATTTTTATAATTGGCCCTAGTTTGTGTCGTCCTTGTTACGTGTTACTAAATCAGGAACAAATAAACTTCTCATACAGTTCATTCGACATTCCTGTGATAACTAACATAACTTTAAAGTATTAAGTTTAAAAAAAAAAAAAAAAACTTTGGAAGGAAAAAAGTGAGGTTCTACCGAGACTCGAACTCGGATCGCTGGATTCAAAGTCCAGAGTGCTAACCATTACACCATAGAACCTGTATAAGGTGCTGCAAATTATAATAAATTATTTTGCAGAATTTTGTTTATAAAATATAATTCCTATAAAGAGAAATTTAAACAAATATCTAATACGTTCTTAATGTATTCGTTGATTAGAAAAAATAATGGAAAAAAATTTAACCGTATGTCTAAAATACGGCAAGAAGATTTATGTGTTCGCGGCAAAGTTTCTAGGAATTTTAAAATTTATTCATGAATAAAATAATACGAAAAAAAATTATTCAGAGGTTCGTTTTACAGGAGAATAAAAAATCGGGAACTTAATATCGTAAAAAAAAAATAATGAATAATTACTTGCCCGGGGAAATATGCAAATAAGAAACTTCTCAGGAATTTGGTTAATGTTATTTTTGGAATCCGCTTTCTACGGTTACTTTTAATATATATATAGGTTACTGTGGAATCCGGTTACTCGGATCGGTTCCGGTTACCTATTGCAAGAGTTAATGGTAAAAAAAAAGAGTAGTCACTGAATCCGGTTACTGTTTGTTATTTACCGTAGAATCCGGTTACTCGTTCTAAGGGGGAAAGAACGCTGGCGTTCTTTTTCACGTAGAACGTCGCCGCTGTCTTGAGTCTTCAGTGTGCGCGTGTACGCCGAGCCGAACGGACGTGCGTATGGAGCTCCGCCAAGTGACAGCAAACAAACATTATTTTGAAACGTGAATACAGACATTTGAACTACCAACCACAACAGAACTTGAAGTAAACGTTATTTTTAAAGTTTTCGTGCGATTTTTTAGTCTGGAAAAACAAAAGGAAAAATCTAGCCGCAGGCCTTGAGAATTCTTGTTTCTTGGCGCCATTTTGGTTTTTCAAGAAGAAGCGGGTTGTATTTTTTTGGCGCCAAAAACCCCCAACCGATCAATGGAAGACAGATTGTCGTGCAGAAAGCTCATTTAACTTCAATTGCAGCAAGAAATAACCTCAAAACAGGACACATCCACAATACAAAAGACTTAGAAAAACAAAACAAAACAAAACAAAATGGATATCCTTCCTAGCGGTTCGATATTTCGCGAACTTCAAGTGGTTCACGACACAGGATTCCTAACTGCACAAGTTTCTTTAGAGGATCACTGGGAACAGGTGCGAATTTTTATTTTTTTTGCAAATTTTTTTGCGGTTTTTTAAAACAGTCCCCTTTGATTTACCTCTGCAGTGTTTTTGGCAGAAAAGTCACGGTCTGGTGCTTTTTTTTCTAAGTCGAAAAGAAACCCCCAGAGCAATTTTAATTGCATTGTATTTACGAGTAAATAACCGCTAAACGGAAATGCTGCTGGCACTTGTTTTCCCAAGCTTGATAACACGCTGATAACAGGTTGATAACATTTTTTAAAGGGCCGCATAACATCAGTCCCTTTAAATAGAAGTGACGCCATTCTAGGCGTTTTTATGAATGAGAAAAAAAATGTCAAAAATTTGTAACAAAAAATAGTCAAAAAGTAGTAAAAGTAGTAAAAAGTAGTAAAAAAAACTAGTAGAACACTTCCGGTTGTAAATTTTTTTTAAATCTCCGTGTATCATAACACCTGATTTTTTTTTGTGTGTGTGTTCTGTTATCAAATGTTATCACGTGTTATCAGATTTTTTTTTGCGGAGTTGTGAACCCCCGTCCGTTGGGGTTTTTAAAAACAGAAGCCAGACGATCGGGAATTTTGCGGTTTTCAGTTTCGGGGTTAGGGTTGGCTGATTTCTGAGTGAGAATCTTGAAAGAATCTTAAGATTCTTGTAATGGGGAAGTCTATGAATCTTGATTTAAGATTCTCGTTTGACCTCGTGTGTGACTGGAATAAATTGCACGCGCCCAAAAAGCTTGTGTGTACATCTTTCCTCTCCTCTCAGGACAGAGGAAAATGGTTATAAGGGTCCGCAACCACACGTGATTCTTACAAAGGCAAGAATCTGAGATTCTTGTTCAGGAATCTCAGATTCTTCCACCTTGCAAACCTTTCAAAGGCCGAAAATCAAAGATAGACTCGAGAAAACCTGAAGAATCTTGAACGCAAGAATCTGAGATTCCTGAACAAGAATCTCAGATTCTTCCACTTCGCAAACCTTTGAAATGCCGAGAGTCAAAGATGGACTCGAGAAAACCTGAAGAATCTTGGACTCAAGAATCTGAGATTCCTGAACAAGAATCCGAGATTCCTAAACAAGAATCTGAGGTTCCTGAACAAGAATCTCAGATTCTTACACTTCGCAAACCTTTGAAATGCCGAAAATCAAAGATAGACTCGAGAAATCCTGAAGAATCTTGAAAGAATCTTGTGGACGGGGTGAAAGCATGTAACCTGCTTGAAGGTAATAGGCCTACTTAAGGGTCAGAGACACACACACGTGAATAAATTCCTAGGATATCATAGTGGCCTTTTATGCCTAGGTGTGCCTTACCTTTTGCCTACTTTTTCTCTCTACGCCTAAATCAACTTTGTCCAACCCCAACACACCCTTGTCATTCTTGCATAACTAATTGGCTTTAAACATACGAAACTTATATTTGATGGGTTGAATATGACTGAATTGGTGAATGAAAGGTGAATGAAAGGTACCGAGTTCGAAACAAAAGCGAAGAGAATTTTTTTCCCCATGAATATCATGTGTGTATTTATTTACTTACCTAATTAGGCCGTTTAAAATTTATTTAGTTTAATATTGAATAGAATTTAATTCGATGGTTTCATGGTTAAGACTGAATTGGTGAATGAAAGGTGAATGAAAGGTACCGAGTTCCAAACCAAGCTAAGAAAATTTTTTATCTATGAATATCATGTGTGTATTTACTTGCTTACCTAATTATTTACTTTAATATTTCTTTGAGGTAAATTTCATTTGATGGACTAGTGGTTACGTACTGTACTATTAATCTAAAGGTCCCGAGTTAAAATCCAGGTGAAGTAATGTTTTTTTTTCCTACGAAAATGATGTGTTTTTATATTTGCTTGCTTAACAAATAGCCCTTTCATTTTTTGTGCGCATGATTTTCCATTTGATGGTCTATTGGTTACGTACTATACTAGTAATTGAAAGGTACCGAGTTCAAATCCGTGTAATTAGAACTTTTTTTTCTGTAATGTAAGTATATTGAGTGACTACACCGTTATTTGGAGTATATTCAGAATTATGTTTGATGGTCTAGTGGTTACGTAGTATACTTGTCGAACTAAAGGTACAGAGTTTTATTCATAGTGAAATAAATTTTTTCCCCGTGAATTATAGGTTTACTAACCCTGTTTTGGTAAGGGGGTTAAGTCTTGGGTTAAGTTTTAGCCCCCCTGTCGGGGTAAAAGACTAATTGTTTTTAGAGTCGATATTTTTAAAGCCCACGTCGATTGACACGGGCCAGACAACCGGTCGGCAGGAGGTAGAAGAGGGTTAAGAGATTCTTTTTTAAGATTCTTGTAAGATTCTTGGTTGAGAATCACGTGACCAACAAGGAGAAGGTGGGACCCTGGAGGAATGCGACGCGTCAATTGACAAGCGACCCCTCGGGTGACGTCAGAATTGATGAATGACCTTGACCTTGAAAAGTAAAAAAAAAAAAAAACCATCAAGGTCATTCAAGGACGTCCCATTCATTTGCATATGTTAGGAAGATTATGCGTGCCCACCCGCTTTTTCGCTTGAAGAATCTTCAAGATTCCTGCAAGAATCTTAAGATTCTTGAGAGGATCTTTAAGAATCTTGTAAACTTCAGCCACAACTTTCTCTTTTTACACACCTGTTTTCCACTGTCCACGTGATCCGAAGCACATGTGTGAGATTCTTGCTTAGAATCTTGAGAATCGTTCAGAATCTTATCAAGAATCTCGAGAATCTCATCAAGAATCTTGAGAATCTCTAAGAATCTTATCAAGAATCATGAGAATCTTAGTCGCAAGCTTAGGAATCTCATCAGGAATTTTGATAATCTCTAAGAATCTTGTCAAGAATCGTGAGAATCGTAGTCGTAAGCTTAGGAATCTCACCAAGAATCTTGAGAATCTCAAAGAATCTTGTCAAGAATCTTGAGAATCTCTAAGAATCTTGTCAAGAATCATGAGAATCTTAGTGCAAGCTTAGGAATCTCATCAGGAATCTTGACAATGTCTAAGAATCTTATCAAGAATCATAAAAATCTTAGTCGTAAGCTCGGGAATCTCATCAAGAATCTTGAGAATCTCTAAGAATCTTCTGAAGAATCATGAGAATCCTAATCGTAAACTCAAGAATCTAAACAAGAATCATGAGAATCTCATCAAGAATCTTGAAAATCACTAAGAATCTTGTCAAGAATCATGGGAATCTTAGTCGTAACCTTAAGATCTCATCAAGAATCTTGAGAATCTCATCGAGAATCTTGTCAAGAATCATGAGAATCTCATCAAGAATCTTAAGAATCTTGCGTTTAACGGTGGAGAATCTTGAAATGTGCTTGACTTGAGGTGTTGAAGGGCCCGAGGGGGTGAGTGGGTGGGGTGAAATATTCGATTATCACCCACCCCCACCCTCCACCCCCACAGGAAACTTTTGCGAAAATATGTTTACAAGATTTGCGATAACAGCTTATCATTCAAAACCGGGGGGTGGGCAACTCCCAAAGAATCGTATTGTGAATCTCAGAAAGAATCTTGAGAGTAGGTGATAACAGGGTGATAACTAGAGATTCAAGAATCACAACTGTGAATCTTGGATCTTCGAACCCCCCTTGGGTCTTATCAGTTCTGTGATTTGCACTTTGATTTTGTAAAGAATTTTTTTTTCACAAATTAAAATTTATTATTATTACTTTATTAAAGTAATTCTTAAATAAAATAAATTTCCTATATTAATATTTATTATATAATATTATATTTATTTTATAATTAATATATATTAATACCTAAAATTTCCTAAAATATTTTAGTCTCTATTATTATAATAGGGCATATTGAAAAGGCGCACCTCACTAAAGCGGACACCTGTATTAAATCATTTTGAAAAGATTGTCAACTCTGTTTGGTACCAAAATGTTTCACAGATTTTTTCCTGATTTTTAGACACGTTTTTCAGTAGATTGGATGGCAAGAGTTTCTTATACGCGTGTCCGTAGTAAAGAGGGTGGTCTACAGAAGGCCTATTTGGAATAAGGCCTACTGTCATTATTATTTTAAGTGATTTTTTCGATCAAAGCGGCTAAATGGATTTTTAAAATGTTTTTTTTCTGCCTTTTAAGGGAAATTAAAGGGTGATTGACAGTTAGGCTCTTAAAATGTCATCGCCACATTCCTTTAAAAAATTATTCTAAAATAATTTGGAAGAAAAAAAGAATTTTTAAAATTATTTAATTTCCATCTCAATTTCGATTGAAAGAAAAATTTAATCTAAAAATAATTTTTATCTCAATTATTTTAAATATGATTTATTAAAATAAATTAAATTAATTAATTAATTAGAATTAAAATAAAGCAAATTAATTATTACATTAAAATTATTCATTTTCTATTTCAATTTTCTAAATTAATCAATAAAAATAATTTCCATCTCAATTATTTTAAAATAATTAGGGGAAAAAATAATTTCTAAAATTATTCAATTTCCATTTCAATTATTCTAAATATTATTTATTGAAATTGAATAAATAAATTAATTAATTAGAATTAAAATAAATAAAATTAATTACTAAATTGAATTTATTCAATTTCCATTTCAGTTATTTTAATAAGAAACCTGAGAGGCCAAGGCTTATCTTTAACTTGGACAAACTGTTTTACAAATCCTCATGCTTTCACTTACGTTGCCTCCTCTATTTTGTAAGCAGTCTTCATTCGATAATAATTGTTTTAACTTAACAATGTAAACTACAATTTGAAATCTTTTGACTCAGTGACACACTGTTCTCAAAGCCCTTTTTTACAAAGACGTCACTGCAACCAGTAGGGCCATGGGCGTGAGCCTGACTGCCCTCAGTGAAATAAATAAATAAGTAAATAAATAAATCTCAATTATTTTAAAATAATTTGGGAAAAAAGGAAATTTTAAAATTATCTAATTTCCATCTCAATTAAAAAAAATTTAATCGATAAAAATAATTTTTATTTCAATTATTTTAAAATAATTTGGAAAATAGAGAATTTTTTAAAATTATTCAATTTCCATCTCAATTTTTAAAAAAAATTTAATCCATAAAAATAATTTTTATTTCAGTTATTTTAAAATAATTTGGAAAAAAAGAATTTTTATTCCAGAATTTAATTCCATTAATTAAATCCATTCATTAAGAAGAATTTACTTTCCATCTCAATTTTTTAAAAAAATTTAATCGATAAAATAATTTTTATCTCAATTATTTTAAAATAATTTGGAAAAAAAGAATTTTTTAAAAATTATTTAATTTCCATCTCAATTAAAAAAAATTTAATCGATAAAAATAATTTTTATCTCAATTATTTTAAAATAATTTGGAAAAAAAGAATTTTTTAAAAATTATTTAATTTCCATCTCAATTAAAAAAAATTTAATCGATAAAAATAATTTTTATCTCAATTATTTTAAAATAATTTGGAAAAAAGGGAATTTTAAAATTATTTAATTTCCATCTCAATTTTTTTAAAAAAATTTAATCGATAAAATTAATTTTTATCTCAATTATTTTAAAATAATTTGGAAAAAAGGGAATTTTAAAATTATTTAATTTCCATCTCAATTTAAAAAAAAATAATCGATAAAAATAATTTTTATCTCAATTATTTTAAAATAATTTGGAAAAAAAGAATTTTTTAAAATTATTCAATTTCCATCTCAATTTTTAAAAAAAAATTTAATCGATAAAAATAATTTCCATCTCAATTATTTTACAATAATTTGAAAAAATCGAATTTTTAAAGAAATTCATATTTTTCTCTCAATTTTTCGAATAATAAGTTTCAATCAAAATGCGAGGGGGTCCGAAACTCCGAGGAAAAGTGTACGAAGATTATTTGATAACACGGAGATAACGGGTTGATAACAGTGATAACATGACCCAGGTATATGAAGATATTCAAACTTTTGAAATAATTTACATTTATATATATCGTTACTATTAAATCTTGAATCAACTGGTTCAACTGGATGTAGCTAGACTATTAAATTTAATTAATTTTTATTAATCCGTTTCTATTTAATAAAATTTTATTAAAATAGTGAATAGTAATTAATTATAATACTAATATTATTATTATAATTATATTACATTATTGGTTATATTTATTACATTATTATTACCAAGGGTCGAAACTCCGAGGAAAAAAGTACGAAGATTGTTTGATAACATATGATAACACGGAGATATCATGGAGATAACGCATTGATAACAGTGATAACATAACCTAGTGTACGAGATTTTTGGAAGTTTCGGACCCTAGATTATTACATTATATATTATACTAGTAGTATAATATTTATTACTAATAGTAAAATTAGTAATTAAAATAGTGAAATAGTAAATAGTAAAGACTTTTTGTGTCAAATTATGTTGAAAAGAAATACTGCGCAATCAAATTCCACAGCAATTTTCCATGCTTTCCAAATAGAGGCCTAGTAGGCCTATCTTTTTATGAAGCTTCTGCTAAACTCATTAGCGGCCAAGTGCCATAGGGTGAGGGGGGTCTGCTACTCAAGATTCTTATAAGATCTTTGGTGTTATCTAAAAACTTAGGCAATAAATATTTGGCATAAGGCACCGCACATAAGTCATCATTGAATTATGTGTATTTTTGGCGTGACCTGGTGTCACTGGGGAAATTAATATATGGAGAGGTCACGCCCATCAAAAGGTGTGGCTTTTTCCAAACTTATTATTTAATGGACTTTTAAATTTTTTTTGAAAAATAATACTAATTATATAATGTAATAATAAAGGAGTTGAGTCACTTTTACGTGTGGTATATGCGTTTGTTTGGGTTGTCATGGCAACGGATGAGTGTCCCTTTAAACTCTGTTGTTGCTAAGGTCTTAGATTATCTACGGCTATGGACTATGAGATTCTTAGCCGAGAATCTGGGAATCTTGATAAGAATCTTGAACTGATGGTTAAATTTATTAAATAGATTTTATTATTACTGAATTAACTATTTACTTTAGTAGTGAAGAAGAAGAGGAATAAGAGAAAGGAAAAGTGAAAGAGGAAATGAGTGATTAAGTACATGTGCACTTGAAGCGCAAAGCCTCCGGTACGTGTGCACCGGAAGTCCTCGTGACCGCCAATCAACTTCCTTGACTATAAATATCTTTGATATCGATATTCACACCTTAATAGTAACTGTTATCACTGATAGTTGTAGAGGTAGTAGCAGTGGAAGTAGTTATATTAGAAATAGTAGTAGTAGTAGCGGTAGTAGTAGTAGAGCTAGCAATTGTGGCAGTATTAGTAGTAATATTAGAAGTTGTAATAGTAATAGTTGTGTGCTAAAAGTAGTAGAAGTAGTAGCAGTCGTAATAGTAGTAACATTAGTAATAGTAGTAGTAGTAGTAGTGGTAGTAGTAATAGTGCCAGTAGTAGTAGCGGTAGTAGTTGTAGCAATATTATTTGTAATTGTTTTAGTAATAGTAGAAAGAGTAGTAGTAGTAGTAGTAGTAGCAGCAGCAACAGCAGCAGCATTTCTCATTATTATAGCAAATCTGTCGAATCCTTGGACAGGATGCAAAACTTCCTTTGCAGGGTGCGTTCTGTCCACTGATTCGACAGTTAAACCTTATCGCTATATTATTATTATTATTATTCTCATAGACATGCTACGAGATGGAGCGATATTTGATGGAAGAGCCACAGCTGCGCCATGTCGCAAGGAGACGTACGACACGCCACGGTCGGCGTCGCTGTCGTCGGCAGCGTCGAGGACGTCGCGCTTCTCTGGCCCTGGTCCATTAAGCAGGAGCCGTAGATATCGACACAGACCTGAGGAAAATCTTGAGACAAGCAGCGGATCGCTCTTCGGTATTATTAGTAGTAGTAGTGGTAGTAGCAGTCGTAGTAATGGTAATAGTACAGTAGTAGTTATAGTAGCAGGAGGAGGAGGAATAGGAGTGGTAGTAGCACTAGCAGTAGTATTAGTAGCAGTAATAGAAGTACTAGAATTAGTGGCAGAAGTAATAGTAGTAGTAGCAATGATAATAGTAGTAGAAATATTAGAGGTAGTAATAGTAGTAGCAGTGGTAGGAATAGCAGTAGTTGTAAATTGCGTAGCACTAGTACTAGCAGCGATATCAATAGTAGCAATTATAATAGTACAAGCTGTACTAGAAATAATAGTAAGCAGCAGTAGTAATTGTAGTAGTGGTAGTAGCTCTAGTAATAGCCAAAGTGGTAGCAGCAGCAGCAGTAGTAATAATAACAGAAGTAGTAGTACAAGCAGTAGTAGTAATGATAATACAGTAATAGTAGTGGTAGCGGTAGCAGTAGTACTCACAGTATTACTAACATTATTATTCATATTCAAACTAACTACAATCCGAAGGTTGGGTCTGAACTACCGCAACGGGGCATGTTGCCGATTGCGAGTCGACGGAGGAGAGCGACCGCGACGCGAGGACGCCAGTCGCCTCGACGTTCGCCAGCCTCACTTCCGGAAGCTCGCGCTCAGCTTTCGGTCCTGGCCGGACATTCTTCCGCCAAGCATCCGCTCACGCCGCCCTCCAGTCCCGAATCCATCCGCGCCAGTCTCGTCAGCGTCGCTACGACCAGCTCCAGCGGCCGGCAAGCTCAGGCGCAACGCGGCGGCAGCACAGCGACACGCGTCAACGAGCGGAGGCGCATCCACAAGTGCCAATTCCCGGATGCAAGAAAGTCTATACCAAAAGCTCACATCTCAAAGCGCACCAAAGGACCATACAGGTAAAAATTATTATAGTTATTTAATTACGTTAATTAATAACTATAAACCGATATAATTCAATATTTAATAATATTATCTAATTTTAGTATAATTCTTTTATTGTTTATGGAATAATAAAATTTTCTTTGAAATATTTGTGTATTATATAAATTGTTAATTATTATTATTATTAAAATAAAAATTAAATTACAGGTACAAAGATTCTTATTTAATTACTTTAATTAATAATTATAACCGATATAATTCAATATTTAATAATATTATATAATTTTAATACAATTCTTATTAATTATTATTCTTTACTTCAATTCCTTATGGAATAATACATTTTCTGTTAAAATTTAAATAATATTAAAATTAATAAATAATAATATAAATAAAATAAAATAATAGTAATAAATAAATTAATTAAATAAAATTCTGTATTGCCTGTAATTATTATAATTTATTCTTCCATTATTTCAAATGTATATATTTAATTTCCATTATGGATATAATAATTTTCATTTAAAATATTTGTATAATTTGTTAATTAATTATAATAATAACAATAGTTAATTGAAAGTAATTGGTGAACGCAGCAGGGTCTTTTGTTTGGTCCTGTCCCTTTAAACGAGATGGATTGGCTGCTTTCTTGCCTATTTTTCTCGATTTTTTAATTGGCTGTTTGGACCAGTGTTTCCACATTGCAGGGAACTTCCCGAAAAAAGGGGAAAAATCGGGCCTGAGAAGGGAAACAAACATAGGGAAAGAGGGAAAAGGGAACCTGGATGTACGCGTTGTATTGTAGTACGGAGGAGAAAGAGGGGAAAAACAAGGAAGAGGGAAAAGGAAAACCTGGATGTACGCTTTGTATTCTAGTATACGGATGGGAAAAGGAGGGAAAATAGGGAAAAAGGAAAACCTGGATCTACGCTTTGTATTCAAGTACACGGAGGGGAAAAAGGGAAAAAGGAAAACCTGGGTGTACGCTTTGTATTCTAGTACACGGATGGGAAAAGAGGGAAAATAGGGGAAAAGGGAAAACCTGGATGTACGCTTTGTATTCTAGTACGGAGGGGGTAAAATAGGAAAGAGGGGAAAAGGGGGAAATTGAAAGTGTTAAGGTGTTATCAGATGTTATCATCAAACCGGTTGAAACGTGAAGGTCAAGTAAGATAATTAAAATTTTTTCGGGTTTTGCTGGTTCAGCAAATAATTGCATTTCAAGTTTTGGTTGATCGGATAATCGATTATTAAGAATCTTATAAGAATCTGTATGAATCTTGGATCTCAAATGTAAAAATATTTAGAATCTCAAGAATCTCTGTGAATCTTGAATTTCAATGTAAGAATCTCAAGAATCTCTGTAAATCTTTGATCTCAATGTAAGAATCTCAAGAATCTCTCTGAATCTTGAATCTCAATGTAAGAATCTTAAGAATCTCTGTGAATCTTGGATCTCAAATGTAAGAATCTTAAGAATCCCTGTGAATCTTGAAAGTGATTCATCATCTGTCAGGAATTTGTTGCGTTTCCAATGGCAACGCTATTGAATTCGCTACGACTGGGGGGTCGGAAACTCTCAAGAATCACGCCAAGAATCTTCTGAGATTCTTAGGCAAGATTCTTTTTCAGAATCTTAAAGGGAACCATTCTCAAGACCCTGCAATCATATTGGCAAGTTCAGGAATCATTCCCAAGATCCAAGAATCACGCCAAGAATCTTATGAGATTCTTGGACAAGATTCTTTTTGAGAATCTTAAAGGGAAAGATTCGAGAATCATATTGGCAATTCCAAGAATCACCGCCAAGATTCAAGAATCATGCCAAGAATCTTACGAGATTCCTAGGCAAGATTCCCAAGACTCGAGAATCATATTGGCAAGTTCAGGAATCATTTCCAAGATTCAAGAATCACGTCAAGATTCTTGAGAATGATTCTTGGGCAAGATTCTTTTTGAGAATCTTAAAGGGAATCATTCCCAGGATTCAAGAATCACGTCAAGATTCCTGAGAATGATTCTTAGGCAAGATTCTTTTTGAGAATCTTAAAGGGAATCATTCCCAAGATTCAAGAATCACGCCAAGAATCTTGAGAATGATTCTCAAGAATCAAGAATCGTATTTCGTCCATTGAAATGAATCGACGCAGAGTTATGTGAATCACATTTCGGATATCGACACGCGTGAGTTTCCGGTTGCGCTGCCATTGTTTCCTGCTATAAGCAAATATTTTAGTGGTTATTAATAACAATAATTTAATTATAACGATAATAATAAATATAATAAATTAAATATAATAATAATTTTGCTAAATAGGCTATAATCCCAAAAAGGATTCCAGCCTTAATACACGCTTCAGATATAATAATAATAATAATAATAATAATAAATTAAATATAAGAACAATAACAATAATTTAATTTGTAATAATTAACTGATTAATTTGTTCTATTTTGTGCACAAACTGTGGTAATCGCAAGGGGGTCCGAAACTTATAATAATCTTCGTAACACCTAGGCCGTGTTATCACTGTTATCATGTGTTTTCCAATAATCTTTTCCTCGGAGTTTTCGACCCCTTAATAATTGAATTATGAATATTTAATAATAAATTTAATAATAATTTGTCAATTATTTTTAAATCATATTAAATTTATTATATTAATTAAACACTAATTAATTATTATTTAAATAATAAATTTATTATATTATATCAAATTAGATACTAAAATATTTGTAAATCGATTAACACTGCATAATTCTCATTTTTCCTCCCTTCATTTTATTGATCAATTATTTTGAAATAATTTAAATTTGAATGATAATTAAATTTTGTAATTTTAATATAAATAATAATTCTAATTTTTTTAATAATAAATAATTTAATCAATTAATTAAATTAAATCAATCAATAATAAATAAATACAAATATAAATAATAAAATAAATTTACATATAAATAATAAAATAAATTGTAATATAAATAATAATTTTAATTATTTATTAAGTGAATTTATTAAGTAAATTATTTTGATCAAGACGAAATGATTAATCTAATTTAACTCCACTAACTTATAAATACTAAATAATATGATAATAATAATAACTAATAATATAATAACTAATAATATAATAACAATTAAATAATAACAAATACTAAAAATAACTAATACTTAATTATAGCGTATTATTAAATTGGTCAAAATAAGTGAATTAATTAAGTCATTTTGAATTAAGACTTCCTGCTTTGTGTGTGTGTGTGTGTGTGTGTGTGTGTAAGTGTGTAAGTTTTGGGCTATTTTTAGCTCTTGTCGGGTTGCTGTGTTGCTCTTTGCCTTGTTCCGGTTGGCGACTCGTAAATAAACTGGAAATAAACCGTCGAAATTGAGGGAAAATATCAAGATTCTTATCCAAGAATCTGGCCAAGAATCTTGAAAGGAAGATACGAAGCCAAGATTCTTATCCAAGAATCTGGCCAAGAATCTCTAAAGGAAGACACGAAGTCAAGATTCTTACCAAAGAATCTGGCCAAGAATCTTGAAAGGAAGACATGAAGCCAAGATTCTTTACCAAGAATCTCTAAAGGAAAATACGGAAGCCAAGATTTTATCAAGAATCTGGCCAAGAAGAATCTCTAAAGGAAGACACGAAGCCAAGATTCTTACCAAAGAATCTGGCCAAGAATCTCTAAAGGAAAATACGAAGCCAAGATTTTTATCCAAGAATCTGCCAAGAATCTCTAAAAGGAAGACACGAAGCCAAGATTCTTACCAAAGAATCTGGCCAAGAATCTCTAAAGGAAAATAGCGAAGCCAAGATTTTAATCAAGAATCTGGCCAAGAATCTCTAAGGAAAGGTACGAAGCTAAATTCTTACCAAAGAATCTGGCCAAGAATCTTTAAAGGAAGATACAGAAAAGCAAGATTCTTATCCAAGAATTCTTATCCAAGAATTCTTGAAAGCTAAGATTCTTGAGAATCATAGAAAAGAATCTGGTGAATCTTTGAAGGAAACCCTTTGGCTGCAGTTATCGATTTCTTCTGCGGTGTGTGCACATGAAGTGCAGTTCTCATTAGCAGCCGCAGAGAAATCAATAATTGTGATCGATTTATCTTGATATCGATATCAATCAATCATCAAATATCATTCATCATCATTATTGATCAATAATCGATACTTAAGCTAAATCGATTGATAAAATATCCATTATTTGGTTAGTTGTATAGGATCATAAATAAAGTTATTAATTATAATAATAATAATTGTGTTAATAATATGTAATAATAATAATTGTGATCGATTTATCTTGATATTGATATCAATCAATCATCAAATATCATTCATCATCATTATTGATCAATAATCGATACTTAAGCTAAATCGATTGATAAAATATCCATTATTTGGTTAGTTGTATAGGATCATAAATAAAGTTGTTCATTATAAAATAATAATTGTGTTAATAATATATTTAATAATAAATATATAATTATGTAATAATAATTGTGATCGATTTTATCTTTGATATCGATAAAGGTCAATCATCAAATATCATTCATCATCATTATTGATCAATAATCGATACTTAAGCTATATAGATTTTTTGCAATTAATCAATTATTATATTCATTATTAATCTATGTTGATTTATATATTATTCAGTAATTTATTTAATTCATGTCAATTAATTTTAATTAATATTTATATTCAATAATATCAATCATCACCTTTTTGATCAATAATCGATACTTAAGCAAATCGATTGATAAAATACCAATTATTTGGGGTAGTTGTAAAGGATCACAAATAAAAGTTATTAATTATAATAATAACGGTTATTACGTGTAATATATATATACATATATGTTTTAATGGAGGATTTTTTAATGCCTGGCACGTGCCTTATGGGCCACAAGAGCATGGTTTTGATAAACAGCGGCACTTTTCAAAACACACAAAATCTAAAAATAGATTTCTGACTTGTTCCATTTTGGGTCTTGTAATTATTAATAAGAAATTATTACGTCTAATTGGTTAATTATTGCAAGTCATGACATATTCATTTGGACAAGGGGTCCGAAACTTGCAATAATATTCGTACACCTAAGGTCATGTTTTCACTGTTATCATCCTGTTCTCTCCATGTTATCTCCGTGTCATCATGTGTTATCAATAAATCTTCGTACACTTTTCCTCCGAGTTTCGGACCCCTTGTTCCTATTGACAAGGTCAGTTGATAAAGTTCAAAGGAAAAGTAATTGTTGACTATAGTTACTACTAGTAACTAATTAGCAATTCATTAATTAGTTAATTCGGATTATTATGTCTAACTGGTTATTGATTGCAAGTCATGACACATTCATTTGGACAAGGGCAGTTAGTAAAGTTCAAAGATAAATAATTGTTTTAATATAGTTATTACTAATAACTAATAGCATTCCTAGTTAATCGTATCGTTTTTTGCACTTCCCTATGTAATTCTTGCACTCAAATAGTAACTAGCCATGGCTTAGGCTACATGCTAGTACGAAATACAAAAAAAACTAATAGCATATATTACTAATAATACTAATAGCTAATAATAATAGCTTAATAGCAATTCATTCATTAGTGACGTATTTTTTATTATAATTATATTATATTAATCTAATATTAGTAGCAAATAATACCAATTATTACTTTCAATTGTTTTGTCTCTCAATTATTACATCAATAATTATTAATAATTATTACATCAATCAATTAGTCTCAGTTGTTTTGCATTTATTTTCTTTTAAAAGTCTTTTGAAAATTGATATTTTGAATTAATAATAATTTCTGTCTCAATTCCTTTAGATTTATTTCTTTTTAGAGATAATATTTTCAATCAAATAATAATTTCTATTCTCAATTATTTTAGATCTATTTGAATTAGATTAATTATTCTTATCAATTATTAAATACTATCAATATTAATTTAATTATAACATTAATTTTTATTAGATTTTTTTAAAAAAGAATTTTACGTTAATATTTTTCAATTAAAATTAATTTCTATTTCATTTTTCTTAAATTAATTTTGCATTTATTTTGTTTTAAAAATATATCTGCAAACTTATTATTCATATTATATTAATATATATTATTATTTAGATATTTTTTTATCAAGAAAAATCGGCTTTTTAGAGAATGTCCTTATATGGTAAAGAATGCCCTTTAAAAAAGGGGTTGGCCACTCGAAAAAAATCATCACCTGTTATCAACTGTTATCAAGGTCCGAAACTCCGAGGAAAAAGTGTTCAAACATTAATTGGTAACGTTCGGTAACACAGATAACAGGTTGATAACAGTGATGGTATGACCTAGATTATCGGAAGTTTCAGATTGAGGATTGTTATCACGAGTTATCAAGTGTTATCATATGTTATTGTCGAACCTCCCTGAGGAATGCGTAAGATGAATAACATCGCCTACTCGTTGCACTTGAGACAATCAAACGGGGGTTCGCCAACCTAAGAAATGCATCCGAGTGATAACACTTTGATAACAGTTGATAACAGATGATAACAGATGGCATTTGCGGACTTCCTGTGGATACAATAGTCTTCTGTGCGTATAAAGGGGTCCGAAACGTCTAATAATCTTCGTAAACCTAGGCCGTGTTATCACGTGTTATCAAATAATCTTCGTACACTTTTTTCTCGGAGTTTTGGACCCCCTTGGTGTATTAAAAGTAGAAAATAACCTTTGATAACACGTGATAACAGTTGATAACAAGGGTCGTAACGAACTCTGCTATATTTATGTATAATAGAGAACTGCTGTATAATGGACTTCTGTATGTCTTGTAGAAGCGGTTGTGACAACCTTTGATAACAGTTGATAACAGCTGATAACACGTGATAACAGTTGATAACAGTGTTGTCCTGTTGTATTGCGTCTTTGTTCGCACAACGTAAGACGTCAATGCAACTTGACATTGGCGTTTCCTGTTTATGCATTCAGCTGCGTAAACAAAAAACGGTTCCTTTGACTATAAGAACCTTGCATTCAGCTAGCTGAACACTAGCTGAACACTAGCTGAAAACGATCTCGTAAGAATTTTTAAAGAACTTGGAGGAATCTTGAGAAAGTAAAGCCTAGCAATTGATTCAGCTCGTTTTGACTCAGCTAGATGAACAGTAGTTGAACAGTAGCTGAACACTAGCTGAATGTAAGATTCTTGTAAGAGTTGTAAAATGCATCTTGTAGGAATCTTGAGAGAGAAAAGCCTAGCATTTGGTTTCAGCTAGATGAACACCAGCTGAACACTAGCTGAAAACGATCTCGTAAGATTTTATAAAGAACTTGCAGGAATCTTGAGGGAAAAAAGCCTAGCAATCGATTCAGCTAGCTGAACACTAGATGAACGTAAGATTCTTGTAAGAAGCATAGCAATTGATTTAGGTATCGATTATCGATCGATTCTTATTGCAGTTGTGGAATGGACAATATGGCTGATATTAGGCTATATTGTAGTCTTATTCTATTGTATATTGTATATAGTATTCAGCTAGCTGAACACTAGCTGAATGTAATATTCTTGTCAGAATTGTAAAAATCATCTTGCAGGAATCTGGAGAGATTTAGTTGTCGATTATCGATTGATTTATGTTATAGATTTCTCATAGATTAATCGATATATCGATCCAGTGTTATTGCAGTTGTAGAGTGGACAATACGGCTGATATTAGGCTTATGGGTCATACTGACAATATAGAGTTGTTACTATTTATAGCAACGGCCCCCATTCATTCATTCATTCATTCATTCATTCATTCGTCGGTGGCTCTATTAATAAGTTCACTTTATATTTATAACTATTACGACAAGTCCCTTCTCTCTCTTGTTTTGCCCTTGCCCCGCAGACGACCATTGAGCAAACGACCCAGAGAGGTGGGTTGGCAACGTTTAGGATTCTTGGACAAGAATCTTGAATCTTGAGCTAAGATTCTTGGGATACTGAGATTCTTTGAGTAAAATTTCTTAAGATTCCTGGTTGAGATTTTGGCTGTTAATAACATTTACTTATTAGATTCTTGATTTTCGGTTAAGATTCTTGATTCTAGTTTAAGATTCTTGGGATTTCTTGATTTTTGAGTAAGATTCTTACGATTCCTGGTTAAGATTCTTGGCTGTGATAAGATTCTTACTTCAAGATTCTTGATTCTTGGGTAAGATTCTAGATTCCCAGTCAAGGTTCATGATTTGCGGTCAAGATTCTTAGATTCCTAGTCAAGATTCTTAGCTCTTGGTAAGATTCTTACTCCGGGATTCTTGATTTTTGGTTAACATTCGTGGATTCCTAGTTAAGATTCCTGACTCTTGGTCAAGATTCTTACTCGGATTCTTGATTCTTAGTTAAGATTCTTCTCATCAATCCCAGATCCATAGATTCCTGTCTCCCATTTCCTCTTAAGTTTCCAACACTTTTCCCAAATATACTCTGTGGGAAGTGGGTGGGGTGCAGTGTTTCCACTTTCAATTTCCCCTTTTCCCTTATTTTCCCCTTGTTTTCCCTCCGTAAAAGAATACAAGGCTAATCCTGCAGATTTTCCCTTTTCAGATCATGTTCCCCTTTTCCTTATTTTTCCCTTGTTTCCCTCGTAAAAGAATACAAGGCTAAATCCTGCAAATTTTCCCTTTTTCAGACTCATTTTTCCCCATTTTCCTTAATTTTCCCTTTTTACCCTCCGCAGTAGAATACAAACAAGGATATATATACTCCAGATTTTCCCTTTTCACTCCTCCCTTATTTTTCCTTCTCAGACCCAATTTCCCCTTTTTCAGGGAATTTCCCTGCACTTTCCCCAATTGGGCTATATATTTATTCTTAAAAGGTGAAATACCCTTCGAATTGTGACAAATATTTACGTCTGTTCCTCCCCACACTGTTTACACTTTCCTCCACAGGACAAACTTCCGCTGGAGTTTAGAACCATCCCTACACACCCCACACCCTCCCACAATCCTCCCAGACTTCCCAAAGTTTTCCCAAGGCTTTCCCACAATCCTCCAGGACTTCCCACGCACTTCCCAAAGTTTTCTCACAATCCTCTAAGGCTTTCCACGCAACTTCCCAAAGTTTTCCACGCCGTCACCGAAGTTTTCTTCAATCTTCCCAAGGCCTCCCATAACACCCCAAAGACTTCCCACGCCTTCCCACAATCCTCCAAGACTTCCCACGCACTTCCCAAATTTTTCCCAAGGCCTCCCTTAACATCCCCAAAGACTTCCATGCACTTCCAAGGCCTTCCACAGCATCCAAAAGTTTTCGTACGTCATACCGCAAACCTCTCAAGATTTCCCATGTCTTCCCAAATCTTTCCTCACACTTCCACAATCCTCCAAGACTTTCATGCACCTCCCAAAGTTTTCCCAAGGCCTTCCCACAGCATCCAAAAGTTTTCGCACGCCATCCCGCAAACCTCTCAAGATTTCCACACCCTCCCACGCTTTCCCAAAGTTTTCCCACGTCTTCCCAATGTTGCCTTACACTTTTCAAGACTCCCATGCTTTCCCATGACTTCCCAAAGTTTTCCCACGCCTTCCTCATTTTTCCCACGGTCCCCCAAATTTTCCCACGCTTCAAGGTCGTGTGAGATTTTTGTTTTGAAACTTAAAACCATTTAACCCCTCGTTGTTTATCACAAATTCGAAACCGAAATGGAGGGGGTCTTGAAATCTAAAAAAATCTCAAAAATGATAACATTTGATAACACTTGATAACATTGATAACTCTTTATCTGTTATGCGTTTTGCTGATATCGATTGCTTAGGTGAGGGTGCGAAACTTGGTGATGATAATGTGATAACAGGTTGATAACAAGTTGATAACAAATGATAAAACTGTAAGGGTTTGTTTACGGAAGTTGCCGACCCCCGCCCTGTGTAAGGAAGGAAGGAAGTTGAGTGCGGAAAGTTTGGCTATAGGGGTTGGAGACTTGTTGATGTTATCAGGTGTTATCAGATGTTATCGAGTGTTGTTGTAGAGTGTTGCGGACCCCCTTTTTGTTGGGGCTGAGTGATCTTACGGAGCAATTGAAAGCGACATCCAACTACCGATCAATACACTTGCTTATACACCTAATTGCTTGTAACTACTATTACTACTAACTACTACTACTACTACTACTACTACTGACGCTACTTCTGCTACAACTTCTGCATATATCTTTTACTATTACTACTTACTACTACTACTGCTACTACTACCAGTGTTACTTCTACTGATGTACTACTATTCTTAGTATTCTTTACTAGTTTTGCTACTACCGTTGTTTTTTGCTGTAAGAAAAGCAACTACTATTATTTTTTGCTATACAGTAGCACTACTACCACTACCACACTACTACTACCACTACTACTACTACCACTACAAATACTACTACTACTACTACCATTACTACTACTCTACTACCTCTACTAATATCACTACTACTACTACTTCTACTACTACTACTACTACCCTTACCACCACTACTATTACTACTATTACTACTACCACTACTACTACTACTACTACCACTATTCAACTCCTAAGATCCTACAAAGAATCACTGTTAAAAATTCCCAAACCCTTCAGTCAACTTTCACAATAGAAGAAGAAAAAATTTCTCTTCGCCATTTACAGATTCAAATTTCACTCCACTCTTGTTATCACCCGTTATCAATTGTTATCACATTATCACGAGTTTCCGACCCCTGTCTGGGTCGCCTGGGTAATCGATCCTGCTTCCCCCAAGTCTCTCTTTCCCGCCATTAAGATTCTTGCAAGAATCTTCCAAGATTCTCGATCACGTGACCTGCACCCCGGCATTCTATCCGTGATGGAATGCCAACTACTCACTACTCCGGGGCAAATGCTTGTTTTCCATAACAGTGTTACCACTTTCATTTTCCCCTTTTCCCCCTTTTTCCCCTTTTCTCTTATTTTTCCATTTTTTTCAGGGAATTTCCCTAGGAAAATATCCCTGCAAAGTGGAAAAAACACTTGTCCATTTTCATTCTCCCCTTTTTCCCCTCTTCCCTTATTTTTCCCTTTTTCAGGGAGTTTCCCTAGGAAATATCCTTACAAAGTGAAGAAACACTGCTCTTAACTTCTCCATTTTCATTCTCCTTTTTCCCCTCTTCCCTTATTTCCCTCTTCCCTTTTTTTTGCCCTATTTCAGGGAATTTCCCTAGGAAATTTCCCTGCACAGTGAAGAAACACTGCTTCCATAATTTCTCCATTTTCATTTTCCCCTTTTTCCCCTCTTCCCTTATTTTCCCTCTTTCTCCTCCGTACTAAAGCACATGCCGTTTTAGATTTTCCCTTTTCCCTCATCTTTTATTCTCCCTTTCCAGACCCCTTTTCCCCCTTTTTCGGGGAATTTCCCTGTAAATTGGAAAACATAACTTCTCCAACGTCCTTCACTTACCAAAAGAAATCAACAAATTACATAAAGAAATATTAAATAAATTAAAGAAAATTAATTAAAATCAAATAAAGAATTACAATAATTATTACTATGGGATTAAATTTAATTATTACTAAATAATTAATTAAAAGGTGTGAAAATAAAGAATTACAATAATTATTCCGAAATTAAATTTAATTATTATTAACTAATTAATTAAAAGGTGCGAAAATAAAGAAGTACAATAATTATTACTATGGAATTATATTTAATTATTATTAATCAATGAATTAAAAGGTGTGAAAATAAAGAATTGCGATAATTATTATTACGAAATCAAATTTAATTATTATTAACTAATTAATTAAAAGGTGCGAAAATAAATAATTAAAACTATTATCATTAAGGAATTAAATTTAATTATTATTAACGAATTAATTAAAAAATGTGAGAATAAAGAATTACAATTATTATTATTATGATATTAAATTTAATTATTATTAACTAATTAATTAAAAATGTCAAAATAAAGAATTACAATTATTATTATTGTGAAATTAAATTTAATTATTATAAACTAATTAATTAAAAGATTTGAAAATAAAGAATTACAATAATATTACGAAATTAAATTTATTATTATTAATTAATTAATCATGTGATTTTTTTGAAATGTAGGCGAAAAGCCGTACCAGTGTTCGTGGGAGGGTTGCGAGTGGCGATTCGCGCGTAGCGACGAGCTGACGCGCCACTACCGCAAACACACAGGGCCAAACCGTTCAAATGCTCGCACTGCGACCGCAGCTTCTCGCGCTCCGATCACCTCGCCTTGCATCTCAAGCGACATCAGTGAAGGATTTTCACCGCCGTCCTCACGCAGGATCGTCTTGTCTATCTTCTACGAGTTCATCATTCTTCACCCGCCACCCATTTTCTCTTCCTTGCTCCCGCTGTTTACCTACATACAAAAGTGATTGGTTCCAAGGATCGATCCTGCAGGATTTTTTTTTTCCAATCCATCCAACTTTGATAAAGAGTCCATTTAATCCTTCAACCAGCATTTCTTCCTTGCTCCCGCCGTTTACCTCCATAGATCCTGTCTCGGTAGAAGTTGATTGGTTCCAAGGATCGATCCTGCAGGATTTTTTTCAATCCATCAGACCAAATGAGTTCATCATTACCGCACCCAGTTTTTCTTCCTTGCTCCCGCCGTTTACCTTCAAAGATCCTCTCTTGGTAGAAAGTGATTGGTTCCAGGAATCGATCCTGTAGGATCTTTTCAACCCATCCAACTTGGATAAAGAGTCCATTAGTTCTTCAACCACCATTTCTTCCTTGCTCCGCCGCTTTACCAGCGATGTATAGCGAGTTAAAGATCCCCGGTTGAAGGATCGATCTGCAGTATCATCTCAAACCCACCAAACTACTACAGGCTTCATCAGTTGTACCAAATTTATCTTCTCTACTCCCGCCGTTCACCCCGACCCTCCTTAAAAACGTCCTGATTTAAGGATGGAATCCTGCAGGATCGTTCCCATAAATCCAGACTGAGAAAACTTTGCTACTGGACCAAATTTGTCTCTTCTACTCCGCCGGTTACCTCCGAACTTTTCTTTCACCCCAAACCTACTTAAAACATCCTGATTTAAGGATGGAATCCTGCAGGATCGTTCCCATACATCCAGACTGAGAAAACTTTGCTATCGGACCAATTTTTCTTCTCTACTCCCGCCGTTTGCTTCCATAGGATCCTCTGAATTCTGAATCCTGGTTTTTGAAGGCAGTGATCCTGCAGGATTTTCGCAGTTATTTTTGCAAACTTCATTATTTCGACTATCAGTTTCCTGGTTTTCTTTTGGTTTTTGCTAATATACCGGCATTTGCTTCCAACTGATCCTCGAGGATAGGATCGATCCTTGCTCTTCTTTGCTTGCGTGATCCAATAACATTATCAATCAGGATCTTTTTACCGAGATTTTTTTTTCCAGTTTTTTTCCAAAGTATTTTCGTGTTTGCACGATCCTTCTTTAGAAAATGGTCCTGCAGGATCTTCTTCCATTTCTCGTTGACCTAATCCAAAATTTGCCACCAGAGATCAAATCCTTCATTCTGTATTCTAGAATACGATCCCGCAGGATCGGATCCCTTCATTTTCCCATTGATTTTTGCAAGTTTTCGCAATTTTCGAATCAAGAATCTTGTGCGAAAAACTTTTTTTTTGGAAGTTTTCTGCTGTTGTAAATCCTGTTTCCCCACACAATAAGGATCCTGTTCCACTCGCTTGCTGGATCGATAGTCGCCGGGCACGCGCTACAGGAATACGATTAACCCCGGGGAAAAAAAAACCTTAAAAAAAAATAATAATCGATTGAAAATTCAGGATCGATTATTAAGGATCGATAGGGAAAATAGCTTCGTTAAAAAATAGCGTGAAAATAACAAGCGTTATACAGATTTCCACCCGTGGGAAAAATTTATCCACCGTGGGAAAATTTGTCCACCGTGGGAAAAATATGAAAATAAATGACAAATTCTGGTGACAATGTGCTTTAAATAATTTTTTTTTGCAATTAATTTTTTCTTCAATCATGATTTTCAAATCCTTGCTGGGCTTCCCTTTTTTTCGCTTTTATTTGCGAATTTTTTTGCAAATTTATTTTTGCAAATTTTTTTTTTTGCAAATTAATTTTGCGCTTTTTTGGATACATAAAAAAATTTAATTGAAAAATTTATGAGAGAAAAAAAATTTTATATTTGCAATATTGCGAATTTTTTTTTGTGTTTTCTTTGAATGTGAGATTTTTGCGAATGTGTCGTAAAAAAAAATGTTGCGAAATTTTCTCCCCTCGCTTCTGGTTCATTTATTTGACATCAAGTGATTTTGCGAATTTTTGGCGAAATGTTTAATAAAAAGGAAAAAATCAAAATTTATGCAAAATAATTCATTTGTTTTGATTTATTGTATTAATATTATATTTATTATTATTATTATTATTATTATTATTATTATTATTTATTTATTTATTTATTTCTCTCGGCCAAGGCTTTTCGCCTTTATTATTATTATTATTTTTATTTTTAGTATCATTATTATCATTTATTATTATCATTATTATTATTATTATTATAATTATATTATATTATACTATTATTGTTATTATTGTTATATTATTGCTATTATTATTATTATTATTATTATTATTGTTATTATTGTTATTATTGTTATTATTATATTTATTATAATTAAATTTTATATTTTTTATTTGATGAAAATGGATAATTTGATTCTTCAATTTTTCCATTTTTCCCCTTCTTCCCTTATCTTTCCCCTTTTTCCCCTCCGCGCAAGAATGTACAGGACTATAGATATCCTCTTCTCTTCTTCTTCCCTTTTTCAGACCCCATTTTCCCCCTTTTTTCAGGGAATTTCCCTGCAAAACTGGAAACACTGCCTACACGCAAGTCATGCTATCACTTTTATCAAACCTGTTATCTCGTGTTATCATATATTATCAAATAATCTTCGAACATTTTTTCGCCGTAGTTTCGGAGCAAATTTATTTAATATAAAATTATAAATTATTATTTTATTCAAAAAGTTATTGTATTTATTATAACTAGTTGTAATAAATAGAGAATTATTTATTTTACTACAATTTATATTATTTTATTGATTTTTTTCTTTCTCCTTTCTGTTGTCAAGTGCGTTTCCCTGAATAATATATAAATACACGAGTCTATGAATATTTAATAAAACAAGAATTAAAATAAATACTTGGTTTTTATGCTTCATTAAACGGACTCGTTATTACGAGTCACAATCTGGCAACGCTCCGCTGAATTTAATGGCCGCGACGCTAGCGCCATCTTATTGGCAAAAATATTCAAAATTCAGTACAAAGTTGAATTCAAATGCCTTTTAAGAATTAATACTCATTTATTTTTTATTATTTAGAGTTGCCCCTGACAAAATTGTTAGAATAAAGTGTTACATATAAGAGTTTTAGTGTGCACTGGGCCGTAGTGGGGTGGCGTGACACTACGGCCCAGTGCTGGAATCCATTCAATATTATCATAAATTCAACTAATTTATCATTTAACTTATTAAATATATATAATTCAGTAAGTGAAGTATAATATTGATTAAATTTAATACTATTTAAGCTTTTTGTGGAATTTATTATTTAATTTAAAACTTTTTTCAGGTTTCCAAGTGTTGGGGGTGAGTTGTGTTGGGCGGGTGAAGCCATTTTGTCGTCTGCTTGTTGATTGTTTGGGGACAACAAAAGAAGTTTGTTTGTTGTCTAGTTTCAGTGTAAGCAGAAACAGCTGCTACTTACAAGCTCTGATTACTTACAGTATACTACCCTGCTAATAAGCGGTCCTAAAACTAAAGAAGGGGTCCTAAACTAAAATAGGGTCCTAAAGTCTAACGAGGGTTCCTAAAACTAAACAAGGAGTTCTAAATCTAAAGATGGGGTTCTAGATTCTGAAGAAGGGGTCCTAAATCTAAAGAAGGGGATCCTAAATCTAAAGGTAGGTCCTAAAGTCTAAACAATGGGTCCTAAGTCTAAATGAGGGTTCCTGAAACTACACAGGGAGTCCTAAATCTAAACATGGGATTCTAGATTCTGAAGAAGGGTCCTAAATCTAAAGAAGGAGTCCTAAAACTAAAGAAGGGATCCTAAATCTAAAGATAGGTCCTAAAGTGCAAACAATGGGTCCTAAAGCTACACAGGGAGTCCTAAATCTAAAGATGGGGTTCTAAAATCTGAAGAAGGGGTCCTAAGTCTAAGCAAGGGGTCCTAAAAACAACAATGAATCCTAAATCTGAAGATGGGGTTCTAAAATTCTGAAGAAGGGGTCCTAAATCTAAAGAAGGGGGTCCTAAAATCTAAACAATGGGTCCTAAAACTTAAAAGGGGTTCTAAAATCTAAAGAAGGGGTCCTAGATTCCAACATATTACAAAAAAGTAACTAACAGAAGTTACCAGAGGCGAACTAGTTACTAATATCGAGCTACTACTAGTCGAACTACTGGTTCTATACAAACTGCTGGTAGTTCGAACTAACTACTGACTACTTTTCAACTAGTCAGTGAAATGACTAATGACAAAGTGTGTAAATATTTGCTGTGCTTTGAAGTGGACGCCATGTCTGCAATTAACGCAGTGAATGCTTCAATTTTGCTGCTGAGACTCTTTTGTATAAAAGGTTCCATTTATTGAGTTTGCCGCTTCTTTACAAGTCCCTGTCTAACACAAAGTGCCTAGTTTTTGGACGAAGGAGCTAAATTTGAACCACAAACGCCTAGTTTTAGACCGAAGTGTCTAGTTTAGATGCAAAGTGTTTAGCTATATTAAAAGTATCTAGTTTTCAAACTGGAAGTGCTTAGTTTTGACCTAGGAACGTTTAGTTCCGTACTAGAAGTGTCTAGTTTAATGCAGAGTGTCTAGTTTTGATCCATAAACGTTTATTTTCACACTAAGAGTGTCTAGTTTCGATAACAAGGCGTCTGGATTTTATCCGGTATATCCAGGTTTGATATAGAAGTGTCTAATTTCGCTACAGGAACGGCTAGTTTTGCTGAAAAAGTGCCTTAGTTTTGATCTTAAAGGTCTAGTTTGGAATGAAAGCGTACAGTTTTTATACCGTCAGTATCTAATTCAGATGCATAGTGTCTACTTCTCAACCAGAAAGCGTTCTAGTTTTGATCTAAAGTGCCCATTTTCGATCGGAAACCTTTTAAATTCAAGCGTCCAGTTTCATTTTAAGGCGTCTAGTTTCAACCAAAGTGTCTAGTTTTTTATCTTAAGCGCCTGGTTTACTCATTAATGCGTCTTACTCATTTGAAGACGTCTAGTTTTCATCGCGAAGCGTCTAGTTTTTATCTTCAGCGTTCAGTTTTGATTGTAAATGCCTAGTTTTTTAATTAAAGTGTCTAACTTCATTTGAAAGACATCTAGTTCTCATCGCAAAGTGTCTAGTTTTAATCTAGAAGCTTCTAGTTTAGTCTGAAAGCGTCCAGTTTTTCGATTTTACATCATTATTTCACGTTTTCACTCTGTTATCATCTGTTATCACCTGTTATCAAGCTGGCAACAACAGAGTGAGAATGGCAGCAGATGTCGCTGCTAACTGAACTAGGCGACTAATCCGTCATATTGCTTTTCCCGCTTAATGCAATTATCCGCATAATAAAACACAATAGTAACATCAGATAACAACTAGTTGGTCCAACTAACAAACTACTTACTAACTACCCGACTAGAATTGCTAACACGCAACTAGTTATTAGTCATTAAGAAAACTAGTCACGTAAACGTCTGACTCCCGTGCAGAGCAATGTCACGAGATGAACCGTCAAACCAGTGTTGGGCGGTTCACGGTTCGCTTCGTCTAAAAGCTGTTCGCGGCTCAACGGTCCGGTTCAACTCAACGTGGGCGGTTCAGGTTTTGGTTCATGCTTCACTTAGTCAAGACAACGATTCAGCGGTAGTAGTAGTTAGTAGTAGTAATAATAATAGTAATAGTAACGATAGTAGCTTTAATAGTGGTAGTGGTAATAGTAACCATAGGAGGAGTAGTAGTAGTAGTAATAACAATAATAGTAACAATAGTAACTTTAATAGTAGTGCTAATAGTAATCATAGGGTAATAGTAGCAGTAGTAGATTCAATAGTAGTAGCAGTAGTAGTATGGATATAACTAGTGGTGGTAGTAGCTTCAATCGTACTAGTAGTAGTAGGGATGGTTGTAACAGTAGTAGTGGTAGTAGTAAATTCAATAGTAGTAGTATTAGAAGTAGTAGTAGTTAGTATAACAGTAATATAACAATAGCAGCTTAATAGTAGTAGTGGGGTAAAAAGTAGTAGTAGCAGTATGTAATAGTAAGTAATAGTAGTATAAGTAGATTCAATATAGTAGCAGTATAGTTAATAAGTAGAAGCAGTAGAAGCAGTAGAAGCAGTATAGTAGTAGTATTATAGTAGTAGAGAAGATTCAATAGTATAGCAGTGTATATAGTAATCATTGTAGTGATACAAGTAATCATAGTAGAAGCATAGTAGTAGTAGCACTAGTAGTAGTAGTAGTAGTAGATTCATAGTAGTAGCAGTAGTAGTAATTCATAGTATACCAGTAATAGTATTGGTAGAACCGTCCACATATACGATATTTAGATCACTTTTAAGCGCCATTTTAACCTTTATTTTTATTTATTATTATTATTATTATTAACCCTTTAGTAGAACACGAGTAATAGTAATAAACTACTGGTCAGTAGTTCTTTTTGGATGTAGAATTTAAATAATTGATAGTTGGCGATAGTTGGCCACCGCACTGGCCGATTGCAGGAAATAGCTTGCGGTTCCTTTGGCTACCCGCAGTTTCCAACGTCACTTTTTTTTCCAGGGTAAAATAAAATTCAATAAAATATAAATTTATATTAAAATTTAGCAAAATTATATTTAACAAGATTAAATATTAATAGCAAATAAATATAATTTTATATTATTATTGTATAACAATATAATAAAAATAATAATTAATAATTAATATATTTCTATTATAAATTCAACAAAATTATATTTAATAAGATTAAATATTAATAGCAAATTAAATATAATTATACTTATTGTTGTTTATGTAAACAATATAAATAATAATAATAATAATAAATATATTTGTACTATAAATTCAACAAAATTATATTTAATAAGATTAAATATTAATAGCAAATAAATATATATATAAAAAAGTAAACAATAAAAATACCAAGGGGTCCGAAACTCCGAGGAGGAGTGTACGAAGATTATTTGATAACACGTGATAACACGGGGATAACAGGTTGATAACAGTGATAACATGACCCAGGTGTGTGAAGATTATTGGAAGTTTCGGACTCCTTGGTAAAAACTGAAAAATGAAATAAAATTAAATTTTAGTTAATTATAATAAATTTTGTTAGGGAATGATAATAATAATAATATGATGATGATGAAGTAGGGGTAAAGGAAAGTAAATCTGCCGTATACGTGGACACTTTATTACTGGCATGACTACAATTACTACTTCTAGCATTAGTACTACTACAAGCACTACTACAATTACTGCTACTAATACTACTACTGCTACCACTATTGAATTTACTCCTACTCCTACTACCACTACTATTACTACTTGTGTTAATACTACTTTCACTTCTTTTTCTTCATCTGTTAGTGCTATACAACTACTACTACTACCACTATAACTACCATTGCCACTACAGCTACTACCACTATTACTACTATCACTTCTTTTCTTCATCTGTTAGTGCTATACAACTACTACTACTACCACTATAACTATCATTGCCACTACAGCTACTACCACTATTACTACTATCACTTCTTTTCTTCATCTGTTAGTGCTATACAACTACTACTACTACCACTATAACTATCATTGCCACTACAGCTACGACCACTATTACTACTATCACTTCTTTTCTTCATCTGTTAGTGCTATACAACTACTACTACTACCACTATAACTATCATTGCCACTACAGCTACGACCACTATTACTACTATCACTTCTTTTCTTCATCTGTTAGTGCTATACAACTACTACTACTACCACTATAACTATCATTGCCACTACAGCTACGACCACTATTACTACTATCACTTCTTTTCTTCATCTGTTAGTGCTATACAACTACTACTACTACCACTATAACTATCATTGCCGCTACAGCTGCTACCACTACTACTACTATCACTTCTTTTCTTCATCTGTTAGTGCTATACTACTACTACCACCACTATAGCTACCTGTTCAGAGGTAGAATTAGTGCGGTTGACGATGAAGCTGTAGTTTTACATTTTTCCCTTTTGAGATCCAGTTTTCCCTTTTTAAGGGAATTTCCCTGCAGAGTGGAAGCACTGATCCGAGCGCCCAAATCCGACTGCTAACCTTGCTGACCCAACTGAGGAAAACCACTGACCTTGTGGCCTTTTGTAACGTCGGTTTTGACCTTGCTTGACCTTACTTGACCTTGCTTGACCTTGAAGAATAAGCTTCAACTAATTTGCCTACAAAACCATGCTGCGTAAGTCTGAACTTGAAACAGAAATCTCCTAGGATTCTGACCTGTCCGGATCACTACCGTTGCTGATACTACTACTACTACTACTACTACTACTACTACTACTAGTTTTACTACTGCTGATACTTATGCTAATACTACCACTACTACAACTACTAATACTACCACCACTGTTACCACTGCTACTGCCACTACTACTACTGCCACCACCACCACTGTTACTACCGCTACTGTCACTACTACTACTACTACAACTACTACTACTACTACTACAATTACTACTACTACTACAACTACTACTACTACAATTACTACTACTACTACAACTACTACTACTACAATTACTACTACTACTACAACTACTACTATATTAGTACTCCTACTACTAATTCTACTGCCACTAGCACTGTTACTACTACTACTACTACAACTACTACTGCTACTACCACAGTTACTACTGTTACTTCTACTACCACCACCACTGGTACTACTGCTACTGTCACTACCACTGTTATTACTACTACTACTACTACTACCACTGTTACTACTGTTACTACTTCTACTACTATCACCATCACTAATAATAATAATAATAATAATAATAATAATTGTTAACCCCTTTGCTTGTGCGACTGGAGGGCTTCCAGTCAACAAGCGGATGGCCTCAACAGTCAACACAAACCAAAACCCATTCAAACCGGAAAATTAACATTTCGTTTCCAACAAAATCTGAATTTTCCCTCACAACATTCTCCCACCCAAACAAAATTAATTACAAAATATATATAAAAATTCTATTATTATTATTATTATTATTATTATTATTATTATTATTATTATTATTATTATTATTATTTATTATTATTATTATAAAATTATTATATTATGATTATTATTATGATTATTATTATTACTATTATATTATTATTATTTATTTTTACTATTATTATTATTATTTAAAATTATATTATTATTATTATTAAAATTATTATTATTATGATTATTATTTTATTATTATTAATACTATTAATATTATTTTTTTATTATTACGATGATGAATAGTATTATTATTATTATTATTACTATTATATTATTATTATTTATTTTTACTATTATTATTATTATTAAAATTATATTATTATTATTATTATTATTATTATTTCTATGTATTTATTCCTTTATTTTCTTTCATTAGTTTTTCGCAAATCTATTGTAAAATCATCAGTTCAAATATTTATGTCAATTAATTTACTATTTATCACCAAGGGGTCCGAAACTCCAAGGAAAAGTGTACGAAGATTATTAGATAACACATAATAACATGGAGATAACATGGAGATAACAGTTTGATAACAGTGATAACATGACCTTAGGTGTACGAAGATTATTGAAAGTTTCGGACCCCTTGTTTGTTACTTTATTGAATTATTATGAATCAACTTACTATATTATTCAACTATTAATCAAGTAATTGTAATTATTATTGAATAATAATCTAAGATTCAAGTGTTTCCAGTTTGCAGGGAAATTTCCTGAAAAAAGGGAAAAATGGCCCAAGAAGAGGGACATATTAGGGGAGAGGGAAAAGGGAAAATCCAAAAGTGCAGCCATGTATTTTAATACGGAGGGGGAAAAGGGAGAAATAAAGGAAGAGGGAAAAAAGGGAAATCTGGAAGTACAGCCTTGTATTCTAGTACGGAGGGGAAAAAGGGAGGAGGGGGGAAAAGGAAACCTGGAAGTACAGCTTTCTATTCTAGTTCTGGGGGGGGGGGGAAGGGAGAATATAAGGGAAGAGGGGGAAAAGGGAAAATCTGGAAGTACAACCTTGTATTCTAGTACGGGAGCGAAAGAGGGAGAAATAAGGGAAAAGGGAAAAATTGGGAAACTGAAAGCGGGAACTCTATGTCAAAATAACAGTATTGAAAGCTTTGGTGATAACACAATGATAACAGGTTGATAACAGTGATAACAGAGGTAATGGTTGATGGACGAGATAAGAATGCAATTAAGTGAACCTTAAATGGTCACGCGGTTCGTCTACGTTATGTGATACACGTACCCTTTGAACAAGAATCTTAAGAATCATTCCCAGAATCAAGAATCATGGAGAAGAATCCTAAGAATCATAGAAAAGAATCTCAAGAGTCTTAAGAATCATTCCAGAATCAAGAATCGTGGAGAAGAATCTTAAGAATCATTCCCTGAATCAAGAATCATGGAGAAGAATCCTAAGAATCATAGAAAAGAATCTCAAGAGTCTTAAGAATCATTCCCAGAATCAAGAATCATGGAGAAGAATCTCAAGAATCTTAAGAATCATTCCCAGAATCAAGAATCGTGGAGAAGAATCTCAGAATCATAGAAAAGAATGTCAAGAATCTTGAGAATCATTCCCAGAATCAAGAATCGTGGAGAAGAATCCTAAGAATCCTAAGAATCATAGAAAAGAATCTCAAGAATCTTGAGAATGATTCCCAGAATCAAGAATCGTGGAGAAGAATCTTAAGAATCATAGAAAAGAATCTCAAGAATCTTGAGAATCATGGAAAAATAATCTCAGAATCATGGGAAAGAATCCTAAGATTCTCTAAAATCACTTTTGAGAATCAAGAATCACAGAAAGGAACCCCAAGAATCATGGGAAAGAATCTTAAGAATCTCTAGAATTACTTTTGAGAATCAAGAATCACATAAAAGAATCTCAAGAATCATGCCTGAGACTGTTCACACACTCTTCACACACCTTACACACTTGCTACACACTCGCTACACACTCTACACACCCAATGTGTCCCCATTTTCGTTCACTGACTTTATTATTATTATTATTGTTATTATTATTATTATTATTATTATTATTATTCATGCTTATACAACTATTTCATCTCAGTTTAATACTCACGCATATAATTATAATAAAATATATATATATATATTAAAATATGTGCATATTTGATTTATAATAATTAATTATTCGCAAAAATAAATCCGGTTTTCGCCTTTTTATGGTCTTCCCACGCTGTATGGCATTTAATACCCGAAGGTATGCGCATCAGTGCTTCCACTTTTAGGGGGAAATTCCCTGTTTTCAGGGAAAAATGGCGCTAGGAAGGGAAAAAGAGGGGGAAAGGGGGAAAAACCAGGCAAACTGGATTAAAATCGTCATTCAATTTGACTGTGTTTGTCACTAAATATAAATGGAAGGGAAGAACGAGGGAAGAGGGGAAAATAGGGGAAAATAGAGGCTCCTACCAGGGAAAGCCCAAACTTGAAAGTGGAAGTACTGATGCGCATCCCAAACGGCAAATTTTTTTTATCAAATTAAAATATATTCAATAGAAAATAATAATAATAATAATATTAATAAATAACCGTGACATCATAGGAAAACCCTACCTTTTTCCCCTTAAAATTTACATTAATTCCACATCAAAATTCAGCAAAGAAAAAACATTTCCATTTCGTCGTAAAATACTTATGAATATAAGAAAACTTCACTTATAATAACTATATACAACTAATTCACCATTACATTTATTATTTAAGTTTAATAATAAACTTTGAATTGCGAACCTTTTCCGCGCGTGTGTGAAAAGGTTGCCCCGCAGAATGGAACCGTTTCAACTTTTCTGAGGGTTAAAGCTCGTTTTATTGTACATTTATATATTAATTATAAATATATTAAAAGTAATTGCTGTAAAAGTGCAAGAGAATTCGCGACCTTTCACAGCGTGTGTGTGGGAGTTTAACGTAATGTGGATGCCTACATTTCTTCAGGCGCTAACGGCGGGTGGCGATTGCAACGCCATCTAGCGGCAAGAAAAACAACTAAATTTACTTTTTACCACATTATTTCTCAATAAATTTTCAAATATTGAATTCAGTTATTTCATTAATATTTCTAATATATTATAAAGCTCTAAATTATATTAATTTGTTTGTTTATAAGAATTTTTTTTAATTTTGCAAACGCCACCTAGCGGCCTATTGAATTAATAAAATTGATTTAGTGGAATTTATAGTGTATGAATATTTACTATTTAAAATAGATTTATTTCATCCATGTTATAAATTGAAATAATTTTATATTATTTTTAACTGATTTTAAGTGATTTATGCGTTTTGTTGCAATACAAAGTCGCCCCCACACGCGATTTTTTCCCGCCCATGTTTAGATGTGGAAACGTACCATTAGATCATTGACTGAAATAGTTTGGAATTATTAATAGATTTCTTCCCACATGTTTATTTACTTTCTTTACTTTCTCTTTTGTCCAAAAACCTTTTAAAAAACACAATTCCACGTTGCAAAACAAAGGGGTTCCGCAACAACCGCCATTTTTAATGTTGTCCGCTACACGTAAGATTTCGACAGCCGAACCTGAAGACAAATTAACATGGAAAACTTGTTTTTTCTCATCGAATAACCAAGGTAAAGGTCATTGTATGGTAAAACATTAATTTTGCATTAAGATAATCATTTCAGATTTGTGTGTCAAGTAACAAACCTACCGTTCAGGCCCAGCAGAAAATTAAGGATAGTTTCAGGACCCTGAAAATATCCCGAAAAGGACATTTTCAGGATGCCAATCAGGACTCCGAGTGCACGGAAATTGGCCCACTTCCATGGTGTTCAGGACCCTGACAAAGGAATGCCTGACATGTTCAATTTAGAATACATGTTCAGGGGTACTTAACAGCGTCCTGAATAACGCTTTTCAGGATGCTTAACGGTGCCCTCAATAATCAAGATTCACAATTCTCAACACAATATTATTTTTTACTCATCCACGACCGGACGTGGTTCAGGATATGTTACGGATACCGTTCAGGATGTAGCCGACATCCTTACTTTTCCTCGGGGGGAGGGGGGGGGGGGCTGACACTGATAGTTGAAGTAGTGCTTACACTTGAAGTTGTTTGCTGTTTGACTTATTCTAGTTAATATCATACACCAGAATAATATTTGTCGATATTAATTAAGTATGAAGAGTCAAGGACAACTTTTAGGGCTGAGTAATCCAGTAATTCTGCTTATCTAGTCAGTGTCTCGTTGGAACTCGGACGAACTCGGGAAATCAATCTTGCACACCGCCCGTGATGACTGAGACATGAAACGGGGACCCGCTAAAAACTTGCCAGGATCTCGTTCTGCAACTGTTTTTGCATACTTCTCTATTGTTCGGTTTTTTTTTTTTTTTTTTTTTTTTTTTTTTTTTTTTTTTTGGTTCGAGTCAACTTTTTAGCCAAGACATTAGTCAACGACAAACAGTACAAGAACCAATTGCACTTTGTCATAGTGTACTTGACAAACAGTTGAGCGAGAACCTCAGGTGTGTGCTTTTAATTGAAGATTAGCCAAAAAATTGTATTTCGTGAATAAAGATAAAGGTTTCTCTCTCTCTTTGGCCCGACACAGATATCGAAAAGTCACTCAACAAGGAAAGGCATATAATTTGAAAAGATTTTGACTACAGTACGAGGGGTCGAATAGAGAAAAATGTTTGAAATGCATTCGCGAAAATACTGAAAAAAGCTGAAACTCCAAGAAGCCGTTCATCAAGCATAGTCTGCATCCGAAGAGTCCCGTCTCGAGTAGTAGTCCCGATACTCGCCGTTCTCGGGCAGCCCGCGTTCTTCGACGGGGACTCGGGACGACAGACTTCGCTGGTAACTGAGTAGCTGCCGTTCCAGACTGTAGTTCTCTGATCTCAGAGCTGCGATTTCTCGCCTGAAATGGTAAGAACTACGTGATGGAGAGCTTAGAGAATTGTTAATAGATGGCGTTTGACCTCATCTGGTAGCTCTGGATCCTGCAGACGTCGTCATACTTGTGGTAAGTTGCCTGGAAAAGCAGGAATGACTCCTCCCACTCGATCTGAATGCGGAGCTGCTGCTTTTCACCGCTGAAAGGACTACCGATCTTGTAGAGCTGCAAATAAAAGCACAACATGTGACTACTCAGTCAAGCAAATCGAGTCACAACAGCCGATTAAATGGCGTCTAATCCTCTCTCTACCAGGAAAGCAAATCAAGCGAAAGATCCTCATTCATCCAGCAATGATCTTGTAATCGGATTATCCAGAGACGCAATCACTGCTGCTTTTCACATGCATTACATCTACAGCTACAGAAAGAGAGATCGGAACTTTTTCGTTACATCTTTGACGGTAGTCCCGACTCCATAATGATTACCGTCGTCTGCATCTTCTTGAACATAGTAGTTCAATAGTTCAGAACACTGAAAGGAATGTTCTCGTAATGCCCGTTCTTTCCTGTTGCTTTCAGATTGAAGACATCCAACTCACGTATCTAGCAAGAAAGAATCAGCATATACAAGACACGGTAAAGAGAGAAAATCTACGGAAGGACTTGTAAAATGGTTCTCCGGGATTGCTGCTAATCCCCGGTACGCAAACGTGTGTCTCCCTCGGAAAGAGAAAAGAGAAAAGAGAGAGAGAAGAGAGAGAAAAGAGTGGAAGACCAATGCGAAACTCATGTGAGAGACATTCCTGATTCAATTAGCGGGAGAAACTTGGTTGGCGGCCCTAAACTAGTTGACAAAGAATAACTGATGGCGGTTTGCTTCATTAAGCAACAAAGGACGTGTGTACTGTTCCGCGCAGCCCCTTGTGTGTACGTATACTAAAATAATGTACCTTGACTTTGAGACTTTCCTGTCTGCTGTCTGCATGTTTGTCTGCCATCCATCTTTCTACCTGTTGTCTGTCCTGAGATCTGTGTATCGTTGCCTTTTTGTCTATTTGTATAACTTTCTCATTTATACCTGTCTGTCTGTCGACTTAGTCTGTTTTCCCTTCTACCTATCTGTTGTCTGTTTACCTGTTTGTCTCTGACTGTATGTCTGTCTACTTGTTGTTGTCTTTCTATTGATATGCTTTTAACTACTATCTATCTACAAAGGTGTCTGTCTGCCTGTCTATCTAGCCGTATTTTCTTCTACCTGACTGCCATCTACAAAGTGTCTGTATACATCTACCTCTTTGTCTGTCTCTATCCCTTTACCATCGTTAATTCTACTGCTGTCCTTTAACCTCTGTCCGAGTACGAGTGTTGACGACATCGATCAGAATCGATTGTTTGCTGTTAGCTTACATTGTTAGAGGGGCAGACAAGAGAATAATCGATCTCCACAGTCCTTTAACGAGATTGTACAACACAACAAAGGACTTTGTTGTACTTACCTAATGTGGTTACGAGGTACGTTCTTGATGTCCCTGTAAACCATTCGCACTCTCAGGGTCTCAGCATTAGTATCAGGTTCCAGAAACCATGCTTGCTTATCCCTGTCGTAGCAAGTACCACCACTGATACCCGCTACCACACCAGGACTGTTTTGGTTTGAAACCAGCGTCACGGTAGTCTCACTCAATGTGTTAGCCGAAAGCTAAGACATGGCAGTTAGTTCGGCTGTGCTAACATAACTCAGCAGAATTACCATTTCGACTAGCAGACGAAGTGTCCCTTTGCTAGTCACGTCCTGCAGACGAACTCGGGGGTACCAGACAGATCCAGATCCTTCGGCATCAGAAACGTCATCGAAAGCCCCTGAACAAACTTTGCGGTCTCCTTCGCCGATCGTCATGTGGTAGCGGACTCGGCTTCGGTGATCCACTCCAGTAAGTCTTCTCAGGCGAAGAAGCAAGGACCCGTCACCATGTTCACCTCTATAATTCCTCTCTCGTTCCCTTTCCCTTTCCCTTCCCGTGATACTCAGCCTGACCCCCTGATCCAAGGCCAAGGTTACTAGCGAAGTTGAACTGAAATCCCGCTGCTGTTGCCGCAGCATTCACCGAGTACGGTTCTATGACAACCGAGACGTTCCAGTCGAAACCACCGAAGGAAAAATACGTCGTCTCCAGTTTGACGATCCTTGTGTGGTGGTGACACATCCGGATGGTGTACTGGACCGTGAGATGTGACTGGTTGCGGAACTAGTACCTATAAGCATCTACTTAGGTTTATTATGTGGCAGTAGCACTAAAAAGACGTACCTGCAGCGAAAGTAAAGCGAGTTTCAGTTTCATAGATGGTCCGACATTAGCCATGTTAAGTTCGAGCAGGAATTCACCGTTGGAGTCGGTAAAGTTGCGGTTGTAGAGCTCATCGACAGGAATGAAACGAACGATTCCCTGTGCGGGGAACTCGTAAGTGAATTGATCTGTCTACCGTTGAAGGATTCATTGGCACTGAAATGTTCCCTGTTGAGTAAGGTGAAGAAAATCGATGTAGACTCTCCATTCCTTCTGAAGGGTTCCTCCACACCAAGTACACTCCTAGTATTTGACCGGCTCGTGAAAAAGTAATGGCCCAGCGGTGGTGACCGTAGCTGAATTCCTTTGATGTCACATCACGTGTTGTAAATCTCGTGTCAGTGATCGTGTTACGATAAAAGTGAAGACGTGCGTCTCCACCCGGTCTGTTACTCGCACGAAACGGTCAGCAACGCCATCTTCGGATGTTACTTATACCAAGATGACTCAGCAGTTTGTTACAAGCCCAGTTCTAGAACCAGTGGAAACCAGGAGGACGGTTAATTTCCGCTGACTTTGTTGCTCGCTCGAAACATCAAAGGCACACAAAGTCTGCGAGGGAAAAATAGTTCATGTGTACCTTATGTTATCGATTGCAATTTTAGCCAGCTCACACACCAGTCATCTGTTGCATTAAACAAACTGTCTATCTTCATAAAATCCCTAAGAAAATTGTTTAGTCTTCAACTGTTCGTCTGCCAGTGTCACCCGCGGCTTTTAAAGACTGATTACCATGATGACAGTTGACGTGATTAGCGAAATGTAACACGACATGGACATTATCTGATTATCTGCCCCTGAAACATGTCATCACAGCTGTGGAAACAACCCGATTGAATGATCCATTCGAGTCTGAAATCCATTATCTCACACCCCACCGTGTAAACTATCAACTATCGACTAACAACTTCAGTAGTCCGCAGTATAACGAGCGCCAGAAACCAACATGGAACATAGGTTTAAGCTAACAAGACCCCGGCTAGTTTTCTGATCCCACAAGAGAGACTCAGCAACAGATGATCGTGATCGATCCTTTGGCTCTGCACCTTTTCCAAATACACAAAAAGGGAAAGGGTATATATAATATCCAGCACATCTCATAAAGACTCTTTCAGCATCTTTCACCTAATACTTAACTACTAAAGTGTACTTCTTCTGGAGATGAGGCACGGTTCCGCAGTCGATACATCGACATGTAGATGTAATAAAAGAGTAGACAGGACCCACGCCTTTGGTATGCACTCGGGTTCAAAACTTTGATCCTACGGTGATTCTCTAAGGAATTTCTCTCATAGCTTAACATGTTTTGCATAGAGCAACGTTATCTGTACGCAATACTATGCTTCCCCGGCTACCTTGTTTGCATAACACAATCTCAGAGGTACATAAGTTCTATATGTGAAGATCCCTACGTTCGTATGACTACTACCACTACTAACTAATACTAAAGCGACTAGCTGTCTGCTAACTACTTAGCGACTACTTACAGTTACTGAAACCAGATAAATTGTTCTAGTAATAGAATAGCTGACCATAACTACTACTTACCGACTAGTAAGTGACAACTACTACTAAACTACTAGTTACAGCGACTAGCTGAATGCAACTACTTAGGGTCTAGCTACTTTTACTAAAGCAGCTAAAATTGTTCCAAAACTAGATCATTAATCCTAACTACTACTACCGACTAGCCGACTGCTATCTACTTGCGATCACAAGATTTCTGTTAAAACTAACTGAATTGTTCTAGTAACTCGTGTAGCTGACTACTGACTACTACTTACCGACTAGTTGGCTACTAACTACGCATATAAGCGACAGCTGCTTGTCTACTACTAATTAACAACTAGCTGACTGTCGAGCACTCTTCAAAACTGGCTAACCTAAACAACTTACTTGTTGCTGCCTGATTACTAACTACTACCCAGAGACAGCCAACTCCTAACTACTACTTTACTTACCCTTAAACCTAAGAATACGTACTACTTGATTTGCTTAACGACTGACTATTGACTTCTGACTTCTAGCTCCTAATCGTTCGACCTTTCATACTAGTTAAACTAATAACTCTACCAATTATTTGTATACACGAAACCTAACCGCCTGCAGTAGCCATCTCCAGCTTACCTCTCCGTAATGAGGCGTTCCGTACAAACAAAACCGTAACCCCAGTTATTATTCGCAAAAATCTTTTAAATGTTCTGATTAAAACAACATAAAATATCATAATATACGTTAACGTATCTACCTGTTGTGTGCAGCTTCAGCTGTGTTTAAGCAAGGGATTAACCGACGTTGTTGGTAGGGAAGCGCCTGCAACAACTGATGTTCTTGCAAAGGGGACAGGAAACGTTCATATCATGTATTTTTCCACGCATGTCCGTTTGGTTTGGCTTGTGTGCACAAAGTGGAAGTTAGAGATGGTGTCATGTCGGACCTCACGCTGGAATAGCCAATGTGGCATTTACTACTCTATTGTACCCTATGCAATACGGATCTTTAGAATGAGATGTATAAGTAAAAGCATACGCGTTTGGTCAATGTCGCACAACTCCATATCGATCCTGGTTAGATATCAAATCACCAGTCCTAGAATTCGCTACTACTGGTGAATACTGTAATCTTCCCAGCACGCGAGGTGCGTGTTATCAACTTGTTGTCACTTGTTATAACTGTGTTATCACCTTGTTGTTTCGCGGTGGTGAACTCAGTCACGTGTGAAATGCTCACCTGCGGAGTATAGTGAACCGCCAGCAAAAAGATTAAACCGGCCAAACTTTTTATTTCTTTCAAAGACTTAAAGGGCAAAACACTTTAAACCTTCTTCTTTATTATATTGAAATATAGTGTAATGTAATAATGATTCTTATATAAATAAATTATTGATATTTTTGATGTATTTGGTTCTGCTTCGCTAATGTGTCGTTCCCTGCGGAGGCTATATTCATCTTCCTTCGAAACTTGCGTATAGATGGATCGATAGATTACATAGATAGATAACCCACATAGTTCTAATGCAATTTTCTTTTGCAGATTTTATAAATTCTGTTTTTTTTTTTTAAGAACGAGACGCTTGCTGAATGTAATGCACAGCAACACGAGAACAAAGAAGAGGTGCTCTATCGGATTAAAACTGCGAGCAAAAGAGGCTGGGAGCACCTGATAACACTCTGATAACACTCTGACAACATCGTGATGACACTGATAACTTAGCTGAATGTACAAAAGAGCGAGAGGAGCAAACATTAGCATAAAGAAAAGCTTTGCGGGGGAAAACTAATAACTACATGAATTACTAATACAAGACTCGGAAACATCACTGAAGATGTTATCATAAGTTAGCAACCCTGTTATCGTTAACAACTTTAAGGGAATTTGTAGATGCACGACATGTTTCGGGAACGAAAGTTTTAAAATCAATGAAAAAGACTAAATGTGAGGGCAAACTTTCCTTCAAAAGATCTTGACAAACTTGACGTCAACTTAGAAGTTCACCTTACTGATGCCAACTTGCTTGTTTTGAAACCAGTACACTGAAAAAATTGTTCGAAACTGAAAGAGTTTTTGAATGAGGTGAGCAGTTTTGTTAAGTGCCATCATCCCACGCAGAAACTTTTTCGCGCTTCTCTGGCTTGAATAATTTACGAAGCAGTTCCAAAAGCTCATTGGCCAGAGAGAGAGATTGTTCTTATGAAGCAAACAGACAACAATTCAAGATTCTACCAGGAAAAACTTTGCCAAGCATAACGATCTTTTTGGCACAACTTGTTGATGAATCCACACCGCACGGACGTGATTCAAAAGCAGACGACGTTGAAAAATCCACGAAACTTTCATTCATTTATCTTTCTTTAAAATTCTCACAACTTAAGATTTCGCAAGTTCTGAAATTGATTGGCAAAGTGTTGTTCATTATTTTTGCTACACGACCTCATCAAACATCCGCGTGAACCACGTGCTTTACAGGCGCAAATGTAAACAAAAACATAAACAAGTTGATTAAACAGCAAAACCGTGCAAGAAAATTTGCGCACCTTAACTCGATAGTCTCGAATAAGACTGCATTTTCGAAATAAGAAAAAGTGAAATTTACGGAGGTGGGGAAGTAAAGGAAAAAAGATCTTAGCTTGTTACATCTAGCACACGAGTCTCTAGTGACTCAATTATACAAAAGCAAGCTCTGCTTGTTTCAAGAAAAACATTTTCTTCGATCAATTTTTAAGCTTTAAAAGCCTCATTAAAACTAGCCGTAGGTGAACCCAATAGAAGTACGATGTGCTAGTCAAACGTCAGAATGACCCACTGAATGCTGCATGATTACTATGGATTCAGCTAGATGACAGTGTGAAGTTAGCCCACTCTCACACGGTTCCTACGCTCGAGTTTTCAAAGAACCAAGTTATGCAGTATTCAACTCCTTATTCAGAGGTTCAATTTTGGCAACTGAAGTAAATTCAGCTACAATTCAGCTAGTGAATCAGAGAGAAGCTAGTGTTCAGCTACCTAGTCATTTGGTGCTCAACCGTATGACTTTTCTGTAGGGGCGTAGATGTTAGATGATAAAACAAAGATAAAAATATTCATTTTCAGGTCTGGTGCGTTGTATGTAAGTAAATTGAAGTCGTGTGCTTGGCCGTGAAGATCGATATCGGACACGGCACACACACACACACACTACCCCGTTTCGCCTAAATTATTTCCCAAGTACCTCCATTATGTAGTACCTTGAGCGACGCCAACATCACAGTACTCCTCACTGCTGTACCTTTCAAAAGATCAATATTACATGGCATAATTGAAGTTAACTTTATCTCCGAACTTGGAGCTTTACTAAAACTGTTCTAGAACCTAGACCAGGTGGTTATTATCTCGACTAACTAACTGCTAACTACTTAGCGATGACAAGATTTTGTATTAGACTAGCTAACTGCTAGGTCTAACTTCTACTTTTCGAACTTTATCTCAGAACTTAGAACTTCGCATAGCGTTTGTTGAATACATAACACTAACTCTAATTATTATGTAATTTTCGGGTTAATTGTAGTTGTTAATCTAATCTGACATATATTTCTTCCACTCGGATGAATTTTTTGCTGAAAATCTTTAATTGCTTTCTGCCGGTTACCTCAATTTGGCCATTATTCGGTGCGAACGTTATCCGCTGCAGGAATCGAGGCCGGACGAATCATCCTTTTCAGATATGTTCGCAGAATAAAATCGAAATGTCGAAATTGGTGTATTGTGGCCGTTCAGGGAAACAACATAGCCATTAATGTTTATCAGGAAAAAAAAACTTCGATCCATTTTTGCCAAATCTCTTTATTTCTTCTGTTTCTTCCTCTCCGCTTCTTCTTCCTTCTCCTTCTCGACGGCTGCCACGTGCTTCTCGATTTCCTCGACTTCGAGCATCTGAACACAAATCGTTAAAAACCAAACATTTGATGACTTCAAGCGGAATTACCTTCATGGGTTCGCCACGTCTCATGATTGCGAGCTCCAGATTCTTGCCGCCAGACTGAACGACTTCAAGTAAAGCGCGAATGGCCAGTCGAATGACTTTCTCCTCGCTGGCCATGTCGTCCGCATTGTAGTTCTTCTCCAGAAACTCGCGGACTGTTTTAGCATTTCTTCCAGTAGCGTTAGCCTTGAAAAACGCAAACGATAAGTCTCAATAGATCAGCGAAAGAATAATTTCTCCTTTTTAAAATACCTTCCACTCGTGGTAAGTTCCCGACGGGTCAGTCTGGAAGAGATGAGGTGTCCCGTCGTAGTCAAATCCGGCAATCAAGTTGGAAATACCGAATGGACGACGGCCGTTACTCTGTGTGTATCTCTGCTTCAAACCTAATCGCACAGTTTTAGTAAACGTTTTTATACAAGTACAGGTTTTACTCACCTGCAATGTAGCGAGTGATGTACTCGATTGTGACAGGGTCTTCAACAGTCAGCTTGTGCGACTGGCACTCGACTCTTCCTCGATTGATGAGGATTCGAGCGTCTGCGGTCAGACCAGCAAACGCCATGACGACGTGATCGTCCAGCAGGCAGATCTTGCGAACCGTCCGCTCTTCCTGCAATTTGGCAACAGACTTCTTCTCGACTCCAAGAACAACGAGGTCCTTTCCTCGAACGCCGACCTGAAAAAAAACGACAAAAATTCGAATTTAACTTATTGTCTAACTTGAGCACTTTTGTTTTCTTTACCGCAGTTGAGCCTTTCTTGACGGCTTCCTGTGCATACTCGACTTGAAAGAGATGGCCGTCAGGTGAGAATACGGTAATGGCGCTGTCATAACGTGAACCCATTTTGCTTTTTGTCCAAAATACAAAAGAGTTACACAGGAATCGGATGAATTTTTCGAAGTGTCACTGTGACTGCCTGCAGACGAAAGTTGTTGGATTTCTTGCTAAGTAAGCTTGCTTGGTTTCAAACTGCAGCGTTGCCAGATAGTTTAAATAGTTTATAGTTCTTTCGCTTAATTTAATTATTATTTATTTTCTACAAATCTTTTTGATAGTTTATTAACTATTTCATACAATTTTATTAATTATGATATAATTATTTCCAGTCCTTAGGATGTTAAGAAACAGTAATTAAATTATTAATTGGATGATAATTCCATGAAGGAATAATTATTTCTTAATAATTTTTTATACATGAATCTAATGATATTTATCAAATATTATATAAAAATTTAATGTATAAAAAATTTGTTCACTTTATTACAATATTATTAGATTACAATATTCTGACAAGCCAATACTAATCGAAATTTCGAAGCTAATTATGATTACACTAATTAAAAACTAATACTTAAATTATTAGTTATCAATCAATATTCATTAGTAAGAACCAATGATTTATTTTTTTGTCGGCCATGTAAAAAACTAACAGACTATTACAAAAAATTTTACTCGTATTTCAACAGACCACAAGTTTATTGTACTCTCATACTTTCATATGCACATTAAAAACGAACAAAAAGTCATTTCCGAACTTTTACAAGTCACTGATTAAAAAAAGAAAAGAAGAAAAACACATAATCTATTATCTCGTAAAAGTTCTCGAATGGCGATTTCTGGCCGCATTAGAAGACGGCACCCCATAACGCTCCTTGGACCCGGGCCACGGACGCCCGGACACGGGAAATCTTCCCGAAAGACGTCCATCTCTTTCATCCGGGGGAAATAGTCCTCCCAGGGTCCAGCAGCCCTGCCAGGACGCATAGGATCCTGCCTAGCGACGAACGTGTACCGAGATCTATCAGCTGCGAAACCGCGGGCCCTAGCACCTCTGCCCCTTGGAGGCAAATTTCCCTCGCGCGTTTGTTGTACGGAGCTACTGAGGAACCCCCACTGTTTTCCAGGGCCACGAAATCATCGACATGCATCGAAGGTGGTCGGGAAGTGTTGGGCACCCTCGATCTGAATGGATCGTTACGAGTGATCATCCCACCTCGACCGAAACCTCTTCCTCTCATGGGGGCCACGTAAGGTTTGTTTGATTTATCTTTCACTGTCGAGATGATTGCCTGCAACGGCTGATCATTAGGGGCTGCCCCGTTTGTGATTGACCCCTTGCTGCTAATTTTCACTCGAGCAGACGAGTGTTTCTCAACGCCAGGGGCAGGAACCACGTGCGCTGTCGACAAGCGCGTCATTTCGGCAGCTAAATTCAAATCTCCCAGAGACTTTTTGCAGATTTCCGCAAGGTCAGTGCGTACGTTTTCGCTTACGAGATCTGCTTCCTCCGTCCACAGAGGCGACAACCAGTATGACGCGGACAAGCGCTCGTCTTCGCTCGAAGTTCCCGCGAAAACAGGGCGCGAACTGAACTGGGCAGTAAGAGAATCCGCAACCGGCAAGCTGATGTCCGGAGTGTCCGTTTTGCCTTTACTCGGAGGATTTTCGCGTAAGATGTCAAGTAAACCGTTCAGATTGTCCCGGAGGCTTTCAACGGACTCGTCTTCTGCACTGTGTCGCTTCAAGCAGTTCGCTGAGCATAACCAGCGGGTCCTTAGAGTTGCTAGAACCCTCAGAATCCGCGGACTCAGACTGGTTCCACTGTAGTGCGGATGCCAGTGCAGACACGGTTAAACACAGATGCCTAGGATTCCTCAAATGTAGTCCCTCTGCTGGCTTCACAAGCAACCGGATGAACTCGAGAGCTGTAGACAGCGTAGACAAGCAGTCGGAGCTATCTTTACTAAAACCGCTAACAATCTTAGTGAACAGACCTTTGAGGGCTATTCTTTTCTTATCCAGAACTTCTGGAGGATCTGGAACGTGTAGTTATGTTCGGTGAGCATAGTCAGGGTCCTTAGAGCTGGTAACAGGGATGAATAGCTGTGTTCACTATTGGTCAAGTGGTCAAGTAATCCGTACATCAATTGCTGGATGTGTTCTCGAGGGGCAGTGCTGCAGACATACAGACGTCGTAGTCCACGTCTGAAGGTAGCAGACAGACATCAACATCTAAAAGGGTCTGGAAAAGCAGTACTACGCATTCCTGTGCTTGGATGTGTACAGATACAGTGGATGCTGTGTTCAATAGAACACACAACCACTGCAGCAGATCCGCGTACTTATCGTCTGCTTTCTGCGAGTCCCTGCACAACTGAAGCAACGCCGCTTTTACCGGGGGATGTGAAACTAGTGAAGTCAGAAAATTCAGTGTCCGATAGGCGGTAACCGAACAAATGATAGTCGCTGGTAGGACAGCATCCACTTTGTCGTCTGCTTCGGGTGTCAGACTGTTCATTAGAGCATCCAGAGCCGAGCGTACAACCAGAAGTGCAGTAGTGGCAGACAGGTCTGCAATCTGAATACACACCCGCCGGAGCAGCTGGAATACCTGAGGTCCAGAGCAGCTCATAATACTGATCATCTCATGAATCTGGAACTGAGACTGTGCAGATGGATGCTCCATAACTTGCGAGCTTTCAACACCTGCTGACCATCATCATCAGTAGGTTTTCCTGTCTCGTTCAACCTGACACTATACAGGACAGGCAATGGTAGTGGAAGTAGTTCGCCCAGAATCTGGAGAATGCTAACGTAAGATCCAGGACCTGTGGACTTGAGCGCGAATTTGAACAGTTCCTGAATCATCTGCGTCCACAAACTACGTGCCAGCGCAATCCTCTGCTGAGGACAGGGTCGATCCCGTGTTCTTCTGGGGCTGCAGTACTGGTTGCGTGTAAGCCAGCAGCGTTGAAATGATATTACTTTGACACTCTTCTACATTTCTGTACGCAAAAGATGTTCGCGGAATGGCGTTCAGCAGCACGTATGTCTGCAGGAGAACAGGAATGGCTGTCAAGTCGTGAAACTCATTATCACGACATCGTATCAAGTGGCTCAGAATAACGCGGATCAAACTTAGACTCGGATGAATGACGTTCAACACAGCAAAGCTCCTTTGGATGAAGCTGAAGTAGCTGTATGAAGAGAGGGATGCTCGTATTCCTGGCACTGTTTACTGAGAGCATTCGTCAAGGTGCTCAACAGATCATTGGAGAACATTTGCATGATCGAGTAGAAGTATTTCAGTTCTACGCAGTCCTTCATCGTTAGCGTTCGGTTCATCAGGGGCGACAGCTAGACTCCTTAGCAGGCGAAGAGCTACGGCGAGTGCAGGTGGAGCCTGATGAGCTTCGTCTGCGTGCTGTTCGCAACTTCGCAAAGGTCGCAATGCCATCGTGAGTGAACACAACAGGATGACTTGCTATTCCAGCCACGGTTCCAAGACGCCTAGCCTGCTTTCCTTGTCGTGTTCTAGAACACTCGACAGCACTGAACCGTACTTTCGATAGCAGGCTACGTTATCGCTGAACTGAATGACCACACTAACGATTTCAGCAGCATATCCGCGGGCTGCTGAATTACGTACCTCCGTATCTTGGTTCTGAGTACATCTATCAGGCGTCCCATGTTACTGTCCATAGACAAGACATGGACAAGACTCTCTTTACCCGCTACACTGAAAACAAAGGTAAACAGCTGTTTCAAGATCTCAGTACAGACTGCCATATCTCTCTGAGCAGACGACATTTCTCTGCTTAGGGCATCGAGGTGTTGGATAATCTGCAAACTATGAAAGCCAGTCGGCTTCCAAGTTTGTTAAATGCAGAACTAGGATTCTGTTGAGGGAGATCCTCCATGTGGCTTTCCTCTTCAGCGCTGGGAGACGACACAGTATGAAAGAAAACTTTGAATAACAGAGAAGTTGCTTCTTTGTTAGCGGATAAAAAGAGCAGTCCATTGTTCGTCTGCATCAAGTGTTCCACAAAATCGATGACGAGACCCGTGAGTAAACTATCAGCAGAAGAGGACACGTGTGTCAAGAGAAGAACAACAACATGAACAAACTTGCTCTGTTTCATACAGGAATACAAATCTTGTGAAGCATCTTCTGGAGCGGGAACTTCGAACTGCGATTTCACTGGCAGAAAACCTTGCAAACTGTCCAACCGAAATTGAGGTTTTCTGCAAGTTTTACTCAGTTCAGTCAAACAGGCAACCAGTTCAGTGAGGTGCGGTTCGAATGGATTTTCCTTAGCAACCGTCTGCATTAAGTGTCCTGTGAACTTGAATCTTGACTTTCTAGACTCAGAGCAGATGATCTTCGTAATAACAGCTTTCCTAAAAACAGGAACAGGGCCTCCGCGATGCTTTTGCGATACTGTGGATCTTCTGTAGAGACTCGAACGTATGCAGTTTCCTCAGTATGGCAACAATGCTAACTTTGGCTCGAGTGGGCTGCGGCTTGTTCAGTAGACCTACCAGAAAACCCATAGCCATTCTTTTCATCACCAGCAGGGTAATTAATGAAATGTTCCACTGCAAAGGGCCACGAAAGGACTGCGTCTAAACTTCTTAAACACATCAGTCTTAAAGAAAGCGCCATGTGTGAGCATTATAGAGAAAAAGGAGTTTGTTTAAGACTCCTTTATCTACGGCAGATCGAACGAGGTCCTCTGTGGTTTGAGCTAAAGCTGAAGTTAGCTTCAGTCCGGCTTTGAAATGTCGAACGATGAACACGGGCTGCGACTGACCGAGAGCGCTATCGAAATCGACCCGTGGAACAGCCATTCGACTAAAGTAGAGTAAAAACCCTCCGTAGCAGACGAACTGTAAGCGTGATACGCGACAGCAGAAGGAAGGATCTTAGAAACTTGCTCCACAGCTTCCACCCACTTCTCTCCTCGGAGGGTAGAGACAGCGTTTCTTCCAGATAATGAAGGGCTTCTGATCCTTCCTTAAGATCTACTGAAGAATTTGCCTTCATCCGTCTGAGTATATTCTCTGATAACGAAGCCGACGGATCACTAAGGTACTGCAATGGTCGCAGCTCAAAACTGTACGGGTTAAACGGCTTCCGATCTCTTCGCCGAACTCTGACATGTCGATATCTTCGGCATACTCTTCCTCGAATGCTATATCCTCATCGCTGAGGATTTCTTCCAACTCTTCCCGTTCAGTTTCTGCGTCAACATCCATCGCAACTTCAGGAGCGGACAGAGAAACTTCGACTAATTTTTCTTGCTTGTCCTCTATCGGTTCGTACTTGACGTCTTCTTCATTGGACTCTACTTCCACGCTACGACATTCTGAGCAATCAGCGCGTTATCTACTTCTGGCATGTCGTCATCAGAAATAGCTTCTGTTTCTCCGGGAGAAATAACTTTCACTACATCTTTTTCCTCTTTCTTCGCTTCAATATCAACAGCCGTGTCTTTTGTGGGGTGTAACAGGAGGCGAGCGGGGACGCCTAGCAGTCTCCCTCGAACGTTCCCTGTCGCTGCGGCTCCTTTCCCGATACTTGTCGTAGTCTCTGTCTCGAGACCTTTCTCGTGGCTCGCGTTCCTTGCGACGGTCCCTGTCTCTGTCTCTGCTCCGCGCTTCACTCGACTCACGGCTTCCGATTCACTGTCTCGAACGTCTGAATCTCGAGATTTCTGCTTGTCTTCAGTTTTCCGCTTCTCGTCTCGTTTCTTGTCTTTCTCCGACTGCTTTCTTTTCCTTCGCAATTGCTTCTCTTTTGTGCTCCTATCTTCTTCAAGTCCTGTGCTAGTTTCTCGTGCTCTTCAGTGCTCGAATCTTTTATTGTTATTTCTTCTTCCTTATTTTATCTTTACCCGTTTCTCTTTAGGTTTGACGTCTCCAGAAGTGACAGATTCTGGTACGACAGGTTTTGCTGCCACAGGTTCTACTACTGTAGAATGGGAGTTGAAGGTTTTTCCTGGTTAGTCGAACCTGCTGAAGGCTTTTCTTCAGCAAATACAGGTTCCGCAGTGACGGGAGTCGGAGGCTGTTCTGGAGTCGATCTCGGTGGAGGTCCGTCAATTGCTCCAACGCTTATGGATCCATACCACTGCGAGAGTGACTGTCGTGTACCAGCCTCGCAAAACCAGACCGTCTGTCGGTACCTAAAATAGTAGAAAAATTTTCTTCAGGGAAGATCTCAAATAAAAAATTTAATATGGGTATGAGGATAATAAAGCGAACCTTTTCTCACAGTCGAAATGGATAGTGGCATTTTGGTTGTACTCCATTGTAACAAGCGTTTCAAACGCAGAGGCTCCAGGTTTACTCAAGTCGTTGACAAACAATTCCAGTTTGAACTGGACGGATTTGTAGCCCTGATACAAACGAGAACATGCCAGTTACAATATTGAACATTTACTCAGTATCTTTGCTTTTTAAAATTACTATACAGTATAAATTGATATTTTTTTTTTAATTTCTTACCCTAGTCGAACACCTCCTGGAAAATTTGCTTGAACTCGAGCTCCAATGGGACGACCCGCACTTGGCTGAGGTAAACAGGTTTCGGAAACTGTACGAGGTCCAAGTTGAGTTCCTACAAATTAAACCGACATTTTAGTTCCTTTATGGAGATCTTTTAAAGTAGTACAAAGCTTTTACCTCATTATTTGCATGAGCAAATGTGTCAAAAAAGAGTAGTTCATCCCCTTCCGACATGACTCTAAAACGGCGATTTTGAAGCCAAACTCACCTAACCTGAGAGATATGCTATATTTTACTATTTAATATTGCATAACTTTAAATATATTTGTGTTACTTGTTTGTTATTGTTGCGGCAGTTTATCAGTTATTGCACAAATTGTGGTTAAATGTTGTCCGTTTGTTTTGCTAACATTTGGCCGCTTCCATCGGTATTTCGTCTGCTTGCAACACTATTACTACTTCTTCAGTTTCCCTTTTCCCCCTCTTCCCTTATTTTTCCCCTCCGTGCTGTAATATAATGATGTACTACTGGATTTCCCCCTTTCCCTCTTCTCTTATTTTCCCTTTCAGGACCATTTTCCCCTTTTTCAGGGAATTCCTGGCTTACCAACTCGCCTAACCTAAACTAGTTCGCCACCACAGACATAGTAACGACTTTAAGATCTTATTAAAACATTCCTAAGTTTACAGTACTTTAACATTAATATAACTGTATCTGAATAAAATTTATAAAATCTCATGTTCAGAATAATTTTAGAATTTAGTAGATTCTACTAAGCCAGCTTTTCTCAACGCCATCTAGCTAGTTTCTTATGAACTTTCCTTGATTTATAAAGTATTCATAGGATCGCTGACATCACAACCTTTACATTTCGCCCAACAAGTTTCATACACTGTTCAAGTTAACTATCAACGTTATTATCGTCACTACTATTTATTATTACTAATACAATTATAAACTTCTATATCATTCACTATCCTACAAACTATATTTCATACAATTCTATCGGTTCTGCGATTTTTAATGCGTTTTTACACTTTGGCCAGTGAAATCCATTCTGAATCTTCAATCGATTACTAGGTTAGGTACGTAAAAGTCAAGTTCAATTGAGCTTGAAGGAGAGGTTAAAAGATCATTTTATTTATTCCAATTTCTTCTGTGTAGAAACACAAACTGGTATTAGCGAGAAAAATTCACTCAGCTCGGAAGACAACAAAAAATAAGATAAAACAAATCGAGTAGCACAAAATTAAATACATATCGAGATAACTGATTCTAAAGAAATCTATATCTGTCTTTCATACAGCATGGATTTTGGAACAGTGTTTTGACAATGAAGTTTTCCAGAAAAAGTATACCGTAAATTTACAAGAAACATAATTTCTGCTAGTGTGAAATGAACGAAAAATGCCAGATAGATGACTTCTAAACGCATTTTTTTTCCCGCAGATTTTACATCGGAAGTTTTCATGAAACTGTCTCGAGGTGTTTTGCAAGATTAATTTACGCGCAAATTCTTCGTGCAGACTCACACGTTAATTTTTCTTCCCATCATGAACTGTCCGGAGATGGAAAGTCAAGTATTTTTCCTAGCAAATTTTTTCGTGCAGATTACGCAGTTAAAGTTCTTTCTCCATCATCACGGACTGTCTTGAAGTGCACATACAAATTTCCTTTTTGTATGTATTTCTTTCCACACATATCACATTTAAACTTCTAACCATAGTGGACTGACCCAATATGGGTGTCCAGGTTGAATTTATGCGAAAATTTCTTCCCACTGATACACAGGTGAAGTTTTTTCCCCACCATGTACTGTCTTGAAGGGCGGAGATAAGTTACAGTTTTGCGAAAATTTCCTTGCGAACATGTCACGGCGTGAAGTTCTTTTCTCCAGCATGGCTGTCTGAAGTGCCGAGATAAACTACAGTTCGCGAAATTTCCTTCCGCACATGTCGCACGTGAAATCTTTTCTCTAGCATGGACCGTCTCGAAATGCAGAGACAGATATCCTTTTGTGCAAATTCTTTCCACACATTTCACATTCGAACTTCTGTCCATCATGAACTGACCCAATATGAACAGCCAAGTTACTTTTGTGCGAAAATTTCTTCCCGCACATTTCGCATGTGAAGTTCTTTTCTCCACCGTGGACCGTCTTGAGGTGCAGAGACAGATATCCTTTTGTGTAAACTCATTTCCAGACATATCGCATTTCAATTTCTGTCCATCATGAACTGATCTAATACGATCAGCCAGGTGACCTTTCTGTGAAAAATTTTTCCTGCAAATCTTGCACGTGAAATTCTTTCTCCACCATGGATTGTCTTGAAGTGCAGAGTCAAACTGCTGTTTTTTGTAAACTCATTTCCACATACATCACATTTGAACTTCTGCCCACCATGAATCGGACCCTATGTGAACAGACAAGTTACTTCTTCCCGCACGTTTCGCACGTGAAGTTCTTTACTCCATCATGAACCGTCTAAAAATGCTGAGATAAATATGTTTTAAGTGCAAATTCTTGCCACATAAGTCACATTCGAACTTCTGTCCATCGTGAACTGACCCAATGTGGACAGCCAAGTTACTTTGAGCAAAAATTCTTCCCGCACACTTCGCAAGTGAAGTTCTTTTCTCCATCGTGGACCTTCTTGAAGGGCAGAGGCAAGTGTCCTTTTTGCGTAAATTTATTTCCACATATTTCACATTTGGACTTACGCCAGCATGAACTGACGCAAGATGAAGAGCTAGGCTGTATTTATGAGAAAAATTCTTGCCGCACTTGTCGCACGTGAAGCTCTGGTTTCCAGTGCCGACAGCAGTAGCATTACTAGTTCTTTGCTTGTAGATCTCCCTGGGCCGACATCGTGTTTCTGCAATAAGTTCCTTTCTGGCGGCCACGCATTCTCGTTCGCTACTTTCCGACTCCTGCTAAATTTTTTTTTTCAGTGAATGGAACAATACATCGAAATGAAGCATGCGAATTCCCCGGAAAAACGGGATAGTGTTTCCCGGGAAACATACGGGAAATTTCCCGGGATATTCCGGACATTTCTGCGATGTAGTTGCATGTGTTCGTCTTCCTCAAAATTAACGGTAAAGGCCCTGCCGACCTTCATGTTATTTTTCGTACACTGGATGGTTGGACTTTCATATAAATTGATTTATGGTCAATCGAATTCCCTGTATGGAAAATACTCCCAATTTACACCGAAAAAAAAACGAGAAACACGGTATTTTTAGTGTACATTAAATACAAGTACATTATTATAATACATTATAAATTTATAATAGTTTAAATTATAAGCATAAATTGTCATATTATTATTATATAATTTCTACTATATTATATATTATATATTGATCATAAATTACTATATTGTTCTCTTCGATTCAATCAGCAAGAAGAGCGATATTGGTCTCTGGGCTGCAAACTGTACAACATGGTGAATGGGTGCACTCCTTTCCAGCACATTACCAAGCAGGACGCCAAGCTTTACGCCATCGTGAACGACAGTCACGTTATCTCGTTCCTCGAGTGTCGAGACAAGGAAGCCGTTGAGGTCATTCGACTCCGTTTGAAGCGAAACCCCAAGGAACGGCCGGACACCAAGCAACTTCTCCAGCATCCTTTCGTTAATATACTGAATACCTAAACTTTTGAAAATTCGCGTTTTGATGTTTAGTAATATTGGTGAAAAATTCTTGTATGTCTATCGCTACTCTTGTCGTAAGCCGTAGAGCATACTTCAACCACACTACAGTCCAGTGCATCTCCTGTGTTACCTGTTTGATGTGCAAGGCTGTTGCACGGGCCGTAGTTGGGTTTGAAGAAAAACTATTCAACCCGAAAAATTCTTCCCGAAGCTCGTGGTTTCCTCTCTATTTTTGTTATATTACCCAATGTTATATTAATCATATAACCGAATATTGAGTTCTCATTTATTAGTTATTATTTATCCCTTACGGGTTGATACACGGACGTAAAAAAATATTTATCCCAAGTGTAATAGTTATAATACTTCAGAATACTTGCAGTATACTTCCGTGTATTTTGCTATGCTTCAACTAAATCGTAATGCACTTAAATTTTATAAAAATATAGTTTAGTGTAATTAAAGTATATGCTGGTATACTAATTTATATTGTAGTACAATAGGCGTATTAGATTTAAACCTTGGCGATATTCAAGCATCAGGTATATAGGAATTCATTTACTTCAGCAAAATACACTTCTATAATAAGTTAAGAATATTAATGTTTCTTTTGCTGAGCAAGTTAAATTTAGCTACGCAATATAGGATTTTACCTCATTAAAAAATACAAATGAGTGTTTGTAGAATTGTTTGAATTTGGCGCCATTGTAAGTGTTGAGGACACAAGGTGACCACGCGGTTGGACGCTCTGGCTTTCAAGTGCACACTTTATGATTTAAGTTGTACAAAATCAATTTGTAACCAAGATGATTAGCTGGGTATATAAACGCAGCCACTTCAGCATCACCGGCTTTGTTCCTTTTATAAACAAAGCGTAATATGGTAAGTATCTGAATGTAATATCTTCACGTCTTTTTTCAAAATTATAAGCTGTGTCACTAAATCTCGCAGAAACTACCTGTGCCCTGGAAACAATTGCTACTTTGTATGTGAAAAGATGTTCATCCATATAGTATTGAAGAATATGAATATTCTCGAAACCATGTTCTTTCATTGTCGTTCGAAATTCGTTCAAAACGAAAAAAAGAATTCAACCATATCGGGATGGCAGTCAACAATGCTGTTGAATTGTCTGCTCCTATAGAAAGCTCACAGAGGTAACGAAATAGAGCTTTAATCCTGATTCGACTTTATTTTAGATTAATAAGAATTAATTTGAAACTCTTGATCTAGATCAACAAGTAGACATCTCGATACCAATACTTGCCGTGCAAGTATTAGTTATTTTTAAAGTGTTAAAATATATTTTATCGAAACTATGAAACATGTCGTTTAAACATAGAAATTTTAATAAAAATGTTGTAGGGTTGATAATTTTTATTGAAGATAAATATATGATAAAAGTTACGTTTTCTTGGCGTTTCCAGTTAAAGTTAACACGATGGGAAAATTATGGATTATATTTCCCCAGAAATGTTTCGTAAGTAATATAGGGAAATTTACAAGAAACGTCCGATTTTATTGCTGATCGAATGACAAGACTAATTAGAGTTCAATTCAAAGAGAATCAAAGTGGAATTATCGTCAGTTTCTTTTGGACACACTTGGTCAGTTGAGAAAGAGGATTGCAAATAATAGATATTTAGGATTGATTCGTTTCGGAAGCAGAGAAAGCCTGGTCCACTGCAGACAAGTGTGCTTCATGACTGCGTTGTGGTGACTGCAGGATGCTGCTAAACTCCGGCATGAGTTTTGCTATGTTCTGCCAATGAACGTCTCCTCGAAAATTTCTTCCCATAAACCTGACAGAGAGGTTTTCCGCCCATCATGCACTCCCTTGATGCTTAGTCAGGCTTGTTTTGAAACCAAAATTCTTGCCACAAATGTCGCAGCTGAACTGTTTCACTCCTTCGGGCTGTGCGAAGATGATCGATCAATTTATCTTTCCTCGTAAATGTCTTGCTGCAGTCGTCACAATGGAAGTTCTTCTGTCCACCGTGGATCGTCGTCAGATCCTAGTAAGGTTTTGTTTCAGCCCAAATTTCTGCCCACAAATGTCGCAGCTGAACTGCTTCACCCCTCGTGGACTGTGCGAAGATGGTCTTTCAAAAATCGTTTCCTCGTAAACGTCTTTCCGCAGTCGTAACATTCAAAATCTGCTTGTATCCTGGACTGCTGATGAGGGTTCCATGATAGTATGTCATATGAGTAGGCAGAGTAAGCTATATCAACCTAAATCAGAACAAAACGCAGATATGAAGCATGAAGACAGTCGTATACAAAACTTTACATGATAAAGCACTTAGGTCTTTGTATCAACAAGTTCAATAAAATAATTATTTAACGAAATGTAGATTTCTAGCTTCTTTGGCAACTTGAATGTTAATTATGAGGAAAAGCCGTCAAAGTAAATAATATAATAATAAGATCACTCACCTTTGAAATTGAAATACTGTCTTTAAATAAATCTGTATGCATCAAAATGATAAATTAAGTTGACTTGTTCAAGAAAAGGACTGTGCTGGCAGACTGTAAGTTCCAGGCTGAGCTGCAACCAGGTTTAGCATCGGAATGCCACGTTTAAACAAACTGAGCCTTTCTAAAGAAACTTTTCTGGGAATAACAATCTATAAATTCCTTACTGTGTTAACTTTACTTGGAAATACCTGTAAATTGTGGCATTAGCACTCTTAGCATATTCTTATCCAGCCCATTTTTTTCTTTTGGTGGATACAGAAAATTATCAGAAATTTGTATATCTTCAAAAAGGTTAATCCAAAGGATCTAGTATTTCGGAATATTCGAATATTAAATTATGTATTATAACATTAACTTGAATAGAATATAGTAACTATAAACTGAGTCTTTCATTGTTTGCAACAGTTTTACGGCAATATGCCCTGGAAAGAAAATCAAAGTCGCTATCGTTGCAATTTAAAAGTCCTAATGTACGCACCTTTGCAATCTTACCAGTTCGTGTACAACTCATAAACTCTGTGAAATTGAAAATGAGATTTCAAAACTGTTTCAATACCCGTCCTCTTTTTAAAAAAATAATGATATTTACAAAGGAAGGGAAAAAAAGGAGAGTCGTGCCCTCTTTAAGGGAAAACGGAAAAACTGAGACTGGAAGCCCTGGGCACAAAATAGCACTTGCGTGTCGTGTCGTCGTCACATCAAACCAGTCGCATTTTGAATCACGTACTCTTCGGTATCAAAAGTTCAGTTTCTTCGTGATTTAACGTGTTCATAGTAGTCAAAAGAAAACAGACCTGAAAGGTCTATCTAGGTTTGTTCAACTATAACTCTAGTTTGTCATTTTTCCCTACAGTTTATTGTGCGTGTTGGTGTACAGTTTGCTGATGTTCACAAATCCGTAGACTTGTTTTAAATGCAAAGTTCAAAGAATTCCATATTCTGATAACAGATTCACGTTGTGAATTTATTTTGCGTCATGGCAGTCAACGGGAATGTGTTGGGGAGTTCTAATGGAAAATTCCTGCGGGAACACTCTTGCTCGAGTCGAATGAAGAATGCTTGTCAATTTTCAAAACTAGAAGACGTCTCTTCATCACTTTCCAATACGAGACAGACAAATTTCTCTAAGTTCACCAACGTCACCAGAATCAAGCGAACTGTTGGATCGTCATCATCATCAGAAGAATCATCAAGTAGCTTTGACAGCGAGACGGACGGCAAAATTAGGTCGATTCAGTCAAACGCCAAGTCGGCAAACTGTGATACACTCTCGGGATTCAGCCGAATTCACAAGGTAGAACGGTGGTCCTAAATTCACTTCGCCAAAATTCACTAGGCAAAACCGGTGGCTATAAATTTACTTCGACCAAAATTCACTAGGTAGAACCGGTGCCCTAAATTCACCTCGGCCAAAATTCACTTGGCTAAACTGATGACTAGAAATTCACTTCGACCAAAAATTCACTAGGTTAGAAACAAGAAATCTTACAGCTCGCGGATTCACCAGTTTGAGATCTGCCTAGTCAGTGGCGTGGCGTGGGAAGGGCCAAGTGGGGCATCGTGCCCAGGGCCCACGGTCTTGGAGGGGCCCAGCCAGGGCCACTCGGTCTAAGGTGGGCTCCAGTTGGGACCCACGTTCATAGTCAGGCCACGCAAGGGGCCCGGATTTGAATGCGTCACAGAGTGGACATACTTCTTGAGGTCACAGAAAGTCAACCTCTCCTGGGCCTTAGCAAGAGCAAGTGTTTTAGTGAATTTCTTTTTAAACCCGTTTCAATACAGCAATTACATAAAAATCCCTAGGGATTGACATTTGAGACCTAACTTTGCGGTTTGTTAAGCATAAAAAAAATTAGTTATATGTTGTTTTCTTTGCATTCCATGGCTTGGTCGACTTAAGGTCGTATTTTCTCCTTTCTAATGGACTATTCCTCGAAAATCCTTTAGAATTTTTGCATTATAACCTGATTTTCTATTGATTAGCACGACTCGAAGAATGTGATTTAAGTTCTCAGTCACAATTGACTGGGACTTGTAGAAACTGCTTTTGTAGGATTACTAAGCAGAGTTGTAAAAGAGGACCAAATCGGTGATTATTTTCTCATTTCAAGTCAAGCATTCGACTCGTGCACTTGGAAAAAATTTTAAATTATGGTTGGTAAGCATTCATTATCAGAAGAGGATGTTGAAGGAGGTTAGAGAGCAAAGTGTGCTGGTGTCATGAGCAGGTTCGTCAAAACGTCCGCTATTGGATACGGAAGACGCGATGATTGCTTCATCGACAACAGCATCCCTTTACGGTAGTTTTGGGAAAGACTCTATTGGCTCCAACTCGTACTTGGGAAGCAAAGTAAGTGATTCAGATTTGTTGAGCTTAGAAACATAAGGAGTTGTAGGTTCGGATATGTCCAAAGTCCCGTATAGGCGGAGCTTTTCACGGCTCTTTTTAGAGCCACACAGAATGAGAAAAGAGAAACGGTAGCACTTCAGAAAAATAACACTAATTCTTGATACGTAAAAAAAGGTGGGGGCCCACAGCCAAAAATTTTCCCAGGGCCCAGAAGTCCTTAGCCACGCCACTGTGCCTAGTGAATCAAAATTCGCTTTTGCAACAACTAAACTAGTGAATCTGGTCTTTTTCCGCGAGACTGCAATCTGGCCTAAAATCAGTGGACGAACTGCTCTCACCAGTTAAGGATGTAGCAGGATTACTGGTATATCTAGAGCAATAACAAAGCAAAGTAGCGTGAGAGAATGTTCTTCACTTAGTGTCACAAGACTATTAAAGTGAATGCTTTTGTTTGTCTAACATACTTTTCACTAATCATATTATCACTACTGATGATAGATTCCTAGAGCTACTAAACCTACAACATTACCTCGCTGATCAGCTGGCGCGGACTTTCAAACATTAGGTCAGACTTTTGACAGTTAAGTAAAACAAAGACCAGGGCTGATAACGAAACGTCCTCGAAACAAGGTAATTTTATTACCTAACTAAAATGTTTTACACAGTTTAAAATAATTACGCAACCTTTCTAATAGATCAAACTAAACCGTTAACTTAAAATTCTGGTTAGTCTCCCAATTTTATTTCCTTAGCTTGCCACCAGAGCACAACAGTTTTGTGAGCAAATTTGAGGAATTCGGATTCTTTACAATGGGTAGCGTTTCACCCTGTCCTTCTATTTTAGCATGAAGTTTAAACGTTAAGTTAGAAAACGAGCACAAAGAATGCTAATCAATAACTGTGGAAATTTGAAAATGTACTTTGATGGTTTACCAGCTCGAATTAAACTATGTGGGTAGCTTAGACGATTTTAATTCATAAACTATTAGTTTTGCGGGAAATGGAGTCATTTCCAATCAGTCTTTCTTTCTTCTCATTCTTTATTTTGCTAATGGCACAGATGAAGAGGTTACAGCTTTTATTAAAAGTCTTTCAAACAATATACGGTCTGAAATATATCATGTGTATATTTTAAACTTAATACTAACATGCCAAAACTTCTGAAGTTTGCTATAATGAGAGGACACAGAATCTTAGTCGATCTTCGAGACAAGCCTGCGGAAAACCACGTTCCCCGTTTGAAAGCAGAAACTCAGCTGGTAGAGCTTCTCTGAGGGTCTGGAATCCATACTTCTCTAACAAGTGAATGGATGCTGGATGGTCGGGATTGCTCTGGATGAACTTGAATCCCTTACTCCTTGCCAAGTCAATGCTGGCTTCAATGAGTTTCTTTGCGATACCTCGTCCCTCAAAGTCTCGATGTACACCTAAGTAGCACAACTCCACGCCCACATTAGTTCGGTACTTCTCAAACAGATTAATACCTTCTTCCAGCCTGTACAGGATGCCTAGGATAGCTTGAAGACGCCTGCTCAGAGTCTGCATATCGGGAGGACCGTAAGTTTCTTTCCGTATAATGTAGTTCATCGAGATCCCAATAACTTTGTTGATGGTTTTGTCAACTGCAAGGAAAGAAACGTCATCATCAAGCCGTTGTTTGTATAACTCGGTTGTTTCTTCTAGTTTTTCATATGGGCCGGTTCCACTACTTAAACATTCGCGCGGAAGGAATTCATCGTACATGTAATCAATTACTTCACTGTACCGATCTTTGCTAACACGTTCGACAGCTATGTGGGACATAATCGATTCAATCACAATACGCAAACAACAGTCTCTGTTCGCAACTTAAGATGTCTGCTAAAAACTCTGCAAAAACTCATATTCACATATAGTTCAGCTCATCCCATCTCCCCATTGTAAAGCTTGTCATCACGAAAGTAGCGCCTCCGCTGGCGGAGCCACGAACTACGTATTAACCAATGCGTCTACAAAGCGCCCGTACCAAACCCTACATGGGTAAAATTTTTTACACTGAAATCTATTTTTACTATTTTTTCTCTTTAATTGATTCAAAGAACTGGATTAATCCAAACATTCTGAAAACTAAACGCTAAAATTTTAAGACCACAGATCTCGTTCAGTGCCATCTAGTGAAACTAAAACCCATTTCATATTTATTTATATGAAATTGTCCAATATTAAATACTTTTAAAACTGTACATCGTAATGGATATATTTTCTATTTTTCGCATTACGTTAAAAATTTATTTTAGTAAATACTACGTCTTTTTGAATTATTAGCAGACAGATTTTGTTACCAAATATGTGAGTTACCATTTGAGATATATTAACTTTGCCATTCAGTTAAACAATGTCCACTATAACAATCAATAATGTTAATAAAGATCGACACGGAGAAGTAAAAAATTTCATTTATAAAGTATTCCTACCACGTGAGTGTCAGAACACTTTGTTTCTACGCAACTTTTTATTGTAAATTTTTCCCGTAAATGTCACAAGTGAAGTTCTTTTCCCTACATCAACAGTGCGAGCATGAACATATTCATGTTTCTTGTCGACATATCTCTTAGCACCAACATCATGTTTCTGCAGTAAGACGTCTTCTTGGCGACCTCGAGTCATCATTCCTACCTTTGCTGCTCTTGCTAACAATTATGAGCCTTAGTTATAATTACAGATAAATCAAGAATCGGGGAGTAAAAATGTAACGAGGTTCAACTACACGTTCAGTTTACCTATGGCAACGTTCAATGAAGAAGCAGGACTTGTCGTTTGACTGAATCGAACTGATTGCGCCTTCCGTCTCGATGTCAAAGCTACTGGATGAATCTTCTGACGATGATGATGATTCCGACAGTTCGCTTAATTCTGGTGACATTGCTGAACTAAGAGAAGATTCGTCTGTCTCGTATTTGATTCGGGGGATGAGTGCCCAACCTGAAAGAGGAGTGCGTTGCAACCTAGAAGAACTGGAAGACGACTCGATCGAATTTCCAGTACGAGACGGGCGAATCTTCTCTTAGCTCGACTTCATTTCCTAAATCAACGGAACTGTCGGAATCATCGGAGAAGAAAGACGCACCAAGTAGTATTAGACATAATCAACAACCTAAATAATCGAAATTTAACAGGGTATTTTACTTTGAGGCAGCGAAAGCAGCAGCTTTGATACCGAGGTGGATAATGGATTTAGTTCAACTCGTTCAACGGCAAGTCTGGTTCTTCAGTAAATGTTGTGACAGGTAAATACAACGTATGGTTGAAACTTAACACTTTCTTTCTCCTGATTCTTGATTTAAGCTTCAGTATGGGTAACGATATATTTGTTAGTAGGAGTCGGAAAGGTAGGAACGAGAACACGAAGGCGTCAGAAAGACGTCTTAGTGCAGAAACACGATATCGGTGCTAAGAGATCTTCACGGAAAGAACATCTTTCTTCTCGTACTATTCATACTGGGAATACGAGATGTACTGGAAGAAATTTTCGCGAAAGGCACACTGTATACTCATCTCAAGTCAGTTCATGATGAACAGAAGTTTAAGTGTAACATGTGCGGGAAGAAATTTTCGCTGAAAGCCACCTTGGCTAAACATCTTGGGTCGGTTCATGATGGACAGAGGAATTTTAAGTGCGACGTTTGTTGGAACAAACTTTGCGCAAAAATTCGCTTTATTTCAGCACCTCAAGATGGTTCATGAAGGGTAGAAGAATTTTAATTGCGACATTTGCGGGAAGAAATTTGCGAAAAGAAGTGATCTCGCAAGACACCTCGTGACGGTTTACGACGGATAGAAAAACTACAGTTGTAACATCTGTGCAGTGTTTCCAATTTTCAATTTTCCATTTTTCCCCCTTCCCTTATCTTTCCCCTTTTCCCCCTCCGTGCAAGAATATGCAGGGTCTAGATTTCCTCTTTACTCTCCTCTCTTCTTCTTCCCTTTTCAGACCCGATTCCCCCCCTTTTTCAGGGAATTTCCCTGTAAAAGTGGAAACACTGCATCTGTGGGAAGAAATCTGGACATAAAGTTTATCTATCTGTGCATCTCTGTTCGGGTCACAGTAGCGAGAAGAAATGCGCATAATGTGTGGAACGAAATTTTTGTGGAAACTTTCACAGGCAAGACACCACGTCAAAACCCAGGCTACTATGAACGACAACAGATAATTTATTCAGAAACAAGCTAATTCAAAGTGTATTTTAATGTGTTTCGCTTTCTTAGTTTTGTTCTCATCTTACCCAAGTGAATTTTTTTAGTATTTGCTAGTTTTTGTTGCCTACACAGAAGAAACTGAAATAAAGAGCACTAGTTTATCTTGCTATCACCTTGGATTTTTAATTTAAACTTTAGAGTTGGTTTGCAAAAAAAATTTCATGACTGGAGAATCTATTATAAACGGCATTTATACCCATGTTCACCGTGCAGGTGTTGAAAAGCAATGCCTATATTAAAGAGACATCTAGTCGAAACAGGAGCAACAGTGAATGCAAGAGAAACTAAGTCGCATCCGTGGTCGCATCCTAGGATCCATTGTATACGTAGTTTCAAAACTTCCCGCTAGATGGTGTTTTAAGTTCCCTCGTCTTCCCACGTCAACACATTCCACAAGAGGAGTCTGACGTTTTGAAAATGTCCCAGAATAAAAAAGATAAATATTCCGTCTTGCTGCCGACTTACAATGAGCGAGAAAACCTGCCGATTATCGTTTGGCTGTTGGTGAAAGTTTTCGAAGAAAGGTACGAAATTACTAAGCTTAGTATTTGTGTTATTTGTTTTAAACTGTTGTCAAAGGCCTGCGGGGAAAGTAATTATCATAGAAGTGAATCTTGCCACTATAGTACAATTAAGAGTTCTAGTTTAAGTACTATTTATGCAGTGGCTATGATTTTGAGATCATCGTGATCGACGATGGAAGTCCTGACGGCACGCTCGAAGCTGCTCGTCAGCTAGAGAACATCTACGGCAGCTCAAGAATCGTGAGTTCTATGCCATCTTGCGCTCAGACACCTTATTCTCACTTTTGTTTTCATTTCAGGTGCTGAGGCCTCGAGAAAAAAAGCTCGGGCTGGGAACTGCGTACATGCACGGAATCAAGCACGCAACTGGAAATTTCATTATCATCATGGACGCTGACCTGTCTCACCACGTATAATTATTTTCCGTCTTAAAAGTACAGCCGAACTAATAATATTTTTTCACAGCCCAAGTTCATTCCGAAGTTTATCGAAAAGCAACGCGAGAAGGACTACGACGTTGTGTCTGGCACTCGCTACGTTGGCGAAGGTGGCGTGTACGGCTGGGATTTGAAGCGGAAGGTTATCAGCAGAGGTGCCAACTATGTAACACAGATTCTTTTACGTCCCGGAGCTTCTGACCTGACAGGAAGCTTCCGCCTCTACAAGAAATCGGTTCTGGAGAAACTCGTGCAGTCGTGTAAGTCAAAGGGCTACGTTTTCCAGATGGAGATGATCGTTCGGGCCCGTCAACTGGGGTTCACCATTGGCGAGGTCCCCATTTCTTTCGTGGACCGCGTTTATGGCGAGTCGAAGCTCGGGGGCAATGAAATCGTCCAGTTTGTTAAAGGATTGCTTAATTTATTCGCCACCACGTAAAAATTTGCAATAAAAGAAATTTGTTTTGTTTTACTCAACACTGCTCATTTATTTCTTGAAAATTTTTAATAAATTTGAAGCGAACAAGCAAGGCACGGACGGGAAGAGTAAATGCATTCATCACATAAATTGTGAAGTAATCGTTAAATTTTTTGAGTTCTGAATCTCTTGAAAAGAGTACTAGTTATCGCTAGAGCCCCGCCTTGAGCAAAGCGCACGAAATTATCCGAAACTAAAGGACCCATAGCGAATAAACCCGGACGTTTTACCGATTCCATTGTGTAGACGTCAACATCAACCGGATTGCTTTTGCACGAGAAGGTCCTGTCGGTACAAACCGTCAAGTCCTTACCTCTGTTTTCTAGAAAACTAAAATCTGGTTTCGAACCTATGAGTATCAAAATAAAAGACGCCTGCACCGACAATGAAGTTTTCGGTCCTCGAAGATGAACCTCCCCGTTCTCGAGTACTCGAACCACGTCGTGCTCCTCGACAGCCCTGTATAGCTTTGATTTCCTTACACCTTGCATCATTTCATAAACGCTACAGTATTCAGGATACACTTCTGCTGACAACTGCCGGAAAACAAGTGCAGGATCATTCGCTTTACGCCTGAACACGTGAATAACTTCGATACCGTTTGCTAGGGTAGCAATAATGGCGTCTGCTGCAGTTAGTCCAGCACCGACTACTATCACCGGATCACTGTTTTTAGTTAAACTACCGTTTCTAATTAGTGTTTTTAATGAAGAAACGGATGATAAGACAATTGGTAAGTTTTCGCCGGGTATGTTTAAAGTATTCGGTATATCAGAACTACCGGTAGCAAGGATTACTGCGGGAGTCAGGTAGCAAAACTCTTGGGTATTTCCTTCATTTTTTATCAGTCCGCAAACTTTCCACAACTGATTGAATCCATGAGGAATTCTGTTCAACTTTTGATGGGTTCCGTCCACCGGACGAACTGAAGTTACTTTGGCAAAGTTTTGAAAATTGTCCGAGAGACCCTGAACTTCGACGTAGTCTTGATAGTACCGAGCGATAGAAGCTGCCGTTTCTCTCTTATATTTTAGTAGATTGTCACTGTTGTTGCTGTTGTTGTTGTTTCTGGACCACTCCTTCCAGCTGTTGTAGCTGAAACCGGGTAGCTCTAACCAGGGAGTACTGCTAACTGTTAGCATATTATCGTCCATTAGCTAAAAAGCAAGTATTAGAGAACTTCTTTTGAGTAGTTTGAGCTTAGATACCTGCCAAGATCCTCCAGGAAGCCCACTACCTATCACTGTATGATTGATGCCATTCTGCGGATGACACCTCCACTGTAGGAGCGATAGATTCTCGCTACCCACATCCGCACCGGGATGGTTTAAAGTATCAAAAAGTAAAGATATGGGGTTAGAAGATCTACCTTCCAGTCCCTGGGAGAGGTACTGAAGATCCTGGAGGACTAGGGGAATATCTGCTGAGTCATTCATCCGGTGATGCAGGAAGTTCTGCGGATGCTTCCTCTTGGAATCGCCATTGTAGTAGGGCCAGTTTCCGGACAACATATACGATAGAACCATTGCAGAAGGTCCATTACCTATTTTAATGTTCAAAGCCGAATATTTAGTATCTTATTCACTAATGGATTAAAAACTAACCTATTATGACTGCTTCTTTGTAGATTATTCCACTAGGATCCTGGTCTGGCTTACTGAATCCCGAATATTTGGATGGCATACTTGATGCTTACTTTTATACCAAGAAATTGATTGTATTCAACAGCTCACAGTTTCGCAACTTCAGCTTGAATGGAGTATTGGTAACTGCCGTCCCGAGGAAAGAAAGTTGCTATATAGTCTGAAAAAGCTCACGTATACCTGGAAGAAGTCTGTAATAAATATAAACACTGCTTTAGGGTATACGAAACTAAGAAAACACGTTGGGCACACGTGACAGACCGTCGAATATACCTAAACTATGTACCCTAGGTTTTGCCTAGGTTTTTATATAGGTCGTATCTATGAGGAGAAAGTTGTTGTACTGTTTCAATTTTTATAGGAGGTTCAAATATAAAATATCCGGGAAATTTTAAGCTCATGTTAGAACTAGAATTGATAGAATATAATAGTTTATAAGTATTTTAATTATTATATTAAGTAAAGTGATAGAACGTGCTGAATTATAATGGCATCTCGATTATTAGGACATCACTTTGTAAAACATCTAGGAAGACAGGAATTTTTGTAAAATATTTTAGTATATTAATAATGAAATACATAATTAAACAAACGTTAAATGATAAAATACATAATTCTTGTAGTTTATTACTGTTACATTAAAAAATATTGCAAAATTAATTATTCAAAAATAAATATCAGTTTTCATATTTAGTATAAAATTCTGGATAATGGTTTAATTTAACTGATTTTAGTTTTTTAATTAAAAATTTAAAAATAGAAATTATTATGTGTGTGTTTAGGGATTTACTATGTAAATTACTATTTGTGATTGGTACTGCATGATTACATTGTATGTTTACATACAAGATGTCGGCTATGCGAAGAAAAATTTTATTTTCAACATTAATTTTTGCCCTTATTCTCACATCTGCATATGCCGGGCATAATAAATATAAAAGAAATAAATACAAAGGCAATAATGGGGAAGAATCAGATATAACTCTTGGCGAGTTCTTGCAAAGTTTGGGTTTAAACCAAGGCGGCAATTTCAAACCTAGCAATGAAGCCGCCAAGAATTTAACTTCGAAAACATGTAATTTGCCTTCAGACCTCGTCAAAGAAATCGCTGGATACCAGAATGTAGTGAATACCATCATAAACGCCACCACTCGAGGGATGTTCAAAGGTCGAACGTGGCGAACGCTGGCAAAATTTGTCGACACGTTCGGTTCACGAATCGCTGGCTCGGAGAATCTGGAAAACGCGATAGACTACATGGTAAACCTGATGAAGAAGAATCAACTAGAAAATGTTCACACTGAAGCTGCTATGGTCCCTCACTGGGTTAGGGGAAACGAGTCACTTTACATGATGCAACCTCGTTTCCAGAAAATTTCTTTGCTAGGACTAGGTTCGTCTATTGGCTCACCACCTGATGGAATCACAGCCGAAGCTTTAGTTGTTGCTAGTTTTGACGAGCTACACGAAAAGGGTTCAGCGGTAAAACCATAATCCATACTCGGAGTATTTTTATTTAAATTTTTTCTTTACAGGCCAAAGGAAAAATTGTGGTTTTTAACGAGCCATTTGTGTCTTATGGAAAGACGGTTGCATATCGAGACTATGCAGCAGTAGAAGCAGCAAAACTGGGAGCTGTAGCTTCTCTGATTCGTTCAGTTGCTCCGTTCTCGATTAACTCTCCGCACACAGGCTGGCAGGACTATGATGACAATGTTAAGAAAATTCCAACGGCTGCGATAAGTGTAGAAGCTGCAGAAATGCTCCACAGAATGTATCTTGATGGTATTTATCATTAGAAGTCATACAGTAAAGCTATAATTGAAAGTTTTACATTGTTGAAGGTCAGACCATTGTATTGCACTTGTACATGGAAGCGCAGAACTTACCTCCTGCAAAGTCCCGCAACACTATCGGAGAGATCCGAGGCCGGGAAAAGCCAGATCAAGTTGTCGTTGTTTCAGGCCATTTAGACACTTGGGACGTGGGTCAAGGAGCCATGGACGACGGAGGTGGTGCCTTCATATCCTGGAACGCATTAGCCTTGATGAAATTACTGGGTTACGTCCACGTCGAACTGTTCGTTCCATTTTATGGACGGCCGAAGAGGAAGGACTGGTCGGGGCTGAAGCCTATTTCAAAGCTCACGCTGCTGAAACAAAGGCTTTTGATTTCGTTATGGAGTCGGATGAGGGAACGTTCAAACCCCTCGGCTTATCGTTGAGCGGCAACGCTCAAGCGGCCTGTATTGTTCAGGAAATCCTCAAACTACTGCAACCCATTAATGCTACCCAGTTCTCTATGCCTGAAGATGGCGGGCCTGATATTGGATTCTTCATCAGGGCTGGAGTTCCCGGAGCCAGTCTCATCAATGCAAATGAACGGTACTTCTGGTTTCATCACAGCGACGGGGACATGATGACGGTCGAAGACCCTGACAATTTGGATCTGTGCACAGCGGTGTGGACTGCTGCAGCTTATGTCATCGCAGATCTTAGCGTTGACATACCCAGAGATTAAAATTTTCGTTGTTAAATGTTTGAGATAAACTTTTCGAGTTATTGTTGAATACATATTTTTCTGTATAACAGAATTTTCTTGAAAATAAAAATGCTTTTCATTTCATTTGAGTAAGTAATGACGTAAGTCACTCAGTCAAGCGAACAAGGTGTAATTTTATTATCATTGGATTATTAAAAGTATGTTCAAGGATCTAGAAGAGTTCGTATCCGATGAAATAAATTATAGTGTTATGTTTGCATGAGCTACGCTTATCTTCATCCATAAAATGTTCAAATAAAATACAAGTTTTATTTCTCGAATTTATTTCCTTGCTTGTTTTATCACTTAGTTGTGCTGGGACATGAAAGTCTTATAGTCCGTGAAAATAAATCCACTATTGCTAGCAAAACAATCAAACATATGGATTATATTCTAATGGATTGATGAATTTAATGAAAAGTTGAGTACATGAAATTTTGAGAAAGTGAAGAATTGTTGGTATGGTGTAGAACAAAAATACGGGAAATTCTAAAAGGTGGGATAATTCTATTCACTTGTGCAAAGCCAAAGGCTTGCCTACAGTGCTTCAACTTCGCAGGGAAATTTCGTCAAAAAGGGAAAACTGGGTGTCAAAAGGGAAATACAAGGGAAAGAAAGCCTAGAGGTTTAGTTTGATATCCTAAGATGGAGGGGAAAAGGATATTTGTTATCTAAAGGGAAGGGAAAAAAGGGAACACTCTGCCCTCTTTCAGGGAAAACGGAAAACTGTAAGTGGAAGCACTGCTTGGTTGTGTCAATATAAGCGATCCAGCCTGGAACTTTTCTACCACGGTTCTCTGATATCCAAGACTGGCATCAGGAATTCCGCTTCAGATCTGTGTTTACCAGATAACTATATTTTACGTCTTATCTAGACTACTAGATTACCTAGCATAGCTATGTTACTTTTCAGTGTCCCAACGGGCATCCACGCTACAGGACTTAAATTCCAAATTTAGTTGTTAATACACCAAAGTTGTTACAAAGAAACAATGGGAGGAGTGCGTTTTAAAACAAAGAAGAGTCGTTTACGGAAAATGTCGTCCCGAGCTCTAAAAAGACGCGACAGGGAGGCTTCTGAAGAAGCGGTGAACCTCGATTCCGATCTGAATCTTGAAAAAATGAACTGGCAAGGTATAACTCCATTGCACGAAGCAGCTAAGGATGGGCATCTTGCTGTTGTGGAGCATTTAGTCAGAAGAGAAGCATCTGTGGATGTGAGAAATGTTAAAAAAAGGTACACCGTTACATTTGGCAGCTAAGAATGGACATCTTGCTGTTGTGGAGTTTTTAACTGAAAAAGGAGCATTTGTGGAAGCTTTAGACCGCAGCAACCGTACGCCGCTACATTTGGCAGCTAAGAATGGACATCTTGCTGTTGTAGACTTTTTAATTGAAAAAGGAGCACTTCTGGAAGTCAAAGACTGGTACAATCGTACACCACTACATTTGGCAGCCGAGAATGGACATCTTACTGTTGTGGAGTTTTTAGCTGAAAAAGGAGCATTTGTGGATGTCATAGACCAGAGCAACCGTACACCGCTACATTTGGCAGCTAAGAATGGACATCTTACTGTTGTGGAGCTTTTAACTGAAAAAGGAGCACTTGTGGATGCCATAGACTATAGCAACCGTACGCCGCTACATGTGGCCGCCGAGAATGAACGTCTTACTGTTGCGCAGTTTTTAATCGAAAGTAAAGCAAGCGTGGATGCAAGAGACAGTAAGGATCAAACGCCGCTACATTTATCAGCAGAGAATGGAAATCTTGCTGTTGCAGCGCTCTTAATGGAAAAGGGAGTACTTGTGAATGCAAGAGACTGCGAGCTTTGTACACCGTTCCATCTGGTAGCAAACGAAGAGGTAATGAAACCTAATGTCGCCTCACTGTAACTAACGTGCCACAGAACTAAAACTTTGATATGTTTCCAGATTGCCAGAATTCTTGTGGACAATGGAGCGAACATCGAAGCTATGGATTTGAATCTATGGCGGCCGTTATACTATGCTGCCTACCGAAAACAGGATGCAACGATCAAATACCTTCTTGAAAAGGAGCTAGTGCACATGCAGTGGATATCGATGGAAATACCCCATGTCACATTGCAGCCATTACTGGCTTCAACGCACCACGTTTACTGAGGATTTTGCTACCGCACATGAAGGCAAATACTTGCAACGGTCAGAACAAAACTGTCCACGATTTAGTCAGAAAATACTGCGAAGAAATGAACTGGTACTGGGTGGAACTTTTCGACCTTTTGAAAAAATTCAAAGTTTTAAGAGCACGTCCAGTTAGTCTGCAAAAAGTACCAAAAGTGCCTAGACTGCAAACAGATGCTTTACTTCGACGAGATCTTAACGAATTTTTCGAACTTAAGCGTTCGAAGAACTTGACAAAAACTCGTGAAGTATGCTGCATTTTAGCCGAAATGGAAAACATGGACGCAGAAGAAAAAGAAGAACGTTTGCAAACTCTTCTCGAAAAATTTGCTCATCCAAGGATCTACTGGACTCGAGACGGGCAACCTGGGCGCGATATGGCCGTTCGAGTTCAGAATTTCGTGAACTATTTTCTACAAAAAGCCGCCGAAATTGATTCAAGATTTAAAGGAACATTGGAGCTCTTGGGAAGTTGAGCTGATGGAACGAAACTGGGCGGTCCCAACGAACTCGATTTTTTACTAGACATTCAAGATCTTAGAAACGCCGAATGGGATTTTGAGGACACGATTCCAAGTACTTCAGAATTTTCTCTAGGAGCCGGCATAGAATATGCTAAAGTCCGACTGACTGCAAAAGATGCTCAAAACCGCTGGAAAGATTTCCTAAACGCAGATTACGAACTCGATAAGAAATCTGTCCATTCGTACTTTTGCCATCTACTTTGGGAAACGAGCAGGCGACTGCAATCTTTCACTAAGTTCGATTTTTCTTTCAAGAAATTTGCGAGGCGATGCCACAGAAACCCTGACACGGACCACTATCCTGATGATGCTGTACCACTGGTAAACTATGGAAACTCCTATTAACTAAAAACTTGCTACATGTATATAACTTAGCTATTTATTTGCCAACGTAGTTTCGTACATTTTCTATATGTTCAGGTACGTTGTATGCATACTGGATGTACGTTACGAATTCAGTGCCTTATCACGGGGCTGCAGATAGATGTGGATGTGGTTCCCGCAATCAGATTCCAAGGTTGGCCTCGCCAGCGCGTGATACCTTTTGAAGAGCTAAGAAAAGTGCTCCACCTTCAGTTACAGACAAGTAAACGATATAATTTTGATGTTTGTATTAGTAGCAGAATTAGTAATAATAGCCTACTCATACTGTGCTATTGACGGTATAACTACCAAAGCTAACTGAATTTGGGCTAAAACATTTTATATAATAAGTGTTTTCTTTTTATAACAGAGAAATAGGGTACTGCATAGTTCCCAATGAATCGTGTGGCTGGCGACTATCTTTTACCACTGTTGAGAAAACCATCGTGTCCCATTCCAAAGAGCTGCTGTTGAGTGCACTCAAGATTCTAAAGATTTTCAACACTTTTGCCGAACCACTAATGGATTAGAATTCTCTAATTGTTTGGCCGACTTCCTACGTAATGAAAAACGGGTTTCTTCGCTATTTGGCCTCTGTCGAACAAGACGCTCCTGCTGACATCACTTTGACAGAAACCATGCTATTAATATTACAGACACTTTTTGGAAAAGCTGCTGGAAGTTGCATATACTCTTTCTTTCTTCCTGGGCTGATGTTGTATGAAACCGAAGACCCTACGGAACGCCCGGATTTTGAGTCCCTACTTCTTTAACTGTAAGGAGTCCGGAACGGAAATAAGAAGAAAATCAAACAGAAGAACTAAGTTTCCCTTAGAGAAGCTCCAGAAAATCAAGCAAAAGATAGTGCTTAGTGATATTCTAGTAACTCTTCTTTTCAGTGGAAAACTGAACCTAAAGAGGTCTAAATGTTTTTAACCAAACACTCTCAGTTCAGGTCAATACACGGATGAGCAGAGGAGCGTCTTAAAAAGCTTCAGTCATAAATAGGAGAAAACGTACGTTATTGTATATTATATGTATGCATTCATCTGTTTTATTAATGGTAATATTTGTGGAGTTTTGTTTCATCCTTTTATTATTTGTCACATTCATTACTACAGTATATGCCAAAATATGTTGCATTACTATTGCTGTCACTCCCATATCATAAGCCTTCACAATTGATAATAAATCAGGCCTCGTAAAATGATCCCTATGATTATTTGAATTAGGGAAACATACAAGCCGAAGGTTACCATAAGATTTCTAAGCACTCTGCAATTTCTACGTGCCCTTCAGTTATAGCTAGTTGTAGAAATGCATATAGCCAGGACCAGAGACAAAGCAACGTTACACAGCTGTAGTACCTTTCTCCATCAGCTCTAGTAGCACTGTTGGCGTCGTCTTCGTACTCCTCCGCTACACTTCTTATAGGGATTCGTCTTTCTGTTTCATCAGAAAAAGTCGAATAAGCCTTGATCGTGTTATTGGCGTTGTCAATCGAACATGATCTCATGTTGTGAGCGCTCAGTCCATATTCCGACAATGGATTCCAGAGGCATAGTTCCGTATGGTTACTCGTGCATGATCGACATTGAAATGGCCGATCACCTAGGTCAGTCTGTGCAGTGTCCATTCGTCATCATCCGCACTCCTATAGCGTTTTGCTTCGGTATGCTACTCCAGATGTTACAACTCAATCTAAGCGACAAGCCAAGAGGTTAAATAGTTCCCTCATCTGATTCTATAACAAAATCAAAAGCCTTCGTTTCAGCAGCGTGGGCTTGAATAAGCTTCTGTTCCGACCGGTCCTTCCTCTTGGGCCGTCCATAAAATGGAATGAACAGTATGATGGAGACGTAACTCCAGTAATTTCATCAATGCTAACGCGTTCCAAGAAATCAAGTTACCACCTCTGTTTCCCATGGTTCCTTGGCCCACGTGCAAACTATCCAAATGGCCCGAGACAACGACTATTTGATCCGTATTTCACAGCTTGGATACCCCCAACAATGTTGTGAAATTTTGCGGAAGGTAAGTTCTGCGCTCCCTTATACAAGTACAGCTTCAACTGTTCAGCCTGTAGTAACAACTACCTTATCGATTACGCTAAGTTTACTACAGTTTCTGTGACTAACACTGTCATCATATATCCTGTAAAACATTTCAAGGAGCTTTGTGGTTTTAGTTCTTTAAATCCCCCAATCTTTCCTTTGGTCTATGTAGAACTTGTTTGGACAATACCATTCTACAAAAGTTTTTTTTATTGAAGTTTATTCAATTGAACTGTTTTCTTGAAGAGCTCAGCAAAAGGAGAGAAAATTAAAATTTGGGGAAACTTTACCAGCGTTTACCAATGTCCACCTATTCAGGCGTTTTGAATGATTCTTTATGTTAATTTGCATTTTTGGTTTTATGAGTTTGAGGGTTTTCAAGGGAGAAAATTCCTCGGTGGCCAAAGCTCAGTTTCTTCAGTTAGTTGCACAGTGTAGAGAAATATACAGTAGCCAAAGTTCCTGTACCTCCCACGTTAAAGAGTTGACCACTGCTAACCAGCGCATTCTATACCGCATTTCCTGAAGCTTTTGTATATCAAGCTATAATCGCGAACTCCCGAAGCTTTAAAAATTTCTATAAATTTAAATAATGGACAGAACAATTTGAAACTTGTCCTGGCTATTCCCCGTAATATGAAATATGTTGAACTAAAAATTGCACTCCTCATTTGATACATCGATACTTAAGCTGTTCATGAATTAGTTGAAAACTTGGCACGAGCGTAAGTCGGAAGAAACTTGATACTACGAGATGGTTTTTGTGCCAAAAGATAGGAATTTTATAAGCTATCTGGTAATACCGAGCTCTATACTCTCATTTGCTCCCTTTGTCCGAAATTACTCTGAAACACTCTCACGGATGTCGCCGTGCTACACGAACAGACCAGTGCCATGTTGCGCGCCACGCACGTTCTATATCTACTGTTTCTCTCACTGAATGTAAATTACGGGTGTCAGGTCGAACCGGACCGCTTCCAACCCGGCCCACCCAACCCGGCCCGCTTCTTGTTCTTTTCCCACCAAGCCGGCCCAGCCACCAAACAAAGCCGGACCGCGAAGAAGACTAAACCAACTATGACTCTACGCGCCATCTATTGTTGACACTGTTGACTACATAACTATTTCAGACTAGCTAGATCCTTTTTGAAGAATTACAAACCGCATTAAATACATAATGTTTTTTACACTGTCTCGTCTTTAGTTTTGCTAGTGCAAATACGTGTACACGTATACACATAAGCTATAAAATATAATATAGCTTAAAATCTATTCTTAAGAGAAATTTTCGAATTTGAAAATTCTTACACCCTATCTACAAACCGGTAACAAGGTCAATGAATGGCGCCTTTTCTCACATGTTTGGAATATCAACGGCAGATTTTGTACTAATACTATAAATTCAATATTTTTGGTAGAAATGTAATATTAATAATTTCTAATGATTAATGTTTTGGCGTTGAAATTTTTGGTATTGTCACTAAATAGTACATTGTCTCATTGCATTCTGAACATATATGTACAACGGAATTTTTTAAATTTTAAATAACGACCGTTAAAATTTAATCAGGGTTATTTCCCCCGAATAATTGAACATGTATAACGGTCAAATCTGGCATATATAAAGAGGTCGACCAAGTTCACCAAGTCAGTTAATCTTCCAGTCACAAGCCAAATAACATGTCAGACGACTGCGTCTATTGTGGGAAGGTAGTTGGAGCACGGCAGCAAGCTCTCCAGTGCGACTGCTGCGGAAAGTGGCAACACAGAACGTGCAATACTGGTAATGTAATTTCAACTTAATCTGAATGAGTTTAACTTATTTGATTGCAAATGAAAAGGTATGTCCCAAGCTGAGTATCGACGACTAGTATCAAGTCAGAAGACTTTCAACTACACTTGTAGCGCGTGTCTAGACCCTACGAATAGGACAGCAGCCACGAAAAGGAAGCTGTCTGCAACTTTTCAACCGGTTCCAAAAAGGTGCATAGTATTTATCCGTCAGAAACCTTTCCGAGTAATCTACAATGTAATTGGTTTAGGCATTCCGCTGCACTAGTACTGACTGGCCTGCAGAACTCGACCAGCGAAGCTTCGGAAGACTTAGTCGGTCTGCAGAACTTGCACGAGAACGTCCCGGGCCGCACCGAAGCAACGTCGACCAGCGAAGCTTCGGAAGGCTTAGTCGGTCTGCAGAACTTGCACGAGAACGTCCCGGGCCGCACCGAAGCAACGTCGAACACTGGGGCCGATACTTGTGTCAAATGCAGCGAGCCATATCGCCCACGACAGCAGAGACTGAAATGCTCGAAGTGTTCAGGATCCATGCACCGGACATGCGCGAAAGGTAACATAACAAATATCAATAAAGTCTGCAACACAGGTTTATGTTTTTAACACGTTCAGGCATTTCACGCCCCATGTTTGCGGCCATACGCCGAGGAGGTCAGTTCCTCTGCAGCCGTTGCACCAGTAGCAGCCAAGCAAACGCAACAGAGGTAATCATTTTTTCCCCATGAAGTTACATTTCAGTAATATTTTCTACGTGTTCACAGAATACCTCACCGGAGGAAATCCCGTACTCGGTGCCAGCTGTATTGCATGAGTCCCTCCTCGCTGATAACCCCGCGGCCGACAATCCCACTCCTACAGGCGGCACTCCTACCTTCACGATTGTACAGGAAGGGTCTTCCCAGCAGCGGCCTTGCCTTGTGAGCAGCCATGGCTATCGTTTCGTGGTGAAAAGACAAACCTCAAAGTCTACAACTTGGCGCTGTAGTGTTCGGTCCACAGCGAATACTTGTCCTGCTACCATCAGGCGGGACGGTGATATATTCACTGTTGGCCCGAAAACACACACGCACGCACCACGAACGAATCTACTGCAGGCCGTTCAAGCGATGGCGGACATTAAGAGGGAGGCGGTTTCTCACCCGTTCCAAGCAGCTCAGGGTATAGTGGAACAAGCCTTGCTTGGCCACTATCCTGAGCAAGTTGACATGAGCTCTCTTCCGTCCGTATCCTGCCTTATACGACAAGCCAACCGTGTACGCGAACAAGGCCGGCCCAAACACCCCACCTCACTGGACTTCGACCTGGACGAGTCTCATATACCGAAAGAATTTCTGCAGGCGGACATCCGGGTGGAAGGAGCGCGGCACTTGTTATGCTTCACAAAGACGCAACGGGACCTGCTGGTGAAGACAAAAGTATGGTACGCGGATGGGACATTTAAATCCGTACGGGAGCCGTTTAAGCAGCTGTTTGGTATACACGGCTTCATACGCAGCGGAGACAAAATCAAACAAGTCCCTCTCTTCAGTTGCCTCATGAGCCGTAGGCAAGCAAGGGACTACGCAGCCGTGTTCAGTCAACTGCTGCTTAAACTTGATGTCCGGCCCTCGGTGCGAGAAGTTGTCATGGATTTCGAAAAGGCTCTATGGACTGCTCTCCCCGAGGTCCTCCCTGAAGTGAAACTACGTGGATGCATATTCCACTGGACTCAGGCCGTCTGGAGAAAGGCTCAGGAACTCGGACTACAAAGAGCTTTTAGTGAGGAACCAGAGACGAAACGCTTCTGCCGGAACATCATGGCGCTTCCGCTTCTACCCCATGAACGAATCACGACCGTTTTTCAAAATGTGCGTACCAAGACGACTTCATCAGGACTGCTACAGCTTTGCTCGTACGTAGAGGATACTTGGATAATGGGTTCTCTGTGGCCACCTTCTTCCTGGTCCGTTTTCATGCAGCCAGTGCGGACAAACAACGATGCTGAGGGCGACCATAACAGGCTTAACACCAAGGCCCAGTTACCTAATCTGTCCATCTATCGTTTGTTACCACTGCTGCATGAAGAGGCCCAGTTTGTCGGTCTGCAAGTCCAGCTCCTCTCGTACGGCAAGCTGATCCGGTACCAGAGGAAGGAGTACAGGAGTATCCAAGCGAAGATTCTCGACGCATGGGACGATTTTCAACAGACGAAGATCTCGACTTGGGAGCTGCTTGAAAGATGTTCAAGAATATATTGCCCTGAGGAATGCCGGTCTCAACTGGGGATTGAGTTTAACGAGGACTAAATGGCGGCATATTTTTTTTTAGTTTTAAATTATTTTAATCGCTGACTTTCGATTACTATTTCTATATTCTTTATCATTTGACAATGTTTGCGCTGAATTTTTGATTCTGAACTGACCTGACTTAAACCTGATTATTACTTTATTTGTCTGAACCGTGTTTTTTTTAAAGAAATTCTGACAATGTTTTGGTGTCTATTACTTGTTCATATTTGTTTATTCTATATTGGAAATTTGATTATTCAGTGACCAAAACGTTCCAAACCATTTCGAATAAATATTTCTCAAACAATTACATTTATTTAATTATTTTCCAAAAAGGATCTAGCTAGTCTGAAATATTTATGTAGTCAACAGTGTCAACAATAGATAGCGCGTAGAGTCATAGCTGGTTTTGTCTTCTTCGCGGTCCGGCTTTGTCTGATGGCTGGGCCGGCTTGGTGGGAAAAGAACAAGAAGCGGGCCGGGTTGGGTGGGCCGGGTTGGAAGTGGTCCAGTTCGACTAGCATTCAAATTACGCAAGAAAACAAAACACAGCAGGAATCACTGTATTATTTTAATATTAAATATTTCACACTTGATCAACTAATATATTACGGCTGAGCAGGCCAGGAGAAAGAAACAAGAAGACAGCGGACCACATGAAAATTCAAACGTCCCGTGACGAGCTTCTTTCAGTTTTTTTTTTAAAGTCAGATGTATCTCTTGGAAAATAAGAAATTAAATTATTCGTGAATTTGCAAATAAAGTGGATCCGCAAACCACTAGACACGCCAAACAGGTGAGTCCTACTGGATGAAGTCTCTTAATATTTAATGTTAAGAATAGCGCATTGATTCACATCCTGGATTGTTTTCTCGCGTAATCTATGTTCAGTGGGAGAAACAGTAGATAGAACATGCGTGGCGTGCAACATGGCATTGGTCTCTGTTCGTAGCACGGCGACATCCGCGAGAGTAACTCAAAATAATTTTGAACAAAGGGGACAAATGAGAGTACAGAGCTGGGGATTGTCAGATAGCTTATAAAATTTCCTATCTGTTGGTTTAAAAACCACTTCAAAGTGTCACATTTCTTCCGACTTATGCTCGTGCAAAGTTTCCAACTAATTCATGAACACCTTAGCAACGCATCAAATGAGACGTGTAATTTTTACTTCAACATATTTTTCATACGATGGAGAATAGCCAGGATAAGTTTCAAGTCCTTCTATCCATTATTTAAGTTTATAGAGATTTTTTTAAGTTTCTGGGGTTCGTGACAAGAACTTGTGGTGCAAACGCTTCCAGAAATTAGGTATAGGTGGCGCTAATTAGGAAACCAGTTTTTTCCTGCCAGTTTCACTACCAAACGGTCCGCAATTTCCGAAAAGGGTGTACGAAGATTATAATCTTTAGAGATTATTAAAGATTATTGAAGATTATCAAAGATTATTACAGATTATGGGGATTATTCATAGATTCTTAAGATTTGAGAAACACTTTCGTTTAGATCGGGTAAGGGGGCCTTTGAAAGAACTTCGGCATTATCTAGTATGACAACTGCTCATTCGAATCCCCCTTTAATTATTCATAAATGTACGGCTCACGTTTTCGCGTTTCCAACTAAAGCTCTATATGAATAGTTCCCAGGTTTACCTCTGTGAGCGCTGCCTCAGAGCTACTTGTCCTAATGCGACCTAATCTGTTGTTGCGCGGGAAATTTTCGCACTGTTCCAATTTTCGCATCTATAGTTTTAGTAGAAATCGTTTCTTCTGTTCCTCAGTTTCTGTCAACATGTGTTATATATATATATATATAGAGGTGATTTGGAAGCTTTGCAAGTTCCTCTGCTCATCCGTTTATTTGATCTGAACTGAGAATGTTTGGATAAAAACATTAAGACTTCTTTAGGCTCAATTTTTCACTGAAAGGAAGGAAGAAAGAAAGAACTCCACTAGAATATCACTAAACACTATGTTTTGCTTGATACAATCCTCGTGGTCACTTGCTTCCACCAGCGCTCCCTCTTCCATAATAAACCACAGAATCACTACAACAACCGGCAGCTTCGTGTAATCCAGTTGTATTGTGCTCGTGAAATTCTCTGGAATTCGGAACGAAACCACTGTTGACTGTTTCTCGCAAAGCTTCCAAATCGCTTCTTCGTACAGAGTCGACTGACTTTCACGTAGACTACTCTTGTGATCTCAACCTGCCTGCCATAGCTCTCTATTACTTTGTTTTCGTTTATTTCTAAGTTAGCGGGTTAAGGTAGATTATTCAAATTCAAAAGAACCTCATGGATTAGGTAAGCCATTACTAAAAACTGAAATCCAAAAATGCCACTTGTTGCATGTCTGCACGATGAGAAATTCAACAAAACAAAACATAAAGTCTAGTCTATTAGAACGGAATGATTAGAATAAATTTTAGTATGGTTAAAGCAGGTTTAGTTCGATATCATAGACGCCAACAGATCTAAATGTCAGACAAAGAAGACAGCAAATTATGATAAGAAATAACACAAGTTGACTGAAATTCCTCGGAGTAAGATAACTGAGTGAAAAGATAAAATTTTTCGTGTAGATGAAAAACATTTCGCAATGATCATAAAATTCCAAGTAATACTACATGTTACTCTCTTTATTAAAAAGCATTCGCTTCGCTTTTGTTTTCGTTTTATGTGATTGTATATTACTTAACTGTCCATTTGCTCACTGTTTGTTCTTTCTCTTGTTATATTTCGACTTTTTATATTTTTTTTTAATGCACAAACATTATCTCTATTATAAAAAAAGTTCTCTTGATAAAACAAGACATGGAATAACTCAAGGGAATATTTTTGCTCTAACCTAAATATATCTTAAGCAGAAAAATGCATAAAAAATAACGTAATATGAGTATGAATAAAACAAGAAATAAGATATAAATAGTTATAGAACGTGTATTAAGTGTGCATAGTCTGCGTATATGTTTACCCCATACCACGATAATAATAAGGATATAAGAAAAGAATACAAACACACAAAAGTTTCCCACAGAAAATGTAATAACAGCTTTTTATCAGGTTCCTCGGTTTTTTGGGGTTCCCTTTTATTCCTGTTCTAGATTTCTAGACATTGAAGAACGCTCCAGTATGTCGATAAGGCGCTTAAACCCCGGAGGCCTGTAGTATTTTGGTTGAAACAACGTCACCCCAGGAAAGAAAAATGAGTATACGGGAGCTTTAGTACCATCCCCACAAATATTCTTCAATAATTCAACTATGGTTTCTCTAAGCAAAAGTCTTCCAGCAGGGTTTTGTTCGCGGGAGGCCAAATAGCGAAGAAATTCGGTTTTTAGTAAGTAGTTGCAGTTGCGAGGCCAAACGAATCTTAATTCCCTACCGCCTTCGTTTGCTTCTGCAAGGATATTGAGAATCCTTAGAGCCTGGAGTCCGTTGAGCAGACGTTCTTCGCAATCGGATAGGATCATCCTCTCAGTGGTGACGAACGATATTTGCCATCCGGACGAGCGAGTGGGAACAACGCAGTAGCAGATTTCTCTAGCATGAAAAAGGAGTGTCGACAATTGCTTTTGTCGTTACCACTATGATAAATAGTATCGCTAAATCATACTCATCTTTTAGTGAAGGTGGGACCACTTTTCTCAGCTCATCGAAAGGTATCACGCGCTGTCCGGGCCATCCTTGAAACTTTATTCCAAGACCCACGTCCAGATCTATCTCAAGTCCCGTAATCTGACACTGAAGTCGCAACGTGCATCCAGTCTTCATGCGACGTACCTATGAAAAGTACATAGAGAAACTCGGATGATTAGAATCATTGGTATAAGACATAGTATTCGTAGTTCATGCCAGTGGTATAACATGGTCAGAATACCTGACATTCGCAATCAAGCGGTCCAGGCTACCAACTTTTCTGAAGGAAAAATTGAACTTTGTCAAAGATTCCAGTCGTCTGCTTATCTCCCAGAGCAAGTTACTGAAGTAGTGAATAAAGTTAGCCGCATCGAGCTCGTTGTCTTCGTTTAGAAAACCTTCCCAGCGATTCTGAATATCGATCTCAGTCAACCGAACTCGAACACGTTTTATAGGATCGCGTACATCCTGTTGCACCAGCTGCTCGAGCGTTCCCACTAAACGAAATGTTATGTTGTCAAGTTCTTCAATCGGTATATGAAAATCCCATTCTACGTTCCCAAGACCTTGAAGGGCTAGTAGAAAATCAAACTCAGCGGTTTCACCAAGTTTCGTTCCATCAGCACAACTTCCCATCAATTCCAAAGTTCCTACGAATCTCCCATCGATTTCCGCAGCTTTTCCCATAAAGTAACGGAGGGATTTTTGCACTCGAATGGCAAAGTCGTACCCGCGATGACCGTCCGTAGTCCAGTAATTCCGCGGATGAGCGTATTCTTCCAGAATAGAATGTTCAAGCTCTTCTTTTCCTTCTACATCCGTTTGTTCCAGTTCATTCAAAATCTCATTTGCTTTTTCAGTTGTTACTGAAATCTCTGAACAGCCAGGAATAATCTTATCTTTCGTTTGATATCGAAACAAGATATCTGTTTGCAGTCTCCGTGGCTCAGGCAATTTTTCCAGCAGAACTGAAGGCGCTTCTAGAACTCTGAATTCTTCCAGAAGGTCTGAAAATTCCTGGGAATCTTTAGCGTCTAGGTAGTGTTGCTCGATCAAGTCTTTAACAGTTTGGTTCTGACCGTTGCACAGATTTTCCTTCATGTACGGCAACAATATCTTGAGTAAGTCTAGTCTTTGATAATCAGCTGCAACGTGGCATGGCGTATTTCCGTCGATGTCTTGTGAAGTGACATTACCGCCATTTTCGAGAAGATATTTAATAATTTTCGCTTTGTTTTCGAAGACAGCATGATGTAATGGGTGCCATATATTCAAATCCGCTGCCTCGATGTCCGCCCCGTTTTCCACAAGAACTTTGGAAATCTAGAAACGTGTGAAGTTATTCTATTCATTTAAGGCAGTATAGTAAAAGTGGACATAGCTCTTCATTTACTGCCAGATATAACGGTGTACGGTCGTCTTGGTCTCTAGCACGAACAAATGCCCCATTCCTGATTGTGATTAAATACTCAACCACATCAAGACGTCCGCACGGAGCCGCAAGATGTAATGGTGTAGGACACTCGTGTTCTCGTCCATCCACTTTTGCTACTTTGTCAACAAAATATTTGACAACATCAAGACGCCCGTTCTCAGCTGCTAGATCTAAAGGTGAACAATCGTTGATATCTTTTGCGTCTACGAGGGCTCCTTTTTCAATTAAGTAGTTCACAACATCCAGGCGTCCATTCTTTGATGCTTGATGCAGAGGTGAACGCTTATTGAGATCTCTTGCATCAATAAGTGCTCCTTTTTCAGCTAAGTACTTCACAACATCAAGACGTCCCATCTCTGATGCTAGATGTAGAGGTGTACCCCGAAGAAGTCTTCCGCCTCCAGAGGTGCTCCACGTTCGATCCGAAACTCCATAACATGAAAATGCCCCATCATAGCTGCTAGGTGTAATGCAGTCCTTAATGTGCAATCCTCGTCAGTTTCTTGAGAATGCAGGTCAAAACCGCTGTTCACTGCTTCTTGCAAAGCCTCCAATCGCCCTGTTCCGCAGCATGGAAAGCTTTTTCATCTAAACCGTACTGTACCTCCGGCAACTGTGCCATTGTTCCTCTGTAGTTAGATTGCTACTAAATGTGAAGGTTAAGGTAAGATCGTTAAATCTAGGAGAACACTCAGGGGCGCCTAAGGACATTAGTGAAAAAACGAGTTGCAAAAACATGACTTCCTATACTGATGTGGGTTGATTAACTAAGATAAGACCCATGCAGCACCATTATGATAATAACTACAACTTTGTAACAACAGGGGAGATGTAGCATCAGCCAAGTATTTCATGGACATGTAATTCAATAACCAAACATAATGTCTTGTCCAGTTGAATGAAATCACAACAATGTTTTTTAACGATAATAATCGTACTTGTTTTTGTAATAAGTTTTGGTAGAGTTTACTAGATGGCGTCCGTAGGTTACACGGAGGGAAGCTTTACGAACCTTTTCCCCGGCTCACTATCATCCTCGTCTAAATAGTAACTAGCGACAGAAATGTAACCAACCCTGTCATCGAAGCAAAAACGACCTTTTGCGACATATTCTAAGGGTTGACCGCTGACAGTTTTCCTATACTAACAGGTGTGACTAGCTTTGACGAGCTTCATGAAGTGGTTTCAGTGATACATATAACGCGAAAATTTATTGCGTTTTGAATGGTACTAAAGGAAAGGGTGAAAAGGGAAAGGGCATTTGACGTGCCATATCTGTCGTGGGGAAAGACAGTATATTGTGGTTATTCTGCAGTTTGAACAGCAGCAAAACTTAGAACCGTGGCGTCTTTGACTCGTTCTGTAACCCCTGTGTTTGATAAACTCCCCTCACGCTAGCTGGCAGGACTATGACGATAACTCTATAAAATCTCACCCGTAATAGTAAGCACCGAAACAGCTGAACTGCTTCACAGAATGTACAACATGATGGCACTTATCGTAGAAAACATTAAAATTTATTCCACAGTTCAAAATTTCATGTCTACTGAAGGTCATAGATAATCGCATTGCACCTGTACGTGAAATGTAGAACTTGCCTCTCGCATCTTGCAAATCTTGCAACAAGTGTCGGAGACATCCAGGCGTGAAAAGTTGGATCAAGTAGTTTGTTGTCTCAAGTTATTTAAGTACTTGGGACGTGGGTCAAGTAGCCATGGACAACGGAGGTAGCGTCTTCGTATCCTGGAACGCGTTAGCCTTGATGAAATTACTAGGATTACGTCCTCGTCGCACCGTTCGTTCCATTTTATGGACGGCCCAAGAGGAAGGACTGGTCGAGGCTGAGGCATTTTACAAAGCCCACGCTACTAAAACAAAGGCTTTTGACTTTGTTATGGAATCAGATGAGGGTACCTTTAAACCTCTTGGCCTGTCGTTAAGCGGCAACGCTCAAGCGGCCTGTATCGTTCAAGAAATCCTCAAACCGCTACAACCCATTAACGATACCCAGTCCTCTACGCCTGAAGATGCCGGTCCTGATATTGGATTTTTCATCAGGGCTGTAGTTCCCGGAGCCAGTCTTTATCAACGCAAATGAACGTTACTTCTGGTTCCATCACAGCCGACTTTTGATCTGTGTGTTGTGGTGCTGACCACTGCTGCTTATGCTATCGCAGATCTTAGCATTCACATACCCCGAGATTAAAAATTCATCGTGAAAAGATACACATTAATTTTTTGCAAGTTGTATTTTGAATATATATTTTTTCTGTACAAAAAGGACCTGTTTCTGTAATTTTTCTCTCTCGCAATCAAAGCTTCAGGGAGAAAGAGTTTTTTCACGGTTGCTCGAGATGAAAAACCTAATGAATAGCACCCGGCAAACAAAAGAAACAGCAAATAAATAAGACAGAGAGCGTATTTATAACTTCCCATCTGTTAGGCCTTGGATGTTTGAACCTGTATTACATCCTCGGGGACTTATGACAAAAGAATCTGCTTCATTCACAGGATTTCGCTCCCGGAAGAAAAAAATCCATGTTTTTTAATCAACTGACAAATTAGCGTATAGTGTTTTCATAGCCCTCGTCCTCTGCTATTCTACAGTTTAATCAATGCGCTGGGTAATTTCAGAAATTACAGCACCTCCCTTCTATAGACCGTCGAATACACAATGGCCATATATCATTAGAAAAATCCTCCAAAAAACACACAGAATGAACAAGACATGTGAAATGATAAGCTACGTTCAATGCCGGAGCCAAAATTCATCAACTTTTTTCCCATTCATCGGATTCGAGTCTTTTGAAATCTGAAAAATTAGGGAACAAAACTGGGTGTTGTTTCTATTGAAATGCTCTGGAACAATAGAAGGTTAGCCCATCTTTTCCCTGTGTGATATCCAATGCTAACATTTCCAATTAGGATTTCCCTCTTTTGATGGATCCTCTGGCTTGCTTCTGGGTCTCATCTTTGTCTATAAAAACAGCTTTGCGACCAGTTGACTTGTCTCTGTTTGATTCAAGTCTCTCTAGCGTGTAAACCCAGTTGTCTCATAATCGCTCATCAACTATTCATGTCCACGCAACTCCTATCAAAGTTAACACAAATGGACCCCAGTCTGATACACGATTACATAGCAGGTCGTCGAAGACAGGTTTATTAGACAAAATTCTAAATAGTTAAATTATATTTCATTTTTTTGTTTAAAACAGCGGAGAGTTCGGACAACTTTTTCTGCGGAGCAACTACAAGAACTGGAATCGCTTTTCGAGAAAACTCGGTATCCCGATGTCATTCATCGTGAAGAAGTTGCACTCAAAACGGGACTCACTGAAGCCCGTGTACAGGTAAACCATTCGTAAGGATGTTAAATCATACTTTTAGCTTTAACTGAGTGATTCGGTTACCATGGTAACGTAATTGGTTCTTAATTGGTTTATTTTAGTAATGCAAGTATAATTAGTCTTTCTCTTTGCCCGGAAGTTGAGTTATTTGTTCACGGAGCAGCAGATCTTTGTTAAGAAGGTTACACAGTTAAATCCCTAAACGAACCGAATTCCGCATCTGCATTTGGCCCCTTTGATGATCGAGGATCCGCATCTTGTGTTCCAGCACAAACTTTGGAGACTTACGCAAACTTTGGAAACTTAATAGACTGGAACAAGGGAACGTTTCGTATGCCCCCGCAAGAATCTGAGGGATGATAATTCTGAAGATTCTTAATGTGTTAGCACCGTGTTATCATTGTTGATGCTGTTTGTAGAACCCCCTCGTCATTATCTTCCTCTTCAGTTGGTATTCCCCAGTGATCTCCATATTGATTTTCCAATTTTCCTCTTGAAGTTTTTCTCCAGTTTTTTTTCTGCGGGGACGCAAAGTTCTGTGTGGAAACTGCAGTGCGCATATATTACAGTATTCCTCTCACGTCGAGTCCGAATGTTTTCAGTATTTTTTTCTTTTGACTCTTTTCTTTCTTTCTGCCTTTCTTTGTGTTAGAATGTTCGTCGAGCGTCATTTGTTTTTGTGTAATAGGTTTGGTTCCAGAACCGAAGAGCCAAATGGCGAAAAGCAAATCGATTTAATTGGACGCTTCGGCAGCAGCAGAACTCGCCTAATTGGCGTAACGTACGTCTGGCGCAATTAGGGCTAAATCTGGGACTTCCACTTCTACCCCTGACTACACCGTACATCTTCCCTAATTCCGTAAATTAACATATGTAATTATACCTAAATAAATAATAGTTAAGTATATTTTTTTCGTTATACAGAAACATGCAGCCCGTTCACTCGGCTCGAATCAGCAGCAGCCTCGACTTTGCTTCGGTCCTTCCTGGCTTCCCGAGCTGCTGACAATCCGTAAGACCTTCCAAGTACTTTGTTATATTTATATTTTTTCAGCTTTATTTTCTGTTGTATGCTTGGGTGTGTTTAGGGAAATGGAAACAGGTGATGGAGTGTTTGCCGAGGAGGAAACAGACGACGATCTTGAAGGGAATAGCCTTTCACCAGCAGCAACAGAAGAAGCTCTCAACTTGACGAGATCCCACGAAAAAACCGCAACACTAACCCAGACTGAGCTATCCAAACCAGTAGTTCAAACTTGTAAACTATTCTACTACTTGTGAGAAAGTAGTTCTAGTCACTAGAATAATAGCATGTTGTGCGAAAACTGTATAGTTAAAAACTACGAACTATCATTTAGTTTGTAGTAAACACATGTTCAATACATAAAACTATCGCATTATTTAAAGACACTAAATCCGGGCGATTTTCTCTCAAAGGCTTTTGTGCAAATTACTTAAGAAGCAGTCCTGCTGACTCGGGAGATAAATTGAAAACACTGTGCCCCTGATTGATCCCCCCATATTGTTGTTGTGCACACGATCAGCTGATTCAGCAGCTCCCCACTATAACTAGCACAGGAGAGCCCCCGTCCCCCCCCCCCCCCCACCCTTAATGAAAATTGGCACCAAACGCCTGATCGACTATAGCGCCAGCAGCGGCGAAAAATGAGGAACTAGCGTTGCTCACTTTTCCCGCTTTGTGGCGCTAAACTGTTTCTCATACTAGCGTTGCTGTTAAACCTGTTATCACGTGTTATCTAGTGTTATGCCTGCTTTTGATGTTAATTTTAAGCGATTCGATGTGTGTTTTTCTGGATTTTTTAATGAATTTTTGTGATTTTATTAACGGCAAATTATACGAGTGAACCTTTTAAGATTCATGAGAATCTTGTGGAATATATGATAACAAGGTCACGTACCCCCGGTGGATAATAGCAAATGAATGTAGCGTAGTGCTAATGGGAGCAAGAAATTAATAACCAACACGACCCTTGTGGTATACAGGAATAGAGGAAGCCTTTGTCCCGACCCCAGGATTTGATAACACGTAGATAACATGAAGATAACACTGTCTGGTGGTGATGTTTGAAGACCCCCCTTGGTCAAAAGAGATGTGCTTTGCTTTTGATGCAGCTTCCACACGAGCAGCTCGGCATCTCGCGCTGCCTTATTGATCGATCCTATTCTCGCTCTCTCCTACTTCTGCTTCTCTCCCAACAAAATCTTTTCTGTTTCAGCCTACGCTTCGTCCTCTCATTTATCATCATCTTCTTTGAATCTCCTTCCGTCTACTATCTTATTTTTCCTACTATATGTCCTGATAGTTAAATTATAGAAAGTTTTGTCAGCTTCCCTGACATCAGAATAGCGTGTGTTTGACACCGTACCTCTCGACAGCGTAAATAGGAAACATGTCACTTCAAAAACAATTTGGAAACTTGTGTGAGCAGCCTGAAATTTTCCTCTCACAAACAGTCACAAGCACTTTCCAAATATTGCTGCAAAATAACAACTTATCTGAAACTCTCAAAAACAGACGAAACTTACTAGCATTCGGGATGTTTTCGAAGCTCTTAGATTTATATGTACCCGAGAATATCTCTGTTGTTGCTTCATATGAGAACAGCAGCACGTGTCCTATTGAATTCCCTGTCTCCTCTATGACACATTGTATTGGTTATTATTTACTTTTTTGCCCCTGATATTAAGCACCTTTCTTACGTAGAAGCTCCTGGGATACTCCTCCGTAAGCTTTTCATTACTTCAAGGGCGAATTCTCAGAAACTCAGAGAGAGAGAAACACAATCGCATTAAGGGGGATTTCTCATTGTTAGTTGTAATTATTTTACCAAAATGTTTAGTTTAAGCAGGCGAGTTAAAGAACATCCAAGATGGCCGCTGTGCCAAGAAGAGCATGCCCCAAGGCGATATTCTCCTCCCACGACACCACGCTAGCCAATCACGAGCCCCTAAGACGTTTCTTGGTCTCCTATTGGTCACAAACGTTCTATATCTTAAAAAATAACCACTAAAAATAAGAAAACATTACCTTTTCTTTTTCTTATGGGAAAAAGAGAGCAGACCAATTCTCCGGGGTTTTCTGCAAGCACTCAAAGTAAAAGTTTCCACAACGTGCTGTTCCTTTAATGTAAACAAAAAAACTGATTTTTCTACGGGATTCGATTCTTGTGCCAGAAACTCCATGGAAAACTGAAGGAAATATAAAAACGATTCACATTTTTCACGATTGAATTCTTGTGTAGAACCATTAGAGTTCTGGTTGCATTATGTGCAATCATAAAATACTCAAAATTACTTTCCAAAAGCCATAAACCTCAAACTTTAATCTGTGTGACTCCATTAAGAAGATGTAAGATTACCTTAATCATCTTACTTTAACTGTATAACTGTAATTCAATTTAATATTATAAGATTTTTGGCTGATTTCCAATCGATTAGCCCTGTTTGCCTTAACCCGTTTGCAAAGCAATAGGGTAGAACTTTATCGAGAGTCTCGATCGCACTTGGTGTATTGCCAAAATAAATCGATATTTTTCCATAAAAACACATTTAATCGATTCTTTAAACATCAATTCAATTAAATCTGATTCCAGTAAACCTTAACTTGTACTTATGAACCTTTAAATAGCGGTTTAATCCTTATGAGGTAAGGTTCATTCATATTCAACTACGGACTTAACTCGTAAGCTAAAGAATCACCCTTAAAAACTGCATGAAACACTTATGCTTTGTCCAAGTCCCCATATGGCTGAGTTTTTCATCTAAAGCCCACAGATTACTATCAACTTTTATTATGGTAAAAAGCCTAGTGAGAAGAGGCTTCATTTTTGCCCCATACTTCCGGCTGATCGCTTAGTAGTTGAAAAGCAACCCCCGCAAGTCAGAAAATCTGTCTCTTTCTGCATTTTTCATATTGTTCAAATACTCTTTTCACTCACCCCCCTCTTCAACCCCGTAACCTCATAACCCTTAGTTCTCATTAACAAAACTAAAAACTTACCCCACCATTTACCCCTGTGCAATAACAACCCTCCCTCTAGGGGGAGGGAGGGTGTAGTACACAAGGGCAGGTGGTATGATTCGTCCCTTTCTTATCAAAGGGGAGGTGGGGGAGGGTCCCTTGGGGGTAGTGAGAGGGTAGGAGGGGGCGTGGGGTGTAGGAGGGGTGGGAGAGGAGGGTGGCTATTCTTTCTGCTCAAAAGCGAATCGCGTATAGGCACATCTATAACAAGCTGTTTCAAGGGGCATGCGTTGTGCGGTGAGGTGGAGGGTGAGCGCAGAGGGGGATGCTGTTGGATCGATGGAACCTCGACGGCTTCGACGCTGGTGTCAGCCACGGAGACAAGTCGATGGCGCGCTCTCCTCCGTGACGCTTCATTCCTGGCGACGCTCTCCGACGCCCAGCTACGCTCTTCGCGCCTAGACCTCCGTCCCGAGCGTCTAACACCAGCGACGCCCTTTAAAAGGTAAACTCTATTCTATGTTTTAGTTTTAACATGTTATAGTCCTATTGCGTGATTGGTGAATGTTTAGACAGAATCGAAACCGATTGGTCGAAAATTTTGACTTATTTGACCAGTAACAAATCAGATAAGAGGGAAAATGTGGGAAAATTAGTCAGATTGACCATCTGCCCGTTGGTGGGGAATAATAATAGAGGCAAAAGTAGCTTTTCAACGGGTTTGTGTGTGAAATAGAATTCACCAGCTGCTACCTTTTGAATTATAGATGCTTTCAAAACGTGTTTGTTTCCCATCACTGTTGACAGATGTTACCTCCACACACTCACTCGAAAAAAAATCGATCAAAAACTAATTATTATCAAGTCAAATAACATTAAAATAATCATAATCAAGATACATTTTATATAGGTGCAATTAGACATCACGCAAAGAGCTGCACGTTAACTACGAATTACGGTAAGTTTTGCTTCACAGAAAGGCAGGGGGAGGTTCTGTGAAACTCTTTGATAACAGTTGATAACGTTTTGATAACAGTAGAATGTTTGAAAGAGTTGCCAACCCCGGCCTGAGAGTGAGAGTCCGGGCTCTCCGTGTTAAATACACGGAACGGAGACCGGGTAATCGGCACACACACGAGAGGCCCTATCGATCGCAGGCTTCGTTGGCGAGACGACCCCCCGAACTCCCCGTAAGCCTTCCCAAAGTTTCTCACGGCCTTCCCACCCAATTTACTGAGCCCTGCCCTATACTGTTCCAAACAGTGTTTCCACTTTCAGTTTCCCCTTTTTCCCCTCCGTGCTATAATACATGCTGTATACCTCTAGATTTTCCCTTCTCCCTCTTCTCTTACTTTTCCCATTTCAGATTCCGTTTCCCGTTTTTTTCAGGGAATTTCCCTGCGAAGTGGAAACATTGATTCTAATTTTCGCCACACGACTTTCCCGTTCGTTCCAAGCTTTTCCCAAGGCATCCGCAAACTTTTCCCAACGTCTGCAAACTTTCCTAATCTTCCTCCAACTTTCCTACTGTCTCTATGAACCGCTCACACTTTCGTAAGGGGCCTACTATCTGTTCCCAAGCCACCCCAGTTTTTCTCAAAACATCCCTGACATCCAAGACGAGTGTGTGTTGCGAACTATCTCACTACCTCTACGAGCTTCCCAACCTTCCCAAAGTTCGCCACGGTCACTTGCCACCCTGTTTCACCCTTTCCGGTGCGAGAGGGGGGAAGAGAGGAACATAGGATCGACCGTACCAAGCGCTTACTGTTTAGTCGCGATTAGGAGTCGAGGAGGGGGACACTGGCCCTGGTCCCAGTGATGCGGCATGGCGGTGCTGGTAGCGGAAGTCGGCCCCTGATGATCGATCGCCTGATTAGCAGCGGACATGTTTTGCTCCTCGTGTTCACTGTTGAGCCTTTTGTTGATTCAACTATTGTCATAAGGCACGCGGTGAATGCCAAGAGCGACTCAATTTCCAACATTTAATTAGTTTAATTAAATCTATAATACACTCTTATTTTTAATATAATACTATTGTTGCTGTTGCTTTAGACTTATTATTAGATTTGTTGAGGCTTTTGGTTGTGTTACTTTATATTTGATGTTTGTGAACTACGAAAATACACAAAAATTCCTTAATATTTCCTGAAAACTTTATATTAATTATTATATATAAGAAATACAATTTAAATAAATTCAGTTATATATAAATTATACTATGATGAGTAAGCAGTAAAAGAACCTGCGCTATTAGGAGTCCATAATAAGTTTTTGTTCATAAAAGCTTTATGAGGGTTAACAGACCGAAAAAAAAGTATAAAGAGAATCTCAGATTCATGTTCAAGAATCACAAGAATACTCAAGATTCGCGGAAAGATTCTCTTACGATTCACCATACTAGTGAGTATAGACAGCTCTGGATCGATGTCTCGTTTCCCGCAAAGCGAGTAGACGATTATTCGATAACAGATGATAACAGGTTGATAATACTGCTGGACAGGTTTCCTCAAGTTAGAGACCCCCTGGGTTTCCATGGTAACATTGGAAATCTAATTTCTCCACGTGTATGTGACGCAGTCTGATGCGATTCTTGTCTCGATGTTCCCTAAAAGGGGTTTGCTACACTCAAAAGAATCTTGATTCCTGATTCTTAACCACGATTCTTCAGTACTGTGATCCTGCTTACATAATCCTTACTCCCTAGTGCAAAGGAAAAGCGAAGAATTTGATCCTTTTTTCGGTACAACGTCCGTGTATTACATTTGCTCGCTCTCTATCTCTCTCTCTCTCTCTCTGGTTGTGTCCCTGAAGGATACGCTCCCTCACGTACACCTTAGCAATCAAGTTAGTCCATAGCAAGATCTTGGATGATTTTCGGATTATCTAATTGCTGTATGATGAATGTGGTTCTATATTAGTCCTTCAGGACGAGTCTGGAACAGTGATGAACGGTCCAGTTCGACTGAAGATGAGCTATTTTTATTGGATCGTATCCGAATGACACAGCGTTTTTTCTTCTGTAGTCCTAAAAGATATTGCCTCTCTTTTCTCTCTCTTATCTGGAAAATTGCGTGCAATTGACGTAAAAAGATGAAGGGACTTCTTTTTTAATGTCTTATTGATTGCCTTTCACTCTGCAAGAGCTATAACCGCACAACACGCTATTTTCACAGTTTCCCCCTCCCCACCCAGTGGAAAAAAACCTAGTTATTGTATAACGCAATCATCAGCCTAGGAAACTTTGCTAGCAGACGACTATGTCAGTTCCTATGGCAACGGGAAGCTGTCAGACTTTCGAGTTATCGATCGCTCTGGCTGCTACGTGATTCTAGAACGCTTGGAATCTTCAATAAGCTCAAGAGCAGTACGCCAGAAGTGTTCAGTACACACAGCAAGAGTAATACATCGGTTTAGATACTTGTATTTAATTTTATTACAGTTTCAATCGATCGAGGTTTAATGTCATTTAAGGCACAAAAGGGGGGACGGAGAGTATAAATTTCAATTGGGTGGCACACACAAAAAATCAATGAGTATATAAGGCTCCTTTTTGTACAGACGCATACAAAATAATCTCAGCTGTGTAACAGAGATTCAAAAAAAAAATCATTAACAAACGAAAAAAGACCAAGAAAAATCCAAGAATCGCGTCAAATCTGAGCAAAAATTAAAGTTAAATAAATCAAAAGGCGGCGGTCAGACACAGAGAGGAAGAGAAAAGTTACAACAGCGCATATTAATACCCGATTGTTTCACAAATCCATTCGTATTTCACTGTGGGTCCTTCCGTCGAAATTTGGTCCCATGTCGAAATTTGGTTCTTTTCGTCTGAGTTTTCGTTGAGGACCAATTTTCGATGGAGGACCAAAAATGGCATGATATCGTCCACCGTCAAAATTCGGTTCTACATCAAAAACTTGGTCTCCTGTCGAAATTTGGTTCCTATCATTTGATTCCCTAACCTGGGACCACTTTTGGTTGGGGGACCAAAAAAAGCAAAATTTCGTTTGACAAACTTTGGTCCTCCATCGAAAATTGGTTGCCTAGAGGAACAATTTAAGCACGGGGACCGAAAATGAATACAGAATCCCTCGCCAAAATTTGGTCCCCACAGAAATTTTCTATCAGAGGACCAATTTTGGCAGGGTGAGGGGATAAAAAATGGCAATACTTCATGTCCCATTATGTCTTTAAAGCTTGGTCTCGTGCTGACTGGGGAATCCCCAGCCCGGAATGGTGTGTGGAATCGCGTCCTTCCATTGTAACCTGGAGGATATTGGTGCGGGTGAGGTGGAAGCGATGGAATCGCTGCCGGGCAATCGTCCATGTCGTCTCCTGAATCAACGTCCCCTGAAAGAAAAAAATCTTTCACGTTAGTAGAGTACGGCACACGTAGACCAGTGCTTCCGGTTTTAGGGGAAATTCCCTGTTTTCAGGGGTAAATGCCACTAATAAGGGAAGAAGAGGGGAAGAGGGGAAAAACAAGGAAAATTGAAGAAATGTGAAATCATCATTAAATTTGACCTTTTTATATAGCTACATGTTATTAATGCAGTTTATATTTTCCCCAACATTTTATACTTTTCTTTTAAACTGTTAATTAACTATGATCTAAAGCATAGTAGACAATGAATGTATCTTTATATTTTATTATACAAGGGAAGGCCAAGGGGAAATGGGAAAAAATGAGAGGGGAAAATAGGGGAAAATAGAGGCTTCTATGAGGAAAAGCCCTGATTTCAAAGTGGAGCACTGACGCAGACTGAAACGTTCAACTTACGTCACTGGAGTTTGTCGAGTGAATGAAGTACTCTGACCGAACAGCCTTCCTCGATTTGGGCCGCTTGTACTTGAACTCCCGCGGCAGTGTGTAGGACCTGGGCAACGAGATTTGGCTGTCGATATCCGAAGAAATCCTGTACGACTTGTACATGTTGCCCTTGGACCCACTGCTGGTGATCGTATAGGTCGGTCCCAGACGAAATCAGGGTCCGACAGACCCTGGGGTGGTAGGACGGCCATTCTTCCAGGCGGGGTCGTAGTAGTCGTAGTAGACTCTTGAGTTCTCGAGATGGTGAGGAGTCAGCAAGATCTCTGGCGTCTTGGAGCGGTACTTTCTGCGTGCAGAGCCGTAGGGGAAGAGCGGCGGGTCAGGGACTACCAGACTGCTGGGCCAGGGTTGTTTCTTCGAGCGCGGGATCGGCTGCTTCAGGGTGCCCGACTCGCTGACATCGCTTGGCGGGGGTCGCGTCAGTTTGCCTTGCATGATCTCCTCCTCGATGACACGGAGCTCGGCCAGTTGCTGGCGCTTCTTCTCCTGCAGTTTCAGCTGAATGTCTACACGCGAATTAATGCTGCCTCATTCTCGCTAGAGCCTGAGCGAGGCAGCGGTCGCTTCCAGAAGGGCTGCGACATCTTGCCGTTGACGGGACGCCGACAGAGGGCATTACCACAGGCGGCGGGACGAAAGACGTCGGCTTCTTCTTCTTCCGCATCATGGCCGGGTTGAAACGACAATTGAAAACTCCGGGCACGTAAGGCTGTCCCTCATTTCCCGCTCCGGGTGCCCCCCGTTCTTGCTTCCTGCATTTTTCATCGTCCCGTTCTGCAAGTCTCCATTACCAACATGGTCGCTGACGATGTACGTTCCTCCCGGCGATACAAACGAGTAAGAATTCTGGTTCTCGTTGTTTGGATAGGCGTAACTAGTCTCTTAACATGGAAATAACGATAATATAGTATCATGAATACGATTCCGACAAGAAACCTATGAACATGATGATAGAGGCCAGCTCGTGATACCAGGGCTCTTCTCCATGGACTCCAATGAGCCACACTGCGATTAGTAGCGTGTTTTTCTAGAAACATGGTGACGTAGAAAGCTGCCATTTTTATTCGCGGGTTGAAATGCTGTAAGTTGATGTAGCAGAGGACGTAAACGCCAGCGATCAGCGCGCAGTAGACGTCTTTCTTCACTCTTGAGATCTTGTCCCGTGGAAAAACGTTGCGGGGAGATATCAGCCAGAAGAACATGCTCATTCCAGTGAAGACCGATAACTAAGAAAACCCAGTAGCTGTAAACTGTTGCATAAACAGTTAGTGAAACCACTCGAGCAGTAACCGTTCCTAAACGCCAGAAAAAGCTGAAAGATAACGCCCAGCAAGTTAGAACGAGCTTGTGAGCGTTCTGCCTCAAGACGTTCTTGTTAAACGAGGCTAGAGCCCAGCAAACGTTAAACAGCGACAATACGGTAGAGACTATGTTCAGATCTGTGATGTTCTTCCCTAACTGGTTTCTGCCAGATCAAGTAGAGTGCATGATGAGCATGGGGACGGCTTCAAGAAAGGCATGTATCAGCCGCAGCATGCACAAGTTCCGCACTTCGTTTTTCACGACTCGCAGGTCGACGGGAATGAAGAGCTTGAAGTATCGCCACAGAACGCCGACTCCAAAAACGTGCATGACGACAATGGCCCCAACGTTGGCCTCTTTCCCGCTGCCCGCACTTCGTTTTGAGAAACCATTTGGCGGAAAGTACCTGACTGACGATTAGCGAGAGAATTATAAACCCACACGCCAGACCCAGCCAGAGGTACTGCTGCTCCGCGAATAGGGTGTAGGCGGTGATTACGTCAAATACCACGTCGCAAAAATATGAGGCCATTGATATGATGTTGAACAGGACATCACACAACGGCAGAAATTCCTGGGCCATTTTGTGGACATTTGGTTATACAACCTACAAATAAACGAGTGATTTAAATAGTTAGCGAAAAATAAAATATTTTTTACGTACGATTATGCGCTACTCTTTTTCACACATCATTACAGGTAGAAATAATGGGTGGTTTTACGGAAAATTAAACTGAGGCATTTTTTCGTGACCTTCGCGGCCATGTTGTGTATAATTCATTGACGCCACCTACCTGCAAACATCCGAGACGAATTTGACAATTAGAATATCAAATAAAAAATTACAATATTTATTATCTTCATACTTATAAATAATTGAAATTTGCTGCTATTTTAAAATATATTTTATCAAAATACTATTTTGGTACTCTTATTTGAAGTATCGACTAGTAAGGTAATATCGATAATAAACAAAAACTTTTTAATTTAGTATCAATTAATTAATATAAATAAATCTTAATTTCAAGTTATAAAAATATTTCTATTTTTTATTTTATGAAATAATCAAGTAAGTATAATAATAATTTATTATTAAATGGCAATGCTGCAATGTCTGACAAGAAAACATCTTCCCGCGCTTTGTACCATTGTGTGCCTTGTTGAAGTTGTTTCCTTTGTCGCCTGCAGATATTAGGAAGCAAGCTTCTAATTTCTTATACAGAGAAATATTTTTACTTATTAAATTTCGCAGTTCTGGACAAAATGGCAAGTCCAGCGCGCAGCACAAGCAGCGGAATGTCTAATGGACGTAATAGCCGATTAAATACTCCAAGACGAGGAAACAGAAGTGGAAGGCAATCCGCTGCTGGTACTTTTTAAATTTATTTAAAATATTGATATTATGATATATTTAGTGCGTTGTCTGTATTTGTAAGTTGCCAGAAACATTCCAAGTCTAGGTGAGTATGAAACATTTAAAAACGTTTAAGAAAAAATAAATAAAAGAGCTATTTGTGAGTCAACGTTTTGTGCGTTTTTCGTGCACAGGGATGTCCGATACTTCTGATTTAGCCCACTTCCTTCAACTCCTTCATATAATGGAAACCAAACTCCCAGTGGAGCTAGAAGTCCTAGCGTTGCTGGTTTCGGTAAGTTATTGTTAATCAGCTATCCTCATTTTACCATTTTATTGATTTTCTCGTTTGTTAGCTGTTAGTGATATCGATTTGAATTCTCCGCTGAACTATGGAACTCCCAGCTCACTGTCGTCTCTACGAACCCCACACTCGGGAATCAGGGCACCCCGTTCGTTTGAGGACTGATGTTAGGTCTGAAAGACGCATGCGACAAGTGAACCTAGGCAACCAGACGTAAAAAAACATTAATAAACTAATGAAATTAAAATAAAAATATAATACTATTAATTCAAATGTACAGGAAGCAAAATTTTAAAAATTAGCAAGTACAATCACTTAAATTACCATAATTAACGTAATTAATTACATTATCATAAGATTAATAACAATTTGTTATATTTGTTGCAGGGCGAGAATCTGCCGACGATAGAGGAGCAGAATGAAGCAGCTACAACAGCAGGTCCGCAGCTGGTTATCTGGGGTACAGACGTCGTAGTATCGCAGTGCAAGGAGAAGTTCCGTCGTTTCATCACTCGCTTCATCGACCCCGAGCTGAGCCGGGACGATTTTCCTGACGATATCAACGTGAACGAGCCACTGTACATGCAAGAGCTGGCTCAGGTAAACAGTTAACAAGATAAATTGTATCAAGTCATGGCAATAAATGAATATTTCATTAACAATAAGAATAATAATAACTGAAATGAAGAAATAGAGAATGAGTAACTGATAATAAAGTAAATAAATAAAATAAGTAATAAATTACAGATGTTTATTATGAAAAGAAATAACCTGATATACAATAAATCTCAAGTATACTATTTGATAATATAATAGATAATGAGTTAAGTACATGAAGAAAATAAGTAAATAGCCTAATACGTAAAAACGAATAAATATTTAGTAATAAAAATACTGCATGAACGTATTATCTTTTTATTTTTCAGATTGAAATCACTTCGAACCCTTTCTTGAATGTCGACTGTACCCACTTGCGACAGTTCGACCCGAGCCTGTACCGACAGCTGGTTTGCTACCCGCAGGAAGTGATCCCCACCCTCGATATGGCCGTCAACGAGATGTTTTTCGAGAAATACCCGGACGCTTCGCTTCGCCATCAGATTCAAGTTCGCCCTTACAACGTGGAGCATACAAAGAATATGAGATCACTGAATCCTGAAGGTTTGATTTTAGCCGTTAAAGTTTAAAGAACCATTTTCTGAAAAAATTTGTGGAAATGTAGATATCGATCAGTTGATAACGATCAGCGGGATGGTCATCCGCACCTCAAACATTATCCCCGAGATGCGTGAGGCGTTTTTCCGCTGCAACGTTTGTGGCTACTCATCGATGGTGGAGATTGACCGAGGCCGCATTCTCGAGCCGACTCTCTGCCCGCACTGCAACACCAGCTTCTCCTTCTCGCTGATTCACAACCGCTCGCACTTCTCCGACAAGCAGATGGTCAAGTTGCAGGAATCGCCTGGTAAAGTTTCTATTAGCAGTAGTTGTTGTAGTTGTAGTAGCAGAAGTAGTTGTAGTGGTAGTAGTAGTAGTAGTTGTAGAAGTAATAGTAGCAGGAGGAGGAGGAGGAGTAGTACTGCTTTTGTTATTATTGTTATTACTACTACTGCCATCAGTGTTTCCGCTTTGCATGGAAATCCCCTGAAAAAGGGGAAAATGGGACCTGAAAAGGGAAAATATATACCTGCAGCCTTTATTCTAGCACCGAGGGGAAAAAGGGAAAATGGAAAATATAAACGCACGGCCTGTATCCTAGCACGGTAGGGGAAAAGAGAGGGGAATTAAGGGAAGAGGAGAAAAAAGGAAATGAAAGTGGAAACACCGACTGCCATTACTATTATAACTTTTATTATTACTCTTATTATTTGCAGAGGAAATGCCTGCGGGTCAGACTCCGCACACGGTGGTCCTCTTCGCCCACAACGACTTGGTAGATCAGGTGCAGCCCGGCGATCGCGTTGCCGTCACGGGAATCTATCGCGCGTTGCCGCTGCGCGTCAATCCCCGCATGCGTAACGTCAAGGCCGTCTACCGCACGCACATCGATGTTATCCACTATCGCAAAGTCGACCAGCACCGCTTGCGCGAAGAAGGAGGCGACAAGTAAGTCAGTTTGTCCAATCCGTGGACAGTACGCAAAAACGTGCACTGATGAATGTAGCCTGTCCACGTATTCGGCAGATTATCCTCATTACTGCCAATTTTGTTAGTTGTGTATTAAAAATTCGTATTATTATTATTGTTTCAGGGAATCTGTCGAATACATGGACAACACGCTAAGCGTGCATCGACGAGTGTGGCCTGTCCACGTATTCGGCAGATTATCCTCATTACTGCCAATTTTGTTTGTTCTGTATTGATATTTGTATTATTATTTTAGTTAACCTGTCGAATACGTGGACAACACGCTCAGCGTGCATTATGGAAGATACCCGTCCACTTATTCGACAGATTACCCTTTTATTGGTAATACCTTTCGTTTTTGCTATTAATTAATATTATTGTATTAGTATTATTATTATTAAAGTAAATCTGTCGAATGTGTTGACAGCACGCAAGACGGGCCTTGGTGAATACAGCCTGTCCACATATTCAGCAGATTACCCCTATTATTCCTATTATTACTATTCTTTACTTACTAATTTCACTTTTATTTCTTATTAGGAAAGCTGTAGAGTTTCCTGAAGAAAAAGTGGAGCAGTTGAAGGATCTATCTCGTAAACCAGACATTTACGAACGCTTAGCCCGGGCCATCGCTCCTTCCATCTACGAGAACGAGGATATCAAGAAGGGCATCTTGCTTCAGCTCTTCGGGGGTACCAAGAAAGACTTCAGCGAAGAAGGCAGAGGCTCAGCCCGTAGTGAAGTCAATATCCTCCTGTGCGGAGATCCCGGTACCTCGAAATCGCAGCTGCTGCAGTACGTCTACAACTTAATGCCCAGGTCTCAGTACACGTCGGGTAAGGGAAGCTCTGCTGTTGGGCTTACGGCTTACGTTACCAAGGATCCGGATACGAAGCAACTGGTACTGCAGACGGGCGCCCTAGTCCTGGCTGATAATGGAATCTGCTGTATTGACGAGTTCGATAAGATGTCGGATGCCACACGCAGCATTCTTCATGAAGTACGTTATGTGGTTATAAGTAGAGTAGTAATAGTAGTAGCAGAAGTAGTAAGAGCAGTAGTGGTAGTAAGAGTAGCAGTAGTAGTAAGAATATTAACTGAAGTAGTAGCCTTTGTAGTAGTAGGAGCCGTTGTTAATGAAATAAAACTGTCGAGCACGCGGACACAATGTGATATCAGGTTCACAAGTATGCCTTGTCCACTGATTCGACAGATTAATTAAGGTTAATATTGTTATTCGTATCTCTTTTATTAATAGAACTATTATTATTGTTACAATTACTGTTAATTTTGTTGCTACTATTACTACTACTTTTACTACTACTACCATTACTTTTATTATCATTCCTACTACTATTAATGTTACTATTATTATTATTATTAGGTGATGGAGCAGCAGACCCTGAGCATTGCCAAAGCCGGGATCATTTGTCAGCTGAACGCAAGGACTTCGATTCTCGCCGCTGCCAATCCCGTGGAATCGCAGTGGAGCAAAAATAAAACTATTATCGAAAATATCCAGCTACCGCACACTCTACTGTCCAGGTAAATTATTATTTTAAGTAGATAGTACTATAATAATAGTAATAATAATAAATGATAAAGAAATGAGTGAAATTTATATGAAAATTTTTAATATAATGAAATATTATATGAATTATGAATTGTTAATTATAATAATCAGTAAATTATAAAACCCGATAATGAAGTTAAGTCCGTAATTAACGAAAATTGAATTTAAATTATGATTATTTTTCTTAATGTTATTAGTTTATTTACTGTAATTATCTTCTAAAATTTATCAATTGTTGTTAACTATACTTTTTATTTATTTTAAATATTATTTTTGTCTTCTGCATTTGTATTACATTAGTTTGATTTTTTTCTTACAATGTATTACTTATTTATATAATACTGTATTATTATGTTATATTGTTATTATTTATATGATTTATTATATTTTTCTGAATTTTTATTTGTAGATTCGATTTGATTTTCTTGATTCTGGACCCGCAAGACGAACTGTACGACAAGCGTCTCGCACGCCACTTGATTTCGCTCTACTACACCTCCGAACAGCAGGAGGAAGAAGATCACATGGTAAAACCCTTGTTAATAGTAGTTATAGTAGAAGGAGTAGCAGCGGTAGTAATAACAGTAGTAGTTGCAGTAGTAGTAGTAGTACTAGCAGTAGTAATAATGGTGGTATTAGTAATACCAGTTGTATCACTGCGTTAATATTGTTATTAAATCCTGCTGCAGTAGTAGTTGTTAACAATGTTTGCTGTTACAGCACGAATTTGTCGAATCCTTGGACAGCACTGATGTAGTCCATCAGCGTTTCACAGCGTGTCCACAGATTGGACAGATTACGCTCATTATTATATTTATAAAATATTGTTCCTAAAGTAGTAGCAGTACTAGTAGTAGTAGCTACCCTTGAACAGTACTGAAACAATCCATTCACCACTCATAGGAGTGTCTGCAGATTCGACAGACTACGTTCAGTGCCACTAATTATTATGTTTAAATTGGTCTATCGTGTTTATGCAGGAGCTGAGCGTTTTCCGCGATTACCTACGTTACGCCCGTGACCATATCCACCCGAAACTGAATGAGGAAGCGGCCAATCGCCTGGTGACTGCCTACGTGGACATGAGGAAAGTTGGCAGTGGACGCGGACAGATTTCCGCCTACCCCGACAACTCGAGTCCCTGATTCGACTGGCCGAAGCCCACGCCAAAGTCCGCTTCTCGGAAATCGTGGAAGTGGATGATGTGGAAGAAGCTTACAGGTAAAAATTTAGGTTTTTTTTATTCTAGTTAATTAAATTAATTGTATAATCAATAGCAATTATAATAATTTAAATATGAAATCAAATAGAGTAAAACAAGGAAATAAAGTTATCATAAAATATAATTTATAATAATTCAAATAACAAATTGTAAAATCCAATAATTAAAACTGGATAATTAATCAGTTTTAAATATTCAATATTTTTGTTTCCCCACATAGATTGCACAGGGAAGCTCTGAAACAGTCGGCAACGGATCCGTTATCGGGAAAAATCGATGTGAATATTTTGACTACTGGTCTGAGTTCTGGGCCCGTAAGCGACGTGCTGAAGTGGCTCAGGGACTGCGTCAGTACATCGAGAATAAGAAATCCTCGACACTGAGCTACCAGAAGACCTTCAACGAGTTCAAGGACCAGTCCAGCGTGGTAAATTATTTTATTATTATTATTATTATTATTAAAACATTAAACAATAGGAATTTCAGTGTGGAAAATATTTTATGCAAATTTGTTGTTTACTAGAATTAGCTATTTTAGTTATAATTATATTCACTTATTTGATTATTATAATTTATTACTGAGGATAAATTTATTCCATATGCAAATTGATTTCGACATTTAAAATATATATTTCATTTTGTATATTAAATTATTCCGAAATTTTAATTATTATTTATTTTAATATAATTATTTTGTTGTTTCATTTATAATATTATGCAAATATATATCATTTTATTATCATGTATTTTAGTATAAATGTTAATTTTGAATATTTCTTATTATTAGATGATAACATGGGAAATAATTATTTTATTATTTTATTTATGATATTTTGTGAATATATCTACTTTCATTATAACTTATATTCCTATCAATGCTAATTTTAAATATTTTTTATTATTAGATGATTACAAGGGAAATGTACGAGGATGCACTGAAAGATCTGCAGGACGAAGGAGTTATCGTTTTGGCTGGACGCTCCACGATTCGTGTTTGCCATCAGTAATTTTCTACATTTTCTCATTCCGTTTTCAAACACCAATTCAAACGCCTTCGCATTAAAGAAAATAAACTAAATTTACTTGATACAATTGTTAGATTTTCTTCTGCCATTCAAGCACCAATTCAAACGCCTAATTTTTTTCATTCACTATTCAAACGCGTTTGAATTACAATCAAAGTTTTAATCAAATTAATTATTTTTTACAACTTTCTTAATTTTTCATTCACCCGTCAAACACTAATTCAACCACCTAAATTTTTCATTCACTATTCAAGCGACTTCGAACAACAAACAAAATTTAAACTAGATCTAATTTAATTTTAAATAATTTCCATAATTTTTCATTCACCATTCAAACACTAATTCAAATGCCTAAATGTCTTATCCGGTATTCAGACACTAATTCGAAAACCTTCGAACTACAAACGAAATTTAAACCAAATTCTTCTACATTTTTCTACATTTTCCTACATTTTTCATTCACCGTTCAAACACTAATTCAAACGCCTAAATGTTTCATTCACTATTCAAACACCAAACTAAATACATTCAGAAACAAAATTTGAATCAAATTAAATTAACTCATGTTTAATAAATTTGCTACATTTTTCATTCACCATTGAAACAGTATATCAAACACCTAAATTTGTCATTCACAATTCAAACACTAATTCAAACGCTACTGAATTAGAAACAAAAATTAAATCAAATTACGTAATCTTCAACAATCTTCTTGATTTTCATTCGCCATCCAAACACTAGCTCAAATGCCTAAACTTTCATTCACTGATTCAAACACGTTCAATTTAAATCAGATTTAATTAAGTTTTTCTACTTCTTGCGATGACACTATAAGACTGCGGCATGCACACAATCCCGGGAACGGGTTTCAGTGTTGGCTTTGGCAAATTGGCGGGAAATTCAAATTGAAAATTTTGAACTAAACTCGTGATGAAGAGGAACAGCTCCATTTTGGCTAAAATTTCTCCAGGACAGTTATGCTTGCCTTATTTAAATAAACCAAATGATAATTAAGTATACAAATTAAAATACACTGTGAAAAGGCACTACTACAGTGCCTTTTCACAGTTCTCAGTTCCTTTTCACAGTGCCTTTCTACGGAAGCCTGCAGCGCCCTAATTTTAAACTACGTTCAAACTACCAAGTTCAAGGTTACCACAAAAAGGCACTGCAAAAGGCACCGTCATTTTTACGTGGGTATTGTTCATATGCGTACCTCCACCGAAGGCTACGAAAGCTTCTGGAATCTTCAAAGTCCCGTTTTCAGTCAGGAAATGTTCAGGATAGAATTCAGTAGGTCGTTCCCAGTGTTCAGGATCCTGAAGCACTTGGTATAAGTTCGGGATCACTAAAGTATCAGCGGGAATATTATAGCCCATGAAATCTGCAATAAATTACAATAATTAAATATTTTATTGCATCCAAACATAGACATATTAATATAGTAATAAACGAATATAATATATAAATTATAATAAATGGAACAAATTCCTACATTATAAACTTATTATTAATTCAGTGACTATTATTTATTACATTTTACGAACTGAATTTTTCGTTATAATTATTAAATTACTATAGTTCCATTTAAGTAATCGGTTATTATTATTTATTATTTATAATTTACTTTTATTTTATTACTCGAATTTTTCGTGGTTCTGTGCAGTACGGATAGAGGAACCAGGCTTACGAATCGTATAACTTCCATTAAAACAGCCTCGGTATACGGCATCCTATGAATAAATCAAAATATCATAATATTATTCAAATAAATTAATTATTATTAATTAATTAATTATAATCAAGAACTAAAATTCGATGCATAAATTGCAATCACTTAATTAGATATAATAATTAAAATTAAATACAATAATTATTCATAAAAATGTAATATCTGAAAAAAATCAGAAATGAAAGAAAATTTATAATTATTAATATTAAAATAAATTAATCAAATTTAACTGAATAACGAATTCACAACAATTAATAATGATAACAATAATAATTGAATTAAAAACATTTTTAAAAAATCTTTGAAAAATAGTAAATGCGTACAAATTCCTATGCGAGTTGTCAGGCGGTTTAGCCTCACCCTGCATGACGCCATCTACTTCCTCCTGCATTTTCCGCTGGATTTCAGGGTACGTTGTAATTATAAGCACCGTCCACAGAATAGTTGTAGACGTAGTTTCCATCCCAGTACTGAATAAATCAGTCAAAAGAATCACCAGATTCCTGAATCCTTCCTGAATAAAATAGTTTTAAATATTCCAGTCAAGGGTGTCAATCCCGGTGCCTTTTGTGGTGCTTTTTTTTCACGCAGGGCAAGTGTATTATACCTGACCGTGGAATGGTGATTTTGGGTCCTTGCAGTTGTTCATAGTGTTCAGGTAAACGTGGATGAAATCAGTGTCCTGACCATCTACGTGGTCCTTAATATGCTTGTCTACGATCCTCTAAAAGCATTAATTGATTAATTAATTATAAATATATTGATTAATTATTATAATAATTACGTTCATAATATCTTTGAGTCTCTGGATATTTTCTAGTACGAGCAGTTCTTGCTTTTTCAGGAATCCTATTCTGGGAAGCCATGGTAGGAACTCTATAGCACTTCCTACAGTCATTTCACGGATTACCCTTTAATTAATATTCAATCATTAATAGTCATAGTTTAGTAATAAGTCAATAATAGTTTACTCTGATAGTTCGTAGATCATTTGTATGGCGTCTGCATCGTTGTGTTGGCAGAATCGTTGACCGGCAACGATGGTCCACAGTGCGTTAACTACTGAGAGATTGACACTGTTCCGTAGCTGAATGGGCTGTCCTTCACTCGCCCTGAAAAATTTCATGAGCAGTGTTTTTATTTTCCCCCTTTTTTCCCTATTTTCTTGTTTTTTCCCCCTTTTTCCCCTATTTTCTTATTTTTCCCCCTTTTTCCCCTCCGCACTGGAATACGTTTCCGGCCGTACGTTTTAGATTTTCCCATTTTCCCTCTTCTCTTAATTTTCCCTTTCCAGACCCCATAACTCCCCTTTTTCAGGGAATTTCCCTGCAAAGTGGAAACACTGTTCATTAAGACACATTACAGGACATACTCCAGTATAGCGGACACCATTATTAAATTATTTTAAGAGAATTTTACAACTTTCTTGGTAACAAAATATTTCTTGAATTTTTCTGTGATTTTTTAGTCAATTTTCCGGAAAATATTTTGCTGCAGAAATATTTTATACGCTGTCCGTAGTAGAGGGGTAAGTCCAAATGCGTGCCTCTCTATAGCGGACACCTTTATAAAAACAATTATGGAGAATTTTACAACTTTCTTGGTACCAAAATGTTTCTTGAATTTTTCTATGATTTTTGGACACATTTTTGAGTAAAATTTCCTAATAGAAATATTTTTACGTCTGCCCGTAGTAGAAGGGACTGGACTTGGACAATGGCTTTACTGGATTAAGCCCTATTCTTCACTACTCGATTCGTTTATCTTATTGATTGGTGGATTAAGCTGATTATCTTCCATTAACCTGATTATGTTGAGAAACTCCATAATCTCGCTTTTGATGATTCCTTCCAGTGTAGTTTTGCCGAAGCCGAAATCTTTGAGAGTCTTGATGGTGAAACGACGAGTCTCGGACCAAACATATCCATCACTGAACAAGATTCCTGTCAATTAGTAAATATTAACATTATAATAAATGATAACATAAGATTTTAAAAAGTATAAATATGTAAATACAATTAATTTAATGAAAAATGAATATGAAATATAAGTGGAAGCCATTAAAGTAAGAATCTTGGGAATGACGGGACAATGGGATAGGTATACCCGAATCTTAGGAATGACGGGACAACGGGGTAGGTACCCCGAATCTTAGGAATGACGGGACAATGGGCTAGGTATACCCGAATCTTAGGAATGACGGGACAATGGGCTAGGTATACCCGAATCTTAAGAATGACGGGACAACGGCATTACATATGCCCGAATCTTAGGAATGACGGGACAAAGGGCTAGGTATACCCGAATCTTAAGAATGACGGGACAACGGGCTAGGCATACCCGAATCTTAGGAATGACGGGACAACGGGCTAGGCATACCCGAGTCTTAGGAATGACGGGACAACGGCATTACATATGCCCGAGTCTTAGGAATGACGGGACAAAGGGCTAGGTATACCCGAATCTTAGGAATGACGGGACAACGGCATTACATATGCCCGAATCTTAGGAATGACGGGACTATGGGCTAGGCATACCCGAATCTTAGGAATGACGGGACAATCGGCTAGGTACACCCGAATCTTAGGAATGACGGGACAACGGGATACATATACCCGAATCTTAAGAAGTACGGGACAACGGATAAGCATTGATTAATTTTATTAACTACTTTTTATTAACATATTATTAATATTGATTGTAAAATAAGACTAATTTTGACCTTTTCCTTCGGATCTGGCGATATACAAAGGAAGTCTCGGACGTCCAGAAAACGTTTCTTCCTTCAAAGCTAATTTAATAGACTTCAGCGAAGACAAGACCACAGCACTTCGAAAATATAATTATAAATTAATATAATTAAAATTTAGTTTTATTTGAATACTCGTAGCTTCCCATTCGTATACTGAAGATTTCTCCATATTTTTTAGACAACTGAATCAAATTTTTGTGAGGATATTCAGTTAAAAATGGCAGGTAACCCAACAGAGGCAAACCAAAGGGACCTAGAAAATTGTCAAATAAAATTCGCAAATATTGCAAAAATAATGAGTTACCACTTACCCGGTGGTAAAGTAGTTAGTCTTCCGTCTTTTACATACAAAATAGTGAACATTAAAATAGTAATAACGAGTAAAATTAGAGTGAACATGTTGGAAGGCTGCTGTTCTCTCTACTGATTCCGAGTCTGAGGGGCGCTTAACGGCAGAATTTCAAATCTGTCGAATACGTGGACAGGAAAATATCGCAAGAAAAATTATGGGAAGTATTCAGAAAAACTATCTAATTCATGAAAATATTTAACTTATGCATAATAATGATGATTAAGTCTATCTGCTGAATGCGTGGACAGGAGTAGAATAGCCTCAAATTAAATATTAAACCACCAAAAAATATGAAAAATAAATGTTAAAAGAAAGTATTTTTCTGATTTTAAGTTGTTTATTTACATATCTCAAACCCATAAGAAACGAAAAAATGAATTTTCTGTAGGAATTAAAGCAAGCGAAATACTTTTTTTAAAGGGAAATATAATTGGATGTGGATTTTAAGACTTTTTTCATAACGAATGGGGGAGGAAAACAAAGTTTTCATTTAAAGGCCTACAAGTAATGCAAAAAGATTTTTTATTTTTCCATTGGCAAAATTTTTGCAAATTTCTCCGAGTTCGTTTATGAAGCCCAGGCAGCCAGTTCCTTCATGTCCTCGTCATCGTCCTCGACTTTCGCTTCTAAACGTTAGAAAGTACAAAGAGTTAATCAACACTGAACGTTAATGAGCGACGATAGTAAACGTACTCGCTGGACGGGCCGGAGCGGGACGGCTCGGAACTTTAGCCGCGGGTTCGGCCGTGGGGACTGCAGGCAGATTTTCCGCAGCTGGAGGTGCGACTCCCAGCAGTTCCTTGTCCAGTTCTTCCTGTTCCAGTTCCTCGAGCTCTTTCTCCAGCTCGTCCTCGTCGATGTCTTGTCCGAAAGCGACTGGATTAGAAATCGCTTCAGAAATCTCGCGAGCAATGTCCTGCTGCTCAGCGATGTCGTCCATCATGTCGTGAACCTGGTCCACGTCCCTTTGAAATGAAAAACGTTATTTGCGAACTTTGATTAACGATATTACAATACATGTGCTGGTGAGCTGCTTTCAGGGCCTTAGCAGCTTCACCATCGTTTGGAGGACGGCCGTGTTGGTATTAGCTCCTTCTAAAGCTTCCCGCTGCATCTCGATGGTCGAGAGAGTCCCGTCGATCTGCTGCAGCTGCTTCTCGTAGCGTTTCTTGCGTTTGAGGGCCTGCAGGGCGACTGCGGTGAAAAAAACGAGTAAAAAAGACACGTGAAAAACCGCGTGACGGGAACAAAAATTTATAATACAAACTTCGTTTGTTTTTGGTGCCATTCTTTCGGGCAATATCGAGTTCTTGGTCTATTTTCTTTTCTAGAAATTCCTGTTTTTTCATCAGCATTTCCTCCGTTTCCCTAAGCTTTTGAATGGCCTCTCCAGTTGAGGGGGCCTTGTCGCCTTTGCCGACAGACCAAACATTTTCGCCAGAAGACTCATTTTTAAATGATTATTTTAAATCCGAATGAAAATGAATAAATTTAGGAATAAGAAGATAATAAAGTGAGTGCTTAGTTCAGTTGCCACAACATTGGCTTGCTTACTCATACAACGTACGATGAATGTCAAAAAAAGGAAAATGCAGCGCTGCCGGATTAAGTTTCAAATATCAGTAGAAAACTTATTTCAAAATATTATATAATTTCTAAATATTTTAATATTAATTATTTATTTTACATTTCATTAATAGTTTAAAACTAGCTTATTACGTAAATTAAATAGTGTATAGGGTACCGTGAGAAACCGATAGAGGCGCTGAGATCGTATCTCCTAGCGGCAAATCGTCGAACTAAAACGGTGAGTGTTCCATCTTGTGAGAAATTCCCCTGGAAAAGGTAAAATGGGGCCTGAAAAGGAAATTAAAGGAAAAAGGAAAAGGGAAATTTGGAAGTATTGCTTAATTAATTTAACCAGGAAGGCAAAAAGGGGAAATCAATGTACAAGCAAAGGGAAAAAAGGGAAATCAGAGTTCTCTTTAAGGGAAAGGAAAAACATGAAGTGGAAACACTGGCCGGCATGCACGGTACATTACGGGGAAAGGCCAGTTTATTGCAATATATTCAATAATTATAATTACTTTTTATACAATGATACAGTAATTTGAATGAAAATATTATATTTAAACAATCTTGTATTACTGTTTCAAATGCCGAATCGACATACACAAAAGACCAAAAATCCAAATATCACAAGTTTCAAGAGGAAAAATTTTAGTGTTATAAATAATAAATACATAATTAGAAACAATGAATCGTATACAATTGTTTCATGTAATAATACAACTAAATTACAAATCAAAAAAAAGGAAACGAGTCTTTGGTAAGTTTATAGAAGTATACAAATTAAAAATAATACAGTTTAATCAGATTCTTTTCAAGTTCTTCATTCGTTGAGATCGCTTTTCTGTCCGCTAAGTTTATCCGTTCAAGAAGACGTAAAATCATTAGGGATGATACCGATGTCCGGCACAGGAAGTTAATGTCCGCCATTTTGGATCAATGACCACGTTGTTCCGTTCGCATTCGTGAGCGTAAGCCGTTAGAGCTTCGCAGTAACACGGTTTATCTCCGGGACATTCGCACATGTCCACCAAACACGACCTGTCCGTTCAAAAACATTAATGTCCGTTTAAAGTTTGTATTGTCCGTTACGTAATAAACTTAAAACTTTTAATTTGAAAACGTGGACTGTATGGACTCGATAGACCCATAAGTAACGGTCGGTACTCTGATTGGTTAACCTAGTTTGAACTGATTGGTTGGTTTGAACTGGCCAATGACGTCAGACTCCTCTGATCAATCAGGCGTATCCTTAAGTTAATTTCCAGAGTTTGAATTTCTGAAAGTAACGGTCGCGACTCCAGTTGGCTGACCAAGTTTAAACCGATTGGTTGATTTGAACTAGCCAATGACGTCGAACTCCTCTAACCAATCAGGCGTATCTCCAAACCATTAAGAATTTAGACTTCTTAAAGTAACGGACGCGACTCTGATTGGTTGACCAAGTTTAAACTGATTGGTTGATTTGGACTAGCCAATCGTGCGTGACTCCTCTAACCAATCAGGCATTTTCCATCTTCAAACCACGGTTTATCGAGTTTATACAGTCGAAAATACTTGAAATAATGATAATTTATGAAATTCTTACTTAAAAAACCGAACTGGGCTGACTCTTTTGTGACATTTACTGAAGACGGACGCTTTGAGAGCATTGCATTCGCGGACAGCTCGAATGCGGACATCCCAGTTCTGTTTGCAGAGCGGTTCACTCCGGCTTTCGTGTGTGATTGAATTTCTAGCCTGGAAACAAACGGTTCAAAGCGTTACTTAACGTTCTACAACTCGGAGAACTCGATACGCACATCACTAGAGTTGAAGGGTACTTCTGTTCCAGAACATTTTTTGGATCCGCCGATCTTCCAGGAAGCTGCAAACTGTTGAACAGAACGTGTCAACTTCCCATTCCGCATCCGGAGATCGTCCTGACGGATTCCATTGTAGTTTCCGCATAATCCGCACAACTTTTCCTTCCAAGATGGTGGAACAGTCACCTCTAGAAAACTGTCACCGTCCCACAGTAACTTCACTCCTGGAAACCATTAACGTAACGTATTTTGATAGAAATTATTTCACATCTGAAATTCTTTTTACCGATATTCGTTCTGACGAGTACGCTATATCCTTCCTGGACGACAGAAAGTGTTCCCAAACTGACAAAAGGAAGCGAAACCCGTTTCTTGTTGACTTTGACTTCATGTGTTGACCTAAGGTCAGTCGCAAATCCTCAATCTATTAATAATTAAGTAATTATATACACTTTCCTGTGAAATAACTGTAAACTGTGTACAAACTTCACCTGTAAAATAACAGTTTTGGTCCAGGAAAAAGACCTGCTACTTCTTGCATCGTTGATAACCCTCACGGAGAAAGTTTTGTTCTTGCAGTCGCTTGTCAACAAGTATTTGCACGCTCCCTGGTAACTGAAGACTCGGCCATCAAAAGTTCGGTAGTGCGGGTCGCCGAAAACTGTACACACAGCATCATCTGCAAATTAATAAAAGTTTCCTTTCATCACGAAAATTACACTATGTGGGTTTTCGCAGAGATGGACGGATTAAACCATTTTTTAAAGCTGAACCGATGAGTAAGCTCCATTTGTTCGAAACCGTAAGCCAGTATCTCAGTTGGGAAAAATAAATGTACGGACTGTAGCTCCAAACACGAAATTAAACCTACTTGAACCTAGTTTGCCTAGTTTTAATCGAACCGAGCCGAACCGTGTTAGAACAACATTGCCAACACCTCGAACTGAACTTGAACCGGCTTAAAGTTCTTGTCAAACCGCCCATCTCTTTGAGTTTTTGCTTGTAAAACCTTCAACACATTTGGGACAGCACTGTCCTGGTTCTTGACTGGTGAAACCCTGGTGGGCAGATTCTGGGCGAACCGTTGGATGAATTCTTCTTCTGGTAGACGGGGCACTGCTGAACGCTACAACGTACTTCTCCACTAGAACAGACGCACTTGGTACAAGGATCCATAGACCAGGTTACGCCATCCTGCAATGTCAAGCATTCATCGTTTACATTAATGATTATACGTTTAACGTAACCTAGCAGAGAATTAAGGACAGTCTCAGGACCCTGAAAGCTTTCCTGAACAGGACAGGTTCAAGTTGGCTCAGTTAGGAGTGGGTGCAATGGAATTGGCCCACTTTCAGGGTGTTCAGGACACTCTTTTGGGATACTGTCCAGGTATTTCAGAGTCCGTAAGCATTTTTTCGAGATGTAAAATTACGCATTTTCATAATCAGCTAGAGTCAGGACATGGTTCAGGATGCTCAGGATGTTAAGGGTACTATCAAGAATACTGTTCAGAAGATTCAATAACTCACTGCCCTTAAAGTATCTTTTTAAAGATGGTATCTTACTCAAAAATGGTGTAAAATCTACGGATTTTCTTATACAGCTTGATCAAGATGCTCTTCAAGATACTATCAGGACACTCAGTATTTCAGGGTCCTGAAGTATCCTTTAAGGACGATATCTTATTCAAAGACTATAAAATTATGAGTTTTCCTATAGCCATGATCAGGACATGATTCAGAATATTCAGTATGTTGTTCAGGATACTGTTCGGGATACTCGGTGATTCAGTGTCCTTAAAGTAACTTTTAAGGACGATAGCTTATTCGAAGACGGTAAATTTAAAGATTTTTCTAATCAGCCATGATCAGGGCACGGTTCAGGATGTTCATGATGCTGCTCAGGATACTTATCCAGGACACTCAGTAATTCAGTGACCTTGAAATATCCTTCTTTAGGATACCTTATTCAAATACTTCGTAAAATTCGAACATGTCCTATTCAGCACGATCAGGACACTGTTCAAACTATTCAGGACGGATTCAAGACGTAGCTCAGGATATAACACGAGTCTTTAACTTTCTCTGGTATTTGCTTCTGCGATAAACGTTACCTGGTAAATAGTCCCACGATACGAACACGTCAGGGAGCGAGTAGCGGGAAGTGCAGCCATCGTCCGAGCCATAGCGTTCGTCGTCAAGCGGATCCTGCACTTGGGACAACATCTTCGTTCAGGGCTGTTGTCGTCCTTTCTCGAAGCAGACGACCCATTGAGGGTCGTCCCCGAGCAATCAGGGGCTTGGGGACAAACCTGTCTCTGGCAGACCGAAGTCCCGTTAACGCAGGAGCAGTTCGTGCAAGGGTCCGGCTGGAAGATCTTTCCCGACTCGGATGTGAAAACCTTGTCGTGAACCAAGCAACTACCTCGGGGAACGCTGACTTTGCTGGCACCCTGGCATTCGGGACAGCAGTTCCCGGGTTTCAGCACAGTTTTCGAAGCCGGACAAGGCAGAACGGGACACGAAATCCTCGAACAAGTTAAATTGCCTTTCTGACATTCACACTGGAGCAAGGATCGGAAGAATCGATGTTTCTAGACCCTTCTTCGATATGCTTGCCCTTATAGAAACAACCTGCGAAGAGTTAAAAACTATAATTAACTTTAATCGACATATCGATATATGGACAACCCTTGATAAAATCTAACTAATGAAGGGAAATTGCTGAAAAGTGTTAAGTGTTAAAAACTCATCAGATAAGAGTTGGATCAATTAACTGATAGACAGTATCGATACTAGTATCGAACATCCGGGAAACTATAATCGGTATAGAAATTTTCTAAGTGCCCAATATCCGCCATAAGGTCTTAAGGGGTAAACGATTTTCCATTTGAGAATCTGAGATTCTTGGTAAGATTCTTGTAGGATTCTTGCAAGATTCTTTTACCTGGACATCTGTGACAGCACTCGCCACTTCTGGTGGCAATGGGTCATCGCAGGGCGTGTAACAGTTGACCTTTGACCTCGAAATGATACCCTCGTTACAGGTCAATCTCTGACAGGGGTCACTCATGCTCAGCCAATCAGCGCCGTCCTTGTAACGATGGCCGTCAAACCAGCAACCTACCAGATTCATTCAAAAATAACTTGATTAAAGCTAATCTGTCGAATCCGTGGATAGAGTACACAGCTTGTATTGACGTATACAGGCTGTCCACTGTTTCGACAGATTATCTTTTTCTGGTTTGATTTAAGAGATTCGTTAAATCCTCGAACACGAGGCAAAATTTGCATTGATAGACGTTATCTGTCCACTTTTTCAGCAGGTTACCCTAATGTTACTATTATTTTATTGTTCAAATGAAAATCCGCCGAATCCGTGGACACTCTGCGAACCACGCATTACAGTTAATGCCCTTTCACTTAGTCGACAGGTTACCTTTATCACTATTATTTGTTGAATCCTTGGACACAAAGTAAGATTTCTGTTGAGGGTATGTCCACCTGTCCACCTATTCGACAACTTACCCTAATGCTAGCATTATTGTTGCTATATTCAAGTGGATCTGTCGAACATTGGACACTCTGCAAACCACACATATAACCGATACTCCCTGTCCACTTATTCGGCAGATTTCTTTATCACTACCTAGTCTGACTGCTATCGTTCCCAGATTTAATATTTTGAATGTTAATAACATATTTTATACTAATGTCTCGTTTTTTGTGGTTTGGGGTATTTAAAAAACCATTAAACCAAGGCAGATTGGTAAATAATCGTCTGTCATTAAGCGGACAAAGTTGACAGGAAGTAAACGCCATTCCAAACATGGCGGTTCTCTCTGTGTCCCGCTCTGTTATTAACATTCAATCCTCAAACATGTCAACCCAGTGATAACAGTGTTATCAATGTTATGTAGGTTATCAGCAGATTAGGCTATATCCACATGAAAATCACGGTGCCTTTTTCGGGGCGATCAGACGGCTGAATACCGAATGACTAGGTAGCTGAACACTAACTTCCTCTGAATCACTAGCTGAATAGTAGCTAAACTTACTTTAGTTGCTAAGAGTGAACCCTCTCTTGAGTCGGATACTGCGTGACTTAGTTCTTTAAAAATTCAAACGTATGAACGTGTGAAAGTGGGCCAATTCACACTATCGCCTAGCTGAATCCGTGGTAATAATGCACATTCAGAGGGTTATTCTGACGTTTAACTGGCACGTCTTTTCTATGGGGAAAGGGCGCTTGTTTAAACTTTAGTATATTACTACTGTTATCAGCCTTATCAGTCTGTTATCATAGGTTACCATCCGCATTATCAGTATATCTTAATGAACTGTGATTTAAGTTACAATTATTAATTAATTTACCTTTGCAAAATTCGCAGCATTTTGAGGATTTTCTGGTTGGTGGTGACAAGTAGCAGCTCTTCATGTTGGGACACTTTTCGCGACGGCATTGGACCAGTCCATCCTATTTACAACATACATTAAAATAAAATAATTAATTATTATAATTTTATATCTAATTTAATAGAAAAAATCAGTTAATGAATAATATTAATCATTTAATTTGTTTGTATAATTAGAACTTTAATAATAATAATAATCAATCTAATTAAATTAGCTATTGAAAAATCAAATTAAATGAACGTAATTAGTATAATACAGATGAACGTAAATTATCATATGTAATTTGTTAATTTTTTCGCATATAGTGATTATCTTCATTAACAATTCTTGTATATTCATCTTTATCCATCAGTTCATTCAACTATACTACTACTACTACTACTGTTACTGCTACTACTACTACTTACTGCTACTGCTACTACTAATACTAATACTAATACTAATTCTACTACTAATAATAATGAAATGATTCGTAATCAGATGCTACGACTACCATAAAACTCATTCATTCAGCATGCTCCATTAGTTCTTTAATAAGAAACGCCAATATTAAGAGAAATAATCATTTCTGGCAGATACAGAATTCCAGTTGAATGAGTTGCGATCCCCGTGTAAGAATCCGTAGGCTTTTAAGTGGTTTGTGCGAGGGGAAAACGATGCCTATCACTTTTAATGCGGCCGCTTTTAATGGATTTTTCCAGTTTTCCAGGCTTCGTCCATCTCCTCAACAGCCAAACCATCCGCCACTTCGCAAAAACAAAAAAGATGACACACTACTACCGGTCACGTGACCTTGTCAACCAATCGGGAAACGGATAAATGAACCATAATCCTTCATCGCCATTGGTCGTTATAACAAACAAATACTGATGATTTGTTATTTTTTTTTTTTACTAATTTTTTCGAAAAGCTTTGAAGGTGTGGTGTCTGTGGCTCTTCATGTAACGGGTTCAGTGTTTAGTCTATTGGCTTTTTTACCCGATTTTTTCTGTTTTCTGATTGGTCTTCCTTTTTAAGTAGTTCAAAAACAAACTACCAGCAGCTGATAAACAGTAGTTTTTAAACTATCGCGCCCGTACATAAATACTAGAACAGTTGAAAGCAGTGTTTCCACTTTCCCCCCTTTTCCCCTCTTCCCTTATTTTCCCCTTTTTCCTCTCCGTACTAGAATATAAGAATGTATACTTTCAGATTTTCCCTTTTCCTTCTTCCTTTATTTTTCCTTTTTCAGGGAATTTCCCTGCGAAGTGGAAACTGGTTGAAAGTTTGAACGGGAAAACTTATAGTTTATAAGCAATTGCCTATAGTTCTACATTACGATAGTTTTCTAGTAGTTTGGGAAAGTAGTTTGAAAAGTAGTTTACCTTGCACATGCATTGAATACAAGGGTTATTGGCGACTAATGCAACTTGAACTTCGTGTCCTTCGTTGGAGCAACTCTGGTAAGTGGCGTTCAAAGCGGCACCTAGTGAAAAATATCAAAAACAATCATGTTATCAAGTGTTATCAAGGTGTTATCAGCCCTCTATTGTCTGGTTTTAGCGAATTTTGCTTAGTTTTTGCTAATATTTGCACGTTGAAACGCGATTCTCCATTACTAGCAGCTGGTCAGTTTTAAGAGAACTTTTTAGTCGACTTCCGTTTGGAAGTTCAAGATTCTTGAAAAAAAGATTCTTAAGATTCTCGAGATTCTTGACCTTCTTTGACCTGACCAGAGGTGAAACTGTATCGAATATCAAAAGTTTGTTTTGAAAACAAAGAACTTGGTAAGTTTACTATTCTTCTGTGGAAATACCAGAAAAACTAGTAAAGTAGTTCAAGTAGTGCCACGTGGTTACTAGAAAGAGATTCCTGTTAAGATTCTTCGTGAATCTTGAAGATTCTTAGAAAGATTCTTGATTAAGATTCTTTACTTTTTTCAAGATTCTTTACGGTTATTAACATTTAAATCGATCTAATTGCTGAAATATCGATCATGTCTTACAAAAATCGATTCTTAAAGATTCTTAGATTCTCAAAAGATTCTTAAAAGATTCTTAAGATTCTTCAACACTCCATCAAACTTTCTCCTCCGTACGTTTCTTAACTATCGATTACGTAAAGTATCGATACGTCCGTGTACAATAATCGATTACCGACGGCCCTCTTTAACTTACACACAGAAAGGTCATGCAGCTAGTGAGTGAATGAACGAATGAATGATTGATTGATGAAACTTTCATGGGAGAATACTTTTTCTCCGTCTCATTTGCATGCTGTTTCCATCAAATTTTACTATTTCCATTCAGAATATCATTAATTACAATTAAATTAACTAAAATTTAGTCAACATTTTTACCTCCAAGACTGAGTCCACTGACATTTAGCGACAGAAATGCGTTGATTAACAAACAGATAAGTAGAATCGAGTTACTGGTGGTTTCCATGGTACCGTGGATGTGTGTCCGTAATGGCGATAACACTGGAAACTGATTAAGTTAATTAAATTGATTTATTTTAGGCAACTGATAGACAGGACGTCCCGGCTAAGACTAAACGAGTCGATGGATACACCGCTACCTTTTTATCAAGAGCCTCTCTTTCACCTATCGGCTGTATGCAACTAAGATTCTTGAGATTCCTGGTATGATTCTTAAGATTCTTGCACTAAGACTCTTGAAAAATGATGAAATATCGTTATCTCTGAAAGAAAAGGTGCAAGTTGAGTCATGTTTCGCATTCTTTTCGTTGATAGGAACATAAGAATCACGCAAGAATCTTATTGAGAATCTTAGATTCGCGAATCTGGAGAAAGAATCTTGTTCTTTGCTTCGATTGGCTTTTCCCTATGGGAATTTTCATCGAATAATTAAGCAGTTAATGTCTTGCTAATTAACGAGGTAATTATCAATGGCGACAAAACTGGCAATCATTGTTATCATTGTTTTTACCAAAAGAATCTTGATTCAAGAATCAGATTCATGAATTCAAGATTCTTTTCGAAAAAGAATCTCAGATTCATGAGGCTCAGGAATCGTAAATGATAAAAGCGAGAATCTCAGAATCGTTGATCAAGAATCTTGATTCTTTGTTAAGAATCTCGGAGAAAAGCAAGAATCTTGGATTCATGAATCTTTACTCCACTACGTTCCAATGCATCACCAACAGAAATGTCACCCTGCACTGGGGCATAGTGGGGTTTCAAAATAACTGAAAGAGGAAACTACACTACGTCTCTGCTCGTCGCCAATAGAACAAACATCTTGCACTGGAGCGTAGTGGGGTTTCCTTTTTTCTGTCATTTTTGATACCCCACTACGGTCTAGTGCATCACCAGCAAAACAGACATATTGCACTAGGGCGTAGTAGGATTTCCTATTCCAGTCATTTCAAAACCCCACTACGTCCCAGTGCTCAGCCAACAGAATAAGTCAATTTGCACTGGGGCGTAGTGAGATTTCTTATTTCAATCATTCCAAACCCTACTACGTCCCAGTGTATCTCCAACAGAACAAGTCATCCTGCACTTGGGCGTAGTGGGATTTTGTATTTCAATCATTTTGAAACCCCACTACGGCCTAGTGCAGAGATTGAAAACCAGGAATCTTTTGACGAACCTCAGATTCATGAATCCTTACAAATCAGTCAAGAAACATAGTAAGAATCTTAGAATCTTCCCTCAAGAATCTTAAGAATCTTAACCTCCAGAGAATGATTCTTAATTTCAGTTCCAAGAATCTTCAATACCTGAGTGGTTTAGATTAATTGGCTTGTCCAATGAGTGTCGCCAAAAATCGCCACATTGTCGAGACAAAATCAAATCCACAGGGAATCACTCTAGCTTGAAAAAAGCCTAAAACTATTCATTACTAAAAATGCATCCATTATGGTTCATGATCAGCAATTACTTCTGGGTGACCCGCCTATTTTCAACAAGAAATAGCCACTGAACTAAACCATTTCTTCATTGAGAATTTATCTTGAAATATTCCTTAATAACTATTTTAATAGTTAAATAATTTATAAATAGCTTTAAATATTAATAATTGAGCAGAATAGTTAAGTCATATCGTAAGCTTACGCAAGAGACGACTAGCCGCCATGTTGGATGTTCTTTACGCCTGAGGCGCAATATGCCACCTTGCCAGATATTTAAATAAACTTCATAACTATAATTAACATTTATTGTAACATGGAGCTACAAATATGAATTATAATAATAATTTTAGCTAAATTATAACTAGATTAAAGATAATTAAAAACAACATTAATAATTTAGAGACTAACGCCATCTAGCGGCGGGAATTTGAACTGCGTTTGTTTTTGTTATTGTTCAAGGCAGAAGTGAGCAGGGAAGGGAAATTACACCACATCACGGAGGGTTAGAAACAAGAAACGTCGCGCATTGTGTTGATACGTAAAAGGCCTCCAAATAACATTTTCTGCTGACATCTTCAAAAGAACAAAGAAAATCCATCAAAATGGACAACGCAAATCCGTCGGATCGACTGCGATTGCTCTACCCGTTTGTCAATGAAGAAGAAACCCCTCTACCCGTTGTTGGAGCTCCAAAGATAAATTCACTTTTATTGGCCTTTCCCAGAATAATCTCAGAGTCCATTACAAAGGTACGTACCCAAATGTCAGATTTCGAAACATTTATAATTTGAAATTTTTTCATAAGGTCATGGCAAGACTCACAAAGATGCAGCTAGCGTTCGAGCCACTCATCCCATACCTTCGGCTTGCGGGCTGTATTATTTTGAAGTCAAAATCGTCAGCAAGGGACGTGACGGCTACATGGGGATCGGACTTTCAGCACAGGGCGTGAATATGAACAGACTTCCCGGCTGGGACAAGCACAGTTACGGTTACCATGGCGATGATGGCCACTCATTCTGCTCTTCTGGTTCGGGACAGCCCTACGGACCTACGTTCACTACGAACGATGTGATCGGCTGTGGTGTTAACTTAGTCGACAACACTTGCTTCTACACCAAAAACGGACATAACCTAGGAGTTGCCTTTACAGACCTCCCAGTACGAAATATAATTATTTTCATAATCAAACAGTTTAAATAATTAGTTATTTTATCGAACAGCCGAATCTTTACCCGACGGTTGGACTTCAGACGCCTGGAGAAATCGTAGACACGAATTTTGGACAGAGTCCTTTTGTTTACGACATCGAGGACGACATGCGCGAACTCAGAGCTCGAATCGCAGGGACGATTGTTAACTATCCCATTCCCGATATGCATGGCCACTGGGAAAGTGCTTTGCACAGGTACTCAAGTTAAACAAAAGTTTCCAGTATAACACACAACGTTTTCTGGGTAGAATGGTAACGACTTATTTGGTGCATCACGGCTACTACGCCACGGCCGAGGCTTTTGCGAGGTCGACAGGACAAGAGTTTGGAGAAGAAGTCGCATCTATCAAAAACAGACAAAGTACGTTGCAAATTTTACGCATATTATACATATAACATGTTTAGTATGGTTTACATGATACGGATATGTATGTATATATATAATATAAACATGATGTAGTATAACCTGTATATAATCACGTAATGTAATATGTCACATTATAACTTATTTATAAATACCCATAAAATTCATTATTTCGTTTATTTCATTTTATTTTCTGTAGGAATTCAGCGTTTAGTTCTGAGCGGTCGTCTGGGTGAAGCTATCGAGACAACTCAGTTGCTGTACCCTACACTTCTCGAGTCGAGGCCCAATTTGCTTTTCCTTCTCAAGGTTCGCCAGTTCATCGAAATGGTCGGGGGTCACGATTCGGAGGTTCGACTGTTGGGTCGCAGTCCGCTGGGTCGTAGTCCCAAGTCACAGAGCTCGGCCAGTCCCAACAGCATGAGTCCTTGTAACCACAGTTCGCCCGCCTCGAGCCCAGGCCGTCCGGTGCAGACTTCAGTGATCCAGTCGACTAAAGGCGCCTTCCAGCAGTATACTAACGGGGCTGGGACCAGTTCAATGCAGTTGGAAGAAGCGGAAGGGGACGTCGAGATGAACGGAAACAATAACTCGAGTAACGGAGCGCATACAGCTAGAAACGATGGCCTCGACCCCGACGCTGATATCGAACTGATCAACGAACATGACAATCACTACGACATGGGTATTTTTATTATTGATTTTTAGAATTAACTTTGTTCATAGTGTTAGAAAACTGTTGCGTCAGATATCGATGCTGCGGGATCTTCGAACGGGACGACCCGCCAGCAGTTGTTCGGGGAAAACCAGTTGGCGATGGAGAAGACGCTAGCTTTTGGCCGGGAACTGAAGAGCCTTAGCGTTCAGATGCGCAGACAGCACGGCAAGAACGAAGCCAACGCTCAAATGATCAAAGTATAGAAACCACGTAGCAAAATTCTTTGAAAAATATGGAAAAAGGGACAACCAACTTTAGATAGGAAGAAAAGGGAAAAAAATGATTGGTCTAATTAGCCCTGAGAAAATAAAATTCTTGCGTATGATTGGAGAGTTAGTTCCTATCTAAGTTGGTCCCTTTTTATTTATCAAAATTCTTAGATAATTTAGTTAATTATAATTGAGTAATTTACAGGATTAGTTAATTAGCTTCATTTTTGTGATTTATGATATATATTATTATTTGTTAATTTACTGCTTAATTATTATAAGTTAATTTTATAGGACGCGTTTAGCTTGGTGGCTTATTCCGATCCGTGGAACAGTCCGCTGGGCGACCAGCTGAACCCTGTGAGGAGGGAACCTATCTGTGCAGCCCTTAATTCTGCTATCATGGGTAAATACTCAATTACATTAATATTAATGAAATTAAATAATGTAGTATAGATAGTTCAATCAATGATATGAATCAATAAAACGGATATATTAATTCATTAGTTTACCGAACGAATAGTGAATAAAAATCAGCGAGAAGAAATCAAATTAAATAATTTATGCATTACTAGTGAAATAGTTTTTAACTATAATTTAAATTAAATAATAAATAGATTAAAAGTTAGCTAAAATCAATTTTAAAAAATCTTTATGTTTGATAATAAAATAATCAACAAAAATCATTAATTTTTATAGATTTGCAAAACCTGCCTCACTAAATTAATAATGAAATGAATGTTAATATAACCAAAAAATCATAATATAAAAATATAATAGATAATAAAATAATTAATTCAAATCATGAATTTGCTTAGATTTGCATAACCTACCTCGGCGACCACCGATGGAGTTGGCCATCGCCCACGGCCGAGAGCTTCTCCGACTGATGGCCAGGAACGGGCTGGGAGCTTCTGCGTTTGCCAACATTGATCCCGTACTTCAGCCCTAAAGAAGTCTAGGAGCCCTTTGTTTTCTGATTTTAATGAATTTTTATTTCACGAGTCTTAATTTTTAGTTTTCATTGGAGTTTTTTCTTGTTTAACTTTCTACGAAGGTTTCGGAGTCTTGGCGAAGAGAAAGAATTGGAATATTTTGTCGATAATGTCGGTTTTTGTAATCGCTTAAAACAGATACGAGAAAATATTATAGCGTTTTTCAGGTTTTTTTTTTTTCTCTTACGCTGTCAAGACGATGTGGTGTTTGCGTGTAATAACGAATAAAACGGTTCGTGCGTTAATACAAACCTACACGAAACTTTGTGCTATGGTTCGCCTGTCCTATGGATTGTTCAGAATTGTCAGTTCAGTTCAGTTTAGCTTCTGTCAATATGATGGACGGTTTGTTTTTTTCCTCCAAAAGTAGATTAGTAAACCACGGTAGGGCAGCAAGAATATTGAAACGGGAAATCTTAGAGCTGGTATTGTTACGGATGGAATCCGGAAGAGAATTTGTATTTTATTTTGGCACCGTCATTATCGTTCTAAAACATTCCTGTCCTTATTTGGTGCTGAAATTCCTGTAGAATATCCTAGCGCTAATTACTATTTTGCAATCATTGCTCATTTGGAATGCGCCACGTGTATCATTGCACCATACGAGTTGCAAAATCAGCCCGGTATATAAGGCGGGCTGAACTCTAACACGGGTAGTTGAGATACACGAACAGCACTGATACTTCGAGACAATACAATTTTTATCTCAACCAGTCGACGTTTCTCATTCCTACCTATGTCACAGTACCGTCGTTAGTTTCTATCTGCGACAGGTATTCTGCAACAAAGTGACGGTTAAAGCAAAGATTATGGTCCTCAGCGTATTAAATTCTTTCGGGCTGAGTAGAGAATTGTTTAATGACTATGTGGGTAAATTCCTCGGCATAGGTAACGAAGTCTTGGAGAGAAATTTCGCTGTCGAGACGAATGCTTCACGAATAATACAATAAACGCATTGAACTACAATCAACAAAACCTCTTCCTCTACAACTTGTTATTCCATAGAAGGAACTCGGTTAGTCTTCCAGAGAACTCTCTGCTCCCTAACAGAGAGAACAGTCTTCTCTTTAACAGAGAAAACTCTCTTCTCTTCAACAGAGAAAACTGTCTGCTCCCTAACAGAGAGAATAGTCTTCTCTTTAACAGAGAGAACTCTCTTCTCTTCAACAGAGAAAACTCTCTTCTCTTCAACAGAGAAAACTCTCTTCTCTTCAACAGAGAAAACTCTCTTCTCTTCAACAGAGAAAACTCTCTTCTCTTTAACAGAGAAAACTCTCTTCTCTTCAACAGAGAAAACTGTCTGCTCCCTAACAGAGAGAATAGTCTTCTCTTTAACAGAGAGAACTCTCTTCTCTTCAACAGAGAAAACTCTCTTCTCTTCAACAGAGAAAACTCTCTTCTCTTCAACAGAGAAAACTCTCTTCTCTTCAACAGAGAAAACTCTCTTCTCTTCAACAGAGAAAACTCTCTTCTCTTCAACAGAGAAAACTCTCTTCTCTTCAACAGAGAAAACTCTCTTCTCTTCAACAGAGAAAACTCTCTGCTCCCGAACAGAGAGAACTCTCTGCTCCCGAACAGAGAAAACTCTCTTCTCTTCAACAGAGAGAATCTTCTCTTCAACAGAGAGAACTGTCTGCTCCCTAACAGAGAGAACTCTCTTCTCTTCAACAGAGAGAACTGAACAGAGACAATTCAACACAATGACAGTCAACACAGTTATCACCAGTTTTACCGATATCAGGTTGATCAGTTCCGGGTTTTAGTTCTATGTAGCTTCTTGCTTTTTGGTTTTCTCGGATTTACCGATGGAGATGGGCTTTACCCACTTCAGCTGAGTCTGCGTTGCGACTCTCCATAATTTTTCAAGATGTTGTTTTGCTTCCTTCAGAGGGACGGGCCCTCAGTATCGAGTTCTCGAGTTAATCACTACACAATAGCGAGAGCGAGTGAACGATATATGATACATGTAAGTTACTGGAAAGATCCCGAAGATTCATGTGACTATAAACTAATCAATTACCACGTCAATCACCATTGTCATATGGCATGGATGCTATTGTGGATGATAAAAAATTGAAGAAGTATAATTGTGTGGCAAGAGTACAACGCAGAATGACTCGAATTCAGTGAAAATCACAATGAGGCAGTTCGGTAAGAGCAGCTGATATTTAGATCGCCAGCTCCACAATACGAGATAACACAATTTCTAACAGATCGAAAGACGTTCAACTCGTGTCTTTCTCTTTTTTAAGATAGTTGTACACTCTCTACTGTAGAAGTGACTTGTCCTCTGTTGTGGAAGAGACTGTTCTAATTGGTGTAGAAGAGACTATTGCTATGTTGTAGAAGAGAGTTGTACACTCTTTACTGTAGAAGAGACTAGTAGACTGCTGTAGAAGAGAGTTGTTCACTCTCTACTGTAGAAGAGACTAGTAGACTCTGTTGTAGAAGAGACTAGTAGACTCTGTTGTAGAAGAGACTTGTTCTCATTGGTGTAGAAGAGACTACTACTAAGTTGTAGAAGAGGGTTGTACACTCTCTACTGTAGAAGAGACTAGTAGACTGCTGTAGAAGAGATTTGTTCACTCTCTACTGTAGAAGAGACTAGTAGACTCTGTTGTAGAAGAGACTTGTTCTCATTGTTGTAGAAGAGACTAGTGCTATGTTGTAGAAGAGAGTTGTACACTCTTTACTGTAGAAGAGACTGGTAGACTGTTGTAGAAGAGAGTTGTTCACTCTCTACCGTAGAAGAGACTAGTAGACTCCGTTGTAGAAGAGACTAGCACTGTGTTATAGAAGAGAGCTGTACACTCTGTTGCAGAAGAGACGTGATGTCTCTGCCGTAGAAGAGACATAAACTTTGCTGTAGAGGAAACTAGCACTCTGTTTTATAAGAGACTCGTTGTCTCTGTTGCAGTAGAGAATTGCACACTGCTGTAGAAGTTACTTGTCTTCGCTGCTGTAGGAGAGACTTTGTTGCAGAAGAAGTGTGTTATCTCGGTTGTAAAAGAAGAGAGGGATACAGATCTTTCCTCGCATTCCCCATATTCACGATTCGGGGTGTGTACAACTCTCTTCTACACCAATGAGAACAAATCTCTTCTACAATAGAATCTACTAGTCTCTTCTACAGTAGAGAGTGTACAACTCTCTTCTACAACATAGTACTAGTCTCTTCTACAACAATGAGAAAAGTCTCTTCTACAACAGAGGACCAGTCACTTCTACATCAATGAGAACAAGTCTCTTCTACAACAGAGTCTACAAGTCTCTTCTACAGTAGAGAGTGAACAACTCTCTTCTTCAACATAGTACTAGTCTCTTCTACAACAATGAGAACAAGTCTCTTCTACAACAGAGTCTACTAGTCTCTTCTACAGTAGAGAGTGAACAACTCTCTTCTACAACATAGTACTAGTCTCTTCTAGACCAATGAGAAAATTCTCTTCTACAACAGAGGACAAGTCACTTCTACAGGAGAGAGAACAAGCCTTTTCTATAGCAAAGAGAACAAGTTTCTTCTACAGCGAGAGTACAAGTAAAATCAGTACATGGTCATGAATGAGAAACAGAAAACAAAAAAGACCTCCGTAACGAATAGGAAACATGATACACAGTGGCATCAAAGAGTGGAGCATTTCTACTGCATTCGTCATTTGAAGGAGGACGGAAGAACAAGACTGAACCAAGAAGCTACTGGTCGTTGGCCTTAGACCTTCAGAGTATCATTGCTTTCAGTGACAGTCACGTAAGATCTGCTATTTCTGATTAGAGCAGTGCTGTGCAATCGTCTAAGCAAAACAGATACGTTACATAAACTATAACTATTAACAAAAAAAACGTGTACCACTGGATGAAAACATAATCCCCCACTAGATGGGAACTCGCCAAAAATATACTGTCAAACATCAGTTATTGAACTTCATAACGAAATCAATTGTTTCCAAACCAACGCCAGCTCATCTAAACCCTTTGGGTGTTTTGTCCTCCACTCTATTTCGAATTTGGACGTAGCTCTTCGTAAAACCTTGTCTTCGATTTGTCACTTCAGCTAGAATCAATAATTTACGCCAAGCAAAATCCTGGCACCGATACTCGGGTTACGTCAAGACTATATTAACGCAGAATTATGAGGTACCATCAGCGCCACTTGGGTGAAAGTTTTTTTTTTGTGACCAGTAAACCATTTTTGCCGTGAAACAAATCGGCATGAATAAAAGAAATGCAAGAATTATCATTTATAATTAATAAGTTTGTCAGTTAAAATACTGAACTTTTGATTTTTATCGGCGAACTTATTCAATTTTGTTGGCAAGTTTATCGATTTTTTATTGGCGAAATGTTCCATTTTTATTGATGAACTTATCGACTTTAAATGGCGAACTTATTCAATTTAATTGGCGAACTTATGGAATCAAATTGGCGAACTTGTTAAATTAAGGTGGCGAATTTGTCGCATTTGATTGGTGAACTTACAGGTTTTAGTTGGTAAATCTATCGATTATATTGGGTAAAATTTATTGATTAAAATTGGTAAGTTTATCAGTTGATACTGAAAAGAGGTGTGCAGTTTTTGCCGGGAAAATTTTCCCTTGAGGTAAGCCGTAGTTGCCAAAATCGCCGTGTCAAGTTAGCCTCATCCCGGCTATCGGAGCCAAATCTGACCCGGGACTGCGGACTCGCCTGGGACCTAACATCGGGACCACAGCCAAGGGTCCTAAGGACTGGCAACGTTTCAAACTTAGGGCACATGCAATCGGGAAATGAATGGCATACAGTGGGGAAATTCCCTTTAAAGGGGAAAATGGAATACAAAAAGGTAAAAATCAGGGCAGAGGGAAAACGGAAGGAAACGAGCAGTTTGTAAGTAATCCTGCATGGCTTGTAAAGTTTAAAGTATAACTTTTTTAACTTTTAATATTTAAAGTCAACAAAAAGAAAATGTCACCCAAGTAGCGCTGATGGCACCTCATACCAGAATGGCATATCACAATGGATAGGTCTCCCAAACGTAACAAATTATCTGTAAAAAAAAAAGCTGTGGAGTACAGAAATCATATAATAAGAAAAGTAAATTATAATGAATGGTGTATATGTAATAGGTGTTGTGTGGCTGGAACACTTTTAAATTTCCATTCCATTACAAATTGAGACATGAAAACTTGGAAAATCTAACTAGATTATCTATTACGTTTGCGTTTTCGCAACAATTTTGACATGTATTACTACTGACCGTGTACGTTTGGTGCAATTACCATCGATTCCTAATTATCTAGGAAAATTTTGTAAATTTTACGAATGTTTTTACTTTCAGGCGCAGTTTCCTATACGCCATCTAGCGAGTATCTTATAGACTTCAAAGTCAGAAGTTGTAAGGACAGCCCGTGACATCGCTAATAATATCATATCTGAGGCATATAAAATATTAACTATTTATCTTACATACTAGGATATAATGTGACACTTAAAATTACATCAGAGCCTTAAAACTGTAGGAAAAAATAAGAATATTAAATAAAATATAGATGTCTCATTAATTATGGTAAACTGAAACTTACATATACGACACAAAAGTAAAATAAAAAAAATGAACATTTAAATTTAATATTTCTGCAGTATTTGAGAAGATCAACTAACGTCAGCTGATGCGTGAGGAATTTTCCCGCCAAGACGCCATGTTTCGCGACGTGACGGTCTTCCGAAGTGCAGGCTGACATAAACGAGTAAAACCTTCATACATAACGCATAATTATGTTAATTTAATGAATTTTTACTTCTTTACACTACTACTTAACTAATAATTTAGACATTGATGCAAGAGCGAACTTTCTAAGAAGAACAGCGGATTCAAACCGGGTAAGTGATCCCAGTGAAAAATGAAAAAATCGTTTTTGAAATTCAAATAGTAGGAAGATCAATTTTATCAGACAAAGTATTTACTTACTTGTGGCAACTAGAATTACTTTTGGGGGCAGAGGAGGAATCGCCATTTTAAGTTATTTTTCGGGGAGAACTGGACGTGATGCGTTCAGGAAGATGACCGGAGCAGTTCTGGTCACGGTAGGTGTTCTTCACGGGAAGGAACACTCGAGCGCTGCGCCATCTAGCGGTAAAATAATGAACTAAATACACGAATATAGTATATAGTACGCAACTTTTTGTTTAGTTTAAGTACATTGGGATATTACAATAATATTATTCATCGTGTAATTTGCATTAGTTTTTAAATTATCACAGATTTGGATTTTTTTAACCAAGTTAAAATTTCAGTTTTTTTTCGTGAGGCTAGTTGACTCGCGTGTATTCATGAGGACCGATTCACATAAAAGTTCTAACACTGAACAATTCTTGAGGAAAAATCTTCCAAAATTAGCAAAAGTTGACAGCGTGTAATATAAATCTTCCGAACTACCGAGTGCCATGTTAAAAAATAAACGTGAATGGACAACTAAATTCTTTGGTCTGGTAGCGAATAAATGACTTCCAAAAATATAATTCACGAAAAACGCTTTGTTTCAAAAAGATTTGATTGGATGGTTAAATATTATAATAGTAATTTTGATTGGATGTGAGAGCTGAAATCAAAAATATTCTGTGGAAAAGGATATTTTGTAAATATGGCGGAGATTCGGTAGACTTGAGCGAATTTTCAGAGACTCCAAGGACCAGCTAAAGACGACTAAAAAAATAAGTTAGTTTATTTCATAAACTGACTTTTGTGTATCTGGCTGTGCTAGACATTCAAGTACATAATGGATACTTCAGTTATTAAAATATGAAGTCGTAAAGTACCAGTGAAACCCGTATCGTACGTTAGGTGCGTTTCTCTGATTATTTACCCGCAGTGAACCGTTCGTCCTTAGTGAATGAGTTACCGTTTGACCCACTGGTTTACTGGTACCTTCACGAAATATTTATTTAAAAATTTCAAATTGATATCTTGAGATATTATATTACGATTATTACAGCAAGAATTTGGTCTGTGAGGAAACGAGGACTTGTCCAGATTTTTTCCACAGGTTTACGAAGGATTTCTTCAACTCTCCTATTTATAAGCAAATCAATACATATTTGTTAATAATCTAATAATTTTGAATATTTAAATTGTAGCCAAGTTCATTACCTTAAGCCAGAATATTAATCTCGTGAAATTAACCCCAAAAAAATTCTCTGTCACGATTATCTTAATTCTTATATTTCCTTTTTTCCCTCAGAGAAGGAAATTCCCTCAAAAGTGGAAGCACGGCTGTTTTAGCCGGGGCAGCTCCCGAGGTACCGAGGCTTCGAAGACTAAAATGTGAGGAGCTACGAAGAAGCTGCGTGATGTACAATACGACCTGCAACCGAAGAAGTCCTTGCGCGTGGGAGATCGGTTGCGGCGCTTCCACTTTCAAGTTTGGGCTTTCCTTGGTAGGAGCCTCTATTTTCCCTTTATTCCCACAGACAATTTTCCCCTCTCATTTCCCCGTTTTCCCTCGTCCTTCCCTTCCTGTAATGTTACATTTCCCTGATAGTAGTAAATTTCTCCTTGAATGAGAGCACTACCCGGTATGTATGCTGTGAATTTCCCTTGCGTGCACTCTAAGGGTAAAGAGAATTTTACTTTATTTGTCAGGTGAGGCGGGTCAGATAGTCCAAGTGAGCCGTTGCGTGACACACGAGGGAGCCAATAATCATGGAGTCATATCGGCTATTCATCATGTACAATAATTGGTAAGTTACTACCAACTACTGATGCCTAACCTTGCAATTCAATTTTACCCCTACTTGTAAACTTTTGACCGAACCTGCTCAGCTGGCTCAGCGGCTCACACATAATCGCAAATATTAATAAAACTTATGAGTTTATGTACAATACCTATAGAGGATAATTTTTTGAACTTACAAATAAAGTAAGGTCTTAAAATATTTTTGAGAAAAGATTTTGACTAATTATTTATATTAAATAAAAATAATACGTGGTGCGCGTAGATGTACACTTCACAGTGTGGGTAGCCCGAGGCTATATTGCCTTTCTTGTACAGACCAATGATAGTACTAAAATAGATTTAAAATATAACAGAATTTTTACTATTATATAACTCAACTGAAATAATTATTTATCTACTTGATGATTAATTTTATTATGTTAAGATATAAAATAAATTTTCAAAATAATTTTGAATTTAGTTCAAGTTTCCACCGCTAGATGACGAGATTTATAATCAAATATACCGCCTACTGATAAGCACACGAGATGCTAATAACTAGTGATAACACATGATAATACTTATTTGAATTGTAGTAACAAAAGATTTTTGCAGTAAATAGGTACCTGGCAATCTATTCTTTCCATACACAATCGCCTATAGAAATCTACTGGACCACTGGGACACCCAGATACAACAAACCGAAGGATCAATCTTCATTATTCCTGTTCTATTCAAACATATTTCTTTGATAAATAGGAATTATCTCCACACGTTTGTTATGATCACTTGTTATGAAAGAAAAGTATAACTCTTTCTTTTGTTGCTATAGTTACATTATAGTTACATTGTGTAGTACATCAAGTGATGCATAGAAATCCTATACTGTGCCATTGTCCCGTGATTCAGGAGTCTAACCTACCACGGGCGACCTCACACAATATCGTAACTACACGCAAGTCTTATACTGAGCAATTGTCCCGTGTTTCAGGAGACTAACCTAGTAGTGGCGAACTCACATAATACCGTCACTATACAGAATTCCTATACTGAGCCATTGTCCCGTTATTCAAGAGGTTAACCTAGTAGTGGCGACCTCACATAATACTGTAACTACACTCAAGTCCTAACTGAGCCATTGTCCCGTGATTCAAGAGGTTAACCTAGTAGCGGCGTCTACACATAATACCGTAACTACACGCAAATCCTAACTGAGCCACTGTCCCGTGATTCAGGAGGTTAACCTAGAAACGGCGAACTTACATAATACCGTCACTATACAGAATTCCTATACTGAGCCATTGCCCCGTGATTCAGGAGGTTAACCTAGTAGCGGCGACTTCACATAATACCGTAACTACACGCAAATCCTAACTGAGCCATTGTCCCGTGATTCAGGAGATTAACCTAGATACGGCGAACTCACATAATACCGTCACTATACAGAATTCCTATACTGAGCCATTGCCCCGTGATTCAGGAGGTTAACCTAGTAGCGGCGACTTCACATAATACCGTAACTACACGCAAATCCTAACTGAGCCATTGTCCCGTGATTCAGGAGATTAACCTAGATACGGCGAACTCACATAATACCGTCACTATACGGAAGTCTATATTTTTAGTTTATATTTGCAGATGTATATAAAAAATGCAGAATAAGAAAAGAATTGTAAGAGGATTTAGAATCCTTTGGGTGTGTGCGGTGTTAGTTTTGAATTCGTTATACCGGCTGGATTTGTTATTATTTTTTTTAATTTTTTTTTCTTTGCTCTTGTATTTTTCCAGCCTGTTGTGAAGCTTTTGCATCGACTGGTGGCTTGTTTTCAAACCAAACAGGGTCTGATTTTGAAAATAAACCCGCTGTGCATACACACAACACACACTCACAAGACCCCCTGGGGTTTTTTTTTTGTTTTTGTTTTTTTGTTGAATCAGGGGCCACGCTTTCGGAAGTCGCTCAGGGGCAAACCTAACATTCGGTACAGCGCTTTGAGCGGCTGAATCAGGCAAACAAAAAACTTTTTTTTCCAGTTTTACAAACTGTTCTACTAGACTCTATGCCAGAAAACAGAACCTTTTTACGTATTATAGACCCTATTCCAAAATGGCCTCTGTAGACCAGCCTCTCTAGTGCGGACACTCGTATAAAATCACATTGTCATCAAATGTGACTCAAAAAAACTCTAAAAATCACAGAAAAATTCGAGAAACATTTCGGCACTAAGAAAGTTGAAAAATATTAACAAGCTGATTTAATACACGTGTCCGCTATAGTGAAGTGTGTGTTTGGAATAGGCCCTATTATTATTATTTTTTAACACAAATATTTTGACGAAAATAAACTTATGAATCGTTTTTTGTGTGTGTGTGTGTGAAAATTGTAGAAAGGCATACTGTAGACTGTATATGTTTACAGGATGGGGGGTATTGGGAAAGCAAAACGAAGTGCAGCTTTTGACTGTTTACCCTCGCCCAGGCAAAATAATAACAAATAAACGGCTTGGCTTCTTCAAACAGCTTACCGAATTCACTTTGGGTGGGCATCTCTCTACAACTATTTTTCTTTTCCCAAACTATACTACAACTATTCATCCTCTAGAACTATCAAGAGATCCTTGTCTGATCTTATGTTTTTTCTTTTGCTCACTTGTTTGCTTATGTAGATTAAAGGCCTCCCAGAGGATTGCGTCAGTGTATAGTTGTTTACCTTTGAGCTTTAAGGGCCCTGCCGTGGTTTGGGGCTCGTTTTCGGCGCGTCAAGCGTCACCAGAAAACTTTACTTGCCCCCCTGCCAGCTACCGAGCTCAGTAGTCGGCAGTTATCATCCGTCGCTGCACGGAAGAGGTTACTACTTCGGCAGTAGTCAGAGAGTATAGTCCAACTATCAGGTACTGGACACGCGAATAGCTTCAGTAGTTCACGCTGTCATCACGCCCTAGTTCGTTACTAGTCCAACTAGTACGCCTGTCATCAGCTGACCACGTGACTAGTTTCAGTAGCCCACGCAGTCATCCTTCGGAGCTAGCTGCTACTTCAAGTAGCAAGCACGCAGTCTCTAGCACTCGACTGCTTTTGCTAGCTTGCTAAGCCAGAACTCGGTTACTAGTTCAACTACTACAACTACTAGCAATTCAGGACTAAGTTTTAGTATCAATCAAGATGGCGGACCGAGAAACTACTTCTTTAAGCGATTTGATGAGACTTACAACTCCATTGCAGTACATCCCTCCTAGGTTTGCTCCATTTCTCTGTTCTCTTTTCCCGCCATCTTCCCGTTCAGTGATTCCAGGGATCGCAAGACTACCCAAAGAACCAGGATCTCTGGAACTACTCCTACTGCATGACTCAGCAAGATAGTTCTAGAACATGCGGAGCTGAGAAACCACCTTACTCGTATATCGCACTCATCGCTATGGCGATTCAGAGTACCCCAGACAAGAGGATCACTCTGAACGGGATCTACCAGTTCATCATGGATCGTTTCCCTTATTATCGAGAGAACAAGCAAGGCTGGCAGAACTCGATCCGGCACAACCTCAGTCTCAACGACTGCTTCGTCAAGATCCCGCGCGAAAAGGGCAAACCGGGCAAAGGAGCTTACTGGACTCTCGATCCTGCGTCCTACGACATGTTCGAGCACGGCAACTACAGACGACGCAAGAGGAAACCTAGAACCATCCACCACCACCACGAAGAGAGCTCTACATCACCTTGCCGGGATCCTGAATCCACCAAATTCGTCTTCAGCATTGAAAACATCCTCCGTAATGATCCAGTGCATCACCAAGCATCCACCAACATCAGACATAGTCACTTTCATTGAGTAACAACAAGTGATTTTTTCAAATTTTGTATAAAATGTGCCTTCAATCTATTTATTTAAGTTAAATTAACAAATGATAGAAATCCGGCAACAGTGTAATTTGCAGGATGTTTACACAAGAGTCGCCTTTTTGTGTTTCTTTTCAAGAAAGTTGTTGTTTTGAGAAACTAAATTGAATATGTCAACTGTCAACTTTGTGTGTGTCGCTTTTTTTTTCGTCTGCTGCTGCCAAAATGTTTGAATAAACAAATAAATATATCTTACACACATCAGATAAAAACGAGCCTCTGTTTTCAAAACTGTCAAATTAGACGGGGAATCAGCTGAACCGTAAACAAATTCTGGCCTACACGAAAAGCTTTTCCAGTGATAAGCCGATATGCGTGTACCACCAACGTGATTTATTTTACAAGGAAAACTTTCAAGACCTTTCAAAAATGCCGTGAAAGTCTGATTTTTCCGCTCTCTACTGATCTTCAAGTTACGAATTTTCACGGTACTTTGTCTTACGGGACTTTCACAGTGTTTTTTTAAAAGTCAGATTTTTCACGGGGGTTGTGGAGTAGCTTTCAAGAATCATTTAAGAATCACGTGAAAGTCTAAATGGTATCAGGTGAGTATCACTCATAGAAAACGTGTTAAATTTTCCAACTGATAATTTTTTTTTTATCTATTTCTATTAAAAGCTATATCTATAATATTTCCAAGTTATTATTGAATTAAAGTTTAATTCAAATATCGCGCCATTAATCACGTGGACAACACGCGGTACTTTGATGATTGCTGCCTGATTGTAGTTACCCACAATATCAGTAACATATTTGAACACAAATACACTGATAAAAAAAATCCTGTTATTTTTATTAAAAATCCACACCAAGGATATAACATTAATCAGTTCATAAACAAAAGACTTAAGCAGCCCATAAATAGGATTCTCGAGATTCTTAAAGTTAAGAGGAATGAAGTATAAAAGTAGATTTTGGATGTTTGTGTATCGAAGAAAGTAAATGGAAGCAAAGTAAATGAAAGTTTGATGTTTGAAGTCCAACAGCGGGGCGTCTGCTTGTGGCCGGTTCCCTTGCGCTGTTGCCAGACCCTCGGGTCCGTTTGTGTGCGGCACAACAAACGCAGAAACATTCGGTCCAAACAAGCGGTTTCGGTACTTGTTAGCCAAAAATCCACAGTTGCCCCCTCTTAAAGCTCGGAAAATAAAACAACCGTTTCTTTCTGTAAATATTTAAGCTTTGAATCGTCCGTTTGGCTTTGCGCTTGATTTTTCAAGAAGGCAAAAACTCCGTAAAAGTTTTTAACCGTGAAAGTTAGAGAATCTATGTGACAATCAGGTCAAGGTTAGAAAAGTATTACGCAAATATTTTTGAAACATTTTTATCAATTGGAATGATGCTTGAATGTTATTTATGTAATACAATTCAACGTTCATTTTGAAATGCGCGCGTGGATGTTAAAGGTTATAACTAGTACCGCGATAAGTAGTGACTAATTGAAAAATAAATTTTGGTTGTTAAAAGATAATATCCAAACCTTGTACTTTAATCTTCGTAAATAAAAGGTTAAATATTTAGCAATAAAAATATAAAAGAAAAAGGGAGTCTTAAAATAGTCTAAAAGATTTCATTCATTGTTTATCAATAAAAATTATATAAATTAAAACTATTGTGAAGAAAATTTCAATATGCTTTGTTATAATTGAAATATAATTTAAAAATATATTACAAGCAAAGTATATTAATACTTCATTTAAAATATAAAAAATTTAAACAATGAAATAAGTTTATGCGTAACTGTTGAACAAATCAGTGGTTGCAGTTTAGGAAAACCTGCATTGTTTCGTTTTACATGTGGGGCGCAGTAGTTCCACTTTGCAGGGAAGTTCCCCGAAAGAGGAAAATAGGATCGGAAAGGGAAAAGTAAGGGAAGAGTGGAGTCCTAGCAAGCTGAGGAAAAAAGGGGAAATTGATCTCTTCAAGCAAAGGAGGGAAAAGGGAAACTATAGAGCCCTCTTTAAAGAAAAAGGGAAAACTGAAAGTAGAAGCATTGGAAGGGACTTCCCACGCAATTAATTTGTCCCTTTGTACTGCCATGTAATTTAATTATAATAGATACAATTAATTATATTTATTACAATAATATATACCTCAATACTTTAGGTGCATTTAAATCCAGTTCCGAACCGAACGAAGATGCTCGTCCACGTTTTCTTCACAGCGTTTTGCATTTATCAAACAACAGCCTCTCCAATTGATGGGGCGACTTCTTTATACGAATTTTGGCAACTTACTGATGTTCACTGGGACTACCTATACAGCAGTTCAGGCGACCCTAAAAAAATGTGTCACAACCTACCCGATTCGGCGGAAACGCAGGTTGGAAAAAGATATCCATACGGCACATACACTTGTGAAAGTCCCTGGACCCTAGTCGATCTTTCTGTCAGAGCAATGAAAGCGATTAAAAACAACCCTGATTTCATATTATGGACTGGGTATTTATGTAATTTGATTCTAGATTTATGATTAATTAACAATATTTGTATTTTAGGGACAACACAGCCCATTTCGAGGACTCGAGTAAAGAGTTCGACTGGTCTGTCGTTTTTTCCGCCCTGAAGAAAGTTGGAGAAAAGATAAAGGAAAATTTTCCGACAACTAAATTAATCCCAATCCTCGGAAATCACGACGCTTATCTGCCGAACCTGTATCCGTCCGGCTCGAGGGAGTTTTACAAACGCTATCTTCAAGAGGGAGGCCTTGAATCTCTTTTGCCGGACGAAGAAACTAGAACCATGTTTTCTGAATGCGGGTTTTATAAAGTCAAGCATCGAGATTTTAAAGTAAAATAACTTTATTTTGTTTATGTTTATGTAAATATTAACTTTTGAATTCTAGATTATCGTTCTCAATACGAATCTCTATAATATTCCCGATAATTTCACTTCTGGAGAGTTCGACCCGTGCCGTCAGTTCGTTTGGCTCGAGACAGAGCTACAGCTCGCTCGTTCGAACTATCAAAAAGTAGATAATTAACTATTATTGTAAAAGTAAAACTAATTCATAGTTTTTTTTCAAAGGTTCTGATTACTGCCCACATCCCGCCTGGATTCTACGAACGAAGGATCGGCGTCCCGTTTTACGAGCACGACAAGAACAAGCACTATGTCAATTTGATGCGGAGATACGGAGATGTCATCGTTTCGCAGATTTACGGGCACACGCATACGGATTCGTTCCGAATCATCAAGGATAGGAACTCGAGTAAACATTTCATTCGTAAAATAGTAGTAATAGTATTTAATACTAGAAGTAGTAGTAGTAGGAGGATGAGGAGGAGTAGTAGTAGCAGCAGTAGTACTAGAACTGATATTAAAGATAGTTTAAGTAATGATAATACTAATTCAAGTACCACCATTTCTACTTCTATTACTACTACTATTACTACTACTACTGTTACTTCTGCTATTGCTATTTCTACTACTACTATTACTTCTACTACTGCTATTGCCATTACTACTACTTCTAGCACTATTACTACTACTACTACTGCTACTACTACTACTACCACTACTACTACCAGTACAATTATTACTCCTACTACTAGTACCACGACTATTATTACTTCTACCACTTCTACTACTACTGCTACTACTACCACTACTACGACTACTACTACCAGTACAATTATTACTCCTACTACTAGTACCACGACTATTATTACTTCTACCACTTCTACTACTACTACTACTACTACTATCACTACTATTACTCCTACTACTACTACTAATAAATATACTTAACTTACAGAAAAAGTTCGAAGTGTAGCTTTTCTTTCACCGGCTATTACTCCATGGCTGTTCGATGGCGGAATCAACCCAGGGATCCGATTATACAAAGCCTCCACCAACCACATCTTGGACTACTCACAGTACTACCTCAACATCAGCAAAGTAAACTTTTTAAATATCATTTAAATAAATACCTTTATATATTACCATTAATTTACTGTATAATTATAATTTTTTATTGTAATATTCAAATATAATAAAATTTTCTAAATAAATAAAGGCAAACCAAAAATAAACTAATTACAGTATTAATTATTTTATTTAAATTCAGGTTGACCCAGAGGAAGAGAATCCCAAATGGGGACTCTTATACCAAGCAACACAGAGCTACGACCTGCCAAATCTAAGTCCGCAGAACATGGACACTTTCTACCAGCGACTTTTTCGCAACACTTCACTATTTTCGCTATATTTCTACCACAACACAGTGGGCAACGTCTACAAAAGCTGCAACCAGTCCTGTGTTAGGGATCACCTCTGCGCTATTTCGCATTTACATGTCGAGGATATGGAAATCTGCCAGCAAGGGACAAACCTCTATCTCGACTCTGTCAGCTTACCGTACCCTGTCATCATCATCATCGTAGGTATCAGTATCCTACTAGTCGCTACTGCATTTATTCTGCTAGTTAGATATCGCACTGCTAGAAGATATAGAACCAGACTGCCGTTGATTAATGAAGAAACCTATGATTAGGCAAAAATTCAATAAAAACTGCGCATTTAACCCTTTTTTCAGTTGTATTTCTTTATAACCTTATATTATATCGTATCTCGGGACAATAGCGTCTTAGCAAAAAGAAATTACAACCCAAATTTTAGGACAAAAAGACCAGAAAAGCTATAAAATACATTTACATACAATATTCATTATATTTAAATTAAAAGTAAATGTCGGGGTGGGGGAAAAATATATATAGTCACGATGAACGAGGGACCAGATGAGTTGATAATAAATGTCAAAAGTTATTCTTAGCTTCACAAAATCTTTGAAAAAAGATCAGAAAAAATAAATTAATTAAAAACAAAATAGTGTCAAACATGTGCGTTATTATGTAAATTAATTAATCAACTTTATCTAGTCAATTAATTAATTCATCCAATTGAAAAAATACCGGAAGAAATTCCTTATTTTTAAAAAATTAACTAAAAATCTCGTTTTTAATTAATTTACATTTTTTCTTGAAAAAAAAAATTATCAAAATAAAATTTTTAAGTTTTTTCCGGATTATTTTAGTTGTTCGCTAAACAAAAAAAATTTTTCCAAAAAGAAAATCAAATGTGCGAAAATTCTTGTTATTGAATAACGCAGCATTTGCATTTGCCCTTCTTTTTGATGACGACGTGTTCCACTTTACCCGGCTCAGTGGGCGTGGCCACAACCGCGTGCTGAACAGTGTCCAATGGGACGGTGGTAAGCGTGTCCGGTTCCGCCTTTAGTTCGGGGGCCGCGCTGCCATTGGCTGCGGCTTTGACGGGACTAGCGTCCTGACTGGTCGACGCGCAACTGCCAATCAGAGGCTCGGTTACTGCTGGAGCGTCCGGTTCGTCTGTGGTTAAGGAGTCGTGCTCCTGTGCTCGGTGATCGTCTCTGGGTTTGAGGGCCTCGGAGATGGGCCTTCCCCCTTTGATCAGCTCGACGATCTCGTCAGCCTCTCGGCTCAGGTCACCGTCAGGTCGGAAGGGATTGTCCTGACCCGATTCCGTGCTGCAAAATAATAATAATGATAACTCTAGTTTGTATTTCTATCTGTAAGTGATAAATGTATTAAAGTTTCTGTTTTAATTTACACGAAATATAAAATTTCGTATTTCTTCTAGTTTTTCTCTTTTCTGTCTAACTGTTTTCTAATTAATAATATAATATTAATACAGGAAACCAGAAAGGCACATAAAGCTGCAAACAAGCCAGGACTATTTATAGACATCTGAAATTTTCCTCGAAAGCCAGTGCGGACTACTGTATTTGTTCACCTAACTATCAATCAGCTCTATAAATAACTAAATATAGTAGGTTATACTATATTACCTATTGCTGCAACTACTACTAGTGCTGCTGCTACTAATACTACTACAGCTATTACTTGTGCTGCTACTACCACTGCAGCTGCTATTACTACTTCAGCTATTACTGCTACTCCTCCTCTTCTTACTACTACTTTTACTACTCCTACTCCTACTCTCCCAACTACTACTACTGCTACTTCTACCCTTCTTACTGCTATTAAAAGAATGATACCTCATTTGTCTAGTGAGCTGTGTGGGTGTGGTAGCACTGGTATCGTGAGCCATGACGTAGGTAGCGGCTTCCCAGTCAGAGATCTCCGAAGGCTCGGGCGAACTTAGTGTCAGCGGCCGCTCCGACTCGTAAAACGTCACTCGAACTTTGGACGCGGGACGTGCTGCGATTTCTTCCGTCCTAAAATTTAATTTAAATAAAATTAATCAAAATTATCGAAAATCAAGTAAGTAATTTATAATTAATTGAAATTAAATTGTTACATTAATTTTCAGTTGCGACGGAAAATGAATGCGACTTTCCTCGTGCAAATTTTTGGCAAGACTATTCGCTTAACAACTATCAGTTTCGTTTTCAAGGACAAACGACTTAACAATCAAAAGAAATACAAAAAGAAATAATGAAATATTTTGAAAAAATATTCAAGGTCATCCATTATGCACCTCCGTCGTTACTCGTTTCTCTTCCCACGCCTTATTGTTTCACGTTTTGCGTTTTTTTTTTCTCATTAAACCGCTCGCTTTCGAAATCTTGAAGAAACGTCTCAAGAGGGAGACTAACGAGGAAGTGACAAACAAACGAGCGTCTCATCTTTATTCAGCGATTAATGTTTTATTCATATTGTCATTAGCTTTCTCCATGTTGAATAATCTCGAAAAACCTTTTTGCGCGGAAAAACGAAAGGATGCGGGATGGTCAGCGATCGTTACTGAACAGGCACGCCTTTTTAAAAATCTATTTATGATATATGAAAAACGATAATGAATGCCCGAGTGCATGAAAGCGTGATTCCTACATTCAGAAAAATGCGGAAACAAAACTAGCCAATGCGTTCGTGAGAGGGGTTGGGGAAAAGCGGAAGAAAAAGTCGTTCGAGGGTCTTGCGGGGAAAAGCTGGAAATAATTTCTGCAAAACTGAGATCAAGAGCCAACTGTTGTCGCAGCTGTTGTTGGAGTCAAATCCCCTGCTGTGTCCAAATGACGTCAGCGTGCATCTTCTTCTATCCCGAAAACGCCAAGGTCGAGAAAGCGAAAAACGCAAAACGTTTTACCTTCCCGCAGCAGATTCCAAACGCTGGAGAAACAAACCCACGAAAAACCCTGGATTTTACACTATTTCTAACCAATTAACTAAAACCGATCATAAATTAGTTCAAATTACAACAAGAATTAATAAAAATTGATTTTATATTATATTGACTTATGGCGGGAACAAGGGCGGGGCTGCTGTTAAAAAACTTCAAATCTTTAACAATAATCTACAAAAAATAAGTGTTGAAATATTTGTTTTGATGAATACCTGACTCAGTGACAGAAGAAATTATTCCGGAATTCAAAAAAAACCTTGGAAGTTTAAAAAAAGATGCTGTTTTTTGTCAATAGGCTCGCGGAGATAGCGTCTACTTGCTGCTGCAGTCGTCCAATGCTATAGAAGCAGTTGTTACCAACGTTGAGTTTCCCCTTTTCCCTTATAGAGGGCACTGTTCTCCCTTTTTTCCCCTCTGCTGGTGTATAAGGCTGAAACCATATTCCCCTCCACGCTGGATGCAATGCCTCAGAATTTTCCCCTTTGCCGTATAGTTCCCCTCTTCCCTTTTTCCCCCTTTTCAGCGAATTTCCCTGCAAAGTGGAATTTTCCTGCAATATACGGTGGCCACGATAGCAAACCGCTATATCCTCTCAAGCGTTGCCAAATATAACTTATAATATAAACAGAATTCGTAAATAATCTAATTTTTTTTATAGAGTTAATCCTATTTACCTTATAGACCCCAAATCTTGTTATTTCATCATAAAAATGCTCAATACGAAGCTGTAGTATGTTTAGTATAGCTTTCAGAATAATGAATTATAAAAGTAGTCAAAGTGTGAATTATGGCAAAGATTAGTGTTATAATAGCCGATAGTCTTATCTTCCTTAAACAGATTACACAGATTCATAAGTTAAAATTTTAAGTAAACAGATCTTGACTCGGGTGCGGGTGTAGCTGATAAGCCTCAACTAACGCCATCTAGCGTCAAATCGTTAAACTACTTTTAAATTTTCATAAAAATAATAACATAATTACTATAACTTAATGAAAAATCGCAAAAAAGTGTGAAAAATGTTACAATTTATTACTGATACGCTTTTTACTAAAGTTCAAGGTTATTTTTTCGCCAATTCAGTTCAACATTTGGCCGCTAGATGGCGCTAGTGTTCCCAGTTATTTACCTGGTGTTTGCCTCTCTCATCACGTGGTAAGCTATACAGAGCACGGAAGACTTGCATCCATCATTAACAACTTTCATCAGCAAAACGCTGTAGAAGTGGCAAAGTTTCATGTACCGTCTCTCTCTTTCCCTCGAATGAGTTTATGAAAAGAGACAAGAGAATCTTCTCTTTAACTAAGGAAGGAGAGAGGGTACAGGCGGCCATGTTTACATGGCTCCAGGATCATATCGATCGAAACGTGGGACCCGACTCTCCAAGGGCAAAGAAAATCGATACGAAACTACAGAACAGAAACCAAGAAACGATAAAAATCTTTTCTTTTCACAGGTATACTCAGCTATTAACCGATGATTATAGAGTGTGAAGACATGATAACAAGAGACTTTGCCAAAAGATTTTCATAAGAAAATAAACTTTTTTTTACAAGGAAACACTGAACTTCCCTTTAATGCCATCAATTCATGTCCTGGAGATCCTGGAACTGTTCCAGCAACTCTGATCTTTTGTACTCGAAGACATTAGTCTCTTACAAAGATAGATTCACCTCTTAACCCAGCAAGAAGTCATTACACACGTTAATGTCTAATCTAAACGGAATTAGACGTTTTTGGGGCTAAGTGACTAGTTTTTAGGAGTTCTAGTAACAATTCCAAGACAAAACTAGATGTTCCTTGGGCTAGACGACTAGTTTTTAGACGCTTTTGCAGCAATTCTTATACAAAATTGGACCCTTTTGAGGGCTAAGTTTTTAGACACTTTAGTAGCTAATCCGAACAAAATTCAACGTTTCCTGGTACTAAAAGGACTAGTTTCTAGATGCTAGAAGTGTCTAGTTTTGAGGTGATCGACTATAGAGATTAATGTCTATTTCAACAGACATTTTTTGTCTAAGTGACTAGTTTGCAGGCGCTAGAAGTGCCTAGTTCTGATATCTCAGTGATTCTGGTGTTAGTGACTAGGACATTAGACAGCATTTAAGTGTCCAGTTTTTAGAAAATTAGTCATTCGTAACTCAATGAATAGTTTTTAGTCGCTAGAAGTGACTAGTTTTGAACACTACTAGTTTTTTAGTCGTTAGAAGTGACTAGTTCGAAAGCAACTGGTTTCTAAAAAGTGCACTAGTTTTAAGCCTCTAATTACTAGTCACTTTCAACTATAAACGCCTAGCTTTTAGGCATTATAAGTTCTGCGATGCAAACTCTAGGACAACTAGCAACTAGTTACTTTTAGTAGCGTCAACTGACATCAACTGACACTTCTGACTTACGTAAAAGTGTGTAATGCAGCTTCTTCGATGAGAGGTGTCGAAGAGATGCCGATCTTGAAGGCCGCGGTTCGACCGGAGGTTCTTCCGGTTCGCGAACGGTTCACGTGAACCCCGAACGGTGACGGTTCGTCTTCAACAATTGGACTTTCATAAACCAGAGTTTCTACCATGGAACCTTTGGAACTGCCGAATGAGACCTGGAAACGAATCACGGAAACGGTTACTTAATGAGTACAATCCGAGTTAGTAATCGATATGAAATCTGGGCACTTAGGTGTCTAAATATCTAGACACTTCAATTCTTTACAAATCTAGATAGTCAGGGTTCTAAAAACTAGGCGCTTTGGATTATAAATATCTTTAGGATTTTCAGTGTCTAAATTAATAGACAATTTGAATCTAGATACTTAATTTTCAGAATCTAGGAATTTCAGTATCTGAAAAATGACGATTTAAATCTAGACACTATTGTTAGCAAAACTGGGCACTTGAAAGGTCTAATTTCTAGACCTTTTCAGGGTCTAAATTACTAAGCAGTAAAACTTCGAAACTCCTTTGTTCTTTAAAAACTAGATACTATAGCATCGAAAAAGTATACAATTAAGTGCCCGATATCTAGGCACTTCAGAGTTCAGATCATTAAACAATTTAAATCAAAGCACTTCGGGTGTCTAAAAACTAGACACTTCCTTTCCTTCTCAAGTTCAAGGGTCTGAACTCGATACAGAGGAAGTTTGTAAACCTTATTATTACAGCTCAATAAAACGGAGTTGACCTTTGACCTGAGGTTACGTCAAAGGTCAAGGTCAAAGGTCAAGGTCAGTGTTGGTAAGGTTTCCCTTATTGAATTAGTGGGCGGATTATTTTGTACAGTCATGACCGCAAAGTCATGGGCAACTCCCTTTATAATAATAATAATGGTTGGATTCTTACAAGATTCTCAGATTCTTCTTATGATTCTTGAATTGTTTATCTCATCTTTTGGGCTACCAAACACGTTGATTGGTCGGAAATGGTGATGAAGTAACCAATAGCGTGTTTACTTTGCTTCATGTTACCTTGATGCATATGGAGTGCGGTAAACAGAGTTAGCGGGACAATGGATATTTACCTCCTCCAGTGCACAACACACACAAACTTAATGCACTTTGGTAATAATTATATTAATTAACCAAGTAATTACTTGTATAATGTAATAATAATAATAATAATAATAATAATAATAATAATATGTATAATTACAAGTAATTATATATCAGTTATGCATTATTAAACGAACAAGGGGTCCGAAACTCGGTGAAAAAATGTACGAAGATTATTTGATAACATGTGATAATACGGAGATAACATGACCTAGGGTGTACGAAGGTTATTAGAAGTTTCGGACCCCTTGAAACATATCAGTTATGCATTATTGAACGAACGAGGGGTCCGAAACTCGGTGAAAAAAGTGTACAAAGATTATTTGATAACATGTGATAACACGGAGATAACATGACCTAGGTTTACAAAGATTATTAGAAATTTCGGACCCCTTGGAATATATCAGTTATGCATTATTGAACGAACAAGGGGTCCGAAACTCGGTGAAAAAGTGTACGAAAATTATTTGATAACGTGTGATAACTGTGATAACATGACATGGGTGTACGAAGATTATTGGACGTTTCGGACCCCTTGTCAACGGATTATCATGTATATATAATACATTATTTGTCGCAAAGTTAATGGGCAATTTTAGTAATAATAATAATATGGCAACGAAATTATTAGTTAAAATTTTGTGGGGGTAGTTAATACGAATAATGTGTTATGATAACAGGTGATAACATGATGATAACAGTTGATAACACTGCTTAATCAAGTAGAGATGATGAAATATTGATAAGAAAAATGGCGTTTGGATGGAAATTTGTGACTTTTAAGGTTTCCTTATCGTTTTACATAATAAGTATGAAAAAAATCAGAGCACCGGGGGTCCGCTACGTTTAAGAATCTTAAGAATCACACGGAATCATGATGAGGAATCTTAAGATTCATAAGAATCAGAGCGAGATATCTGAGGAATTATATTCAAGAATCTTAAGAATCGTAGGGAAGCATTTTAAGAATCAAGAATCATAATCAAGAATCTTAAGAATCGTTCTGAGATTCAAGAATCATAAAACCATTCCGGGAAGCAAGAATATTAATCAAGAATCATTCCAGGAATCTTAAGAATCGTTCTGAGATTCAAGAATCATACGAATCTTTCCAGGATTCTTAAGAATCATCATCAAGAATCTTAACTACCATAGTGAGAATCCTAAGCTAAGATTCCAGAATCATAATCAAGAATCTTAAGAATCACCAGAACCACAGGGAATCATGGTCAAGAATCTTAAAAATCCAAAGATTCAAAGTGAGAATCATAGGAATCATTCCAAGATTCTTAAGAATCATAAGAATCATTCCAAGATTCTTCAGAATCATAAGAATCTTCACCAAGAATCTTAAGAATCCAAAGATTCAAAGTGAAAATCATACGAATCATTCCAAGATTCTTCAGAATCATAAGAATCATCACCAAGAATCTTAAGAATCACGCATTGTAACATCAGATTGCAGCGAACCCTCTTATAATCTGATGGCTGAGAGAAACCTTATGAAATCGGATTATCCAAATTGTGACAAATGTTCTCCATGATTCTCTACGATTCTCCAGGAATCTTCATGAATCTTAAGATTCTCTCCAACCGCGCAACAGCTGGAACCAAATGTTCCAGAATAGATTTGCATAAGGTTTCCCTACAACTTGCAGAAACCTCATAATGGCCTATTCTTTTGTGTTATCAGTTGTTATCGAGTGTTATCAACCTGTTATCACCTGTTATCAACCATTTATCATAGTATTAGATGCATTTGCCTATTTACCAGTATCGTTGGCCTTTAAAAACCTGTTCTCACCTTGTTATCAGCTGTTATCACCCTGTTATCAACTGTTATCATGTGTTATCAGTTGTTATCAAGTGTTGTCAACCTGTTTATCACCTGTTATCAACCATTTATCATAGTATTAGATGCATTTGCCTACTTACCAGTATCGTTGGCCCTTTAAAAGCCTGTTGTCACCTTGTTATCAGCTGTTATCACCCTGTTATCACCTGTTATCATGTGTTATCTGTTGATAGGTGTTGAAGACCCCCGTGGGGTTGTTGCCAAAAGCGGAAATTTCTTACGGCGCACATCCGACGTTCTCCAGTATGGGAGACATCTGTGCTGAGTTGGGCCCATTCAAGGGGTCTGAAACTTCCAGTAATAATCGAACACCTAGATCATATGTTATCACTGTTATCAACCTGTTATCTCCGTGTTATCGTGTGTTATCAGATAATCTTCGTACACTTTTCCTCGGAGTTACAGACTCCTTGGGCTCATTTGTCAAAGATTCACGCAAGAATCTTTAACTAAGAATCTTCAGAATCTGGAGAGTAATGGATAAGGGCGAGAGCATAAACGAATGAGTGAACGAATGAATGAATGTATGAGTGAGTGAATGGATGAACGAACGAATGAGTGAATGAATTGGCAAATTAATGGATGTGTGAATGAATGAATGGAAGAGTAAATGAATGAATGAATAGATGAACGAATGAACAAATGAACGAATAAATGAATGAATGAATGAATAAGTGCATGAATGAGTGAGTGAGTGAGCGAATGGATGAACGAATGTATGAGTGACTGAATAAGTGAGTGAATGAATGAACGAGAGACTGAATGAATGAGTGAAGAAATGAATGAACGAATGAATGAATGAATGAGTGAATGAATGGATGAACCAATGACATAGCGAATGAATGAACGAACTCTGGTCTCTTCGACTGAAGCCTTATGGATGATAACATGTTGATAACCTCTGATAACAAAGCTCTTCACGGTGGATGACTCTTATGCTGATCCCAATCTTCTGTACAAGAACCATTGTCCCCACCAACTTCCTTCTAAGGGAACTTATTCTCTGTCTGAAGGATCACTTCAATAACAATACAGTACACTACCTTGAAAAAAAATCCTTGAAAAAAATCCTTGAAAGTCTTTCTGCATATCACTTCGTTATATTACAAGTGTTTTTTTTAAAGCAAAATTTCGTATTTAACTCTAAAAAAATATTACAAATCATATTTAAACTAAATAACGAATATTTAAATTTACACGTTGTTTGATTGGTCTACTAGAAAGTCACGTGACAATTTGTGAAAATTTATCGTTATTATTTATATTCAAAGAGTAATTTAGTATTAGTCTCATTAAATATTTCCTTTTGTTGTTATTGGTTTGTCGAGGTCACGTGGCTGACGCGTAACCAATCAGATATTCGAAATATTGGTTTTTAATAACTCGAAGGATGCATATAGGAAATTTCACGGATAGCCTACTAACTTGAGATTCTTAAAGATTCACGAAAAATTTTCAAGATTCTTAAGATTCTTCAGATTCTTTCAGTGACTTTTAATGTTCAAGTCTCCATAACAAATGGCTGTAATGGCAACGACTCGCAGCGAGAGGGGCTAAAGACTAACTCCTCCACTACGGACAGTCTTTTAAAATATTTTTACGTAAATAAAGCGACTCAAAATATTTCTAAAAAACACAGAAAAAATCAAGAAACATTTTGGTGTAAAGAAAGTTGCAAAATTCTTTATACTTTTTTAAATAACGGTGTCCGCTATAGAGAGGCACGCGTTTGAGCTAGGCCCCTCACTACTACGGGCAGTCGTATAAAATATTTTATAGAAAATTTTCGCTTGAAAATGCTTCTAAAAATCACAGAGAAAAATCAAGAAAATTTTGGTGTAAATAAAGTTTGAAAACTCTTTATAATTAATTTAATAACGGTGTCGCTATAGAGAGGCACGCGTTCGGGCTAGGCCCCTCTACTACGGGCAAGTCGTATAAAATATTTTTATAGAAAATTTTCGCTTCGAAAATATTCTAAAAAACACAGAAAAAATCAAGAAACATTTTTGGTATAAATAAAGTTTGAAAACTCTTTATAATTAATTTAATAACGGTGTCCGCTATAGAGAGGCACGCGTTCGGGCTAGGCCCCTCTACTACGGGCAGTCGTATAAAATATTTTATAGAAAATTTTCGCTTGAAAATGCTTCTAAAAATCACAGAGAAAATCAAGAAAAATTTTGGTGTAAATAAAGTTTGAAAACTCTTTATAATTAATTTAATAACGGTGTCCGCTATAGAGAGGCACGCGTTCGGGCTAGCCCCTCTACTACGGGCAGTCGTATAAAATATTTTTATAGAAATTTTCGCTCGAAAATATTTCTAAAAAAACACAGAAAAAATCAAGAAACATTTTGGTATAAATAAAGTTTGAAAACTCTTTATAATTAATTTAATAACGGTGTCCGCTATAGAGAGGCACGCGTTTGAGCTAGGCCCCTCTACTACGGGCAGTCGTATAAAATATTTTTATAGAAATTTTCGCTTGAAAATGCTTCTAAAAATCACAGAAAAAATCAAGAAAAAATTTTGGTATAAATAAAGTTTGAAAACTCTTTATAATTAATTTAATAACGGTGTCCGCTATAGAGAGGCACGCGTTCGGGCTAGGCCCCTCTACTACGGCAGTCGTATAAAATATTTTTATAGAAAATTTTTCGCTTGAAAAAATGCTTCTAAAAATCACAGAAAAAATCAAGAAACATTTTGGTATAAGTAAAGTTTTAAAAATTCTTTATAATTAATTTAATAACGGTGTCCGCTATAGAGAGGCACGCGTTTGGAATACGCGCCAGGTGAGAGGAACGGCAAGTTTTGGATCGTAAAAACGTCAGCGTCGTCTGCTAGCAGACGCTTTACAATGACGCTAGTCGACGCTTCCTATCACATCATATATATCAAAATCCAATTCAAATTCACCCCAAACATCAGAAGGAACCATTATTTTATCGATTTGCTTCGTTTTCTGCGTCGGTCTGCTACAGCGGCCTACACTCGCAACATTGCCAGATTGTTTGAATTAATTTGAATCATTTTAATGATTATTATTACTACTGTTACTGCTACTACTGTTGCTACTACTACTGTTGCTGCTGCTGCTGTTACTGTTACCCTTATTATTACAACAACTACTACAACAACAACTACTACTACGACTACAATTATTACTATATACTACACTAGTACTCTTACTACTACTCTTATTACTATTATTGTTATTATTATTACTACTACAGCTAACAATTATTATTTTTATTAGTATTAACTACTACTATTACTACTACTCTTATTATTACAACAACAACAACAACAACTACTACTACTACTACAACTACTACAACTTCAACTATTACCATACACCACACTAGTACTATTACTACCACTCTTATTATTATTATTGTTTACTACTACTCCTACTACTACTATTACAGCTACTACTGCTACTGTTATCATTATCATTATTATTTATTATGTTAATTTTGTTGAGAGTTTGCGTGAAATGGAATATTTTAGAGTTTTTAGCGGAAATTTGACACGGCGTGTCGCTTTGCGCGTTACGCGATACGCTGAGCGACATGTTATTTATTTTGACTATACGCCCAGGTGTGTTATCAGTGTTATCAGCCTGTTATCAGTACGGTTTTCTACAGTTTTACCCCCTTGAAAAGGCAACGATAAGACTGTAGTTGTGGTAATGAAGCAGTATGGTTAAAAGTAGTAGCACTACGGTATTAGTAGTAGTAGCAGTAGACGTAGTAGGAGTAGTAGTGGTGTGGTAATAACAGTAATAGTAGTAGTAGTAGTAGTAGCAGTAGACGTAGTAGGAGTAGTAGTGGTGGTGGTAATAACAGTAATAGTAGTAGTAGTAGTAGTAGCAGTAGACGTAGTAGGAGTAGTGGTGGTGGTAATAACAGTAATAGTAGTAGTAGTAGTAGCAGTAGACGTAGTAGAATAGTAGTAGTCGTAATAACAGTAATAGTTGCAGCAGTTGTAGTAATAGTAGTAGTAGTAGTAGTAGAGGTTGTTTGTCAGCGACAGTGGTAGTAGAATAAATTAGTAACAGCATTAGTTGTAGTAGTATTAGATGGGTTGTTGTTGTTGTTGCAATGATCATAGTAAATACAGGTGAAGCAACAGTTTAATAGAGGGAGTAGTGGATCAAAGTAGTAGTAGCAATTTCAGTAGTGGTTGTAATGTAGTAGTTTTAAGTTTGAATTTCGTATATCATTTACTACTATTGATACTGCTACTATATTACTACTACCACTGCTACTACAACATCTACCCTAAGTGCTATTACTATTTACAAATATAATATCATCAACAACAACTACCACTACTACTACTGCTACTACTACTACTACTACTACTACTACCACAACAACAAAAACAACAACAACAACTACTACCACTACTATTGCTGCTGCTGCTACTTCTACTACTACTACTACTGGTACTACTACTACTACTACTACTACTACTATTACTACTACTACTGCTACTACTGTTACTACTACTACTACTACTAGTATTGTATTGAACTATTTTTAATAACTAATAAATTTCACTAAATAATAAATTTTATGGCCTTTGCTATCAACTGAAATGACTCACTACGATCAATAAAACCTTTTCCCATACTGCCCTCATAAAACAAGTGAAAAAAAGCAACGATAACACTTGATAACACATGATAACACATGATAACACGTGATAACAAGATGATAACAAGAGGATAACAAAACTTAAACAGAAAATACTGAAATTATTATGTTTTCGTACGATTATCACACGTGTTATCAACCTGTTATCAGTATTATCACTTGTTATCATCTATAAGGGGTCCGCTACTCTCAAGATTCTTCGTCACAGACCCAAGATTCATAGATTATCAACGCGTTATCACTTGTTATCAGTTATTATAGCCCATAAAGGGGTTCGCTACCTCAAGATTTATGAATCCTACCATGATTCTCAGTTGGGATCACGAATCTTGAGAGTAGCGAACCCCTTTCTGCCGTGTCAATAAGCGATAACCGTGACAATAAGCAATTCGCCTTTAATGAAGCCTTTTAACACCCCCGCAATTAGTTTTGCGTGTATAAATAAGAATTTTCCTCGACTCTGATTGGTTGCCGAACATCACGTGACCCGTAATATCTTATTAAAATTATTGTAATTAATTTTATAATAATAGAATTATTTATAAATTACTAAAACATGAATGAAAAATGATAAATATTTAACTTTGATTTGATTTTTGAATTTTCCTTGAATCTGATTGGTTGTCCAACATCACGTGACCCGTAATATCTTATTAAAATTATAAAATTTAATTACATAATAAGTACATTTATATAAAAGTAAAATATGAAGCAAACTAATGTATTTCGATTACATTAATATCTCTGTTTACTGATTGGCCGGGCGCAGGTCACGTGACTGGGATTTGGATCATAAAAGCTGGGATTTATAATTAGATTTGCTTTTGCAGTTGCCCAACTTCCTGAGATTCTTGATTCCTGCCAAGAATCATTCTCAAGATTCCCTAAGATCCTGGATTCTTGAAGATTCTTAGGAATAAGTTCCATGATTCTTGAAACCAAGATTCTTAAAGATTCTCAAGATTCTCAATCAAGATTCTCGAAGATTCTTGCCTAATTCCAGATTCCTGGAACATCCGTAACCTTATAACTATTTTACTTACGATATATTTAGATTTTATATTTTATTACAATAATAGAAAGTCTTCATGGCTTAATGCGCAATTGCCAATGACGGGGCTGTTTTTTCTTCTTATTCCAGTAGAGCGAACTCGTTGTTCCAGAGCGGCAACCAGAAAAATATTCCAGAAAAAAAAGTATTCTAGAATAATTCTTATTGCCTCAGTACTCCCGTTTGCTTTAGTACAATCAAGTAGTACTGTTACTATAAAAGAAACAGTTAAACAGAGACGATAACGCAGTTCTATGGAAGTCGCTCTCAATGGAGATTCGTAATGAAGAGCGACTGATTCCAAGACGAAAGTTTCGAAAACTGATATAAAATTAAGCTAAAGCGACAAAACTCTAAAAAAATGATTTTTGAATAGTTTACTCTTAGTACTATCCAAAAATATAAAAATTAATTTAATTTATAAATAATTAGTGTAAGTAAAAATTACTTTTCTAATGGCCTATCCACTGAATCCGAAGACGAAAGTTTCAAAAATTAAAATAAATTAAGTTAAAGCGATTAAAATTACACAAAATTTTTGTTAAGTGGCTTGGTCTTATTAATATCCAAAAATATATAAGTTAAGATAATATATTAGTAATTAGTTGAAATAAAAATTATCTTTCATATTAGCTATAGCGTCTGATTCTGAAAAGGAAAGATTCGAAAATTGTTATAAAATTAAGCTAAAGTGAAAAAATTCTACAAAATTATTTTCAAGTAGCGTATTCTTAGTACTATCCATAAATATAAAAGTTAAGTTAATACATTAACAATTAGTTTATATAAAAAATTATTCTTGTTATGGTCTTTGGAGTCGGTCGCTCTCAATGGAGATTCCTATATGCGAGCGACTTATGGCAAAGCCTCTCTAATCTCCGTATAATATCGATTCAGTCGCTCGTAATGCATTTCAAGTGAGGTCAGACTGATAACAAGTGATAACACTTGATAACAGGTTGATAACACCAGCGGAGATATGAAAACGCGCAAACTTGCCCTGAGGCGAAATTAGCGCAACATTGCCAAATGGCCCTAAAATTAGAAATTCGCAAAATGATAACAGTTGATAACATCTAATAACAGGTGATAACAGGTGATAACATAGTGATCGTTACTAACGATGTAGCGACTAATAGCAGGACTGCTATAACGGAGTCTAACATGGAATAGATTAGCACACTGTTATCTGATAGTCAGAACTTCCTAGTTTCCGACTAATGTCTTGAGGGCAAACTAATTTCCTAGATGCGAACTAGTTGCACGTGTGGGTAGTTACGGAACGTGCTACTCTAGACTTAGCGAGGGAAAGACCCAAACTTTTCTAGCAAAAATCTGATCTATTTTCTATTTTGACACAAAGAGAGAAACTAAACCCTCAAATAGAGTCTTGTTATCAACTGTTATCACCCGTTATCAGTGCGCGATTTTCTATTTTTAGAGTTTGGTGGCAATGTTGCGCTACTTTCGCCTCAGGGCATGTTTGCGCTATCCGTCTGTTATCACTTGTTATCATCTGTTATCGTTCGCCAATTCGTTTTATAGCAACTGGCAAAAGGCCCTGTAAGCTCAGCAGTACGCGATTTTGGCGAAAATTGGCAATGGTTGCGCAAATATAGCCGCAGGCGATGTTTGCGCTATCCGTCTGTTATCACTTGTTATCACCTGTTATCATCTGTTTTCATTCGCCAATTCCGTTTTATAGCAATTGGCAAAAAGCCCATAAGCTCAGCAGCAAGCGATGTTGGCGAAAATTGCAACGTTGCGCTAATTTCGCCTTAGGGCACATTTCCACTATCCTCTGTTATCACTAGATATCACCTGTTATCACCTGTTATCATTCGCCAATTCCATTTTTCCGCAATTGGCAAAAAGCCCATAAGTTCAGCAGTAAGCGATTTTGGGGAAAATTGGCAACGTTGCGCAAATATAGCCTCAGGCGATGTTTGCGCTTCTTATCGATCCCGCGCATTATGCAGCGTATAGCTTGAGGGAAAAAAAATCGATGATCCGGTACAACTGCACTCGGAGAACATTATTATCAATAAAATATATATATATAATAATTAAAAATATTCATAAATATTTATTTCTTTTTTTGAAAGCAGACGCGCCCTTCCATTTCCGTCGATTGTCAAAAAGTGACACGGTTTCCTCTAGCGTCAATCAATGGATCACTTAAATACAATAAAATAATCTAATTAATATAATTCATATAATAAATATTGATTTTAACGCCCCGGTAGTTGGAGTAGATTGAGCCGCACTATATTTAGATAGCCGAAAAAGATGCTAAAAATAAAAATTTTTGGCGTTTAAGTCGTTCAGAGTCCCAAAAGTTTCGTAATTTATTATAATATATATATATATATTGTGTAATATAAATATTATACCTTTTCAGTGTTAGGTTTGCTGGAAGTTTTGATAATAGATTTTTCTTCAGTGGAACAAGGTGTTTGTACAGCAGAAGTCGAAGACGTGGTTTCTTCATACGACAATTCGCGAATAATTTCGCAAACGGGATTGGCGATTACGTTTTCCGGTTCACCACTATTGGCTAGTAAAGGTTTGTCAGCATCGTCTGCCTCGCCAATCATATCTCGGCACTGATGGTCAGCGTAGAGACGATTGGCTAGAGTCTGATCATCACTCTGGCCAATCAGATCGATGGGTGGTTTGAACTGGCCAATCAGTGACGACTGCGGTAGAACATATGGCAACATGGCATGGCTGGTCTCATCGTCCAGGGTTGCCAGTAGGTGAACCAAGTCTTCAGGTTGCCAATGCGCGAATGTATTGGCGAATCCTGCTGGACTGTTCACTATCGCACTACTACTCATTCGTGAACTTTGAAAAACAAAACTGAAAAGCAATAACTTATTTTTAGATTTTGGGGACCAAAAACTAAGATGTTGCGAGAAAATGAATGGTGGTTTTATGCCTACGATGACAAGGCAGGCCGCCATAACAAGCACATCAAAACTTTAGAAAAAAATGTCACCCAAACTCTGAAAAAAAAAGTTTTAAACTACTCTACAACATCTTAAAAACATAATTAAATATAATTAAATCAAAATATTGAGACTTACACAACTTGTTCGGATTAAGGTATAGCCAAAAAGCGCGTAGTTCAAAACACTCAATAGTTTTTGCTTCACTGTTTTTCAGTAGATAGAATAGTTTTAAATGGCGGTGGAAAAAAGATTTTGTTAGAAAATGACTAGATTTTTGGAAATGTTGTAATATTTTGGTTTAAGGACAGAGGTGTAGGGAAATGACTGGTTTGTACGCAACACTAACGAGGAGTGCCGGCCCCTTGCTGCTTCGAACGGGCGAATCCATGCGGCTATACCGCGCGCCAAGCGAACATCACAGCATACGCCAGATTTATTTCATTAAAAATAATAAATCTTTATTTTGTTTGTTGTTCATATTAATCAATATTATTTACTATTTCTATTAAAAATAATTATTTTTAATGTATTATATTACTATTTTCATTTACTGTTAATAATAATAATATTAATAGAATGACAGTATTGAATGTTGTTTACCAATACTACACCGCGCATCAAGCCAACTTCACAGCATGCGCCAGATTTATTTCATTAAAAATAATAAATCTTTATTTTGTTTGTTGTTCATATTAATCAATATTATTTACTATTTCTTTAAAAATAATTTTTTAATGTATTATATTACTATTTTCATTTACTGTTAATAATAATAATATTAATAGAATGACAGTATTGAATGTTGTTTACCAATACTACACGCGCATCAAGCCAACTTCACAGCATGCGCCAGATTATTTCATTAAAAATAATAAATCTTTATTTTGTTTGTGGTACATATTAATCAATGTTATTTACTATTTATATTAAAAATAATTATTCTTAATGTATTATACTAGTATTTTCATTTAATGTTAATAATAATTATAATAAAAGAATGACAATACTGAATGTTGTTTACGAATACTATACGCGCGCTAAGCCAACATCACAGCATGCGCCAGATTTATCTTCCCTAAAAATAATTATGATTTATTAATATATTTAGTTGTAATTATTATTGTGATTATTATTAATTAATATTATGATATTATTTTCCACTATTCATGTGTACGGTAATTACTATATTCTCAATAAAAGCAACCATAAATTTGCATTGATGATCTATGTGCTATACTACGCGCCAAGCGAACATAAGAGCATACAATATTATTAAATTATTCTATTATTTTGATGAATTGTTTACTTATCATCGTATATATTTTACATTATTATCATGATGTAACAAATCAGCATAATTCTATCAAGCACTTACACAATGTCGTGTCAAAGATTATCGATCAATCAATACTATCGATTGACAATTCAATCGATATATCTGATTTTTGATCGATCCCAGGTATTTTCATCGCATATGTCAACAGAGTTGACAGAGTTTGAAGGTTCTCTGAAAACAATGACGTCAAAAGCCATGCGCAGATAACCCGAGTCCCAAAAATATCGGTGAGCAATACTGTTTCGGGCCCACCCAGAACAGGAAAAAAATCTCCATTTGATTGCTTTAATATATCCAATTGTGCGGCCATTGTGCTGTGTGTGCATTCCTATTCCTCCATTATGTGTACTAATATATGTCTCCGTTAATTATACTCTCCCTTGCCAACTATCCTCCATATCGATCAGCCTCGCTGTAACGAACTCTTGAATAAAATACAAATAATTCGTATTTTTATTTTTGAATTGATACTGTGCATAAGTAAATCTTGTAAAATGTCTGCCTGGAGTTATTTCCAGTATTCGTTAAGTTTAAATGGGCAAATTCTTGTATAGAGTTCCAAAGTTGACCGCTAGATGGCGTTAAGGGTGATCAACAAACCTCGATATAACGGACACTTAATTAAAATACACTAAATTGATGTTTTTAAATATAAAATAGTAAGTTGTATGCCTGATTTTTTTTGGAAGATACAACGTTAGTTATTAAAGCGGCAAGGTAAACTGAAATATTGAACTTTGAGTATTTAGTTCAATATACCACTACTAGATGGCGTGTATCGCGCTCTGTTTAAAACCTCGCTTCGCCAAGCACAAATCGGTAAAGCTCTATGTAAAAAGAGATGACACAGAGGTTCTTCTCAATCAAATACTAATGACCCCAATTGACCTAGGAAGTTTTCTTCTTCTTTTGTGGACAGATTTTCTACTAATGCTGACCTAATCAAGAACCTAGCGCGCGAAATTCAAACATTTTCGATTAGTTTTATCGATTCTGCACAGGAAAAATTCTACAACATGGCGTGTGTTCGTGTAAGGATTTTTTTTTTCTTACCACGGATAAGAAAAGTGGTCGAAGAATTGTATCATCCCGTGGGATAATTTCAGGCCAGTCTTATTTCATTAATACGTGTTTGGAAGCAGTATTGAATTTGGCCTTTTTGCGCTGGTAGCCATTGCTGCTCACGAAGGCTACACCAGCTGTTGTATCATGCAATACCATAGGACGAACGAAAAAATAAAACGAAATATAAACTTGATAAAAACCTGGTAAGAAGTACAGAATTTTTCTTTCATAATATTTGTAATTTTTTTAAAAAGAATTTTTCGGTCGTATAGGATTCAATGGATTCCGGTCGAGTTATTGCGCAGCATGGAGAGGCAAGTCAAATTTTCCACTGATTTAGTAAATCCACCGTTAACGTTACGTTACCTTATTACGGCCAAATCACCATGAAATTCTCATCAAATGGAAATTAAAAAATCTGCACACGAAATAATAGACCCTAAAAATTTTACAAAAAATACTATTTTTAAAATTCTATCAAGCCAGTGATTCAACAGAAAGTTAAAAATAGTTCAAAACTTTACCGCCAGATGGCGTTGCTGTCGACCAAGGATGGCGGCGAGCCCCTGAGATCTTTGCACTCCAGTTAATGCTTTTTCTTTATTTTTTTCCAGTGTTTTTCTTTGGGTTTTAAATTAAAAGTGGACACACAATGATTTCAGACCAATGAGACAGTCTTTTGTTTGTATAGAGACCAATGAAAAAAGAGAAATAATAGAAAAAGGGAAGAAGAAGAAGGACTGCCGAAAAGTTTGTTGCAGCAGTGTTCGCCATTAAAACAAAAAAGTGGACTTGAGGAAAAAAACTAACAAGAATAAGTAAAAGTTAGAAAAGTAAAAGTCGAAGCTTTAATCAACTATGGACTGACACAGCGACTGAAAAGAAAACTTTGAAAGTGGGAAAAATTTTTCCCTGAAGACTAGTTTTTCCCTCCCGCGTGGGGAAAATAATTTCACACAAGTAGTAAATTCATTTCAAGTAAACCTTTTGACTACTCTTTTGCGCTACTTTTTTTCTTTTAGCAGACTAGTCACTTTGTTGAACTTCTAATGTCTCGTGTTCGACTAGTTTGATAACTAATGTGCTGTGAGTAAGTACGTAAGCACTGCTTGGACTAATAGTACTAACTCCTAGTTATAATTAGTAATATTTAGTTAAATTGATGATGTTTGTGACTTTGGTCCCATGGCTTGCGTGCTAGTTGCTAAGCAAGGATTAGTTGGGTAGTTAGTAATTAGTTCTTAATCGGATATGAATGCATGCAAATGACATGCTAATAATAGTAATAGTAATATATCTGATAGTAATAATATATGTAATATTACTATGACTACTATTACTACTATTTGACTAATTGGAGTGCCAATGCTACTAACAAGGTACTATTGAGTAGTTATGGTACTGTTACTACTATGGCTTATGCTACTGGTATTTATTACTACTATTTACTATGATTATCATGACTAATCTTGCTAGTATTACTGCTACTACTACTTTAACTACTTTGAGTACTATTGCTAATAATACAGTGTTATTAAGTCGTAATAATACAGTTACTACTACTGATAATGCTACTAGAATTTTTTACTACTAATTTCATTTTTGTTATTATTCTTATCGCTACTACTAACTACTACTACTACTACTACTACTTTTTACTACTGTTATTACTATTTATAGTCATACCACTATTGCTACTGTTGCTTTTCTTCCTGTTTGTGGCGCTACTAATTGTATTACTGCTGCTACCGCTATTACGTTACTACAATTACGCTTTACTACTCGTACTAATATTGATCCAACTACTGCAATTGCTACACCACTAATACTACTACAGCTGCTATTGCTACATGCTACTTTCTACCTCTTAAAATGGATACTACTACTATTGCTGCTGCTACTACTGTTACTTCCCCTCGTCCTCCTACTACTACTAGGACTACTGAGACCTAAGTAAGTAGTTTCTGCTACTACTGGTTCAGCGTTGCTAGTACAACTCACTTACTTCCTGCTTCCGTTAGTTCTCTACTACTTGTGCTTACTGCAAACCTAATAGCCTACTATCTGTTAACATTACGTAGTAACTAATTGCTAGTAACTCAGTTTTTGCTGAGTCCTGGTATTTCTGCCAGGTACCGCTGAAGTTATTGCAATAACCGTGTACTGATAGCACGAAATTTTACTATTTTGCTAGAAATGTGTGTGTATATACGTGACAAATATGATTCTCCCCAGAGGGAATGAAGTTAGCGCATAATCTTGGCTCGCTTGGTGCGGCAGTGGCACCCGGAATTGCATTTGGAATCCGCACCAAGAGCTACAATCAATGAAGTCTCTATATTGCTTTTTTTAGTTTGCTACTAACTAAGAAACAAACTACGTAAGTAAGAAAATAAGTAAGTAAGGAAGGGAACCTGAGCAAGTGAGTAAGTATGTGTAGAGGTAAGTAAAGTAAGTTAGTAAGCAAGTAGGTAAGGAAGTAAGTAAGGAGTAAGAAAGTACGTAAGTAAGCAATAACGTAAGTAGATAGTAAAGTACAATTTAAATAAAAATCGTAAACTTACTCTGCTACTAACATACTACTACTACTAATGCTACTACATGTACTATTACTACTACTACTACTTCCACTACTACTATTACTAGTGACACTACTTCCACTTCTTCTGCTACTGCTGCTTGCTACTTACTACTATTACTACAACTACTTTCCACTACTGCTCCTGCTACTACTGCTACCACACCACCACCACCATAGTACTACTACTACACTACTGCCACTACTTGAACTATAACTCCAGTAATAGGCCAGATCACGTGACATGTGTAGCCCAAATAAGGTGTATCAGTGAAAATGGTAGAACCTGTAGGATGGTGATTTGGTATTCAAGTGGGGTTCTATTTGCAGTAACGCAGAAAGATACTGAAATAACAAACTCAGTTAAAGCGCAGACGACGCGGGGCGATGAATAAGTTGCAAGGCGTGCACCATAATACAAGACACAGGTGCATTGTTATTCTCACGCATAGAAAACAAGTCAAAAGGACTCTTTCATAAGGAGAGGAGGGGGGATTGCACTCTTATTAAATCTACTTTCAAAACTCAAATAAAACGTAACTCATAATTTTGAAGTATAAATCTCCAGGATTTTAAGATCGCAAAAATCAGAAAGAAATCTTTCAAACATAAATCAACAACAATCGAGTTCTCATTTCTTAGTGTAACGCAACGATCCCTGCAATAGTAATTTTTCAACCTGTTTACAAGCTAAGAGGGAGGGAGATACACAGAGAGAGATGGAGATGTGTACATCACAAAAGAAATGCATCAAACAAATATCTCTCATCAAAATTCTGGGAACAGAAAGACTGTATGTATCTGTTATGAGATCAACCCAGTCGACTAAGCAAAACAAAAAAGAAAATATTGCATTCAAACAGTTTTCAATCAAAACCTTTTCCGTATATACACAGACATCAACAAAAACCAAGTCATCGAGATTCCTATTCTTCTGAGGAAGGGTATCCGACAAATTCGTATCAACAACGATATGAGAAAGAAGTGTTTTCCTATATAGGAATCTTGCAAGATTCTTGTAGATCGAATGAGTGGAATCACGTGTGTGAAAGATGGTGAGGGATGCGCGGTTGGGAATCATTGAGATTGAAGTGCGAGAAGGCGTGGTTCATTACGGAAAGTGAAGTGCTCCTTTTACCTTTGTGTAAAGCCATTCAATTACACGGTTGGTACGGCAACTCGTGCACAATAACAAGTACCCCGTGAAACGCCAGTTTTTAAGCAAATCACTGCAAACGTCATTGCCGAGTCACTGTCTCCCCAGGTGAATTTCAATTTCGCCAACAACCATCTACTTTCCAACCAAACCGTCAGCACATACCCCATTGTATTGAATTTTCCCGCACCATCAGAAATTTTGCAGTTGTGCAGAATCACCTGTTCGCTAAATCAATGGACTGAATAAAAAAGAGGGACCTTTTGGCCATACGTTCAGTTGCCATGACAACCCAACACAAACTTGGGGTCAAAAGGCTATGGTGACGGGTGAGGGTGAAGGGTGAGGGTGAGATTCAATCAAGTTTTGTGCATGTAGGATACAGGGAATGAATAGAGGATCTAATTTGATTAATTCAACACCTTTGGACTGCGTTGAAGGTTGATAGTTAATTAAATTGTGACAATTGAGAAGCTGTATGAAGTAATGAAGGTCCATTCTAATCTGCCAATGGTGGGATATAGAGCCACCGGTGAGAGGTTTCGTATTAAAGACAAACAAAAGCTGAGTGTATCTAAGCGCTGTGTATGTGGCTGGGGAAGCTCGGGCGAATTGTTGGACGGATTAGCATAGTGGAGATGATACTTAGCAAGTTTGGTTTTGTCAGTACTTGGCTGCTGCGGTTAATTAGATGAAGTCAACTCCCATATCATCTCTACAGGCATTTGGCCGCGCGCTATGATTCAAATGCTCAAACTCCACTTGCAAGCTGCCATTTGCCACACCGCACACGTATCGTCCCTCGACCTCGTAACTCACCAACTGCTAACGTTTATGTCTACACGTTCAAACTTCGTTCACATACATCTCAATCCAACACATACAAAACAAAACTAGCTCAGTACGGAGTGTTATCTCTTTGGATACGACTATGACATTTTGCTGATACCCCCGAACAGGTTCCTTCATAACAGCAAATAGGTGAGGACCGAAGTTCCATCTGGGACTCACGTAAGGGAATCGCCAATTCCCAGAATAAGAGTACGTTAACTGCTTAGGAAAGATGCCCACACTGGGACTTACCACGAGGTAAATACACCATTTAAAGCCAAGGTCGCTAAAACCCCAAAAACTATTGATTTTTACACTCAAATTCTCTTCAAAAACTATCTGCCTGCACAAACACAAGTCCCGTAAATTATATTTTGGGTAATAAAAAGAAGAAATCTTCTTATAGCTCCCCGTCCTAACAGCTAAGGGTAATACCCACTTTTTACTACTGCGTTTATGCCTAGGACTGGCGATAATGTCAAACCTAGTATGCGGTTCATGCAGAATAACTTTTACTAGACAGAATGGAACCACTAGTTTCCTAAACTAAGTAATATTGACCACCCAAAACTCGACACAACTGATGTGCTTAATGAAAAGCTCGCATCCCATTACCATAACAGTAAAAGGGATGAAAAAGAAATGGGGAAAGGAGCTATAAATTAAAGGATAAGATCCTGCGTCGGGAGAATATTTGGACTTTTTTTCTATTTCATTCGTAGTTTGTAGCGCAGAAAGCCGAGGCTTTTCAGTCACAAGAACTAAGCTGAGAGGAAGGGGAATCATTTATAACCTTCTTATATCCAAAGTATGAAAAATGAATCCGACCGAGTTAAAGCCGCAGAAGAAGTTACTAAATCTTTTCATATTACGAATAACGTAGGATTCACTCGAGTAGAAGGGCAGATCCAAAAGAATCCTTGGCGTTAATTAAACGCAGATTGGAGTAGTCTTTTAATTATGCTTACAAGAAGAAACAGAAAGAAAGAGAGAGAAAGAGGGACTTGTGACACGAAAAAAGGCACTTGCATATTTGGCAAGAGCGAAAGGGGGTTTACAAGTGGCGGTGGTAGCTCTTGGCATTGTGGAAACAGCCAGGAAACAGCTCTAAATTATCACGTAGATCAAACAAGTTCCTTTGGCTGGAGAGCAGAGGCAAGGGTGTATTATTATATACATCATTCTCTTGGTGCCAGATAAGCATGAAGATGCTCTATGTACTTTTGCACAAAAGAACTCTTCAATTTTCATACTGTCACGTAAGTGTTTTTTTTCTTTGTTTTCTGCACTAAGAACCCTTTTCTTTGAGCCAAGATGTAAAGTCTTATCTATGCACGTTGCTAGAACTGTTGCCAAAAAGTATACTCACTCTGCGCGCGGTACTTATAACGCAATCTTTCACCATTTGCAGCTTCGGATGAAGAGAGGATTCTAGAAATGGCTCCCTTGTGCAGTACAGGCTATTAAGTGCGAACCACTCTGAATGATTCTTGATTCTTGTAATGATTCTCCTGCCACTTATGCCACCATCTCTTATGGGAATCTTCCAAACGTTCGTATAGCGATACTTGTTACCACAAGCACTCTTAATGAGGCATTCGAGATAGCTGAGAAAAGTACCACGTATTCGAATAAATGTTATGAAATTGTAATACCTTAATTGCGAAGGATAAGTCAGTAATTCCTTTATGCAATTAATAAGCGAATTCCTGAGAGGAAGTATGACGAACTTACCCTCAAGTATGTAAATTGAATTCTGGGGGTATTTGTAACATCTGCAGATGTGGTATATTGTCATGTCAATGCTACCGTCACTTGCAATATATTTTGAGAAACAGGTTACATATTTGCTGTCACTGGATAATGTAATTGTTGTCAAGTGTGCTAATATTAAGATTGGCAGTTTGCTGTGGCGTGTCACTTGTCTAAGTTTAAAGGTAACCCGGTTATCGTTACCGAAAACTAACATCTTGACAGGTCCCCGGGACGAAATCAACAGTTGAATCAACTTGCCAGACAGCACCAATTTTCTACTTCCAACTCCGAACAAAAAACTCAAAGCAAAAGACTTGAGAAATATAGTTATAGTAAAAGTAAGATAAAGTATGATATGACTAATACGAAGCAAGTACTAACGACTATAGCTCTTTTACTGATACGCCAAAGTAATTTGTTGCTCTTCAGTAAAAGAAAGAGAAGCCAAAAGGTCAATAAAAAGCATCAGCTTCCAGGAAAAGTAGACCTGGATATGGTCGATGAGATACACTGAATCATGAATATGAAAATAAGGCAGAAAGAAGAGAATATGCCCAGAAAGCAAAGCTGGCGCCATATGCATATAGTGTTGAAGCAAGAAGCAACAAAAAAGGGGAAAAAGCTCACGAAAAAAAGGAACACAAAATTTCAGATGGGAAGTGGCGATTCGCATCCCCATTTCCCTTGGTAGACGTTGGGGAGCGCAGGTTGCATCTTTCGATTCGTTGACATGCTATTATGAGAAACTTGCTTTATGAACTCAGCCCTTTCTAACTTTTTCTACCAAGTTGGGGTACCCCTTTTCGCCCTTCTCCTACTCTAGCCAAAAATTTATCTTTAAATATCCAGGAAAACAGCGAATGGTTAGGTTAGAGACCGCATCTACGTGTTTTCTACTATAAACGTTACTGAACTTCTGGAAGGTCTCCAACATATCGAGGGATACAGGGAAGCAGGTTGTTGGGTTAGGTGGACGAAGGGGTGGAGGGGGTGGTTATTAATTGAGTGGCGAAGCCCCTCTCGGAACTTTCAGCAGGGGCATGGAAGATGATGGCATGTGTATAGGATCATAGATCAAGAGCAACTGGCATGTTTTTCTTGCACAGAGATGTCATATGATGTAATTCGATGGAGGAAACACATGCACTTGGCGCTTTAGTCCCCTACAGCGTTATTAGTACGGGGCAACACTTGCGATGGGGACCAAAAAGGCTAAGGCTGGCAAAGCAGCAAAGGCAACGGCTTATATGAGAACCTTGTTTGGCTGTTGGCCCTTGTCAAGTAGACACATTTTATTAGCTGCCACAGGCCCACTTCTAATATTCTTCCAAATCTGTTGACCTTTCCCCACACTTGTCCCAACTGTCCAGGCCTCAGAACGAGGCGAGTGACAGAAACCAGGAAAGTCACGTTAGGTCTAAGTACTTTCTCGGCTGAAGGACGTTCCGGCACACTTTGCAACAGGTCATAATGGGATCACTAATTAATCAACAAGTCCTAAAGTTTGTCGGATCTGCTTTTTTGGCAGTGTCACCGAATGTTGGTGACGGTCGATTAGAAAAAAATGTAGCTTGGAGCCATGGAATAGAAAAACCTAGTGATTGAATTTTTTTTCCCCGCCGTGTAGCCTAGTTTGTCGTCCATACACCTTCTTCCGCATCGTTGCATCCGTTTTTGCATCGTTAAGAGCGAATGGCTCAGGGCACCCTACTCCGCAGTGCCGAACTCTAAGGCTAGCCTCCCAAAAAAAGGAATCAATAAGCTGCTCCGATATTACACAAAGGATTAACTGCCTTGTCTTTTCGACTCCTCCTAAGCCAGCAGGTGACTACTTCGTGCAGAAACGTAGATTAACATACAAAATTGGCTTTCGAGTTCAATCGTACGTTCTTACGACAAAAATGTTTATGAGTGCTTTGTACGCTGATTTGAGAAGTTGTGTTAGAATGACATAAACGAATAAGACAGGTTTAGTCTTTTTAAGTGAAAGGTTGTTAAGTAACAGGGTATATAGAGAAGGATCTGTCAGCTCAAATTGTTAAGTAGCACGGCTTTGTCTCAGGAGCGGCGGCTACAGTGAAACAAGGGGCGAGTGGGCGTCCGAAGCCGGGGACCTGAATGTGGTGCGAGCAGAATAACGATATCGGCGAAAACGTCAGCGAAAACGCTACTGCTATTAATACGGCACTAAAAAGAAGTCGCCTAGTAAAGTCGTGCTTCGTTGACTTGGTTTGCTTGTCAAACATCAGCACTTTATTCCCATGACTTTGCGTTTTTGCCGCTTCCTTTATTATCTCCGTGCCATATACCATACTGTTGACCTTCGGTGCAGTAAATTATCTCCTTCAAAAACTCGGAAATGAAATTTCGCCTACACCGAAAAAGTCGTTCCGAGTTCTTCCTTCCACAATCACGGAATGGTCTACTTTACTGCAGCTTATAGGAAGTTTAAGAAAACGTATTGCACCGACTATAAAAACTCTCCATTTTTCTTCCTCACCAACAAGTTGAAAACTCTTTAAAAGCTTATTCAGCCTAGTTGTTGCTTTTGTAATGATTAAGCTCCCAGGACGAGCGAGTAATAACAAGTCGTTACAACCTGAGCAATTGGGGACGTCAATGTATTGTAACAAAGTAGCGTGATCATCAGAAGCTCAGAAACAAACTTGAGTACTTATCGTCAGAGTTTCCCGGGAATGACAATTATAGTGATATATATTGCACTTTTGGACATTTTTTGACTACAAAAAAAAATGAGATCATACAGATTGCACATTTGCATCCAATAACACATAAAATCGAAGCTTATTTATTGCTAATCCTTCCGGCTTAATCGTTGTGAAAAAATGTCTGGAAAGCATGGTCTTTTTTGTAATTTCTATTGCTGACTTAGCTTTCCGCCACTCGTTGCTAATGTTTTACTCCCAAACTTAAATTTAAGGCCGACTCGTTGTTATTTTCAAGCCGTTCGTTTTGTTCGTTCCACATGGATAACTGAAATCAGATAAACGAAGAGCGAATGTGTCGTCTATACGATCCTTTTTACTTATCTAGAAGTACTAAGCACAGTGCTACAGTTAAATGTTTCGTTTGTTTAATTTACCTTTGAATGCATTCCCCCCTACAAGCTGACTAGGCGTGTGTGAAATAAAAAAGTTTTGGAGAACGAAAAATGCTAAGGTTGGTGTGTGGGTAGAGACGTGAGTTGGAAAAGGAGTGTGTAGCCCTTTTCATGAGAAATCGATATTATCTCAAAAGTTGTAAGCTCCGTAATAATTGGTTTTGCCTGAAACTGCGGTTCCATTTCGAACTGCTCAACTCTCTTGTCACTATTGAATGCTCGAAAACAAAACTTTCAGTGCTGCAGTCCTTGACTGATCCATATTGGTTCCGCAATACTGCTGAGAGTTGCATTTAGGTTGACTGCTTAGTATTTTGAACTATGATTTTCTGACTTGAGATCTGCTGCTTTGATCGGTGTTGCTTTACTACAATATTGCTTATGTCGGATCGGATTTTTCATACAAGACGATTCAAGGTGCTTGTTGAGGTACGATTTCAGAGCAAAAGATTTTCGACATTTAATGCATACGTAACTTTTCTTCGATGAATGAGTTTGCTTGTGAGCCCGAAGTTGGAACGGTCTGCGAAAGATTTACCACACAAGTTACATGTATACGTTTCTCTCCCGTATGCGACCCTTAAATGACCTTGCAGGAGCCACGGTCTTGAGAAGCCTTACCGCAAATGGTACACACGTGGGTCAGGGTATGGGTGAGCAGATGCATGGACAGAGCAGGCATTGAAATGTAAGTTTTGCCACAGGTGGGGCAAGACTGACTGCAGCCCGATTCTAAATTTCGATGCATTTGTTTATGCCTCGAGAGATTAGAAGAAGTAGCGTACGATTTGCCGCAGTCCGTGCAGGAGAATCGCAGTTTCTTGGACCAGGATTTTAGACGTTTTTCGAAGATGATTGGCGAGCAGCTCTCTTCCAGGTCTGATGATGGTGGTGTCGGAAGAACTGTAGCATGCTGCAACTCTTCTTTGTATTCAGACTTAATCGGAGGCAAAGAATAAGCAAGTTGTAGAAGATCGTTAGCTACTTCCCTTTCTTCTGCTGTAGGCTCTCGCTTTCCGGACGGCAACGGCTGCTGCTGACATACTTGCTCTGGAGATGTTGATGGATCTGTTTTAAATTTGTACTTCACTATAAACTCATGAATTTTGTTCATGGTATCGAACTGAAGATTTGATCTTTCGAAACCAACTTTTCAGTTCAGTAGCTAACTTTAGGAAGCTACCAACTACTATTTGCCAAATAACTGAATCTATAAATCTGCAAAGATACTTCACTTACGGGAAAGACTTGTTGTTTTCATCTGATGAAGTCTTGTTGTTAATGGCTAGTTCTCCAATCGATTTCAATCGACTGTCCCCTTCAAAATAGCAGCAAGTGTTCAAAGGCAATTGTACCTGGATGTATTTTAAACTTCGTAAACTACTACGTAGAAGCTGGTTTTTAGTTATACAGCTAAATATACTAGTTTTAGTTACAAGTCTAGTCGATAGTGTTATTGACTTGACGTTGTACAACAGCTGTAAATAGCTACTACACCTTGTGTAATGTTAAATGCAAACTAATAGGATTTAGAAAAGAGTAAAGCAACAGACGAGAAAATCTAAAATTGCACACAGTGACTACCTGTTGTGTTGCAGTGAGCCCCCACCTACAAGCTGCCGACTGACGCCCGGATAGCGAAGCGAGGAATCGTGTGCAGCGTTGCCAAAGTAAAATAAAATGCTCGGCCAGGTGGGGGAGACTGCGCATGTGTCTGGTGACTCACACAGCTGGGGGAAAGACTGAATGTTGAAATCAGTTCAGCGTCAAGGGAAAATACCATCGACGGTCAGGAAGAGTTGGCGAGTCTAGGTATCGATCGTAGCCACTGCTGACTCCGTTTCCGAGCATGACGCCTCATAAAAAGTAAAGAGAGCAGAGCAAAGTCATTCTACTGTCGTAATGCTGCCAGTGCAATTTCAACAAAAATCCCTGCAATTACAGTGAACGATCCAGCTATCAAATCCTTCCCCACCATAAGTGGAAATTCACGCATATACGTAACCACACTCAGCCCCACTGTAATAGAATAGCCTAATTGGGGCCGCAACATGTCCGGCATTTATTTTCCGCCTCAAACTGTCATAGCCTCTATTCCGAAACGCAACTGGTCCTGCGCTAGGAAATAAAATAATTTAGCCTTCCTAAATTCCGCAAGACAGTCTTGTCAACTAAATTGCAAAGAGGATCATTGGGCTGAATTGTGTTGGAGATACTAAATGGTTAAGGATACGTACGAAATGCTGGCATGCATGAGATACGCCTTTATCTCAGGAATGGCTTTGCTAGCTTAAAACTAAGCCGAGTCTTCTGCTATTCCTGACACCAAGGAAATGAGTTTTAACCACGGTATAGCACACTATGGAAAACTGGATGAAGTTTCTTATTCCAGTTGCCGGAATAAGACTCCGCAATAAAAGAAAAGAAGAATATCTGGGAGAATAATAAAGAAACTAAGCAAAATGGGTATGGAAATACAATGCGGATCGAGGGGAGCAGTGCCAAATGCTATGACCCTAGGCAGTACGCATCCGTCTTTCTTAAGAGGAGTTTCCTATTGGCTAGCATGCTGGAGATTGGATATGGCTCTACTCCAGGTCATAACTCGCCCAAATGGCTTTCCTTCCTATAAACTCTGCAAATGTACTTGTTGCATTTTTATTTCACTTTGTGTAGCGTCTCTGTTTTTCAGAACCCCTTGAAAGTAATGTTCGCACTCTGGAAAGCTCTTTCATAATTCGGTTCTCGGTAAAAACTTGCTGCAAAAAGAATTTTTTTTTTTCGGAAGAAATCTACGCAAATTAAATGGCGAATCTGAAGAAATTAAAACAAAGTAAGTTGCTGTTCGGTCATGGCTATGAATAAGAAAATTATTCCATCACGGCCAATTAGATGCTAAGATAAGAAAGAGTTTCAGGAAAACTTAGCGAGTCGTCGTTTTGAGAGGAAAATTTGCCCTCGGGGGTTCGGCATGTAGGCTGTTATTGAATCGAGTCTCTATGGGTTGTTTCCTGCACGAGAAATGGATAAACCTTTTAGTTTGGCAGCATAAAAAATAAGAATTCTATATCGAAGGGGGAAAGATAACGGGACTACGCCATAGATCCGCTGGCAAAAGAAAATGATGGGAATAAAAGTGCAACTCAGAGGAGCAATCGAGAGAAACCGTTTGTTGCCCAAATCTGACAAGTCGCTGGAAAGCGTTGAAGAAAGTAAACTAAGAGTTTTTCCGTGTTCTTTTGAGGACGAGCTGTTTTTGTAGGGCTATAATGAATCATAACACCCCACTTGGCATCCAAAAGGCTTATATGCATTTACTTAAGGATAGAGGCGGTAGCAGGGTAGACGTTGATATAAGAAACTGGCACCGCGTTTTCGCTATATCTTCTAAAATGGACTTGAGTGTTGATTGAAACAATAAAGACGCCATATTGGGAGGGAATTCTGCAATCTGGGTGTAAAAGTCAACAGAGACGCCAACAAATGGTCTTTGTTGGCCCGACACAAAGCTGACGCCTGCTCCAAAATACACATACACACGGAGAGGGACAAAAAGAAAATGCAAGAAGAAAAATCAACACGAGTAGAGATGGAGTCCTGCGGATATGCAATAGCGGCTTCTACTTTGGACGAGGGGGCACAAAAAATACCCATGGTGTAAACATTGCAGCTCCTCTACTCCTTTCTCGCATAAGAAAGACTGCGTTAGACGCGCTAGACTAACTCTTCATAACGCTTTTAATTATGTGGAAAATATACGCTTGACAGAACCTCAAACGACTAAGTCGAACCTGCCAACTCCCGATGACTTCTTCAGCAAGCACTCGTGTGTGTTCTAGAACTCTTCAAGCACAGTTTAATTCTTATACTGCTTTTTGACATCTTCATTCTGCCGACAATCGTTTTTTAACGAAGTAAATTATTACATACGGCTTATGATTCATTACTTTCAGCATGATATAAGCGCTCGTTTGCAACCATCTGTCGATTGAAACTAAAAGAATAGAGGCATTTTTTTGTACTCTAAATAAAAAGAACCATTGTTATAATTTAATAATGTTCCTGCACCATGGTCAGGGCTTGGCGAAAGAGAAACCTGTAAAAGTAGTTGTATAGGTGCAACAGATGGAATCGATGCCCGCTGTTCCCATCACTTTGTAAAGAGATGTATTTCATGGCGAGAACACAGCCGAATAGGAAAACAGCGCACAGGTGCATACCTATCAAGGGGCGCGATATGTGAGAAAAATTTACGCTGTCACCATATGTGCCTTCAAACGCATCTCTAACTACACTATTCAAGCATCTACTTTTAGTGGTTCACACCGGATTCTTTTATTTCAGCTCAAAAAATTCTCAGTGTTATTCTGTGCGATTCGTCCAAAGTCGATGTCGATAGTCTTACACGTCCAAGTAGTACTACTAAATCATCTGGATTTCGGTCCGGGATTTTCGCGTTGCTATTAGTGCCAGTTGCATATGAGCCGTTCTCACAGGCTCGCAGTCAAGTCACGCATAAAGGTGAATTTTAAGGCAAGCGGGGTTTTGCTCCGATGTTAATGTTTGTCTGATTCATTACTGAGGGCTCTGCAAGGGAGAATTACGAGGCATTCTGAAGCACAAGGATCCCTCGTTATGTGGCCTGCATTCTGGGAGAATGGACATTCGGTGGTCACCACTCTCCTTATCTAAACATTTATCATTGGAGAGGGATTTGGGTCTACTGCTGTCTTACGTGTTGATCCGATATTGTCCCCTAGCAAGCCTACCAAACCACCCCTGGGAGTATTGACAGGTGAGTCCTTAATTAAAACATCGTGCATTTTTTACTGCTTGGCACATAAAGGCCTTTCCGGTATCACACAAAAGCTCAAAGTGAATCATAACTACTACTTCTTATTTATGCTTTTGTAAAGGGATAAATCTAAATTAACTAATGGACATGTAGTTTAAGTGACATGTTCTACAGCCTGAACAAAAATTTTTCTTTTAGGGCATTGTTTACGTAGGCAGTGAAAGGAGAGGTGAAGTTCCGACATCCTGGGTGAAGGTAACAAGTGTAAGCAATGGACGCTTTGACATTCTCGCAAGCAATAAGAATGACCCTCGAGCGACTTTAAGTTATTGGATTTTCTATACCACATGCAAGTAGCGAGCCTCAAGTAATAATACACTAGCTTTAGCGTGGGGTCGACTGGAGCCGTTATTTATTTGGTTTTCTTTTATGTTATTTTCTTTTCTGGATAAGCGATCGATTGCCAAAGTTACTTGGCGGACGCTCTAGCCCCTTTGGTTATGCTATATGTATTCGCCTAACGCAAACGACGTCATGGAATATTTGCTCCCCGTAATTCGCTGCCAGAACCCCAAAGTATTGGCTTTCTGTAAATGTTATTTCTCTTTTATCTGAATCGCAAACCCTTGTTTACTTCTTCATGGTAAACACTGGCGTCTCATCTTGCAAAAGTAGTGCATTGAACGTCATTCTCCAGAAAAAGATCCGAAAATAAAGCAACATTCCACAATTCCAAACTGTATTGAATATACCGAATAATGCGGCAACTTGTGGAGTACTTTGCGTTTCTAACACAACCAACAGGGACAAATGAAGCCCTAAAACAATGACAGGATTATAAAAATCCTTTGGCTTCACTGGACCCTCTTTTTTTGAATAACATATCACCGTTTATGAGCAAAAATAAAACCAGTGGGTAAAAATGACCTTGTACGTTTTTAAAACGAGTTTTGGAAGATGAAAGTGAGGATCCTCGGTGGTTTCAAATGCCTCTGGTGGGAAAAAGTTGTTTTACAGCGAAGCTGACAGCAAAATTTGCTGAGTACCAAGGGAACTGCACGTCATATTGTCAAGAAACTATGGGACAGCTCAGTAATGACAAAACAAGCAGGCAGGAAATTCTTTTTATTTTCCATTTTGCTTACGCTTTTAAATTCCGTATAATCACGTAGGGGAACTAAATGGAGTAAACGCAATATTTTCAGAAGCTAAGCTGTGTTAAAGTGAATCGCATCACTACCCAAGTATTCCGAAGTGCATACACGAAGGAAATAAGTGCATTATTTCACACAATATTACGTGTCTGTACAACTATTACGTGATTTGGCACCCTTCACTTACTGCTTCCGTATCTTTTTCAGGGGCAGAGTAAATCCGTCTTCAGTAGTGTGCTGTAAGCGACGTTGACAGCAAAAAGGAGGACCTCTTTTTAGATACAATATTTCCAGTATCAAAATCTAGGTCGTTTAACACTGAATTCATGTTCAAGAAAACTAGCTCTCGAAAGTCCCTAAACGTATCATGGTCCGGCATATAAAATAAATTATTTTCTCTAGGCTGTGGCAAGAAGACTAGAGGCAGGGCTTAAATTCGTATAATCACTACGAAGTATTTCAAGAAAAAATTCTGTGGTATTTCTCATGGATTATGCCTGGGCTTTAAAGAGATACGAAAAATTTAGCTTCTCTAAGTTGTAACACTAAGGTGCCGTTTGCAGTAAATGTTATGCTTGCGAAGAGGAACTTAAATATTTACTTCAGATTCTAGTAATAGACAGTCGTAAAAGAAAGCTATCAAACACGATGGTATGAATCGGCGAATGGAGTGCAAGAGTAACTTCAACGAAGCGTGCATACAAAACAAGTTTCTATGCGCTTGTTGCACGACATCTTTCATAATGCATGAAGCTTACAGGATGTTCTACACGTGTTGCATGTCACGTGAAATACATGTAGAACTAGTAAGAAAGTTCATCCTTTTTCGATAGGCAAAACTCAATTGTTGCTGCTAAAGTTTTCGTTTCGACCATTCAAAAAGCCCGTTAGTTCTACAGACATTGAATTAAAGTATATTGGGTTCTAGGACTCCGTGATAACCCTGTAAGACAAATACGCTCGTTAAGGGATCCTGTACACAGTTTGTTAAACCGTAGATGAAAAAAAACGCTTTAAGATGAAAGAAAAACCGCTACAGATTGAAACGAAAACATAAGAAAAAGCAATGTAGCGCTGGGTAAAGCTTAATAACACAATGTGGTCTGACAGTCTGTGCACGTCGCAAGAATGAAGACGTGGAGAGGTCTCAATTGCATTGTCCTGGGAGGAGATCGGTTACAACAGGCCTCCTAGTTTACGCGGCGCTAGATTAGGTTGCCCTGACGCACCCGAACTGGACATCTTAGTGAAACTATCTGCCACCCTCGCCGAGATCCGTTCTCCCTAACATTTCTTTTACTGATTCCTATTCATCATTTCACTTTCAGAGCAGCAAATTTTTCACAAGGAGATACTTGGAAAATATAGGGACATTTTCTACAGAAAGAAGGTGGATACATGCGAAATTGACATATTTGCCCCTAACTTTATCCTCTAGGGGACATCGATCCTTGATGTGATCGTCATTACCGATGTGCACGATGAGCCAAAAGGGGAGTTAATGATAGGTCTCAAATCACTTTTTATCCTGCTACCAAAGTGCTGAGGTCAGCTCTGAATGACGCTACCGCAGACTTCCCTTTACATTGGTTGAAGAAGCCTTCGCCACGTCATTCAGCGTATTTTTGATATTGCAGTGTAACCTGCCTACCGCTATGGTTATTGTCACGTGAAGTTCGATGTTCGCCCGGTATGGGTGAAAAAATTTCTGTTCTTTTGTTTGGAGCTTGGGAGTTTTGCACGCACACGGAGTGCATAGTGAAACTCTGTGACATTAAAGGGCAAATCGATAATACACTATATTTACCTCAAACATGTTGCGTTTGAGATAAACCTGTACCAGTCAATAATAGAATCTTTTGGGTTTAGTTTGCGTTCAGAATCTTGCTATAAGATGATTTTTTTCTGTTAGAAAGTAAATCCATCCATATAGACCAACGTTCAGCGAAAAGGAACGATGCTTTCCTGTTATATTTAGAGAAATCAGCCGTAGCACTAAGAGGGTACTTACTTTGTTTTGATTAAACATTGTTGTGATTGTCTTACTTAATTAAGTCAGATGAATTATTTAGCGCTAAAGTGATAACAGGAATGCTACGCTCCATACAAACAAAACTGTGTGGCGAGATGACTTAACAGTGAAAGCAATAGTTACAGTTGGTGACATTATATGATATACTGTTGCGTATTATTATATAAGTACTTACATGCGCATTCAAATAATTTCTTTACTGTACCACTTGGACATAATTTTGCTGTATTTGCTCCCGTATGTAAACCTTATTGATTTGAAGCTACGTATCTATTACTACGTAGTATGATCACAGCTGTTAGTCCGTACATCATTATTAAAGGAAGAGTAAAACTAGTTAATATAGAACATATAGCCTTAAGGGTAGAAAAGAAACCACTAGAAAAAGCAGAAGAGTAGAACATTAGAGACGAGAGCCAGGAAGACATTAGCAGAAATTCTCTCAAAGAAAACAACGAGGTCTTCCCGTTTTTCTTAACCTATGGTATACAGAAATTTCACAACCTGCCTTTTGAACATCAATGTCCAATGTCTTCATAGCGTTAGGGTTTTCAATACATACTGCAAAAGCTACAAGTCGTACATAAAATTTTTTACTTGCATGTACCAGGTTCATTCTTTTCTGGCACGGTGCAAACATTATGACTATGAAGGCAATATAACACTAGGGACTCCATTATACCAGGATGCCATATAATAAATAATTGAACATCAATGGCCTGATAGACAAATCATCGTGTGACTGCTTGCAGCTGTAATTCAACTGCGTCACGCGCCAGTTAGGTCGGCTTAATTTTTCAAAGCAAATTGCGTACTTCGTAAATAATTAAATAATAATTAGGAATCACTGAACACTATGACATGGATCAAAATAAACTATGGTGGTCTAAAAGCGTGGGTCTCTTGATGATGCTGGGGCAAGATAATCTTCGTGGAGGACCCACGTCCGGCCGGAAGTAAGAGGGGGGCAGATGGGTCAGCTCAGGTTGCAGGTAAACGCATATCTTTAGTTGATTCATCCCCAATCTTATATGGGTCCCAACCGGACGGAAATAGGAACTTCATATGGGTTCGCACAATCAAAACCACAGGATGAAATCCTGGGTTTGTGAACTTCAATGCTGTTTAAATGAAAATGCCAAGTTCATCATCATCGCTATGTATATATGCTTCGTCGCTATTCACTTGTTTGAACCCGCATGTATACATATTTGGCAAACAGCAAATACAGCGTTTCCCTTCTGAGCCTTTTTCCCCCAAAACCCTTTGTTGTGTGACCCCGAGTGAATTATCCCACTGACATGTATTCGGAAGTTTTGCCAACTTCGTACAAGGGTTATTTTTTCAGAATCAGGGACAAAGTCCATTCGGTTTTTACATTGCGTGTGTGTTCCGAACTATCATAGGATTCAACTGGCATTAAAAGGGCAAAGTTGGGGGCTTAAACAAGTGAACCATGGCAGTCTGTGGGGCCAGGTGGTCCTTCACTTATTGTGTAAGCCTGGCTTCCCTAAAAAGGTTTCCCTTTAAATCCCCTTCTATCCCCCTCTTCTCAACTGACCTAGGCTGCGTTATGTAGTGAACTACTGCTTTGGCAAATCGAAATTTAAAAACAAGCTAATGAATTAAAATATCAATTATATAATCTAATACTACTTCACCAATTAACTCTTATTACTTGATATGACAGACTCGAAATAACATAATCATGAAAATTACAATAAAGATTTCCAAAGGAAGGTCGCAATGTGATTGTCTGTGTTCATAATAATTTAACTTTTAGAAGTTTTACTCATAGACATTAGATGATACAACAATTCACCATAATGTCGGTAATACAAATTAGCGATATTTTTGCAAGATTATTTTGATTCATAAACTTAATATGCATAGTTTTACTATTTGAAGAGTGTTCTTTCCCACTGCACTTTAATTCTAGTTTAATTCTAAAATGACTTCTCTAAGGGAAACGTAACCACATGCTACACTCGACATACCAAATGTCACAACTATCGAGATATTCCACTGGTGCATTACAATAAAAGAATGGTTTCGGAGTTGACAGAAAAGGGTGGAATAGGGGAATCTACTCCTGTGGTTGAAGGGGACGGCTTATTCCTACCACCCTCTCTTCCGCTCCCTCGTTTCCTTTTCCCCCCTCTCGACGCAATCGATGCTTTGCGCGCGCCGGAGGGTTCACTCTTTTCATGCTAACGTCAGCAGTGCTATATAAAACGGTGTCAGGTCAGCTGCCACGGCATGTGGGTTTAGGCTGGGGTGCCATGAGGTCGTTCTACCCTAATCGTCTGCTTTAGTTCACTAGCTGTTCGAGCCGGAGAAGTTCGTATAGGTCTTTTCTTACACGAAGTGAAACTTATCTTCGCAAAATGCCACGCTGCTTTATGGCAAAGAAGCAACTGACTCGGTCAATTGATCGAGTAAGACGCCAGTCAACTCCATCACCCGAACAACTTGATGCTGGGAAATGCTTCACTTCAATTGTCCTGCGAGAGAAGCAACAGCCGGATCCTCTGGCTTACCGACCGCCTAGTCCAGTAGACCAAAAAACCGGTAAGATGAATGCACGAAATCATTTATCGTTTGACGTACGCTATTTCCCCATAGAAGACAACTTTTGACTCCCAGTAGACTAAACAAAGCATTTGCAGTTTTTAGCATACGCGATTTACTACAAATAAATTCAAATTTGACAATTGGTGCAATAACGTCTACTACAATGCAAATAGCAGTATGGATTATATTATTATTACATACTTCTAAGGGAAACAAGATTGTCCATTCATTGGTATCGATTTTTGTTTTAAGACGGATTTCATGCTACGAGTTCAGAAAGCTTTAATCCATTTTCCTTTAGTTGCTCAGCAAACTAGAAAAATTTAGATTCTTATGTTAATCCTTTTCTTTAGTGGCACGAAGTGGTGAAGAGAGGGAAATAGCTGACCCCTCATTATCATCCCTGGCTAACGCGGTTAACATGGTCAGTCGAAGTAGCGTCATTCGGAGAGCAGTTCGCTTGAATGGTGATGTAGAGGAGGCCACCACGGGGCTACTTCAACTAGCCCGAAGAACAGACACTCCTGAGTCAGGAATTGGCAGCTGCAGCGAGGAGGAAAACTGTTACCGAGATGGCTCCCCTGAGAGTTCCCCGTTCAAGCGTCACCGTCACGAATCTGGCATCAATGAACCCTACAAAGGTGATACCTCCTCATATTATCCAGTTAAGGGCTTTGATCGCCAAAGTGGATGGTACAGTGACATGCACGAGTCTCAGTCTTGGAGTCACGACCGTCCGCCTGAATTTTATCGACCTATTGGTACTGAAATTGAAAGAAGCTACCCTTCGTCGAGTTTCATGGAGCGAGAGCCCCAGGATTTGAGCACGGCCCACGCTATTCTGGACTTGAGTACTTCTCATGTTCGTTCCAGGGAGAGTCAGTCTCCAAACCCTTCTCCACCATCTTCTCCATCCCCGCTTGTGATTCCTAAGACTGCCGCGACGCACGATACTGTCAAATCGCAAGACACAGTTCGAACAAAAGGAACAAAGACTGTTGCCTATACTTACGAAACATTTTTCGTGAGTGACGGGCGTTCAAAGAAAAAGGCTTCTTCACCTGAAGCCCCAGTTGTGGCACCTGCCGCACCTAAGGAAACAAAGGCTCCGTCCACGCGACTAGGACGATACGTCTGCAGTGAATGTGGCAAAGCATATGCAACATCCTCTAATCTCTCCCGCCACAAACAGACTCATCGTAGCCTTGAGTCTGGGTGCGCCCGCTCCTGTCCAACATGTGGCAAAGCGTATGTCTCGATGCCTGCCCTCTCCATGCATCTTTTGACACATGCTCTTTCTCACGTGTGTCATGTTTGTGGAAAAGCTTTTTCTCGGCCCTGGCTTCTCCAGGGCCATATGAGATCTCATACTGGCGAGAAGCCATACGGCTGCGCCCATTGCGGCAAAGCATTTGCCGACCGTTCCAACTTGAGAGCTCACATGCAGACCCACTCGGCTACGAAAAGCTATCAGTGCAACAAATGTCATAAGGCATTTGCTCTCAAATCCTACCTCAATAAGCATTTAGAATCTTCCTGTTACCGAGATGGCTCTGCAGATCAGGTAGTCGACATGGGCGAAGAAGAAAAGTCAGAATAACTAGATTTTTTTACCTTAACTTAACTAGTCGCATTTCGACATCTTTATAGCCATTCCATTTATAGAACAAAATTTGAAGTTATTTATCCATTTGAGAGTTTAAAAGTTTTTTTAGTATGTTTCAGTGATTGTAAGTGTGAATGATAGACGCAATATTTCCAACGCAGCGTTTCTCGAGCAACGAACAAAATATAAAAAGCGGACAGCTAAGTCTGAAAGCATGTGGACTGTGGATGTAATTATCGGCGATGAAGAGGGTTAAAGTATAATTACGAATGTCGATTGAGTGTTGTTTTGAGTAAATCAGCGGTTCCTGAAAAAGCATTGCTTTCGTCGAATTTTGTAAAGCAATAGGTTGAAATAACAATATACTACATTTCTTGCTTGAAAGTAAATTTTTGCCAAGCAATATGTTGATTGCAAAGAGCAATATTAACGTTATCGTAATTATTATGCACAGGAGATTTTTTATATCTCAGTTTTTTTTTTTACAAATGGAAGAGTGTATTCTAGTCAATACTTTGCGGCATACTTTACTTAACAGATTTAAGTGTCACCGCAAACGAACTCTTTGTCAGCTTGCGTGATCTCATTCATTTTTTATTGTGTTCGACATTCCTTTCCTGGAGTGGAAGTGATTTAATAAAATTTTCTATGCCGGGAATAACATTCTAAAGCAATAATTCTGTAGTGAGCGGGTCAGTTAAAGGAGTTGCGCGACAACCCTATGCAAAGACCCGGTTTAGTAAGTGCAGTATAATCTACATGTAGTTTAGAATCGTAATAACTACAATACCGTTTCTTTTTCGCAATAACGTATTAGTAAAAACACATAATTAGAAGCTTCCGATCCACTATCGCACTCCTTATTTCTTTTTTAGACCCTAGCTATTTTACATTGAAGTGTAATCTATTGTGTGTTTGTCAATTGTAACATACCCAATCTGCTCAAAAGTCATGTTACATGGGCTTGATATGTATGCATATTTTCTTAAAGCAAAAAAAATACATTTGTTCAAAATAAATGCCTTTTTCTAGTCCTCTAATTATTCAAAATACTTGTAAACTGCAGTAAGAAGTTTGCTTCCTTTGATGTGAGAAAATATATGAATCAGGCACTTCGGAAACTGCGGGACTGTGGTTACCTATGACCCAGCTGCACTTGTTGCGTCTGGGCATACGTGACTGACTAATTCCAGGGTATCTGTCGCCACTTGGGATGAAAAGAAAATCATATTCTGAAGTTACATCTATAAGTGTGTCTCATGGGAAATTACGGTTACAACCTGCCAATTTTTTCACTGTCTTTCACCCGTATTGTTCCCATCAGTCGAAGGCTTGAATGCAGTCACCTACTGAGCATACCAGAATCAATGGCACTGCTTTCTGATCTGTCATTTGTTATCATATAAATCAATCATTTTACTGTTAACATTTTGTCATATCGTTCTAATCACTATCCATAGCACCTTGAGCCGGTCCCTACTTCAATAAATGCTCCTGGTGGATTGGATGCTGTTACAGGAGCTAACAAATTCACTTCAAGTAGTACCCAAAAGAATCATCTTTGGAGAAGAGTAAAATCCGCAGAGAAAAATACAGAACTGTCACGCGGTCACTTGTTGCATTTCCTGCAACCTCGGAAAGGGGCTCGGTTAATCAAGAAGGTCGTTAGCTAACATTTAACAGCAATCGTAAAAATAACGGAACAAAAAGTATAAGCATAATGAATTGTAGCACTGTTGCGCGAGGGCTGATTTTCCCTAGAATTTCTAGTGACAGAGTCATTTATTTCTGCGACTATGAGAGCGAGATGGTAAGATTAAGATTAATCTGGCGAGTCCTTCATGTTTTAGACACCTATTTCGTCAAGTCCCTGCCAAGTCACATTTCCACTGCGGATCATATATTTTATCGCGGCAGTGCTGGCCTTGTTTTAAAGCCAAACTTCAGCAAAAGAAAAAAAAATGATTGCGAAGGGTTTACTATTCAAAATTGCAGTGCCCAGGTTACTATCATGACTCAAGGTTTCGCTCTTTATTTTTATTGTAGGAACTTCTTATAAAACTTCAAGTACTGTTTCAGTACCTATGTAAACCAAGGGACTTGGCAGTCTTCATGCACCGAACGATGTTAGTGCTTTTATTACTTGCTGAATACTTCCATTTGGTGTTGTCTACAATTCATCACTGCTGAAATCCCATGGTAGCGTTGGCAAGTCGTTTCTTCGAGGTTATTCAGTTAAGGAGAAAATATGAAAGAGAGGATGAAACGAGTGGTCGAGAGGTTATCAAATGAGTCGACAAGTTTCCTTGCTTCGTTATGTCCGCGGCATTGATTCCTGGCTATACGCCAACTAGAAAATCTATGCTGGGATTCTTCAAATCAATAATGCAACCTTTTGCTGTTGTACTCTTAACTTATTCAATGTACTAGTGATGAAACATCGTTTCAGGTCACTATGGTTCTGGATTATTAATCATGAAAGGAGGTCCCCTTACTACCAGTACTCTGTCCCTTCTTTCGCACCTTCACATTTTCTACCGTTACATTGGAGAATCTGATAGTCCTGAACCGTTCTTACGCCAACCTTATTCTAGCTATATGTACACGGATGATTTTTTGTTTGTTATCGCCATTCTTCCCTTTACGACCTTCATTAGAAAGAAATTTATTTGACTGTTGGAGTAATATGGTAACCGATTCAGCAAATGTGCCCTATCGACTGCACTACTGTTGTCGTGCACGGGCGGAAACCAAAGAATCGATGACTGGGTTCAGTCTTGGCACGTTTCCTGACTTAAGACGCCCAGTTGCACATTGTGTAAAAGAAAAGAGTAGAGGAGAGAGAGTGAAGTTTTCCCTTTCTGTCACTGCGCTCCTGTTTTGTGTATATCTACATTTAGAGTTGGCCAAACTGACGGTTTGAAATTCCAAGGGAAAAATGCATCGCGCCAGAGGCAGGAAAAAAAAGAGACAGAAAGCGAGGCACAGAGAAGGATATTGTAATTCACGCAGTGAGGCCTCTATTTTCCAAGAAACCAGTGAGTGAAACTGTTGCTTGGAACATTTTAGAATCTTTTTTTTGGCAAGGAAAGAAGAGTTAATTGCCCCCATGAAACACCAGTCCAATATGAACAACGGGAAGTCAAATAGATCTTCAAGTGGGAGATAGACATCAAGCTCATGCAATCAGGCTACTTGAATCCCTGGAGAAGGGAGAAAGAAGGGCGTGATTGAAGCCGAGCACTTCTTTTCTCCCATGGCGGTCAGCCAATTATGGTAATGGCGCCGAAGGGTCAGGTACGGTGCAACCAATTGTATTGGGACGCTAACAGGTCTGAATGATAGAAAATTCCTGCCAGCTCAAAATCTGCGTGCTCAGTATTATACGATCCGATCCCCTTTTCGGAGAATCTGTGCGACACATTTTCTTATCCTGTTGAGATATTTTACTGCAGCGGAAATTACTACATATGTTTTGGGTGCCCCACTATTTAGGGAAACCCTGCTTTTAATGCTGTTAGTATGGGTTCACTGGGCGTTAGTGTAGGTGTAACATGAATTCTCAAGTTACAAGAAGAAACCCTGTAGTATTCCGCTATAACCGTATCTTTAGTTTCACTTAGATTTATGTAATAAGCAATTCACGAAACATGTGCTAGAAGCTAGCAACAGTAGTGGTAGTATTTCGGCGTTACGCCATTTGTTGACTGAAGTCTGTTGCTTCCAGTCTGAGCTGAGAAAAGGAAACCCTACCCTATTACATAACATTAATATTGATGTAGCTCCATCTAATGAATGACCAGATCGACATTTCTCCTATGCTTTTGATTGAACAAATAATGTTTATAGAAGAAAGTTGTCTCGTAATATCGAAGCCGAGGTGAACGATACGATCAAAGCAAAAGTTGGAAGCGAACAGAAGAAAAGTTTCTCACTGAGTAATAAACAATGTTGGGGAAATTTTACACAAAGCCAAACCATGACAAAAGATAAACTTTTCTCAAGACTCCACGGTGGTTACGCAAATAGATGAATGGAATAACTGGGAAAGCAGGTGTAATTAAGACGGAGGAAAGTTGTAGAGCAATCACAATCGATTTGTCTTCGTTTCTTGTATGAGGGACGTGAATAACAAAGGGTAATTAGCTACTACATTGATTAGAAGCTAGTCAATACAACCCTATACACATTTCACCTAGAACGCGCAAGTAATATTTGGGCATACTACGCCTGATATCCAAGTCCGAGATACGTCCCGTAATAAGAAATGCCTTGGTAACTGTGACCGATTATACAAAAGTTACAAAGAAATTCAATTGACAGGTAGGAGCAGCGTATGTTGAAGTTTAGGTGATTTGCCGACTTAAAAGAGGCAGAAAGTTCATCTTCTGATGGCCGCTAATTGGCGCTGGCTAACTGAGTTTGCTAGTTGAATGGCGGCGTAACGTGCTCTACGACTTACCAGAGAACCTTTGAAGCTCTGAAATTGCACTTTGTCCTTTGAAGTGCTAAACTCGTCAAAAAGCACCCCATAGGTGCACAGGTTTAAACCCTATCGTAAGGTGAGGCCGCTGGGTTTTATTGCAAATTTCCAACCATTCCATCACGGACAAAATGCGCCCAGATCCGCCTATAAACTTGGCAATGCTTCCAAAACCTAGACCTTTTCGGCATGCAGGGTTATCAGCCTTGTCTTTATGGGAGTTTTTCTCCTTTTCTTCTCTTACAATCTCCGCGTCTACAGGTTACGTCGTCATCCAGTATATCATCGCTCCTTTCCATCAAGAATACCAAGAGACCCTGGCTTGTCTCGAGGTGGATCTTTGGGAATTGGATCCCTCTGTATTACGTAGTGTGTTTCTCATGCCAACTAGTTTAAGAATACTAAGGTTACCCCGTTTTATCGCATATGATCCCTGAAACCGGAAAGTACCGTGAGGTACCTGAGGGATTTGCTATCGGAAGTCTCAGCTTTCTTGAACAACATGTTAGTGGTAACTTGCTATGGAATGATTGATTTCTCAGTTTTGATGTTGGCTAACCATAAGTGGAATGATATAAGAATTCCTTGATTGCACTATCTTATGAACTTTAGTACGAAAAGTCAAATCATTCACAAACAAGCAATCCACCTCGAACTAAACTTAATGTATAAGCAAATGCGTAGTAAGCTTACGCAAATCATGTTCTGCGGGCATACGATTTCTCTTTAAGTACGACGGCAGGGGATCAACAGTAGGATTATTCTAACGCCTTGGGATAAAAAGTGGTGTTCAGCAAGTTGCAACCACTCAAGTAGTATCCCGCGGCGGTGGCTCGTTGGAGCGTACGCCTATCGTGACTTGCTTCCGGTCTGGTTGTTGCTTTTACTGCAACGCCCTTTTTCCTGTAGTTAAATATCGTATGCATCTATATAAAGCTATCCATTACTCTCAATTCTTGTACGTCCTATAAACTGTCTGTTGCAACTTTGCTCAAAACGGCGATTTGCTAAAGTGGATTCTTGTTGTACTGCGTCAGAGTGTCGCGGGAGATTAGTTTCACGTCTGGCGCTGACTTGTACTATACTGACGAGAGCGCGCCAGTAACATGACAATGATTTAGAACGTCGTCACAGATAATGATGGATCAATGGAAAAGAGCCAAGGCCTAAAGCTGGAGTGGTATCATCCCCTCTCCTTCTCTCCGTCGTAAATTACCAACAGGACCCCAGCTAGTGTTGTGAATGTTGCCAAATAGTAGCTGAATGTGCCTAACAAGTAGTGCGTTGCTTTTCAAAAGAGCACATCGGACGGGAGGAGTGGAGGGAGAGGAGCAGGGGGCCGCTGGTGGCGGACGAAAACCCAAGGGCGGCGTACATTAAGCATTGATTTCGATTAGTGTTCACGTCAAACGTGACGAACGATGGTCGATCGACTGGAAATGTAAGATATGCAATGGGCGCCCAGCCATCCAGTGCGCCCATTTTCCAAGGCAAACATCTTTTGGACCGATAATGTCCTTTCCTGTCAACAAGTGAACATCGCTGACAAAAAGCCTCGGCCCCTAAATATCTCGTCCAGAAACGCAACCCGTGATAAACCTTTTAGCGGGCGCATAGCCCATCAATGCAAAGATCTCGTTGAAGGGCTCGCGCGAGTAATAACACTGGTATATTCATGTTATCATCAGTGTTATCCACACGCTCATCCTTGCTCTCTGCCCCCCCCCCTTCCCTGATTTCCCCTTTTCTTCCTTTCGTACTCCCTTCTCCCTTTACTACTATACTCTGTAAGGTTTCCTTGTTCTGGGAAAAGTTGGATATTCTGTCCAGAGTTTTGTAGAGAAGCAATTCTGACGATATATAAAGTTCATCGCGAATGGAAAACTCGAGTCTGTTGGCTAAACTTGTTGCGCGAGTGATGTCCGGGGGATCCTCTCTAGAGGATTGAAGATAAGAGCAGGCAATGAAACTTGTTGCAAACGCTGACAAAGTAATCAACAACTGTAGAAAGCAAAAATCAGTTTCTTCTGCTTAACTAATTCTTTGTAACATGTCCTCGTTTTTATGCTTTCGGTTCTCTTTTTTGTCCTCGACTTCGGGGTTGACAGGTTGTAAAGAATAGAAAAAGAAGAACGAGGAGAAGAAGGAAAAAACTGCAAAGGATAATTGAAAGAAAGTAAGGAGCAGACACAGCAGAAGTCCGAAGCCCAGGTAATCAAATTGTGACAGACAACGGCCTTAATGATCCCCTCCATGGAATCTCATATCGACCGAGACCTATAGTCAAGTAGTGCATCATCTATAGTTAATCCATACGAACCATGCAAAGGAATCAGCAAATTCACTAATTAATCCAATAGTCTTTCATTTCTGCACTACAATGGTATATAGACTCCCTTCACGGAAAATAACTAATTACGAGATAGATTGCTAATCTATGGTACCTAGGCAACGAATTTGCTAGCACGTGGGCTGGAAACCGCAATTGCGTTGGGGGTTATACAATTTATCTAATCTCGAATCTGGAATATAAATTTTGAAGAGAAAAGTGTAGAGTGACAACCGCATTAAAGTGGAAGGAGCGAAATCGAGCGTGACTCGCCACACGTCAAGTTTAACATGTATACACGAGATTCAGTCTATTATCGAACCGAAAAGGAAACTATATATGTGCACAATAGAATTAGTTTATTTATTTATTGGCTGCCTTGCACAGCTTGGCACCAAACACGCCATTTTTTCCTTCTCTTTTCTCTCTCCCTCGCAGTTGACATCACAAAACCAAGTCGAAAACAAATTCGTCTAATGGGATGTACCATTTTGTCGCTCTTCTTTCGAGTCTAGTTATTTCTTTTCCTTTTAACTTTCCGGTGAAATCCAATGCTGCTACAAGAAATATATGGCAGCTTCCCTGAACACAAGGAAACAGACAAATTTTTTCTTCCTCAAAGAACACCGAATAAGGTTTTTGTCCGCTACCGAATAGGATTCTGTTTGATTTTCAATAGTTGCAGGTCCTAATCAATGCACAAAATGTTCAACTGGAGATCACAAGGGGAATTTCAGTCCTGTTTGATGCTGAACGACGTGACGATTGCGGATGAAAACAGCAACTGTTACACAAAACCCCCCTTCAAGTTCTCAGAGTATCCTTTGAAGTCCCGTTTGGCCAGGCCTAACCAAATCAGGGACAGACTGTACTCTACAACAAAGTGACCAGAAGTCTCAAGGACTATCGAACCCTAAAACTGACAGAAATCTGAAAAGATTTCAAAGATTTTGACCCATTTTATAGTTCCATTTTTTTCACGCGGTGATCAGGGTAATAGCTTTACCTTGTTTCGTGACTTCCCGCTGAAGGAGGGTCCTCCATCGAGTAAATTTCAGGCAACGCTTAAAATTAACTCTAGCAAAACCAGAAAATTACAGAGCACAAAACGTTCGTGAATACACGAAACCTAGATTGATTGAGTAACTTTTTACTGTTTTCGTATATCTCATCCAAAAATGGTACATTAATAAAGCTCGGTTTGATAAGGATTGAGCTCTCGTCCAGAACAAGTCAGAAGCATATAATCAAATATTCGCTAATAAGGTCAATTGGAGGGGGTTTTTTGTTCTCTGTTAGTTGTTATGCATGGCACGAGTTCTCAACAGTTACGATTATCATATTGTTGGATGAAAAATTATGAATTAATTCTTCAAAATCTAACATTTGTAATTAGTATTAATCCTACTAAAATGCGATGGTTATCCTTGATTAGTATTAGGCGTACGTAGCATGATATCCCTTCAATTTGATTTTTTTTCTCCTAGAGCAGAGAAGTGGAAAAAGTGACCGAAAGGGGCTGGTACGTATATATTTTTGCAGTAGCACGCGTCTTAATACGGGATTTGGTCTTGTCGAGATGGGTCACGTCGCTGGTGCGATTACCACTAAACCCTGTGATAATCAGGCAGTTTTCATCCATATTCGTCGGAGCGCATAGTCAGGCATAACAATGCACAGCACGTCCAGTCTCCTTCATTTGGTGGAAAGCAAGTGAAACTCTTCACCAAAATGGAGGCGAGCGCCTAATACCAGCCCATTTACAGTGTGTAGTTGAAGCCATGTAGTATGTGAGGCCCAACCATGTTCAGCTAACATTAACACGGACAAAAAGAATCTCAGTTCATTTGCTCAAGAGTATATAACACTGAATTTATCGCCGCAGAAAACTCTCCGGGACAAAGCTTCCTCTTTTCCCCCTCGGCGAAATGAAAAAAGATGCTCTCTCAAGTATTCTTATATAGTTTTCCTTGGCTGGCAGTTTTGTGCAGGATAAAGGATATTATAATGGAAACGCTTGTCAAGGCACTAACAATTTACTGTTTAATAAATAATTCTTTATGGCTCGGTATGCAAGGAGCAAAGAATATTTTCGACAAGGACGCGACGTTTTTCAGACATTAAACATTTCACCCTTGAAATCGTTCCCCGAGGAGCAACTCTTCATATAACTCCCTATATTATTTACCCTTTCTTACTTCTTATGCCCCTGACACAACCCAACTTTCTATCGCTATTCCAAACAGGTGTCTTCATTATTGGGCCCCTGAGATACCCCTGCTGCTCGTAGTATCACAGCCCCTGTATCCGGTTCAGTCGAAAAGAAAAGCTAGTACTGTACGAGACCCTACGCCTGCAAAAACGCAGAGGCTTGGTCAACACCTGCAGACGACACAGAGGTTTACAGCTATCGCCGCTAGGGAGCTACTCTTTTGACGTTAGGTCTAAATGGTGGTGCAAGAGCTTTGGTGTTAATCTAGGACGGGCTAAATGATAAAAGTTGCTTGTACAAGTTTTTATGAAAGCGGGTAATTGTGAAGAAATTGCAGAGCGGGGCATAACGCAGTGGTGTCTGTGTGAACGGCTGCCATTTTCTCACTAGTTAAATCAAGAGGAGCTCAGAAAAGAATTGCTCTTTGGGGAAATCAGGGTCAAGAAAATTCTTTTATTTATACCTGCCACAAAGGAAGGATAGAGGTACGACTCAATGAACAATTTGCCCTGTTTTAATTTGATTTATTGTCCGTTTTCACCTCTAATTTCTAAAGGCAATCTACCCTATTTAGCTAACTAATTTAGAAATCTAATTAAAAATTTAATTGTAAATAATTACTCATTTTAAAAACCTTTAAATAGCCGTGGTGCTATTTAATTTTTGCTATAGAAATTAATAAATGAAATAAATACGTTTTAAAATATAAATCGTTTTTAATATTGCCGCTAGATGGCGTCTACAGACGGAGCAGCTTAACTCGTGTTTGATTTATTTCGTTAATTCAGTATTAAAGAGAATAACACTAGATATTATAGAATTAATAATATCTATATTTAATGCTCAATTTAGCAAATTAATTACCGAATGGTGAAATCCTCTTCATCAAGTGAAATGCTGGCGGCCAGACAACAGACATTGCGGCTACTCGCCTTCCTCGTGAACATGAGAACAAATAATCAAATATTTGTTTCGCAGGAATTGTTTGCCTGTCCCTGCAACAGTTTCATCTAAAACTTAATTTAGTTTCAGTTAATCAGCTTCAAACTTGACCATATCAAATTCGCTGACGAAATTCAGACTTGCACAAGGCTAACGTGTTTCTACTTCTGCACAGCTGAGTTAGGGCAGCTTTGAACTTGCGGAAGATCAGAAAAATTTCAAAATTTTAAATATTGTAATTCGAAATATAAAATATAACTTAAGCAATATAACTTCCCACTTTATATACCAATTAAATTGTAAAAACGTAGAATATTTTAAATCAATTTTATTACTAGTATTTGCACTCGGCGGGTCCTTAAACACAAAGTAGTTCCAGTTGCTATCGCTTGATGGCGTGTAGAAATTAAGAAAATTATTTATTTCACAGCAATTTTATAATAAGTTATTAATAATTAAAATACCTTGCTCATTTGCAAGATAAAATGTTATTTTTGTCAGAATTGATTTCTTCTACTATTTTTTTCGATTAGTAGCTCTTACTTAATACAAAGAATAAGTTTACCTATCTCACGTTTAATGGAATTACCTGTCTACGATCAAGTTTGATTAACACAAGCATAATTATATCTTCAATTAGCATTACGAATTTCTTATATTCCGTCATTTCATTACTGTCCCAGGACTCGCCACTGCGTAAAAGCTTCATAATTTTACCGCTAGATGGCGTTAAATGATTCAACTGATCGAGTTCTTGTTTTGCACAAAATTACGTTAGAAGAGAACTTAATTGAGTAAAAATTCACTATGCAGAATAATGTAAACTTTAACACCATGTTTACAGCAACGTTAAAGGCTTAAATCTAGATTAGACAGTGCAGTAAACAGTCTTAAGAAGCTTACTTTACAATCTGCTAACTCCTAAGCTGTTTATAGATTTATTAATGAGTGTTGGGAAGTTTGTGAACTACGACTGAGAACTTTATGAACAATGAGCGGCTTCAATAGGTCTGTAGGACAAGTAATATCCGACACAAGTGTGTCTCAAACGAGAAATCGGCTTATTGAATTAGGCCCCACTGAATTGGGAGATTAGCCCATAGCTGCTGCTTTTGTCAATTACTTAGCCATTTCTGAGTCAAAGCAACAGGTTTTAATTTGAATTGTATTAGTTTCCACATTTCAGTATACAAGGTTTCGAAAGCGCAATCTCCTATCATAGTATTTACACATATCAAAGAAATTTAGATTGAAACCGAAACAAAGAGCAATTTTTTTTTTTTTTTTTTTTTGCTTTTGGTCACGGGCTCAGTTTGACCAAGAGCAAAAACTTTGTGCTAATTTATAAAATTTAGTAATAAATAAGGTTTCAATCCAAGTCCCTTCTTCTGAATCATGTAAAATTATCCAAGACTTATGTCCATAGAAATTACAAAGTGCTGTGATTGAACTCCATATCAGAATTTGCTGTTATTCAAAAAGGAGGGATTTGAAATTACAGTTATTGTAATTTCTCTATTGGCTTTTAGGGTGTTTCGACTATATCAAAGTGTGAACGACAGACACTACAGCGAAAAAACCTGTGCGCTGGAAATATTTTTATTCATAAATTTTTGTGTAAGTCTTTGTTTTTTTTAGACGGTTAGTTCATCGGTGAACCGCTCACGGTCGCTAGTGTTCAGTTGTGGGCGAACCCTTAAGTCGACTTGAGCACTCTTTACCGTGCTGTCCACTTCTACAACCACTTGCGGGCAAACGTTATCGCAATTGTCGTTAGCAGCACTCTCACTCGAACCGACCGATCCGCGCCGGTAGACCTCAGCCACCCCTGGCGAATCGCCGGTCGAACCAGGGGTCGTGGTATCGGGCTGAGGCTCCCCAGAAGGCACATCTACCGTAACTGACGTCATGTCCTCTTGTTGTTCTTCACTGATTAGAACAGATTCGTCGAGTGGTGGTGGTGGAGACGGCAACTTCTGGTCCGAACAGCTGGTCGCTTCCTGTTGATATGAACTGCCGCGAGCGTCCGTGGCTCCAGGGTGGCCCTCCAACATGGCCGACATGGAAGCGCTGAGCGAGAAAGAAGGGGTCAGTAAGGGTGCCGCGGCGATTGCTAAAGACGAAGCAGGGGCTACGGCTACAGGTTTTCCGTCCAGGGTGTAAACATCTTTCTCCATCTCCAACGCACAGATTTCTTCAGCATCTCTTTCGGTAAAATCGTTTTCGTTCGGTAGATTAGGGTCTGCACTGAACGTCGCACAGACGATCTTGTCCGTCATGCAGGCCAGAACGTTGTTAACGTAAGGTCCGCCGGACGAAGGGAACATCAGCGACCCGAGACCGGACGGTTCGGGGGAACCAGGGGACTTGCCGGACTTTTTCTTGGACTGTTGTTTGCGCTGTCGGACGTCCCCGTCGCAAGCTGAACAGTTGGACGGGCCGTCCTCTAGGCGCAGAGGTGCGATAGTGGCGGACTCTGTGCTCATGGGGTCTGAGACAATGTTTTGACGCGCCACGTGCAACATGGTGGCGATGCGTGACGCGAACGCTCGATTGCCCAGACGAACGTTTTTCTCGCGAAGCTGTTCGAGCTCGGCAAAAATCCGGCGTATCTCCTCCTGTGAAAAAGACAAAAACATGTCTTTGTTAAAAGTGGCGACGCTTCACTTGTTAGGGGAGTCAATCACGTAGGGCAAGCGTGTGACAGTGGAAGAGAGAAGTACGGAGTTTGGTGATGGAGTAATTACCTGCAATTCGGGATCCGTAATTGCAGCGAGACCGGGAATCTCCAAACGATGACTGCCCATCGATGAAGGGGTAACGTGTGAATTCGTAGTCTTGGCTTTAGAGAGAAACTTGGCTGCTTGAGGCTTGGGAGCTATCATATTATCGTCTCCCTTGCCTCGACCTCGGAGCACTAGATAAGCCTGTTCAGTAGTCAATAGTAATTAAAATGGAAGAAATGCGCTCCAGTTGACAAAGCTGGCTACATTCAACGAAAAGGATTCATCTGCCAGCCTTGTCCATTTTGCTCAATGCTATTGATTTCACTAATCTCCCAAACAGGCCCAAAAACGAAGCCTTCCTCTTGCAATTCTCGAAACATATTAACTTTTAATTCAATCAATTCAGGTAATTTTTACCTTGCTACCGAAGATGAGCACTAATAGAAGCGTGGTTGTCAACTGTGTGTGCGAAAAAACTATGATGTACATCAAATCCGGATTTGCTGGCGACTGAAGGAAAAGCCTAGACGTTAATAAATGCAATATTAATTATTATTAACTTTAATATCGATATTTAAACAAGATATGAACTGTTCCTTGAGAAAATATTGAAAATTTCTCGTTAAATTTCCTACGAACTATAACACTAACGTGAAAGAAAACTTAACAACCAGGAAATTTAATAAAAGCATTTGAACTTCGCGCGCAAATTATAGCGTTGCAAGATTTCAAATCCGATATTTTAACTTGCAATTCTGTCTTAACTTTTTAAGCAAAATGCAAAACTTTTACAAATTCTGAATCAGGATTTTTTTTCTCTTTCAAACTGATGAACTAAAAACTTTCTTGCAGCCACTTTTGATTTATTTATTTTTTTTTTTGGCTTTTGAAGTAATTTCCCCAAGGGACCGTTGCGGGTTTGGGGGTCTTATTTTAAAATGAATAAGCTGCCGTTTGGCAAAGGGAAAATTACATCGAGACATTCAAGAAGACAGACAGGAGAAATTCATTATAGATGGCCATTGAGATGAAACGGCTTTCATTAAATTCCGATGGGGCCTTGCGTACGACGATGCACAAGCGGATCCCCCACACCAGAAGCACCATCTCCACTGCAACAACGGTAAAAAGATACTTTATTACCTCACTACCAAACGCAATGCAATTAAAGCAGTTCTTTGTGATAACCTTACAGGTTTGATTACTTAAAGAGAAAATTCAAGTCATACTTGCAGTAAAGACGTGATCCCACCAATCAGTCTGACAGATATAGGCTTTGAGATCGTCTGCTGTTCGGGCTACAATGACATGAGGTGGGGCCACCAGCGTCCGAATGGACAAGAAAACGGTGAATATGGCCACGATGACTCCCAGTCTCTTAATCAAGTCCAGGTCTGTTATCTTGACAGCTTTGGCTGATCGCACTCGGAAAATGACCGAAATTCTGGGGAAATAAAATTGTAGCAGATGGGACGAGATCAAGATGCGAAGGTTTTGATGCAGTAAATCGATTTGTCTCTCTTTTTTTTATTGATTATTTCATTAGAGTCCACCTAATGGAGCTGAATGCCATAAGAAAAGCTCTGTATCCAAAAGAAAAAAACTGATTTGGGTTCCACTTTCATAACTTCTTACGAAACTATCGATTGAACACCAACAACAGGTAACGGATCTTTCTTTATTTTTATGTATAACCAATACATTGTAATCTGATGTATGGAGATGGCCGTGTAAGACAAATAGAAAGTAGTTACCGCCATGTTTTCAGCATGAGTGCACCATAGGCGAAAGAAAAACCAATTTCCCGGAACCAAATGCGAAGAGTGCAGGTGACTACATTCGGACGTGGGTAGGTCACCAATGTCTGAACAATCAAAGACAAATAGTCAACAATTGTAATTGCTTTTCCACACATCAGTGGTCATTCACATATAAAGCTGTTGATGAGATTCGGGGGTTTCTTATGAGTCTAATAGAGGTACTTACCGTGCAGTAAATGAAGAAAGAACCTACGATGATTAGCCGTAGTAAAGCGGGGCTGGCTGCTCTTACGACCTTTGTTTTACGAAAGAGAAAAATCAGAATTAATGATCCAGTTATACTAAACTTGGTTGAGGAACAGAAGTTTGGTTGATTGATTTCTATCTAAAGTTTTAATTTTTAAGTTTTTTGGGGCTATTTCCCAGTGAATGGAAAAGCCCTCGCTACGATTGTGTGACCAAACTCGAGGCAAAGATTCTTCAGTGCCACAACGTCATTTGCACGTGCACTGAATCGCATTCTTGAACCCGATCCGTTACTTAGAAAAACCTTGATATGGAACACTCGCAGCTTGCTGTGCATTAGTCTCAGCCAAACTCGTTAACTTACGATTCTTGCCACGAATCTTCAATACGAGGAAATGCACCTTAAAGAGACATGGTCTACATGGAAACAATTGGAAAGATTTATTTGTAAACAGTCCCTAACAGCCAAAGAGGATGAAATTGGGAAGTGTGGCAGTTATAAAATACCCAGAAGCCCACGTCTGAAGAAATTACTGGAAAATTAGATGATTTTCTTTGGGTCTTGGAAAAGCGAAAGCTCCTCAGTCTTCATCATTATTATCCGGACAGGTCGGTCCACTGGCTACAAAACAAGATGCTCTTCTTTTCTTATCGATTTTTTCCCATCGTTTTTTTTTTCTTTTCTCCTTCATCTTCTCCGTTGGGTCTTATAACCCTTTTTGGTGGGCCGAGTCCAAGTAACAGTGGACCGGTCTCATATAAAGTGAAGGGCTTTCTCAATCATGGCCACCTAGGCTTGATTAATGTGCTTTTTCCGCTATACCTACCGTGACAAAACATGGCGCCAGCGCTTTTGCTACCCTTTATATATCAACTTTCTTTTAAAAAAAAAACACGAAAAAGGTCATAAAAATTCTTTATTTTCAAAGTATTGTAATGTTCCCTTTTCAATCCGGTATAGGGATTGATCGATATAAAGTCTGCTGAAGCTGAAATGCAACTGACATTAAGTTGCCAATATGGGTATGTGCCAAAAGAGCTATGATGTCAAGGCCTTCGGGTAGGGTATATTTCAAAAAAAGGAACTTAGTTTTTTTGTTCCTCCCAGCTCGTTTCTTTTAAACGTGATATCCCCCTTGCCACAGATAAAAGAAACAAATAAGCGTATCAGAAAGCTTTTGTCTTCGGTCCAAAACGAGATTGACGTCATTGAGAAACCTTGGAGAAAAAAACGTGATTTTTCCATCATTTTTTCATTGAATCCTGAGAATATCAATGAAAACCTGGGCGTTGACAAACTATTATTCATTCTCCCTATAAATCCAACTCAGTTGTCAACAGCATCGATTTTTCCCCGCGGTTCAAAGATAGTCATCTCGTCTCAGGGTTGTGCTTGTAAATATATTATAGTATACTAGGCACAGCCGAATAGGTCAGTGCCTTTCGACACGTCCAATAGAAGCCCCTTAGAGATTTGCAGCAGCTGTGACCCGCTATACTAGTGGAAGGATCAGATAAACAGAATTTTTTCCCCAGCGAGTTTTTCTTACATACGAAAGTAGTATTGACTATCCCAGACTCACTCCATTCCCGTTTTCCTGGACATTTACAGACCTCAACACAGAAGATTGGGGAAAAAGTAATAATGAACTTCTGCATTACACTACTCGGGTTACCTAAAACTACTAACTAGCGATAGCTGAACTTAGAAAATACAAATTTTTACAGAAATCTTGCTTATGAGAGAGTAGTATTGCCTACGCGGTATCAACTCACACACTCGGATATCTAAGACGCAAACTTGTAAATCATTAAATTGTAAGTTTGCCTAATTATTAATTTCCTTAAACTTATGAACTTGTGCATAATGAGTTTACAAATAATAGTTTATCATTAATGTGAATTTTTCAAGATTTATTCCTAATGAGAGAGTAGTATTGTCTATCCCATTAGCGCTCACCTGAAAGTTCTACAAGTCTTGCATCACGGGAATGAATTACTTTAAACTAAAATCTGAATTATTTATTTCCTAAATAAAAGGAATAGGTCCTCAAGGGGATTTGCAGAGGGGAAAGCCTAAAAAGGCCTAATTAGGCGACAAGGGCGAGGGGGCGAAAAGTACGCACTCCGGTGTTTGCTCAGGTGATTACCGCAGTTTTTCCCGGCACGTCTTGACGTATCGCTCGCAGGTACCAAAAAAAACGCAAATCCATCAATATTTATTTTAACGTTCTAGTAAAACCCTCTCTCTTCATCGCCTATGGTTACCATAGCGAAGTTTGGTCACCCGAAGCGAATCGAAATATTCCCTGACACGCCTTATGTACTTTGTTCTAAGCCAGGATTTGCTAAGCGAACGAAATGGACTCAGGAAAAGATACGGTGGTTAGGTTACGTTAGCTTAGGTTAAAGTCTTTTCAAGGTCCATAGTGGTTCATTTGGTCACATGGATTTAGAATTTACCTTGATATGGGCGTATCTCCAGGTGAATGCAGCAACAGCGGGCAGGCAGCATATGACGATGATTTCCAGGATGAGGATGGAGGTTCTCATGGCCCAGTTGAGAGTTACAATACAAGGGCTGTCGTCAACGCAAACATCGCATCCTTCGGGACACGGCAGACATTCAAACACCCCGGACTGCTCGTAAACGCTGTCCAGGCCCTGCGCAAAATAACCCATTCACCTGATATTTATTATACGTGTGGAACAAATTTAACATCACTATAAAGGAATATCGAGTTTTCATAATTGGGGTAGTTTTCACCCTCAGGGTTATTGCTGGTTCATCGGTAATGCTTTGGAGAGGTGAACACGGGATTTAGGGTCGTCTGTATACTAATTACGGGCCCGTTAATGAGGTAATTTACCAACTGATGCAGACGACCAAACAACTACCGGTCTATTGAACTACTACACGAAAGAAATAGCTTCCAGGAACCATAAACTATCGACATTAAAATATCGATACATGAATAGTATCGAAACCCTTCATTCCTTATACATGATGTAGAACCTCTAGATTCGTAAAAACCACAAAAAAGCAATAAACCCAAGTTTTTTCTTCCCTATGGTATTCATGGTCAATTTCCTGCCGCAAATTGCTCTTGTTGAACCACATACAAGTACATTAAGTCGCCTGGGCTTTGCTTCTATTGCCCAAGAAAAACCAATTCTTACGTTCCCCCCAGTCTAGAGTTAGGGTCTCCAGTATTACCCGATGATATCTACCGCATACATATTCTTAGTTTACTACACTTCGTAGAATTTCAATTACAAAGATAACTTACCATCAGTTTTTTCTCGTACTCCTCTTCGATGACAGTGCCGTTGTAGTAATGAACGCTACTTGTAGTGTTTTTATCCGGGAAATAGAAACCATCCTTACATTCGCAACGGTAGCTTCCGCGCCGGAATCCCAATCCTGATATATGAACACACTACCGGGAAAAAAGCAGTTAACTAGAAAAATTTCATTAATGGCGAACGTAATGCATTCATTAAGTTGAAACGTAAAATCAGGTATACTGAAAGGTAGCGCAGTATTCTCTAATTAATTCCAGGTAAGTGTACCTTACAGCCTTGGCAGACGCTAAGTAAGATGGACGAGCCACTTCCCCACCATGGGGAAAGAAATCCCAACTCGTGGGACAAAAGAAAAATAATCGATAAGTGACTCCACGCTAACACGCCCAAAAAATCAAACAAATTAAATCTAATTGACTCTAAATTTTTAACTGTGTTTGCGCTTCTGATGTTGTACGCGAGGTACTGGTAGTAAAGTATTCTTAATTCATTGCAGTAGTAGCAGAAGTAGCAAGAGTAGTTACAGCATAAAAGTAATGGTTCAAGTGCTAGTAGTAACTTAAAATAGCGTATAAGTAGCAGCAGTAGCAAAAAGTAGTTAGTAGCACAGAACTAGCATCAGTAGCAGTGATAGTAGTAGCAAGCCTAAAAACTAGATAGTGCTTGCAAGTACTTGAATTAATTGCTATCAAGGAATACCAAAAGGCTATATGACTATTCTTTAGTTGTAGCTATAAGTTTAAACTAGTCGTGTAACTTCTGCTGCTACTACTTACAACTGCTACTACCACTACCACTGCTACTACTAACTTCCATTCTACAGCAATTCCTCCACATTTACTCTCCATAATTTGTAGTAACATCACATCTAGCCTGGTAGTGTAGTTCCACTTTACTAGCAAGCTCTTAAGCATGACGATTAATTATGTATACCAAGAAGGGCCTCACTAGAAGGTAGGATTGCAGAATCGTCGCTGATTTCATTACATACCGTAGATTTGCATATCAAAGACAAACGGGTGGGGGAGTTTGTGGGGGTCGCGGGAGGGTATGGGAGGACTGTGGGAGGTTGTGGGGTACCATGGGGGTGCGTTGAGCAAATAAAATGAAGAACTGTGCAGAATAGTGGAGAGTGTGCCATAGAGATTAGCTGTCTTACTTGAGCCCCGAGCAAACAGAGCTTTTTCACTCCTGCTCTTTTGCACTAGCAAACTAATCCAAATAATCGTCGCTACTTTTCTAACATCAAAGTTTAACAGAAAACGTAAATAGTTAATCAGTACAAAAATGGCAACAGCAGTAAGGGACTCGTGCTACTGTTGGTAGTAAGAAAGAATTTATTAGTAAAAGTAAGAATTTCTGTAACATTTTTGCAAAATAGATTATACAAGTCACAATTTTTGTTCTCACTAGATTTAACCGTCAGATAAGACTGCCAAAAAGCAGAATTTATTCATATTTTCTAGGTATTTTATAAGACATGAATTTTGCAGCATTGCATGCGTGGCGTCACTTTGTGGAAACCTTTTATCGATCCATTCTTGACCAGCATTATTAAACTTCAGCGGTGAACGATGGCACTATCCGTTAGTTCAAACTACCGATAGTGAAGATGGATAGCATTACAAAATTAGTAATGACTTTCAAAAAGTAATACGTATGGTTGCATACTCATTTCGTTTAACATACTTAAAACGTTAGTAAAGTTAGTATGAAATGTCTTACCTTTGTGGTTCTGGGTTTGCACTTATCCGAGGCGGCGAAAATATTCAGCTGCGTATTCCCAGGTCTTTGTGGGCATTGGTCGATGTCCACTCTTCGAAGATCTATATCAATTCCACTTGTTCCCCTATACAGACGAATCGAAAAAATTGAAAAACTCTGAAAAAAACGGAGGATATGGGGAGAATAACGTATTTGGATTATGACGCTGACCGAGAGACTGGGACTGTCACTTTCAGGGGTCAGCACAGAATTGCATTTGTCATTATCACTTTCAGGAGGAAAAATTCTTTCAACAAATCAATGCAACGTACGGCATAGATACAGCACGTACGCCACACGTAAGTTTGTAACGGCAATCAAATGAATTCTTAGAAACATGTGATAGAACTTTTTTCAAGGTACTTGAAGTGGAAATGCTTTGACTTACTTGAAAAAGTAAGTTCCGTTGGCGTATCCGAAGAATGGTACTGTGTACGTCATCATCCAAATGTTTCCACCTCCGCAGTCAAAATAAGGTTTGCTCCATTTACCGTCCTCGTAGGTGACGCTCAAGATTTCGTCCTCAAAAAACTCTGAATAACCGGTAGCGTTGGCAGTGTACATGTGTTGTCCTACAGACAGTCAACATGAAATACTTTTGTTTAAAACAACCTTCAAAACTATGTACTGTTGTTCCAGAACCAAATGGATGTTCCGAACAGCTTAACCTTAGTTAAATGACCATGTGTTATATTTATAGGGATGACTGGTCTATCTGATTTGCTGTTTCACGGTTTCTTAATCACTGGTTATAACTCACGCATGCTTCTATGAGAAGCTACTACACACGTTTATCGAAATTTGCATACTTAAGTAGTAGGTGCCGTGATATTGTTAGGTACCTTTTAGTAGTAACTGCTATGTCATTTCTGGATGCTTTTAACTCGCACCACTAGAAAAACTAGAAACTGGTGACTTCTAGGTTCTTTATTGCACGAAGAACGTTTTCTAACGTGTATGAATGGGACAACTGAGTAACTTAGCATATGTTTTGAACCAAAGTTTGCTGCTATTGCTCATCAGAACTTCATTGTTTCGCTGACTATTCACGAACATTCCAGAAAGTTTTTTTTCGAAACATTTTGAGTTTTGGAAAGATTCTGGAAAAAAAGTGCGGTGGTCATATCCGCCCAAAGGTGGGAAATGGAAGATCATTCGACGAGAGGAAATTTTATTTGCAAGTCTGATGAGTTCGGAAGTGATCCATCAAGTTTTTTTTCCTCAGCGGCTCTTGGCAAACGATACTTGCGAATATTTATGAGAAAGTCTGCCAAATACAATCAACCCGCTTCGCAATCCACTGCTACAACAACAACAACAACGACAACAATAAACGCACCAAAAAAAATGTATCAACAAAAACCGAACAAACACTGCTTGGGTAAACGTCGAACAGCAACTACAACAGTAGCTACAACAGTGCAAATCTTCGCTTTTCTGCTTCTCTCAGGTCTGCTGTTTATCCTGAAGATTTTATTTTTTCAGAGGGGAGCGGACATGTGTGGGTTCTTGTGCAGAGCAGGGGGTCTTGAATCTACCACCCTACAACAGCAACAACAATTACGTAAATCCTCTTTGTCAAAGGAAAAGATGAGACTGCAATTTGAAATAGAAAGAAACTCATTTTCTATTCTCACATGTTGTTTGGGAAATTCATTTTTCGTGGGATGTGGGATGATGATAGATTAGGTATAGTTACGTACCACCCCTACAACAGCAACAACATCTAACAACAACGTAACAGTCAATCTAAACTAAAACAGGGATGTGTATGACCATGATCCAGAGAATCACTTTTGGCGCCAACTTGGGAAATTTGATTTATTTGAGAATCTTGGGGAAAAGTGTGGGGTGTGGGAGGGTGACGGGGAAACTTGGGAAAGTGCAGCGAACCCTCAGTGGCCGCTTTACTGAACGCTGCTTGGATCAATAGGGGACGTCACAGGCACTTCAGCATCTATAAAGGAGCCTCCATGAGACAAGACCGCATCTCTCATCTACGGTCCAACCTCTCCCACTAATTGATTCATTGACACAAAAAAGCCACGAGTCAACGAAAAATCCAAAAATTAAAGGTGAGGACTACAGCATGTGCCTGTTATCAATAATCAAGTGGCTTGTTCACTAGGCGCTTTTAGAGTAAAGGTTTTTGCTGAGGCTAGCTGTCTTCACCTTGAAAAGTAAACGTACCGGTATTAGTCAAATGCTGTATAATTTCCACAATTTAAAGGTTCTTTTCAAGAGAAGCAAATGGCACACGCTGGACTGAATTTCAACGAAGCACGGGGCGTAAATTTGCTAACAACTGCTGCCATTTACGCTAAAAGCAGAGTTGGGAGAAGGAATCTTTTTAAACACTATCTTCCTTCATCTCCCTTTGCCTCAGACATCTTCATTTTAACTCCATTAGAGTGAAAGGTGGAGGGACGAACCTTCAGCGAAAGTGGGAGACCTCGGGTGCTGATGATAGGACCCTAGGAGACAATCGAGGAACTTTAGGGGTGATGGTAGCGAAAGAGGGAGGACCGTTTGGGGAATGTGGGGTGCTTGGCAAATGTTATGCCACGGTACATACCTCGATGAACAGGTATATAAAGCTTTTACGGTCAAGAGTATACACCCAACATTTACCCTTTGTTTGGTCCACAAACAGTTCCTCTTTTCCTTTTTCCTTTTCTATTTTTTGTTTGTCTTTTCTTGGCCACCGGAGCATTGGTCATCGATTTTCTGAAGATATGCACTCATCTTCTGTTTTTTTCTCCTTGTCAGGGATGTACTGTACATTTCTTCCATAAACATGGACATGGCAAACTTTTCAATTCTTACAAAAACTTGATTAAATCATCCTTGGGGTTTTTGTTGGTCTTTCCGTGGAAACACATGGACCTTTTTGCCAAGGATGAAAGGTTTATTTCGCTGAATATTTTAGCAGGATCAGTTTTACAGCCCCTTCGCACTGGACGAACATTGGTGCTTTTTCCTTGAGAACCCGAAACCTGCAGGAAATAATGATATCGATCTTTCCTTCAACTATTACTCTCATACTTCTTTTTACGGTGAACTCGAGCGTTTCACACCGGAATTGTATCGTTTATTGCAGTTCTTGTTCAAGGTGAAATTTTCTACTTTACAATACGAGGGTAATTTTTCGACATCCGGAAAAATTTGTTGAGAAGAACAAACGAAGGCAATGATTCTGATGACTGCTACTTTGAGATCTTGGGACTTTTTTCCTTCGTCAGCCTTTCAGTCACGTTTTCAACGTTTTATATTTTTCTCTTTTTAGTGCTCTTAAAGCAATCTTTTCAGACTTAATTTCCATTCAGCGTTAAAATTTAAGCAGCTCCGATCGGTTGATGGGCCTCTTCAAATAGTTAGTGGTTCTTTTTTTTTGGGGGGGGGTCTAAGACGAAAGAAAAAAGAAAAGGTGCCGAGTTTATGGCTTTAATTTGGATTTCATTTGTTGTTTTCTCCTGCTGCTGAGCTATACTTAGGCGGAAAGCAAGTAATAAGCGCTAGCTTCTTACAAGGCCGTAAAAACCTTTCCTAATTCACGCTGCTCCAGATTTAAACAAATTATATAACCCAGGAGGGCCTCTCTTCTCACTGTGCATTTGTGTTTCTAATGGAAAAGATGAAAGGTTAGAAATAGTCATAATAATGCATCAAAGAAAAAGAGTGTGAACATTTGTTAATATGCGGCAAAAGCAAATGCTTCACTAGTCATTGATTTTAACCCAACGTTTCCAAGACTTCTCATCTCGAAATGCTACTGTGGAAAGTTAGTTTCAACTGAATAAGACAATGAGAAAGAAAATCTTGCCACTAGGATCTTGAAAAAAAAAAGACTGACAAGTTTTACGGATGAAAGGAATCGAACTTTGGATCTTACGCACGAAAGGCGGAGACCTTGCTACTACACTGTGGGTATCTAGCTAGCGTAAGAAAAATTGACAATAGTGATTCTAGATGCAGCGCTAATGTGCCTCCAGGGCATTTTTGGCTGGTATGCATTATACGTTGGGTTGGCGCGGTGGCGGCCAAGTGATTACACATGTCATCGACAGCTGACAGAGGTAATAATACCCAAAACAATCGTTGATGCCAAGAAATATTACAGCCAATAAGCACTCGACCCATAAGTGCTCGAGACAACTAATCCCCTCGAGCATACTACTTACAGTACTGTTACTGTACTATACTATAAGAACTATTCTGCCACTGAATCAAAGAATCAAGATTGTAGGATCAACGACTCTAGTAAAACAATAGTTCTTAAGGTCGATCATAGGATCCACACAAAAAGAGGGTGGATCTAGGGCATTGGAGATATTATCTCGGGGGCTTGGATACAGGATATAGGAGCTAGGGAGCATTGACTAGGATCTTCTATGTAGACGTACATGACCTAGTAGATCAGGTTTTATTCCGGAATAGTAGACGAGCTAACGACGATTCCCAAACATGTAATACCTTTTGTATTGCAACAGTGGACCTTGGAGACACTTTAACATTGCATTATTAGACGCGGAAAACGTTCGTTGTGTACACTGCACACTACACGGACACAACTTCAATAGCCTCCCTGCCCTCCTGTTGTCCCCCATTTTCCCTCAATAACAAGCAACAGTAGTTAAAGCAAAGTTGTTATCTCAAAGGGATCGCTGGGGATTGTGGTTGACAGAGTTCTACCTTCCACAAAAGTTCCGGATTACTTTATAATACATAAGCTCGTTTTAGTGATTCTTTGAGATTCTCGTGAATCCTGAACCTTGTGCAAGTATGTCTATGCGTGAACCGTTTACTTGTACAGTCAGCAGATTGCTGAGCGTTTGGAACTAAGAGACACGCCACATTCACATCGCCTTTGATTGGGAGAAGAAAACACAGTGAGGTATTAAGGTTAACATAACAATGCAATACAAAAATAACGTGTGCCTTTACAGTTATTAATGGAAGCTATATAATCAATTTATTAACATCCAAAATCAGCTTTTATGGATTTTGCTGTCGTGGTTATACAATAAGATTTATATGGACGTAATTCCTCATACAGACCTAGATTTACGCGTAAAATCTCGTATTTACTGGCAAGAGGTAATATATTATAATCCTGACGGGGTTATATGAGATCCATGTCTCTTGCTCGACGTCTAAGAATATATCACGCCTAAATCGATAAACTTGCAAGTCTTGTGATATATTTTGAGTTCAGAACATACCTTCAAACACGTATCTATTCGTATCTTATTTATTCCTGGTGTTCGTATAAAAAGTGTCGCTTAAACGAGTAGCTCTCGGTGACAGAAAGTGCAAGTTGTACTATGTGAAACGGTAGTATCCAACCAGGCATTTTCAATATCTTCTCCTTGAAGTAATACTATTGAACCTTGAACTACTTGGACCGCCATTTTTTTCATCCGAAAGGCCTAATACTGTACGTTCTCCTACTTGAAAGATACGTTGAAAAAAGACGCTAAGAAATAGGAAAAATAATTGGTTTTGACGAAACTCACGCATTGCGTGTACAGGGCCGTCTGTTGCGTCCTTTGTCGTGTACTGCAGCAGGGAATAAGCAATTTCTAAATGGGTTTCCCGCACGTATGTGGAAAGATCACAGTAGAAAGAGAACAAAAAAGTTACAACTGGCTCGGAGGCGGCACAAGAAAAAGAAAGTTTCCAGCATAAAAGTATGGTAAACACAATTCCTGTGGGAGTCGACGAAGACGAAAAAATTTATATCAGACAATCCCGACATTTCCGCAGGAAAAAAATGTCACCTTTCTGCTTCTTAGGGCATTTGAAGTTAATCCTTCGAGACAATTTTCGGGGGGGTATTTCACTTCCGATGGAGTTTATAAAGAAGATTTTCAAAAGTACAAGAATGATTCCTGAGGTGAGGCGTATTACCATTTCTAGTGAATTGGATCTTTGTGATAAAAAATGTGACGGAAACGGACAAAGTGGATCTCGTCTTAAGATGTCGACGTATTGATTGAAAAGTCCTCATAAGGATTTGGAAGATTAATCCATGGTAAGGGTTTTATGTACCTTACTGATTTATAAAGGGCGCAATAAAAAAGATCCTGCTGCTTCTGGCATACACTGAAAACTCCCACAAAACTTTCAGATTTCCCTACATTATTAACGCATTCATGGGGCGGTTTTGGAATCGACATGTCATCGAGGAAGGGCAAGTTAATGGACTGAAGAAAATTCTGCTACCCTCCCAACTTCTTGGTCATTTGGTAAAACCATAACCGGTTTATGTGAGAGTCTAGAGGGAGAGAGAGAGTCTATTGAAAAAGCTTTCTGTCGAAAGATGTTAGATTCAAGCTTTCTCCACTTGACTTGCTGCGCCAGTCGTATCTCTTCTGCACGGTAACAGATTCTGAATTGGGCCAGAAAAGACAAGTGACAAAATGAGCTTTGATATGTTAAAAGGTCTTTTGGCTTGGCAACATGTAAAAACGAGAGTGGACTATTTGCATAATCAATCGGTGGAGATTTTTGTCTTCCTCTCCCCAAATGCTCGTTTCTCCAACATAAAGCAATTTATCAGGGATAGAATCATTTTCTTTTGCGTTCTTTCCATCTCATTTCACAGAAAACTAAATTCCCCTCCCAATAAAACATCGAACCTAATACCCCGGGAAATTGAATAACCAAATAGGACTTAAATCTTAAACCAATGGAGATATACTGCGAGTACTGAAAGGTATTCAAGCCTCAGGTGTTACTTTCCATGGTCAAGTAAAGAAAAAATTCATGAGAATTCAGGTGTAAAGGGAGCAGTGAGCATGCATGCACAAATAGCGCACATATAACATGTGCCTGCACACACATATGGAGGATATAGAACCATCTGCTTAGGCAATTCATATTTTCATTCTCTTCATAGGTGGTTTAAATTTCCTGTAGAACTGAACCAATCGATTCTCAAGGATAGCAGGGAATGTAAACAAGAAATTGCGACTCGGTGAATTTTTCTGCGAATTGAAGTCAAGTCCCTTTTTAAGGGAGAGGTCCTCTTTGCCAAAAGCAAGAGCTCTTTCATCACAAAAGGAGACGTATACAGATAGAAACGAAGGGGTAGCGGGGGGGGGTTGCCAATTCCATGAGTTCGTGTCTAGGTACTTAAGAGAGCGAGAGAGAGCTACCTCTTCCCTTCTCTTCGATGTTGATCTGCAGCCAACTGGGCTGAAATAAATCTGGGCAATAAAAAGGAAAAAGGCCTTCCCCGTTCACAGGATTTTCTTGGACAGCATTACCCCGGTGCGCACCCTGTTGGCCGAACTTAAAAAACCCACTCACTGAAATCGCTTCTTCAACGAACCTAATCATCATCAAACTTTACTCACTTGGACTCAAAGCCACTCACAAAACGTAATCCCTTCTGAGAGGATTGCTATTTACTCGACTTATTAGTTCCAGACATGCCCTAAAAAACTCTTGAACTAAATTTACTCCATCAAGTGGCCATTTCTCTTCTACTACTATTTTTTCCTGCGAAAGTAACCAGACCTTGTTTGATAAGAGAAACTTTAGCGTTGCCGGATATTATACCAGACGATTCCTCATACTCAAGGATAACCATACATCGCTTCTAGGACGGCAGTCCCCGTCCAGTTATTACACAAAAAAGCTCCAGCATAAGGCCCTTAGGATTTCGCAAAAATCTTTACTGCCCCTACCGGCAGAACATATGACTCTTGCATATCTGCACGATATTCATCCACTGCCATATATCCAGCATATCAAAGCAATGAATACTTCAGAAAACTTTAATATATTCTGCTACACATTTCTTTTCCAGAACAATATATACATGAACGTTTTTTCTACATGAAAGCAGCATAAATATATGCACGTACCCTCAAAGAGCAGTTTATTGATTTATGAATTAACACCTCCCGGTTAATAGGGTCATTATAGTCGACTCATATGATTTTAATTACATCAACGCTAATCGATACATCGATACGACAGAAAAAATAACCGGGGAGGCCTTCTATACCCAGCAGCGGACTTCGGGTGATAAAACATTTACAAGTCCAAATGGCCTGAACCTTCACCGAGGAGTTCCCAAACGCATACAAGAGATAACAATTGATAATATGTTGATAGCATCTGATAAGAATAGGGATAAACGGAGGGAGATCAGCGAGGTATCGAGCCCTTTAAGAGGCTGGAAGCGGTATTGCGTGTGCGCCGCTTTGTACCAGCACTTTCTTTTGCGTGTGCATACAGAATGCCTTTACCTCGAGACTAGTGTGTAGCAAGTATGTCGACGTGAGTAATTTATCACCAATATAAGACGAGCTTTCCCCAACCCATGCTAGACCTATTCCTTAATTCGCAATGTTCAGAGCCTATTATCCAAATAGTTACAAGATTTTATAACTGTACGGAGACCAGGCTTCTGATTTTTCTGAATATTTGTTGGGGCTCTGGAAGGCAGGCAACATTGTGATGCTAATTTCAGAATTTTATTGGCTAATAAATTTCCCAAGTAGCGACTGTTTGCTTCTGCTTATTTTTTCCTCTTTTTTCTAAAGGTTGCTTCGAAACTTTGATATTTATGCATGCTTCTGCTCTGGCAGGAGGGAGGTCCCCGGTACACATTTTGTATATATTTGCCAAAAAGGTTGATAACTTTTGGTATGTTACTTGCACAAGTTTGCGTTTATTTTCCGCTAAGGGGAATTGAATGCAAGGCTTGAAGTGGTTCTTACTTCGTCTCAACCGTGCAAGCAAAATCTTTTAGGTACTCGACGAGTTGTTGGAAAATTGCGATCGTTTGCTTCGAAACTTTTCCAATACGCCCAAGCTTAAAACAACGGCTTCAAGAGCCCTTCAAAACTTGGAAACGCAGCAACACCTTAAAAGAAATCCTCGTACATCACTTCGAATGTTGTTAATTTATGTTGGTTCATAAAACCCAACTATTTCTTGATTAAAACGTACGAGCAAAGCGCCAAATGTTTCTTTAGTGCAATCATTTCGACCAACTTGAAAAACTGCTAGCAAATCATCAGACCGTTAAAAAGTTTCATTTTGGCCTGCGTCGTAACCCTTCATTCATAACTACTCCATTCCGCACATCTGCCCGCATAACACTCAAGAGGTCCCCCAAATGTCAGGTTAATAGGCATATCAAAAGCGTGACATTAAAAGGAGACAGCATTCATTACGACAAAACGGTTAAACCGTCGTATGTGCTGGTTTTACTCAAGGAAACTTGCCGACCCCTTTGCCCGGACTCCAAGTTTGATTTGGCCCTCCTGGGACAGCTTTGGTTCAATGGACCTGTTAACTTTTGAGACGCGGTTCCGTGTTAAGGAATCGTTACAGCCTGAATAGTTGCGTCAAGGACTTTGTGGGCCCAGAAGAAGCGTGAAAATGCCTGATGCCCCTCGTACGTGAAAGCATGCAAATTTTCACGCCCCAATTTATTCTCTTGTATTTGTTGGAGAAGACAGGTTCATAAAGATGCAGGCAAGCTTTTCAGAAGCGGAAAATTGGATTGCCCCTGCTAAGCACGATCTATTGAAATCAAACACAAAGATCCCTTAGTCATTTCCTAAGCATTCGTTTGCCCGCCATTTAATTTTAACCAATTATTCTGCTAAATTATGATCTCTAATTTAAAAGATGCAATTCAAAACTTACCTTTGATGATGTTCGTCATGTTGCGAATGACCCTTTCGGCATTCTTCCGAGCAATGTAGAAAAACTCGGAGGTGTTGGTGAGATAGTTGTACTCGGCTGCCAGATCTTTGGCCAAGATCGTGCCGTTGGGCAATCGATAGGCAAATGGACAAACAAGCTCGTAGTCTTTGTATTGGTATTTATCGTGGCAGTTGCCTGCAGCGAAAATGTCTTCGTCCATTTCGATCATGGAGAACAGGTTGGCGTGGAGCAGGTACTCGGACTCCATGACCGAAGGTTCTGCGTATTTCCACAGGCGAGTAAGCCAGTTGGCACGATTGACAGCTATATCAGCTTCCAGTCGAAATCTTTCCTGGGCGTAACGGTCCACAACTCCTTCGCCAAGATTAAAGTCGGTCCCTGCGGTACAGTTGGTACCTAACAAATGCTGAGACTCGACTATGCGTAAAAATTTGGTCACGATATCCAGGTTCGGCTGCGCCGGGGTATCGCTCGGATCGTTTAACCAGGGAAGGTTCGAGTTTTCGTAGTCATTGTTTTCGAGGTCTGTCAGAGGAACCTTGGATGAGTCTTCGTCTGCTTCTCCAATTGCGCGAAACCAGTTGTCCAAGTTGGGCGATCCTGATGGGGTATCCGAAGAAGTAATTTGGCTGATCTGTCCGTTATGGTACAGATAGGTCGGCGTGGATCGACCAGAGCTTTCAGACCAGGAAGTGTCGGCTGCTTCCACTGTTGTATTGACAGATGGCGATGTTGCAGCTGAAGTAGTTCTCACCGATGTGTGTTGATTCCCTCCAGGTCCTGCGGCTAGCAGAATCGCTTTACGAGACCCCGAAGCTCGGATTCGGTAAGGTTTTGAAGTGGCATTAGGATTTACAGGTCGGATTGTAGATTTCTGCAGTGCGGCCGGAGTTAGCAATTTTTGTTCCTTGTCGTCTTTAGTTCCAGTCTCGTCATAATTGATATCTTCAATTTGATTGTCCACAGTAGAGAGACTTGCAGGATCGTCGTAAGATTTGCTGGAGAGATATGGTGTGCCACTGGAAGAGTTGGTGCCCAAACGACCCTTCTGATGTCGGTGGCGTATTTTCGAGGATGGTTTATTGTCGTCACTAATGCTTGTTACAGGTTCCGTCACTTCCCACTGACCATGAACAGTTTCTGTCGAGGCATTGCCTGTTTGAACAATAAACAACGTAGATCCCAGGCTGCCGGCATCAGCGGTTTGGGGTTTTATCGCTACCGCCCCGACATCTTGGCAAAAACCGAAATTTCTCAGAGAGAATAATGACAATAGTCCTATCACCACAGTTAGATTCATCTTCATTCACTTTTCTAACAAACCTACAAGGATTTAAGTTAGAAATACGAATCAACTGTTCTCAACACGAGGAAAATTTTAAAGGTTTTCTGGTTCTGTCTGTTTCTTGACACCGTTTAACCAACAATTGGATCAGTTTCTGGAAAGTTAGTTACTCGGCCATACACTTTGGACACATCAGGACTCAGCAGTGAACCGTGAACGACTGCTACTTCTTGCCGCCCGTGCAACTTTCAGAGGAGTCGTTCTCTCTCTCTCTCTCTCTCTCTCTCTCTATCTCTCTGGCTCCCCTCGTTGTTTCACCTCAGAGTTCAGTGCGCAATCGCTGACGATCAGCAAGCGTCAGGAGCTTATGAAAGAATAGGGCCCCAACGGAACAAGAAAAAGAAAAGAGACAGATAAAAGACGAAAAAAAATCTGCTACGGTAAGAGGTTTGTAGGTAATCGATTTTAAAACCCCAGGTTTTAATTATGACTCGCTTTTTGTTCTCTCGCTTCTGAAAACATTCCTCCAACTTGCAAAATCTCATTGCCATTTTTTCTGAAACTTCTCAGACCAAAAGAATACCCAGTTTTTATGCAAGAAGACAGAGAACCCTATTTAAACCCCAATTAGAAATCGATCGTTTAATACCAGACGATCAGACGGGCTTTTTCTGTTGTTTCAGCATTTTTACGAGGCATTGACGTTTTTTCCCGTCATCTTCAGTTCTGTTAAATCCTCTTTTTATCATTGCATGTTTGTAGCCAGCTTAAGAAGAGCATACATATTTTGAAACATTTTCTGTTTTTACAACTAGTAGATATAGTTTTTCAATACTGCCAAAGAGAGGGAGGAAAGCTTCAGAATCCTGGAAATACAGGGTTATAAAGCAATTGCTTAATAGACCGGAAACGATGGACCAAAACAGCCTGGGACTCATCCAAAACTTCGACCAACATACAACGATCCCATGTTTGATTGTAGAAGCTCAAGACCTCCTTCAACAAGAGTCTGGGACCCTGAGAGTCAGCCTCGAGCCCCCCTGCCCTGATTCATTTACTGAAAACGCATTTACTCTGTCCGCAAGCGTAAATCACCGTCTCTCCTCTTTTATATAATCAACTAGCGGCATAGTCAAAGAGACCCCCACCCTGTTTCCCAAAAACTAAAACCCTTGGACAAGCGAGTAGAGCCAAGCCAGTCATGCGGGATACGCTACAAGTTAGGATAAAATATCACGCGGTCGTTGAATCAATCTATATTAGAGCGAGACCGTTATATTGCAACGATGTCGGGACTAGAGGCAATCGATCCTGCGGGAACATGATTAACAGCGGGCTCAGATCACGGCGCGACCTTTCTACAACTTGCAACACAAAAAAAACAGTCAGGGTGTTACCTAAAAACAAAGCCAAGATTTGAAGGAAACACGTAAAGGGTGTTTTTACTCGCTTCAACGTTATTTTTTGTCCCAACAAAAGGATTTATTCGTGACATTTATTGTTGGTTCCAGTATATCGCCTAGCACCAAAAGCATAGTGCACCGTTCTCCCAATAATTATCAATATTTCTATCACATGGATTCCCTTAGAAGTGGGTAAAAGTGCAAGGATTGCGCGGTAGAGATTCGGGAGGAGTTCTTGTATGCAAAACGTTACAATCACTGAAGTGAAACTTTAATTAATACGAGTGTTGCAGTGTTGCCACATTTGTCATGGCATGGTATATATGCCATGGTCCAACGCATTCACTTGCAAGGAGGGAAGGCAGAATTATGCAAATTGCTTTGGCAAAAGCAAACACAGTCCTTCCAAGAAAGATCTGCACAAAGCAAAGAGCTCCCGTAACAGCATCTGAAGTGTTACCGGGGAGAAATACCAAAAATGTCAGTGACCCACAAGGATCTTCTATGGTTCTTCAGTACTTGTTCGGAGTTTTTCATTCACGGTTGGCAGCGCCATTTTCTGCTAATTACTTTAACTATTTCCCTTTCTTGTAGCCAACATGAAAGAGGCAAATGAGAAACCCGAGAAACCAGTTCCCTTCATTTACAGGATATCCAATTAACCCGCATTTCATCGTCCAAAAAAAAGCTTCATAAACCACTTGAACCAGCCTTCTCATCCCAAAGAGAAAACCTAATCAATAAACCTTCATCAACTTTATCAAATTTAATTACAGATGTACTTACCATACTGCCTTCATATCGAATGCCTTTTGTTAAGCCAATTACGCTTGATATATTGCGTTGGCATTCCTTGCCGTATTAAGACGGCAATTCGTTTTTATGGTATATCATCGCTGTTACTCAGCAACCGCGATAACACGATAACAGTGCTGCATACCCCGCAGTGCCAATGGGAGGAAGTTCATACTGCGGCTTGTGTATTAAACCAATTGGCATGCCGTCAATCACGCTCGGCAGAAGCAATAAATACTAGGGAAAAAATACTATAATTAGTCTGCCCTATTTTTTCTTCGGTTCTAGACCGCACCGAATAGGTTCTAGAACCTAAATATTATTTTCTTTCTTCCAGGCGGTACTTCTTTTTGTGCGATTTTTCACAACAATCGATTTCCTTAAGTTGACACGCACATGTTTCCGGCGCTAAGTGACTTCCGCATTGAATTAGCGCATAAATGCCGATTGCGAATCAGTCGATAATTGGTCCAGAAAGTGCACAACACAAGCTTTGGACCGTTCCCAAGATCTTTAATGGTAAATTATCTTGTTTACTTCCGAATGTTGACTTAGCTTCTCTTTTGCCAGGGAGGCCTATCATCATCTATGTCCAGATCCGAGTGGGGGGAGGGGGTCGCACAACCCCATTTTCGCGAAAGATTCCATCATGCACAGCACGGAAGATCATAAGGGAGGAAATATATGGATGCATTTCCGATGGCGTTTCTTCCGTTGCCGCCCTCGCTCAGTCCCAGACACCACGGTCCAATATTGGTAGATAATTCGATGCCAGCCACCGAGACCATATAACCTTCTTCTTCCCATTGACCCGGGGAACGACCTGCATAGGCCTAACAAAGGGCTCTGAACCAGAGGGCATTTTCGTGTATACAGGGGGCTTTGGCACGACAGCAATAACAGTTTCTCTGATACCAATTGTTTCATTTGGTGACAGTCGTCTTGCCATCGTTCGCTGGCTGGCTGGCTGCAACAAGAAAAACCAAGAGACGTGAACCGGTAATAGGAAAGTAGGAGCATTGATTTTTTCCTTGGTAACTGGCCAAATTTGTGAACACGGAAAACAAAATTGCTTCTTCTTCTTCTTCTTCTCGGGTCTTCTTCCCATAACGACTAGTAATTTTTCCAGAGAGATCTTCGGAAACATTTATCCCAAAACAGTGAATTAGTTTTCCGTACATTTGGCTCTTTGCGGAATTATAGGCAGACATGCGAGCTTATCAATCAGAAAAAACAGCCGACTACTTTGCGTGTTCCCCATTCATTTCAGCAAACGAGAAAGCGAACACTTCCCAAAGTGCTAATAATGGAAATCCAAAGGCAGCACTTTCGTCGCATAAACCTTTGACTTTCCTATAAAAACCTACAAAGTTTTACCTTCAATACTCTTCAACTGGAGAATGTTGAATCAAACTCCTACGCGAGGCGACCTTTCCATTTCTTCTATAGCATTCTCCAACAAAAAAATACATTCACTTGAGAACTTGATTTTGCATAGGAAAAACTCCATACCCGAAAATTTCCATACTTTTTCCAGGGAAATTCCAGTCACACGTTCGCAGCTTTCATATGCGGAAATTTCCAGAAATCAGCAGAAACTCTCAGAGAGTGTAAAAGAAAAAAGTTGTGCAAACTTTGTTGGTCAGCGTCGGGACACAAACTCGGGGAAGCTGTTCCAGTAAACGCCTTCTGAGAACCAGGACACGTCCACGTAACAATCAGCTGACAAAAGAGTGGCAACGTATACAGCACAAAATGTCCGGAAGGACTTGTCATGCGGACATTTATGGAGTATTCTATGTCGCATCTTCTTGTTTAGTGTGGCAACCCGCAGTCATCCTATGCATTACGCAAATCAGTCCTGCAATCTTACGGGCAAACGCAAATCATAAAATTATACATTCACGATCGATGCAATGCATGTCGTAAACTTGCCGATTGCAATGTCGATAACTATCACAGATTCCTGCGCTTCTTTCAGACTTCTTTCCCGCTACAGACCGTTAACTCTGCAAGAAATATTAACTTTTTCTTAAGGGACTTCAAACGGGGCGACTTTTAAGTGACGGAAGGGGCCCAAAGATTTATGTGAATAGTCCTTAACGACGTCGTAGTAAGGGAGAGAGCAGGGGGACGGCACAGGGGAGCAATGGTAAACTGCTCTCAGCTAATGAAAAGCCGGTTGTGATTTCCTTCGAAAAGGGTTAGCAAACGGGGTAACCTGGGTAACCTTTGCCCAGTCCACCGTCCCCTGAAGGAGGGGGGATGTGCAGTAGCCGAGCCATCATAAATGAATCAAGTTCACCAGCAGCACGGCTACTAGGTAATCAATTTAAACACAAGAAGATGAGCTGAGCTAAGAGGACAAGAATTTTTTAAGGGGTGGCCCGACAGTGTCAGTGTATTGGAAACGACAACACGTAGCACTGTACAAAATGATGCAATCGCCTTTACTTCTTCTTGTTCTTCTGTGCCTTTTCCTTGGCATCCTTGGCCGCCTCCGGATCTTGTTCCGCATCCTTGGCACGCTTGGCACGGATTCCGTGCAGGCGGGCGCTAGCACGAGCCTAATTAAATAAATACATTTTCAGATACTCGCCAACTGGCATTTACGCTTTGTTTCGCCCATTTGCAATGCAGAGAGCACTGCTTTCATCGCTCCCACTTAACGGCAATAGTCACTCCCTTTAAAACAATATAACCAGCTCCAAAAAGAAGAGAGAAAAAATGCAGCAGCTTTTAAACTTGCAGATTTGGCTCTCTGATTATTCTTAAGTGTTTTCTTTTAAGTACCTGGCGCAGGACGACGTAAGGAGTGAACTTGATATCCTCTTCAGTGATGACACGAGCCTTATCTTTCTTGACGACCTGGCGAATAGGCATAACGGGTCCCTTGAGCTGAGCGGCGACCTTCAGTTCCTCCTCCTATGAATCAACGTACAACATTAAATGTAACATAATTTAACGTTAAGATAAACAGAGAAATTTTAAAAAACGAAACGTACGGTGGCGTCTCCCTTCTTGGGCTTCTTAGCATTGCGCGGGAAGAGGATCACTTTGCTTCTGTAGACCTTGAGTCGCTGAGCGTTCAGCTGCAGAGACTCTACAGACTTGTTCCTGCGGCGGTGGTCGACAGAGATGCCAATGGTGGGGGCAAAACGCTTGGGGATACCAGCAGCCTAGTTAAAAACTTAACGTTAGAATCTTGAGCTATTAGTATGAACACACAGGAACAAGCATGCTCAATAAGTTGTAGAACAAGAGTTTGGGGGAATTGTGTTACCTTCAACTCCTCGAGGGTGAAGCCTCGTCCGGCACGGACCTTGGTGTTGTACCGGAAGGTGGGGCAACGGACAACGGGGCGAAGAGGCTCAGCGGGCCTGGGGAAAACGCGGCGGGCCTTCTCGACACGAGCGTTGTGCCTCCTCTGTTTGCGGGCAGGCTGTTCAACAAAAAATATGATCGTTTAATCAACCTCACTAAAAGATACGCTAAGCCACATGGTTGATTGGCTTGAGGTGTAAAAGTAGAATTAGTACTTAATTACCTGGTTGAACCATGTCTTGACGTAGTTCTGCCACTGCTTGTGGAAATGGGCATTAGGGATCATATTATTCCTTTTAGGCGCCATTTTGACCTGATGAAAAGACTGAATATTAACAATACCGCTTAGGAGCACTGTACCATAACACTACAGCAAGAGGGCATGAGACCGCCTAAGTTTTTATACATTAATCAAAGAAATTTCGAGTGAATAACAGAAAATATCCTCACAGAAATAAACAATAGACCTTATTGTAATTTTAGAAATATTTTAGAACATTAGATGCCCAAGATGAATTTAGATAAACTTACGGAAGTTTTACACTGCTCCCGTTAAAAGAAACTAATATGGCGTAGAGACGAAAGCTGCGTTGCCAGATCACCTATTAGAACTCATTCTAAAAATCAAAATATTGTTTTACTATATACAAACTATATCAAAACTAATTTTAGTTTATTTAATGAATTTTGTGTGTATTTTTGCATAGTTACTTTTAATTTTTGTGTTTAACAAAAATTTCAACGCTGCATGGCGGATATACGTGGACAAGTGCTAGCTGTCAAACAGTCCATAAGAGACTTGTCTGCTGTTGTCAAAAAATCTTCTGAGCAATTCCCAAACATTTCCAGACAATATTAAAATGTCCACCAACATTGTAACCGTTTTGTCGAAGTTCTATGAAGACTACGCTGCCTCGACACCAAAGAAACTGAAAATCATCGACGCCTATTTGCTGTACATTCTACTGACGGGAATCGTTCAATTTGTGTACTGTTGCCTGGTCGGCACTTTCCCGTTCAATTCTTTCCTCAGTGGCTTCATTTCTTGCGTTGGATCCTTTGTTTTGGGAGGTGAGACGTGAATAACGCGTACTGAAACACAATCATAAACGTTTTTGTTTGCATTTCCAGTCTGCCTGCGACTGCAAGTCAACCCGCAGAACAAGGGCCAATTCGGAAAAACAAGCCCGGAGAGAGCGTTTGCAGATTTCATCTTCGCCAACTTGGTGCTTCACCTGACTGTTATCAACTTCATCGGCTAAATTTTGCAAGAAACATGTATTTCATCAACTAAATACACAAACTTTTGAACATCTGTATATTAAGCTTAGTACGTGATTTTATTCCCGAATAACGCAGATCTTGTATCTCGTAATTAGTAACAGTGACAAGCTGTGCATAGTAATCATGTGAAGCCATTAACGCTAATCAAGTACAAAGATCTAAGTCAAGTCACACCAATAACGTTAAACTTTGTATCGTTTAACAAGTAACTGTCCAACTGAACGTCAATATGTAACAGTTAGTTTAGACAAGTGTGAAAAGCTGAAAATTTTTTGAATAATACGAAGATTTCTATGATTCGGTGGGAAACCTTAGTTTCCATAACACTGCATATCAACGACTGCGAAAGCAGCATGCCATTGAAAAACAAAGCAATATTTATTCATCACATTAATTCGTGGAAGCGATTCAATCGGTGAACACGTTCAAGGACTGCAAATAACCGAAAGAAATATAGATCTTCATTTTATACCTTGTATCAGACTACTACAACCATTACTCAGCAAAGATGTTCAAGTTTCGCGTTAATAAATCGTTAGTTACTTTAAAATTTGCTCTTTTTCTTTCAACAGGAGGTAGCTCAGTTTATCTATTTATCTTCCATTTAATCTAAATAACTCTTTCAAACAGCATTCCATGCGTATTTGCCTGTAATTACCTTACACGTTTTGCAATTCGGAATCACCATGGATCAGATCGCAATATCACAGGCAATGTTACCTGTAACAGCAGCAATAGGTTCGCAGATAACCGGTAAGTAAAACATTAATCAAATAGAGTAATTTTAATATATCACTGTTGGTTAATAAAGGAATGGTTGCTGATCGAATTGGCAATTACAAGATCTGCGCCATCGTCTTAACAATCATGTCTATGATAACTGCAGCATCTTTCGGTTCGATGGGCTCATTTGTTTCGTATCCAATACCGATCAATTCTACAGATTCATACAACCGAAAAATGAATAATACTGCAGGTAAAGACAACAATTAACTTGACAGGTCCATTTACTAACAAAAATAGTTGATTGCAGGTGAATCTTCTATAGCAGCAACTGATACTGGGAATGTAGAAGTTTTTCTTTTCTTCATATTATTTCGCATTCTGGGCTCGTTTACAGCAGCCAGCACTTTGTCTTTGCTGGAGAGTATCATCGTAGCCATGATAACTGAACACAAAGCAGAAATAGGCAAACAAAAACTGTGGGGTAGTTTGGGACAGGGAATTTTTCCGCTCATCTCGGGTGCTATCATCGACTGGCTGCAGAACGTCTACGGTTACCGTAGCTACGCTGCGGGATTTTACCTTTCCACCGTTCTGTCGCTTCTTTCGCTGATTCCCTTAGCACTTCTCGACATCAAACCTAACGATCCTTCGCGTAAAGTACTCAAAGGAATCGCTGCACTCGTTCGCCAACCTAAGATTGCCCTATTCGTCTCTATTGCCGGCCTACTGGGTTTCTCCTTTCGCTATAACATTACATACGATTTCCTTTTCCTCGACTCCATAAACGCACCCAATTACTTACAAGGTCTACTTTTAATTACTAATAAACAAAACCAGGCTTTTAACTTGATTCCAATTAAATTTGATATAGGTTTAACTGTAACCGTCAGCTGCATTTCAGGAATAATCTGTCTGCAGATGTCTGGAATTATTTTAAATAAATTAGGGCCAGAACGGACGCTCCTGTTAACATTGCTTGCGTTTACTCTCCGATTCTATGGCTACTCTTCCATCAGGTAACGAGTAATAAACGAGACAAATAACTGCAAACTAAGTCTGGATGTTTCAGAGACCCGTGGTTAGCTCTAATATTCAACGCATTCGAAGGTTTGACATTCCCACTGGGACTTGTTTGCTGCAGCCGCTTCTGTGCTGCTAACGTACCTGCAGCACTTACAGCATCTCTTATGGGCACAACACACATGGCTGTTCAGTGTCTTGGTATTATTTAACTACTACTGTCACGACGCTTTATAACTATGTATAATCAGGCGGCCTTAGCGGATCCGTTGGAGGTATAATGATCTCTAAATACGGCTACCAGACCACGATGATGTCGTTCGGAGCTGTCGTCGGGGCTGGAGCGTTTTTCTACGGAATCATGTATCAGTTCTATTTGAGCAAATTACCGGAAAAATCAGGTATATCTGTATTATTATTACAACGTAATAAGCCTTGTAATTGGAATTCCTGTCCTATTATCCCAGTGCTTCAGCTGGAAGCAGCGGGGCACGTGAATCCATCACTGGACGTTGTCGAGGAACTACCGCAGAAACAAAAGCCGCAGAAGAATGAAGAAAATCTTGATACTGAGATTACGTACTTCTAAATACTTTCTTGTTAGCATCATTTGTGTTTTTGTAGTTGTAAATGACTTTTACATGTGATTCGGGAAGCAAAAATAGTTTATTATATCAAAGTGATACGTTCTAGTCCGTGCATCAGTTAGCAGTACAGTGCGAACTGAAAAGTTTAACGTTTTAGCAAAGTTCGCAGTTCTAGATTCCGTCATCTCGTGTCGTGAAACTGTAAGTGGAGGCCCAGAGCTTCGGGGTCCAAGTCGAATTTGAGGTTTTCGGTAATTGCCTGTAGATATCGTTCAGCCAGTACTGGCGAGCTGCTGACTTGTTGCAGGATAGCGAGATTCATATCGAGCACTAAAACGCAAAGTTAAGCAGAACGTTGAACCAAACATATTTTTTAATACAAAACTTACGGTTTAACATAGTTGTTGAGGGCTGTTGTTGTCGTAGAACCATTCCCATTGTCTGTACCGCGTCTTTCCAAGCGTTTAACTTGTCGTCTATCGCATTTATTAAAGCGGCTTGGTTCTGTTCCGCTTCTTCCACCGAAGACGTGTCTACCGTCATCTCAATATTCGGCTCCATGAAACCGTGCAACTGTTCGTCAGGTCCAGCCAGTTCATAACTTATATTGTGGTTGTGGTTGATGGTGACTGTGATCTCCGCGCACAGAGGAGGCGTCTGGCAGAGGTAGGGATCGTTTTTCTTCGTCCCGCGATTTAATTTTTTTATTTTGCAGTAAATCTGGGAAGGGCATTTCAAGTTTTTGCTTCTGCGTTTCAAGCCGCGTTTTCCGGGAGACGCTAGATCGAGTCCAGATCTTCTTTCTCCAGCTTTGTTTACTGCCGAATGTTGGCAAGCAAAGCATGCTTTATATACCAGTCTGAAATTGGCAATACAAATTAACTGTATATTTTATTCGTGAAAGTAAATACTTACTTCTCCATAGGTATTGTTCTAGCGACTACCCATCTTGTGCGAGTGACTTCTCCGTACCGCTGGATCCAGATTTTCATTTCTTCTGGTGTGTTTATATTGCTCCTTAGTTTCATTACATTTCCATCAATACTGATGAGTTCAGTGCTGAAATCTCTAGGAAAATCGAAATCAGAAGTTTCGACGCTTTCTGTTGGCGCCATTACTTTCGATTGTAAACAGACCGGTCAGCTGATCGCTTTGGTTCCAAGCAGCGTTTACCTTTTCCCTTAACTAAGGCTCTGTTTCCCTTTTCTTCCCTTTCCTTGCAAATACTTTCGCCTTTTTCCCCCTCCTTGGTTCCCTTTTCCCTTATCTTTTCCCCTTTCAGACCTCATTTTCCCTTTTTCAGGAAATTTCCCTGCAAAGTGGAACAATGTAATACAGAATTATTTTACTATTATATTAATTAACAAAAAATTTGAATATTTTTCAAAATTCTTAAACTAATAATTCGAATTTATAATATTGCATAAAATCTTTGGCAACGCTGCATAAGCGGAACTCTAATTTCGCGCCAACTCTATCTTTTTCAAACACCGTAAAACGTTTCCCCTGTTATCGCGCGTTATCGCGCGTTATCGCATGTTATCAAATAATTATTCATAATTTTTTAAAGGAGTTCCAGACCCTTTTGTTATTGTACCCTTTATCGAAACGAGGTTATAATTGTTCCACACAAATTGGTCACGATCCTGTTTCTCTCGAACTGCTTAGTCTCGCTTTGATTAATTACAGTTCAATTATACGTGATTCTTTATCAAGTTTTAAAATTAAAGCGATTCAAAACAATTAAAAGACAACAATGGGCTGAATTAACAATTATTAAGATCAAACGTTTATTTTCAAAGCACACAGGTACATTTTCCAAACAAAAAATCTTTTAAATAAACCAAATCATTTTCCTTAAGTCTTGAAATAATCCAAAAACTTAAATCTTAATATAGATCTGAATTTTAAAAGTCCAAGTTATCGAGACTACTTAGTTTCATTTTCGGAAAGTCATCCAAGTCCAAGTCAGATTTACTCTGGGTTGCCTTCTTGGTCTTAGGAAACCTAGACCTGGTCTTCATATAGTTACCGTACGCCATCTTAGTTTTCCTGGGCGCCATCTTGGTTTTAGGGAACCTAGACCTGGTCTTCATATAGTTACCATACGCCATCTTAGGTTTCTTGGGCGCCATCTTGGTTTTTGGTACAACTGGTCTACGATACGGCTTAACGACAGGCTTTTGATACTGGGTATCTCGGTCTTTCTCTAGTTTTACGTGGACGCGAATCACATCATCTTGGAGAACTTGCTTATCGCTTTTCAACTCTGAACCTTTCTTGAGATTTTTCTCGTGATAGTTTCTGTCCAGTTCCTTGTTATGTAGCCGATTTATTTTCTGATCGAAACGGTGACGTGTTACAATACTCTTGTCTCTGCCTTCGTCGTATTCTCGATAATTTTTCGAAACTTTCTTGAAGGAAGTCAGTGGAAGCCTCTTCTTTGGTGAATAGTCATAACTGGATCCTGGAACTGAACGACGAACGCGATGGTCTACTGTCAAAGTCGAATCCACCGGGATGAAGTCCTCATAAGCTTCTGGTGGAAGGACTTCAGGCCAGGTTTCCAGCGTTTCCCCTTCGAATCCTAGGACGACACTCTGCAAAGATTCTTGGCAAAAAGTCGCCAAAATCAACAATAGTACAGTCGACTTCATCACTGGATTTTTTTAGCTTGTTTCTCAACTGAAAAGTATTAAACAAGTTGTAGGTTTTCCAGAATATTCGGCTTTTATAAAGCTTCTCCGATTGTCCACGGACATGTTTAATGCGAAATTCAGTTAGTTTTACTGAAAACTGTGACTAAAATTACAGCAAAATCAGCAACAGAAAAGTTCACACGTGACTTTTACATATACTTATATATATATTTATATATCATAAATACACATGATTTTAGTATCTTTTTACGCTAATTTGATTAATACGGCTAATACTCGCTGAATTTTTCGTTTATTTATGCGGGTCGCGTTCGTCATTTGTTTTTCTATGACGTCATCTTAGCTGGCCAATAGGAACGCAGCAAAGCCTAGACATCAGTAAGCATAGATACCAAACAAGCCCGCAACTGGTTTAAAATATTATATTTAGATTATTTAAATTATTTTCAACCATTACGAGTTATTAAGGGTGATTAATTAATTAATTAAAACACGTGAAAACTGATCGGCTTGTTTTTGTGCGTATTCATTTCTCATTTTTTCCTCTCGCGTCCTGTTACATCTGGTTATGGCCGCATTCCTCTTGAACTCACTTCCTTTTTCCCGCATCAGAATATCACCCACAACTCGAAACAGTTTTCCTGAACTTAATTTTGAATTATTCATGTTTCAGTCTTGTTAAAATCACAACCTTGGCAGATTTGCGCAACCCGGCAAAACAAAGAAACCCCCGCAAGTCAGTTCAAGGAGGAAAAAATCAGCGCTAAAATATAATATAATAATTATGAATATTAATGTTAATTTTATAATAATAAATCAGAGTACATTATTGATAAAATAAATATTAGGCTTAAAGATAATTCGTGAAAAGTTGACGAATTTTTAAACATAGCCGCTAGATGGCGGTGTTAATTAAAAAAGTAATTCGTTTACAAATAATATTTTTGTATAATGATTATAAAAAATGCATAAAAATAAATAGAAACACAACAGAAAACATAATCTTACTACGTAAAACAAAGAAGCAAAATTAAAATTGGGTAATTAGTTTTTAGATCTTCCGCTAGATGTCATTGCAGAAGAACTAGAAATTTAACACTATCGATCCTTAATTTTGATAAACTACTACTTGAACCATATAAGTAACCTTCAGAATCCACATTCGTATATTTTACAGCGTTGACTAAGTATTATGGTGCAACAGACGAGAAGATTGTGAATAAAGGTTAGAATTTGGCGCCAGGAATGCAGTACGTAGTTCATAATTCTACCGCTAGATGGTGATAAAGTTGCCCCTTCCCTTGTCTTGTACCTCACCTTGGAGATTTCCCATTACTAAGCAGTGTGTTCTTTGATTTGCTCGCTCCCGTACGCGTTGACCGCGTTCAAGTCTCCCTTCATTTATCATTTTTAGTAAATATCGTCAACATTTTGTAAAGAATAATCACCGTAGACTGTTAAGCTGTCATCGTAGCGTAACTTCATTGCGAGTTTAGTTTCAAACCAGGTATTTTAACTATTTGTTTTCTTGTTCGCAAGTCTCGAGTTGTTGTGTTGTTAAGTAGGGCATGTGCCTTTTTCTTCTTCTTCTTCTACATTTAGTTTCTTTTTCTTTTTGACAAAACAAGTTTTTCAGGCCATTCTATTTTGCTATTTTATTTTATCATGCATTTCCTCATTGTCTGTGGCTTTTACCACAATTTTTTCTCTTTTTCTTCCTTTTCTTTCTTGACTGGAAACGACATAACGGTTGTGTGATAAAATACCCCGACTGGAAAACCGGAAGTTTTCTCATTATTTTTATCACACTAAAATTCTGGAAAAAATACTAAAATAATCTGCAGACGCCCCTCTAGTTATTCGTATGAACTTTTATCAAAATTTTCTCATTTTTCGTCTTGAAATCTGGTTGTGAAAAGTACCGTTACGTCTAACAGTCGAACCAGGTCGGCCCTTCAAAACAAGGTTGCACTTAATGTTAATGAAATAACTTAATTAGTATCATTAATTTGTGCAAGTGGGAGTTGTTTTCTAGTCTTCTAGAGTTTCAAAAGTAATTTAACGCCCTTTTTTCTGTTCCAGGAATAGTAGGTCAAGCAAAAATTGCGTACTATAAAACACATGCAACCTCTGCTGGAAACTTTCAGTCGTATAAAAAGCCTGTTGGGGGAAATCAGACGCCTTTCCCAGCACTATTGTATTATAATTATTATTTATAATATATAATATAATAATTCGACAGTTCACAGACCCCAGAATTTCACTTTATTATTTCTTTTTCACAGGATTGGCTGCTTTTAAGTGAGTGGAGCGTTCCTATTGGCCGTTAAGAGGAAGAGAGCTGTTCTGATTGGTCGAAATTTGAACTGATAATGATGAGGACCTCCAATCTGCTTCGCTGGGCACACAACAATAAGAATGGAAATAATAACTCGAAGAACAAAAACTGGATTCATCCGCCGGAAGCTCTGCTCCAAGGACATATTGCCTATCTAGTCAAAGTATTATAATAAGTAATGTTTAAGTCAATCTGTCGAATAGGTGGACAATACGCAAGGTGTCCATTGACGAGTATGGACTGTCCACACATTCGGCAGGTTTATATTGTTATTGCTATTATTGTTTGTTTTGTTGTTATTAAGATTTTAATTAATCTGTCGAATATGTGGACAGCAAGTAAAACGTGCGTTGGGGATTGTGAACTGTCCACGTATTCGACAGATTGCTATCATTACTGGTATTATTGCTTGTTTTATGGTTTAGGTGAATATGTCGAATATGTGGACAGCAAGTAAAACGTGCATTGGCGAGTACAGGCTGTCCACGTATTTGGCAGATTACAACTATTACAGCGATTATTGGTTGTTTTGTTATTATTATGGTTTAAGTGAGTCTATCGGATACGTGGATAGGGTATAGTGGTCAATGCACATTTTACGTGTTGTCCACGCATTCGGCAGATTAACATTATCATTGATATTATTGTTATTATTTATTATTTATTTATATTATTTTATTTTTTATATTTGATTGCTTGTGTAAGTGAATCTGTCGAATCTGTGGACAACACGTAAAATATCAATTGATCAGTATAGTCTGTCCACGTATTCGGCAGATTACCATTATTATGTTATTATTACTGTTTTTACTATTATTAATATTATTGTCACTACTACCATTACTACTACTACTACTATTGCTACTACTACTACTACTATTGCTACTACTACTACTACTACTACTACTATTACTACTATTACTACTACTAGTACTGCTACTATTACTACTACTAGTCCTAGTACTACTACTATTACTACTACTGCTACTAGTCCTACTACTACTATTATTACCACTACTTTTACTACTACTACTACTACTACTAAGTAGTAGTACTACTACAAAATATTAATCTTTTCTCTTGGTACAGTTTTTAGGCAGCACGGAAGTGGACCAGCCGAAAGGCATCGAGGTGGTGAAGGAAGGGATCCGCAAGCTGCGCTTTTCGCAGCAGCTTCGCAAGGCCGAGGGACAGAAGACCCCGAAAATCGAATTGACGGTGTCAGTTGACGGAGTTGCTATCCAGGAACCTAAAGTCAAGGTTCATTTCACACTTTTTACTATCAAGCAATCTGTCAAATCTGTGAACAGCGCGTAAAACTTCTATTGAAGTGTATGGTCGTCCACGTATTCAGCAAATTGACCAATATACCCTGTTCACGTATTCGGCAGATCGCTATTACCACTGCTAATACTGCTATTTTTCCTGTTTAAATGAATCTGTTGAATCCGTGGACAACATGCAAAATCGTCCATTGAAGTATACGGCCTGTCCATGTATTCGGCAAACTACTATTATCATAGCTAATACTGCTATTTTTCCTGTTTAAACGAATTTGTCGAATCCGTGGACAACACACCCAAAACTTCTATTGACCAACATAGCCTGTCCACATTCAGATAAACTAAACTAATAATAATTTGTTACTTTTTCAGAGGATTTTGCATCAGTACCCGTTACACCGCATCTCGTACTGCGCAGACGACAAAGCCGAGAAGAAATTCTTCAGTTTCATCGCCAAAGAAGCCGATTCCGATAAACACACGTGTTACGTCTTCGTTAGCGACAAACTCGTAAGTTATCATATGACATGTAATACATAATATAACAGCTAGGGCGCTGGTGAAGCAGTGGTTAAGACCTCAAGTCAAGACCATCGTCCTTCACCTCTGGGTCTGTGGGTTCGATCCCACTCGACTGCAAGTGAGGCCTTTCCCGGACCAGCGACCCTTAGCAGTTGAATCTGCAATCCCTCCCCCCTGGAGTCATGGGCTAGCGTCTGCATACCCTTCAATGAGATTAAAATATATATACATATATATATAACAATATGTATGTTTTATTTATATTAAAGTACATTTTGCATATTTGAAAAGAAATATTTAATTGCGTGATTATGAAGGTAATATTATTCATTTTACAATATTTAAATATTATCTTACAGTAAATTAGACTGTATGCAATTAAGACATTATTATTATTCATGTATATTATCTTTAATTTGATTATTTTTTATTTTACAATATTGAAATATTATTTTTATAATAAATTACGTTGTATAACATGAAAAAAATCATTTTTAGTATTGAATCATATTATCATTATTTATTTTATGATATTTAAGTCTTATTTATTAAATATAATAAATTCAATTATAAATTATTAAACACTGATTAATATTAAATTACATTATTAATCATAATTATCGTGTTTAATTATAATATTTTTCTTATAGTATTTTTTGTTGTTTTTTTTTACATTTTATTCATTATTTATTAATTAATAATTACTTTTATTTTATATTTTAATTATGATTATTATTGAAATATATGTTTTTAAAATTAGTCCATTGACGTATATGGCTTGTCCACGTATTCGGCAGATTACTATTTTCACTGTTGGTATTGCTATTTTTGCTGTTTTTAATGAATCGGTCCAATCCGTGGACAGCATGTAAAACCGTCCATTTGCGTATGTGGCCTGTCCACGTATTAGGCAGATTACTATTTTCACTGTCAGTTTTGCTATTTTTGCTGTTTTAATGAATCGGTCCAATCCGTGGACAGCATGTGAAACCGTCCATTTGCGTATATGGCCTGTCCACGTATTCGGCAGATTACTATTTTCACTGTTGGTATTGCTGTTATTACTGTTTTAATGAATCTGTCGAATCCGTGGACAGCATGACAATAAAATATTTAAAATTTTGTAGGCCGAGGAGATTACGCTGACCATCGGCCAGGCTTTCGACTTGGCCTACCGACGCTTCCTGGAGACGACGGGACGCGACGCCGAGACGCGGCGCCAGGCCGAAGAGTTGCAGGACAAAGTGCAGCGCCTCCAGCGGCAGAACGGTGAACTACGCCGCAGACTTCAGGACCTGTCAACACTGGTGGATGCGGCTAAACTGAGAGAATTCCTCGCCCTCCAAGGGGTAACCTTATCTATAAATAAAACAAATCTGTCGAATAGGTGGACAGTGATAGAAAAACCCTTATATAATGAACTACTGTCCACGAACTCAATCTGCTGAACCAGTGGACAGGTCTCTAATACAAACGATCAGTTCCGCTCTGTCCTCACATTCGACAGATTACCTTTTTCCTTTCACCTGTATTCTATTAATCATGTGTGTAAATTCTATATAATATTATTACATTGAATTACATAGATAACCGATGTGCTGGATATGGGAGAAGATATGGAAAACGGACATTCGGACAACAGTGAATCGACCAATGGCAATGGAGTGGTGGAAGCGGCGCTGATCAATTTGAACGGACCAATGGAAGAAGTCAAAACGAATTCAAACGGACCAATGGAAGAATTCAAAAATCCAACCGTTTCCGGACAGGCCCTGCCGCCTGTTCCTCCTCGTAACTTTGAGAATCCGAAAAAGTAAGATATTTTAATAAAATAAAATAATTTAATCAAGACAGTGTTTCCACTTTCAATTTCCCCTTTTTCCCCTCTTCCCTTATTTTCCCCCGTTTCTGCTCCGCACCAGAATATTAGGCTGTATTACCAGATTTCCCCTTTTCCCTGTTCCCTTACTCTTCCCTTTTCAAACGCCATCTTCCCCTTTTACAGGGAATTTCCCTGGAAAGTGGAAACACTGAATCAAGATTTAGAGTTATTATTAAAATATTTGGTTATTAATTATTATTTATAATCATTAGATTTTGCCGTTTATGGATTTTATAATATCTGAGCTTTATTATCAATTTTAGTATTATAATATTTGAATAATATTTGAATGAAGTTTCGAGATTGATTGTTAATTATTATTACATTTATTGTTTAGATTATTTTTTATCAGATTTTACTTTATATTTATTATTATTATTTATTGTTATTACATTTTATTGTTATACTATTTTTGAGATTCATTATCAGAATTTATTATTATATTTGCTGGAATTATGAGAATTTGGATTTATCATTTCTATTATAATTAACTATTACTACATTTTATTATTTAGATTATTTTTTTCTTAGATGTTACATTCATTGTTTAATATTATTTGTTGTTACATTTTATCATTTCAGTTATTATATTATACTTTCTTTTCTTTTCATAATTTTCGTTCAGTGACGGCAAAGAAAATCGTCCCGACACGTTTCTGCTCGAGAGCGACGACGACTTCGACCCGCGAAGCGAAAATTCAAATGCCGCCCCAGTTCCTATGCGTAACTTAATTACCATAATTAAAATTGATTAATATTGGTTGATTTTAATTATTAATGCAATGTATAGCATCAGTAATTATTAAATTTTATCATTTGTTATTATTTATTATTCATTATTTATTAATATTAACTAATTATTTAATTTTTCAAGTGTCACCTCCGCCCATCAAACCGAGAAGTCACGTGACCGGCAAAGACATTTTCGGAGCCGAACCGTTCACGGCTCGCCCGGCTTCCGACCCGTTCGGGATGGACGACTTCGGTTTGAACCTTCCGACCACGGTTCACGGTTCAATCTCTGAGATGCGTGAGGGTTTCAGTCGAGAATCGCCTTTGGTGGCGACAGCTTCAGTATCGAGAGCCTTGACCCCTTGCGAACCTAATGGTCAACAGTGGTCAACACGTGACGGCAGCAAAAAATAAGAAATGAATCCTATTAATGAAAATATATCTTTAACGTGAATCTTATGATGTCTGTGGGATTAATAATGTGATTAACATTTTCACGTATTTTTATTATTTTTATTTTTAAAATTTTCTTTTTTCCCCCTGGTGGGCAAAAACTGAATTATATTTTTACGACAAAAGATGGCGTCGAGATATTCCATCACATTTTCTTTCGACATTTTTGTTTTTGGTTATTATTTACTCGTCAATTAAGTTTTGAATTTATTATAACGTGACACATTATTTGGGAACAAAATATTTTTGAATGTCTTTAAAATGTTATTTCTTTTCTGGAGTATTCCTTATTCTCTTGCTTTATAACGTTTTATGTATTCGGTGGAAAAGAATAAACTGCACAGGTGTTTATCACTTTGAGTGTTAACTTTGTTTTGTCAATTCAATGGGTTTGTTTGGAGGGGGACCGATTTTGGCAACGGTAAGCGTAGAGGACTGATTTTGGCAAAGGGTTCGATTAAGGGACCAGTTTTTAGCAAGATTCCGCAGAGGACCGAGATTTTGCAAGGGTTCAAATATGGGACTGTTTTTTAGCAAGGTTCCGTAGAGGACCAAAGTTTGGCAAAGGGTTCGATTAAGGGACCAGTTCTAGCAATGTGCCATAGGGGACCAAATTTGGCAAAGGTTTCGTGGAGGACCAGATTTAGCAAGGTTCGAGTACGGGACCAAAATTTGGAAGACCATGGTTTGGGGACCAAATTTAGCAATGGTACCGTATTGAGGGACCTATATTTAAGCAAGGTTCCACGGAGGACCAAATATAGCAAATGTCCGAATCAAAGGGACCGGATTTTTTGACAAGACTTAAATTGGGACTGATGATTTAGCAAGACTCCATCGAGGGACCAATTTTCGACACGAAGTTTTATTCAGGACCATTTTTTCGCACAAGCAATACACGGGACCATTTTTAATACACATCATAAACTTCCAACACAAGCAACGAAGCAAGGGGACCGTTTTTGGACAAGGCTTTCTACTGGGGACCAATTTTTAGCAAGGTTCCATGATATGATCATAGAATGAACATCGTTGAACTACAGTCTTAATATTATTCGTATTCGTGGCCGTTGTGTAATGCCAATAACACTGGCGATTGCTCGGTTCAGCTTTCCACCACATCCTACATTAATTATAATTATTAATTCAACTTTAATTGAATTAAATTTAATATAATAATTCACCCATGAATTGCGTCCCGTATGAAAGCGCGCACCTCTGTGATACTTCGTTATTCGCGCATCTCCGTCTATTTTTAAACCATTAAAAATAATCACATTAACTTCAAAATTAAAATCAAAATTAATTAAAATGAAATTAAAACCTTTATTATTCATCCGATAATTAGCCGTAATGCGGAAAATATTTCACGATTTTGGTCCCACTTTTAATCTTGGCTTCGAGCGCGTCCTGTTTATTCAGGAATAAAATAATCCCAGACTCCTGCAAAAAACTTTTAAATATATTTAATTAATTCTTAATAGTTTTTAGTATATTTTCAATGTTTTAAAAAAAATTACCGACTGTCCCAGACTTCTTCAAACAATTCAATGGCTTCTTTCAAGCGGTTCGTCCGATTTATCTTCACGAAGCAGTTGATCGAAACTGCTGGAAGCAGCCAAGAACAAAACAGCCTGTATTCCTTCAAAAACCTTTTTAATGAATAGACCAATTAACTTCTAATTAATTCTTATTAATTAGAATTTTTTTGAATGTATTTTAATACCTGGATCCATTTCTTGCGTTCGCCTTTTTGTCCTCCAACGTCAAAATCCAAAAAGCCTGGGAACCTCCGCCATATTGTCGAGGAATTTTCACTTCAAATTCAATTTTCTGGATTTCGGTTGTAGTTTTTGCGGCTGTGCAAGATGTCCTTCGATCGATTAAACATCAATAAAATCGATTAATATTTAATTATAATCGTAAATTATTGCAGGAAAAAAAAAAAAAAAACTTGGAACCTGATCGTCCGGGACGTAAGCGGGATCTCTGATTTGCTCGATTTTATTCAAAAAACTGCAAAGTATCGATATTTTTATACAATTATATTAATATTAGATTATGAATGGATTTTACTATTCTGCACAATCGAGTTAATTGAAATTCGCTGGATCGTTGAAAAACTTGCTGGATTCCAGAATCCTTCCACAACTTGGCCGCTCGCTCGAAACATTTCCTTCAACGGTTTAAAAAATTAAATATAATTAAAATATTATAGTAATTAACTTAAAATTATACTTGGTTGTAATTCAGAAGGTTTTTCGCTATTCAGAAAGTAGTTAAAACTGTCAAGATTCTCAGAATTTTCCAGAGAAATCCGCGGTTGAAGTGACGCCATGTTGGTGACCAGCGATTTCATGGCGTCGAAAACGTTATCGCGAATTTTCGTTTGTTTTTTCTTTTCTTTCTCTAATTTTAATAAAATAAATTAGAAATACTTAATTATTATAACATATATAATATATTTTTATAAATAATACTCGTCACTGAAGCCTTGGATGTGGCAAAATCTTCATTCTGTTTGATGATGGTAGTCTTCCCCGATTCTCCAGAACCTTTTCAGAAATAAAGTAGAAAATCAAATCTGTCGAATACGTGGACAGCGATAAGAGACACCCTCGATTCATAAACATCTGTCCACGCGCATTCGGTAATGTAACTCAATCTGCTGAATCAGTGGACAGATCTCTAACAGACCTATCAAACTGATCTCTGTCCACATCTCGACAGACTACAATATTAAATTCACGCAAAAATTGGATTTTAATGGCTTAACAAATCTGTCGAATACGTGGACAGGATAAGAGAAACCCTCGATTCATAAACATCTGTCCACGCGGATTCGGTAATGTAACTCAATCTGCTGAATTCAGTGACAGTTTCTAATAGACATTCTAATCAACTCTGTCGATTATTCGGTTCGTTTTTTTTCAATTTTATAATGCAAAAATATTACTCATTTACCTAAAAGTAGAATTTTGATGGCTTTATTGTATTCCTTTCATCCACTGTTGTATTTTCTTCTCGGATTTTCTTTGCTCGTTCTCCGACCGGGATCTGAAGGCTTCATACAACTCAGCATTTTAAAATCAATTAAACTAAATTAATTAATTTTGAATGAATAAATTTAATGGCACATGCATTAAATAGAAAGTTAACTCAATAACTGACGCACAAATCTGATTTCTGCCTTTGATGTTTTCCCCATTCTAATCAGCCTTTGATCAGTTTGTATTGACATAAAGGCTTGCGTTATTTAACTTTTTGACTGATTAATAATTTCAATATTCCGCAATAAACCCATCCAAAAGGTCTAATCAATAACTTCACTATCTAGATACGGTGCAAGGTACTTCAAAAAAGGCACCACAAAAAGGCATCGTAACTTTTATACTGAAAGAAACAAAGACTCGGTAAATGAAACTGTTTATTCCGCATTGTGAGACGTGAACACATGATCCCGAGATAGATTTTACTTTGTATTTTAAGACAGAAAAAAATGAAAAAAAAGAAAAGCGCTCGTTTTCTTAAGCACGTTCACCACGGATGCGCCTGGCCAGCTGAATATCTTTGGGCATGATGGTTACGCGCATTAGCGTTGAATGGCGCAAAGGTTCGTATCTTCGAACAGGCCCACAAAGATAAGCTTCCGACGCTTCCTGCAGGGCTCCAATGGCCGCAGCTCTGAAATACGCAGGTCAGTCTTGAAGTCTTGGGCGATTTCACGCACAGACGCTGAATACGGCAGCTTGCGGGATCAGCAGTTCGGTCGATTTCTGGTAACGACGAATTTCACGCAGAGCAACAGTACCGGGCCTATAATAAAATTACAGCTGATTGAAAAAATCCGATTCTTTAATAAAAAATTTGTGAGTTACCTGTAACGATGGGTTTCTTGACTCCGCCAGTCGAGGGTGCGCTTTTGCGGGCCGCTTAGTGGCCAGCTGCTTGCGGGGAGCTTTTCCTCCCTGTCGATTTTGCGAGCAGTCTGCTTGGTACGCGCCATTTTGCTTCAAGAAGTTTTTAAACACCTACAAATAACGAAAATAGTCAAATTTAATCAAGTCGCACTGTGGAGTTTCAAACAATGATGGCTGTTCAAGTTTCCCGCCAAAATTTGTATCGCCATGAGTAAGTTATCGATAACGGGCACTTAGGTATCGATACCTAAAGGCTTAACTATCGATTACTAACGAATGCGAAAGCCTCCATTTTGGCGTTTTACGTTACTGGATGAACCCCACAAAGAAAGTTTCGTATCTTACTCCCATACTAACAAACGCGAATATTACACAAACTTTTAAGTAAAATTTCCTAAAAATTACATCAAACGAACCGGGAGCGCATGTAGTAAGGTTTTCTGATAATATAATTAGCTTTAATTAAATTTTGATTAAGTTTTATGAAATTAAGTGAAGGGGGCTTACGTGATAGAGGTCCGAACTCGATGCTCTCCAAAACAGGAATGGCGTCCTTTCCCTGTGCTTCCCCTTATCAGATTTTCCTGCTCTCCTGCAGAGGGCTCTCTTTTCCCTGCTTTCCCCTTTTCCTGCCTTTGCTTGACTGTCTAAGTATTCCCTTTTTCCCCTATCCCCTAAAGTCTCCTTTTCCTTTAATTTTTCCCGCTCTTTCCTTATTGTCCCCTTTTAAGACCCAGTTTCCCTTTTTGAAGGGAATTTCCCTGTAATTTCGCGTCCCTCCTACCAAGTCCTACGCCTCATGCGATTACAGCGCCATTTAGTAATCGGTTTCTTTAGTACGCGATTACAAATAGTTCATATTTCGCAATACAATTTAATTCGAATTTCGCAATCTAATTAATGTAATATAATAAAAAATTTTTAAATTGATAATGCTAAACTGGGGAAATTGTAAGTTTTCAATCTAGCTTCAAAAAAATTTAAATTAATAATAAACATGTCCGGACTTGTCAGGATTAATAAAAATTGAATTAATAAAAGTTAATATTAATTAATCTAATTTTTCGTAGATTTTTTTACGCTGTGATAAATTCATTTTAGAGTATTCAATATTTAATTTGAATTAATTTTATAAATAAAAATAAAACGTTCTTTTCAAAATGGAACACCACCAACAAAATTTCACTTCCTATTATCGAGTTCCGCGTAAGTAAAACATTTCGTCATCCAAAGTAAAGAGAAAATCAACTTGGAAATCAAAATTTTATAAATTTACTTCAATTATTTCTTTTCGTATACATACAAACAATAAAAATAGATTCTTTTGCACTTATTATAATGCGCCATAGAATAAATAAACCCGCCGAAACAATTTTTTTTCTCCCCAAATTTTCAGGAAAAACTTCTCAATTTCCTCTAATCCACGGTAAGTAGTAAGTAATCCTCGTAAAAACATCAGGAAAACCCTGGTTTAGCACAACCTGGAGCCAAACGAAGTAAGTCCCGCCAAATACCATCGTCCGTCATGTAAACTGCATTGAAGAGGTCCGCCAGAATCTCCCTATTGTAAAATAAAATTTAAGTTACATTAAGAATTTATTAGTATTTTATTTTCTTTACCACACAGGTTCCTATTCCTCCGCCTGTGATAGGCCAGCACACAGGTGGTAAGGGTTGATCCCGATAACTGTAGGAAGGCCCGTAAGCTTTTTTGCAGAAAATGTTATCGACGACAGGCAGTTCGGCTTGATGAAGGACTTGATCGAGCTTTCCGCCATATTGAGACTGTCCCATCCTGAAGCCACGCAACTTTACGGCCGTTAAAAAGTTCGGGACCCCCCGTCGGGAGGTAGACAGATCGTGGAAACGAAGCTCGAGTTCATCAGAACAGGCTTGGCTAGCTTTACTAACGCTGTATTGAAAAATTATATGTTTTGTATTACATTTATTACAGGCTAAAGTTTGTTTTGAAGTACCTATATCATTATGGTACTCTCTGAATCGCTCGTGGAGGAATAATTTTTCTCAACTGGTAGCGTTTGTTCACTGCCTTCGGTGACAGCCACGATCGTGTTCGCCAACAACGACAGTCCACATGGGGTCCGTATGGGTAACTGAAAGCTTTGCTGCGAGGAGTGCAACAATATTATCAGGTAAAAAAGTTAACGTGAAGTTATATTAATGTTCTATAAGTTACTTGTGAATGCAGTGAGCTGCCGTTAAGACCCAGGTTGGCTCGATGAGAACTCCCCCGCACCAGTGACCCACGAAACCCCATTTCGGATGCCGCAGTTGCAATGAAACCTGAAATTCATGAATTAAAAATAAGACTTTAATAAACGAAGAAATGGGAAAACGTTTCGAGAATTGTGAAACTGTGTTTTTCTCAAACGCTCAGAAGTTCCGGGAAATTTTGGGAACTTGGAGAAATATTTAGGAAACGTTGGGGAGCTTTAGGAAGCCCTTGGGGATGTTTGGGAGGGTATTACAAGACCTAGGAAGCTTTGGGGAAACCTGGGAAAGCTTTGGGAATATTTGGGGACGTTTGTAATCCTTGGGATGGTTAGTGAAGCTTTGAATATACTATCAAAAGCGAGAAGACCTGGGAAATGTTTGGGAAGATTTGCGAGTGCTTGGGTAGGTTTGGGGAGGTTTTGGGGTGCTTTGGAAGGTTCTGGAAGCTTTGAGAAGACCTGGGAAATGTTTGGAAAGCTTTGGGAGTACTTGGAAAGGTTTGAGAAGACACGGGATTACTTGGAGACGTTTAGGGAGCTTTGGGAGTACTTGGGAAGCTTTGGGACAACCTGGGGAATGGTTGAGAAGCTTCGAGAAGACCTGGGAATATGTTCGGGAAGCTTTGGGAAACGCTGGGAGTCTCTGGGAATCGTTAGGAAGGCTTTGGACACAATGGGGAGGTATTCTAAGCCTTGGGAATCCTCTAGAAGCTTTGGGAAACCTTAAGGATCCCATAGAAAGCCTTTGGCAAGGTTTGGGAAGACCTGGGAAACGTTTGAAAAGCTTTGGGGAGGTTTTGAAAGGCTTGGGAATCTTCTGGAAGCTTTGGGAAACTTTTAGGAAGTCTTTGGGAAGGTTTGGGAAATTTTGCTTGGGTAAAACTCGTATACCTGCCATGGCCAAGCTCCAGGTTTGCTTTCCTTTCCGTTGATAATCCTCGCCGATTTGGTTCTATTACTTTTCCTATTCTCTTCGTCAAAATCGATCATTCTCAGAATCGATTCCTCGTCAATATCGATCGATTCCTCGTAAAAGTTAATCGATTCTTCCTCTTCTTCAGCAATTACTTCATCCACTCGATCGCGAGGACGTCTCTGACTGGCGTATTTCCCAATACCGCACTCTTCTATTGGAAATTTTAAAATATTTTATTTAATTTTACGATAATTTACTATCAAACTATTGAACTATCGATAGTTATAGAGACTCACGCTGATAGTTTTCTGTAGGATTTTCTTCGGTAACAAAAATAACAGCGTCGTTTTCAACGGGGAACTTCATAGCTCCCATTCGTTCGGTAGCTGTTTTCACTTCGTTGTTACTCTCTTCCGGAAAGCGGAATGCGGAATATTCACCAGTCAAGACAGTCAGCAGCATCACAAGATACCGTAAATCCATTTTTAGATTTTTTGCCGATTTTTTGCTAGTTTTTTTAGATGGACATTTTGCGAAGCGAGAGTTGTAGCTCTTGTGATGAACTCGCACCGACTGCTACTAACGGGGAAGGTCAGAAAGTTTTGCTGGGACGAAGTTTACCACTTTCTCCGGGGAAAGAGAGAAAATCCGGGTCATTTGTTGAAATATCAAAAGCCCGAAAGGAAGAAGGTCTTCCCAAAGGGGCCTGTGTTTGTTGCTTTCTCCTCTGCGCAGGTGAAATCAAATGGACGCAGGACACCGACCCTTACCTGACGGGAAAAAATAATGAGCACCTTCCCTTGTCTTTATATTATATTTGTAGAAAATGTGTGTGAAATATTGGTAGGGTACCCAGTCTGCCGAATATGTGGACGAAACAGAGTTTGTACGTAGATTTAAGGGATCTGTCCACCTAATGGACAAATATATTGTTGTTGTACTATATCTGTCGATTATGTGGACAGCGTGAAGTTTGTATGTAGATTTAGTGATCTGTCCACCTAATCGGCAGATTGATTTTTAGTGTCAGAAGTACTGCTGTTACTATTTTTATTCATATTATACTACCTAATCCGCCGAATGCGTGGACAGTATGCAGTTTATATGTAGAATTGAGAGACCTGTCCACCTAATCGACAGATTTCTTTTTATTGTTATTAATGTTGTACTATATGTCTTTCGAATACGTGGACAGTGTTTATGTTATCTATTGATAGTAAAGCATCTGTCCACGTAAACGGCAGATTTACTGTTACTTCTCTTATCGCTGTTATTATTTTTATCACCTTTGCCTAATCTGTCGGATACATGGACAGGACGTCGTCTAACTATTAATGTAAACGGTGTGTCCACCTATATTTTTTCACTTTTTTTTTCTGGGAAGGCCTTTGATTGTTATTGGTTTACCTTTTGTAGTGTTTTCTGTTATGTGACCCCAATTCCTCATTCCTGCTCACACAGAAATCATTCAAACTGGTAAACATAATCATTTTTGTAATGATTCAGTATAAATATGTAAATTAATGTGGTATTAACTATAATAATAACAATATAACTATGTAAATGTGAAAGTAGCATGAATACCAGGAACAAAGGGATTGGTGGCAATCTGCCGAATATGTGGACAGGCTATATTCTAGAATATACAATTTGCTTGCTGTCCACGGGTTCGACATATTCACTTAAACATTAATAATAATAATAATAATAATAATAATAATGATAATAATAACATTAATATGAGCCGTACTAACAGCCGTAATGGTAATCTGCCGAATATGTGGACAGGCAGTCTTCTTCAGTTGACAATTTGTGTGTTGTCCATGGATTCGACAGAGTCGCCTTTATAGTAATAATTGTAGCAATAATAATTACAGCACAGTAATATTAGCAATAAAGGAATAATAGCTGGAGTAATAGTAATCTGCCGAATACGTGGACAGGCTGTATTCTTCAATGGACTTTTTGTGTGTTGCCCAGACATTCGACAGATTCAATTAAATAGTACTACTACTACTACTACCAATTCTATATCTACTATTATTACTACTACTATTACTACTATTATTACTACTAATAATGACGACTGGCGTAGTTTTTCAAGACTTTTATTACAGCATCATTTCTACATAACTTTTTCCATTTATAACCTAAGTCTTCCTCTCTGCCGTTAGCTTTTCTCCGGCTCGCTTTTCTAGAAGAACGACCTGTTGCCAAACTTGCCGGGCTGCAGGGGCTGACCCTCGGGAAGTCCAGGCGTGGGGTTAGGGAACTCGGGCTGAAAGCCTTTAGGATGAGGCCTGTCTGTGTGGTGAACCTTGACCTCACAGAAGTAGCCGTAATAAGGCCGTTCTATATTCAGGTTGTCCAGCATGCACTTGTCAAAGACAGCCTGCGTTTTTCGGCACCTTGAACGAGTGGAGAAATGCAAACACAAACGTTAAGTACAATTAAATAATGTGTTAATAAGTAAAATACTTTTCAAATTCAAAGTGAGAGCTGGACTTGTCCAGACACGTCGCGAACTGTGCGAACTCGGCCGAGCAGAATTTTTTCACTTTTTTGAAGAAGTCCATCGAGCAGGCAGTGACGGCTTTTCCCTCGTTGATGCACTTGCGGGGGTCGCCTTCTTCTTGGCGGCACAGCACATATTCCTATAATTAATCAGAATTATTTACTAAGCTTAATTTAATTATAATTTAAGTTGATATTTACGTTGTTCACACTCTCGCAGTGTTTGCCCAAGTGGAAAGAAGCTGCGTGAAGGCCTGGCGTGCTGATATTGATTTCCTGCACGGTCAGTTCTTCTTCCGAAGGCAATTCGACTTTGCTGGTGATAACCATTTTCTGGTTTAATAAATTTTCAGAAATAATCCAAAAATTTCTAAGTTGTAATTTTTACAACAAAAATCTGCAGACCAAAAGCAGGAAACGTAGTCTGCAAACGATCACTACGCCATCTAGCAGTAAATAGATGAACTATGTTGCTACCGTCAGTTTTCCATTTTCCCTTAAACAGGGGACGGTTTTCCCTTTTTTCCGTTCCCTTACAGATATCCTTATATATCAGATAGAAGTATCCTTTTCCGCTCCTTCTAGGATATGAAGCTATACTTCGACGTTTTTTCCCCTCATTTTTCTTTCCTGAGACCTGGTTTTCCCTTTTTAAGGGAAACTCCCTGGAAAATGGAGGCACCGTAAGTGAACTACTTTTCGTTTATTAGTTTATTTATAATTATTTTATCATTTATATGTTTGCAATTAATATTAAGTTATTTAATTATATATTCTGAGCAATTTTAAATTATTGCTTATTCTACTTTATTTATAAAGTTTAACATTTTTAGTTTTTATTGCGAAATAATTTCATCATTTAATTAGAAGATCTGGCAACCGTGTGCAGCCGTTTCAAATTCCTTTTATTTACATTCGAAATCTCAAATTTTCAAACATTGTTAATCGAGCGAAAAATTACAGTTTTGGTTGTTTAAAGTATATCGGAGGAATGTAAAAATAAATGTATATTATTATTGATTTTACGTCAAAGCGGGAAAATTAAAAAAAAAAAATCGCGGGAAAAATCAAGAAGTGGAACGCATTTGGTAAAACCGGTAACTCAGCAAGTCCGTCTGTTTTGGTTTGGAAAGTAAGGCGCAGTTTCCGGTCCATTTGGCTTTAGCCAGGGTATGTGACTGAAAATTCAACAAAAACCATTAATTAAAAACTTTTTACATTTATTTCAAAATTCAGGAAACTAACTGCAGCCATATCTCGCTTCCACTGCTGACCACATTTTCCATCGCAAGCGGGACAGGGTCTGCTCATCGAGTACCCACCACATTCTGCGCAGTCCAGGGACACATGATCGTCCTGCCAGTTCACTCCACACCTATGAAAAGGTAATTTAATTAACTAAATCTAATTTTACTGAGGTAATCAAGTTCTTACGACAGGCAACTGTTCAGATGTTGTCGCAGGTCCTCGATTGTCGGCATCGGCTCGGACCAGTAACCGAGGGACGTGTCATTTTCACTGCCAAGTATCAAATTAAAGTTAATAAATATAAAATCACAATAATTATAATGCAAGTGCCTTTTGTGGTGCTTTTTTGTGGTGACCTTGGACTAGGTACTTTAGAAATAATTTAAAATAATTAAAATTTATTTATAAATATTATTCAAAGATATTTTATCTTCCTACAAGTTGTGCAATAGTGTGTAAAACCATAAGTTAAATATAGAAATACACTTTCTAATTTTTTCCCTTTATAAAAGAAAGCGTGTAGGATCTTCTCACAAACTTTTCCATAACTTAAAATAAAATATTAATTATAATTCTACGAACCTGAAGGTCTCCTGTTGTTGCCCAGTGTATCTCTCAACCGTAGAAAGTGCCATTATATTAATCGCAATTAAAATTTACTTTATTTCCCGAGGTTTTTTTTTGGACGCGTCTTGCGTGGACGAGTGTCTGCGAAGGACTGGACTTGTCAACGGGGAAAGTGAGCAGCTTTTAAGTTTTGCGGAAATCCTTGGAAGATAACTCCGGACGGATAAAAACCGGGATAAAAGAAGGAGGAAAAAACTACTACTGGGGTATAACCCACATTCATATGAGAAGGACCCTGTGTGGCCTAAAAGACCTTGAGATCCTTAACGTGTTGGTTTTCGGCACTTCTTTTTAAAGGGCTTCCGCTTTGGTATAGCATAACCTTCATATCTGTGTTTTATCAATATTAGTTTATTGCGTATAGTTATTTGTATTATTTATGAATATTATACGTTTTCTGTAAGGTTATTTATTATATTATATTATGCATCATTCAGTTGTAGGTTATCTACTAATGTATGTTTATTATTACTATTAGATAATATTCTATTTATGGTAACAGGTCGTCTTATTCATCAGCCATTCAAGGGCAGGTGAACAACAGGGAAAGTAAGTATAACAGTCAGGCCTTGGGGGGAAAATAATCGATATATTATGTAATCGATATCTACTATTATCAAGATTTTGTCTAAAAATCGATATCAAAGCGGTATGGTAAATAAAGTTTGACGCTCATACAAAGTTTGCCATGATAATATGATACACAGTGATAACGCTTGATAACATGTGATAACAGAGGGACCGACCTACGCATTTGGACACATTTTTCTTTCTCAAAGAAAACCAGTTTCTAATTTCCCACTGTGAGTTGTGACCCATTTGGCAGTGTACCGCGTTCAATGCGTAGTTATCGATTCAAAACTTGAATCGATACTAAAAATCCATACAATTCAATGTGATCCCCCGTGTCATTATTTTAGAGCGCAGGCTTGAGATTATCCAGCAGAAAATTAAGGATAGCTTCAGGACCCTGAAAATATCCTTAAAAGGACATTTTCAGGGTGCCAATCAGGACTCTGAGTGCAGTGAAATTAGCCCACTTCCAGGGTGTTCAGGACTCTGACATTGGAATGCCTGAATAATACATGTTCAGGGTACTTAACAGCGTCCTGAAAAATAAAAACGCTTCTCAGGATACTTAATGGTGCCCTCAATAATCAAGAGACACTATTCTCAACAAAATTTTTTGTACTCATTCACGATCGGACGTGGTTCAGGATATTCAGGATATGTAACGGATATCGTTCAGGATGTAGTCGACATTCTTAATTTCCCGCTGGGTATCAATATTATTATTTAACATTCATATTTTATTCAAAAACTAATTACGTTTCGCTTACATAAGGCGTAAATTTCCAGTTGCTGGTACTGCCTTGCACGCATAATCGCCATTGCGACAAGTTTTCCATAAAAGTTTGGAACAAAATCTTCCACTTCTATTTTGAGCAAATTTTCATAGCTATCTTCGAATCAGGTTCACACTGCAGGACTTAATTATATTCCAGTATAAACAACCAATCTGGGATAAAATCACGTATGGAAAAGATAGAAAAGTCACACGGTTGAGGACCGAATGACTGGGTAGCTGAATACTAGCTTCCCTCTAAATTACTGGCTGAATAGTAGTTGAACTTACTTCAGTAGCTAAAACTGAACCCTCTGAATAAGGGGTTCAGTACTGCATGACTTGGTTCTTTCCAAATTCAAGCGTACGGACCGTGTGAAAGTGGGTTAAAATCACACTGTCATCTAGCTGAATCCGTGGTTATCATGCACCATTCAGGCGGTCATTCTGACGTTTGACTATAGCGCATCTTTTTCTATTGGGAAAAGCTATTCCCAAACTTATTCCAGTACAGTAAACAAGAAGTGTAAACTTAAAAAAAAAATCCGGTTTAACTTTTTGCTTATCAACAACTTAATCCGGAATAACGCACAATTTAAACCGGAATAAATAATTTCCTGATTTTTTTTCTTTAATCAGTTAAAAGATTCAGTAGTTAATTAAAACAGAACTTAAAAAGTATGTTAACAAAATATTATAGAATAATGAATAAGAACCAGGAATAGCTGTTTATAGACTATTTAAATTGAATTAAAATTAATAATGATTAAAATACATGAAATATTAAATAAACAATATAATTAACATACATAAACACGGTTATAAAACATATTTAATATTAATTAGTTGAAATTTTGACTGAATTTGTATTTTGATTATGAAAAACGCGAGAAAAAACAAACGCTGTAAAAATATTGAATTTCTTGGTTTATCGATTTTAAATCGATTGAAATTCGAATCGATTACAATAAAGGCAGATTTATCGATATGACACTTCTTGGTTTTACAATTAATATCAATTAAAATTAATTAGATTTAATCGATTAAAACTCAAATCGATTAAAATTAAGGCAAATTAATCGATTTCCTGTTTGTTTACCCACTGATTTTCCCATTTCAAAATCGATTTAAGTTAGTATCGATTAACACTGAACTCAATCAATCGATTTCTTGTTTGTTTGGCAACTTCTTTTCCCGCTTACAAAAATCCAGGGAAACCATAGAGGCGCTGGAACTGCTGCTGCTGTTGCTGCAACTCCTGCTGCTGCCAGTACTGGAACACGTTTTCAACAGGAATCTGCGGGAAACCAGGGGCAAACGGAATCTGAACGTAAGGCTGCGGGCAAACGTCGGGAGCAGACGTCCCTACCGAAGGTCCCGGAGTTTCCCACAGAGGTCTGGCGAACCCCAGGACCGGTGCAGGGACGAAATGGACCTGCGGGAACTGCTGCTGTTCGGCTTCTGGAATCTGCTGATGAGTTAGGCAAGGGGAATAGGCGGGAGTAAACGGACGCCAGGGAACGGATGGCTTGTTGTCGACTACTGGCTGTGTTACCTAAATAATCCAGTTTAAAAACTAATAAATGTACTTAAATTATACGAAAAATTATGTCTGATACCTCCGGAACGTGATAGAGATCTCGGTTCGCTTCTACGTTACTCGAAATAATGTTCTCTGAGCCTCGTTCACCTTCCACTTTTGCCTCCTCCGCTGAAACAGGCTCGATTTCTGTTAATAAATGAATACTGAACTTAAAGCTAACGTAAAACGTTCAAAAACTTACCCGTCTCGCAATCGCAAGGCTCCAAGTCGGGCAGGGGGGCCACGACAAACCTGCGACACACTCTACAGAGCTGTTTGGTTTTATAATCTTTCTGACGCTGACTCCTGAACCAGTTCTACAACGAAACGAATTATTTTTATGTTTATGTGAAATTTAACGTTAGATACTTTGATTGTTTTTGTTGGAATCTGACTGCACATGGAAATTGTTTCGACTTTCAGCCCGCTTGGAAAAGGGTCGTTCTGGTAGTTGGCCCGCAAAAACCTCCAGTGAGTCCTGATCAACAGCCTGACTAATTTTGTTCCTAAAATAAAGAATAAATTGAATACAATTTTCATAAATTTTTATCACAGTAAACCATGCGAGTTTTACAGGAGCCATTTTTGACTTAAGATAATCATTTTGACTGGCAAAAACCTTAAAAACTTAAATAACAGCATCTACTCTTTCTATTTACACAATTTTTTGATTAACTGCTGATTAAATATTATCATTATTTAAACGTAAACAACCTTGGCGTCTTGGCTTGGCTGTGCCATTCAAACAGCGTTCGTCTCTACGTCCTGCCATTTCGAATTTTGCTTTGAAATTAGAGGAAAGATCACTTTGCAGAATTTTTTTTTTGCAATATTGCAGGATCAATGAAAGATGAAGATCTACTTTTTTCTTGCGATAAAATTTGACGCGGATTTGAAGAAGCGCGGCCGCAGAAGAAGTGCGAGCCGACGTTGTGTGTGGAAAAAGAGCCCCTAATTCAATTTCAAAAATTCGAAAATTATTAAAACAATAGTTAAAATAAATTCACATAAATTAATTGAATAAAATTTTATTTCATAATTTATCGACGGAATATTTGTTGAATTAAAAGTTTAATTTAGAAAACTAGGTTTTGACTGAATTTCCCAAGCGTAGTTCTTGAGTTTGCCGCCAGAATACTTTGGCGGGAAAGTTGGAGGATTCAAATTTTGTTTTAGAAACGGCTGTGTTCAAGTCTTTTATTGACAAGAATACAGTTTATTTAGATTTAGAAGTTATCTTAATCAGTTTTTATTAAATTAAGCATTCAAAATAGTTAGGAAAATAATGGATAAACATTTAGATTAATTTCGAAAATTTAAAATTCATTTTTAAACTGATAACATAAACGTATTTTTGTTATTCGTTCGTTCTACAACTCACCTCACTTGATATCGCCTTAAGAATCAGAATCACAGTTAAAATCAGTTTATTGATAATGTGTTCAAGAAAGTGAAGTATGAATCCTCGTACAACAATAGCGGATGAATTATTTTCGTTTACACTCGGCATGAAGTCTGGACATGCGAGTCTTAAGTAATTTTTTCCAGTAAAACTTGGCTCCCAAAAACTGGCATGCAAAGTTTTTCTCCGTATCATAGACCGAACCAAGAGGCAAAGTTACATAGCTCTTCCCCACAAATTTCTTCCCGCAAATGGGACAACGGAAGGTTTTTTCTCCATCACGGAAAGAATATAAATGCTTAGCTAAAGTATCTTTTCTCGCAAATTTCTGTCGCAGACAGCGCAACCCTTATTCTTCTCTGCACCGTGGACCGGATTTACGTTCTTATTATGATTGCTTCTTAGCGGAAATTCCCCCCGCAAACCAGGCGACTGAAGTTTTTGTCGCGGTTATGAACAGAACTGATATGTCGAGCTTAAGTGAGCTTTCTCGCAAATTTCCTGTCACAGAGGACGCAACCAAAGTTCTTCTCTCGATCGTGAACCGCTTTTACGTGTTCAGTAAGAACGCTTGTACTAGCGAATTTCTTCTCACAGACAGCACATCCGAAGTTCTTTACTCCGTCGTGAACTGACTTCTGGTGCTTAGCTAAACCGCGTTTTCTCGCATATTTCATCCCGCACATGTCGTAGCTGAAGTTCCTTTCTCCATGATGCACCGTCCTCACATGCAAATCCTGTTGGTGCTTGTTCGCAAATTTTGTTACGCACAAGGTACAACGGAATTTCTTCTCCCCGTGTACAGAGCTCAGATGGGCAAGCAGGCTACCTTTTTCAGTAAATTTCTTTCCGCACACGTCACAAGTGCAGCTGTTCTGCCCAATATGGACGGAGTGGAGGTATGCTTTCAACCGCAAATTTCTTCTCACACACGTCACATGTAAAACCCTTCGCCTCAAACCCTGTTCCACAGAAAAAATGACTTACGTTACCTAAGATGTTCATCAGAAACAAAAATAAAGAAAGTGATAGTGTTAAACGTACAGTTTACCTGTACGGACATTGACCGAAGAACTAGCCTCGTCATTGGACTCGGTTGAGCTGGTCTCGTCCAGCATCTCGCTGTGAAAGATGCTGCCCTCGCTGCCTTTAGATACGTACACTGTCAACCTTCAATTCTCTCAACTTATGGGTTATAACACTTACTACTCGCTGTGTACTCGTTTCCCGATACATCTTACAGTCCTTCTGATCTTGGAGACAACGTTGGACTCGGGGAGGATTCCTCTGACAGATATGGGGGCGCTAATAAGGAATCGTCGTCTGAATTGTCTGAATCTGACAGGCGTTCTTCTTTCAATTTAGGCAAGCTTCCGTTTCCATAGGTTTCCATGTTGAAAGTTTCCATGTTTTCATTTTTGGCGGTCATTTTCTGAGATGAACTGATAGCCCGAATTTGTAATGATAAATAAGAACACTTCAAAAAGATGTGTGAAACAAGACGACAGATCTGAGTTTGAAGAGAACGGTACACGGTATTGAAAGATATGAATCTAAACGTCAATGAACGACTAATTCTGAATTTGGTTGCGGTGGTGGGTGGTGAACGCATGAAGCACTAGCTCGAAGTTAATATTTTCTTCACTATATTATTTTGTATATCACTTACTTTATTTTATTCATTCTTCACAAACTGGGAAGGCGATTAATAAAGGAGCAAGTTGGATACCCACTCCTTGGGACGCCATTGCGGGCGGGGGGGGGGGGGCATAAGGGGCATCTGCCCTGGGCCCCAACGTTCTAGGGTTGCCCGCCCTTGTACCACAGTGTATCTGTGCTGAAGGGGAGCCTGTTTGACTTTTTCCCCGGCCCCGCGAAACCTCTCGGGGGGCTGTTCCTCGCCAGGGATGGAAAATAATTACTATTAATATAATTCTTCCTTTTCCCCTCAGCTGTTGGACTCTCCCGACGCAACCGAGACAAAGAAATCGTGTTCCCGAATTCGGAGCGTTCAGTTCTCAAGAGACATGCAAAAAAAGCTGTTACCGTTCAAAGTGAACGTGCAAAAATAACGTGACGAAGGCACGAGCTACAACTGTAGAATCGAAAACTAATCGAAAAGGTTCGGACAAACGGCTGACTGTACGACTGCTTCATAACTTGAAAGCAGCAGACTGCTTGTCACACCAACGTAGTCAATGGCTTGCGAGCAATAGACTGTGCAAACGTCATTGATCCGAAGTAAATTTGGCATAAGGCAACGTCAAGCAAGGCAAATCAAGGTCAAACTCAAAAGACCTTCAAAGAGCCCGAGAAAGCAAGATACTTGGAACTGCAACTTAAACTTTTGGCGAAATCTGTATCCCCTCTGGCATTACCTGTCCATAATTAACTATACGATTTCACTTCTAAGAAAATTAAAATGCCTTACGTACATAAAGTCTACAGCAAAATCTAATATTAACAAGGAGCGAGTTGTTAAGCAGAGCAAGTTAGGGTTGCCCTACTTGCTGCATAATACCTTGAAAATATCTTTGTCTCCCGTAACTTAAGAAAACAAAAGAGTCAACCACGTATCAACCATGTGAAATTCTTAGGGATGACCGCGGATCTCATTACCCTGTCTGCTCCAACTTTCGTCTTACCTTTTATTGCTAATGTGATTTTACTCTTGTCTTCACAAGTTTTATGATTTGTCTTTGAATCAGAGACTAACGATACTTTATTGTTTCTCGAACCCTAATAGTACTCAAGTCCCGCGAACTTTTAAGTCTACCTTTTCAAAGCTTACTGTCCATTCATTCAAACGCGTTCTTTGAAAACTAATAGTTCTGGCTCCGCTCACATAGTTAAATGGAAGCATTTCTCGTTGCACAAATTAGACCATCTATAATGGTTTCAAGTCTTTTTCAGCGATACGTTGCTCTAGGCAACCGTGTTCGTCTGGTAAGTGGAGTCACAGTATTACTTGTGCAAAAACTGTGCCCGCTACTTTATGAGTCGACCTATTGATAAAAGATGTGTAGTGTTACTCTTCCTCCTATAGAGACCAAGTCGTGTAACATATTTTACTGTGTTCGGTCCACTGAACCATCAAGAAATCTTCCATGCAATTCACACGGTCGTTGTGAATTGATAAAGAAGAACGAAAGATTAGTGGATGCTATTGACTCCATTACATTTCTCTAATTTGCCTCCAACTCACAAAAGACCACAACACATGTCCAAGAAAACGGGGCTCACTGGCCAGATGCTTTCTTGGTCCGGGAGCAAGTATAGGGGCATCATAACCCGATATCATCAATAATTATTCCCGATTGACACTAGAATGCGTTCATCGGCTAGATTTGATCGACTGGACACGCCACTAGAAAGACCGGCTGTTTTCCAGGATTCCGCTATTCGTTAAGCAACGCAAGTTTTAGGTTTTTACTTTGTCGGACTATCCAGTGCTACTATGTCTGCTCAAATGGCCACAGTACGTGTGACCGTAGCCCATCAAACATAGTGTCCCCATTAGCTGGAGCCAAGGTAATGTGTAATGCTTCAGTTAACGGTCCCACACGAGACTGCGTCATCACCGTTTGAATGACTGGGCTTACGGATTCACATTCATTGGAAGCTATAGACGGTAGATGACTGCTACATAAAATCCGAGGATGCACGCAGAGCTAGAACTGTATCAGTTTTCGTGTCTATCTATGAGGGGATGTAGTACAATAAGAAACTAATGTTTATTACAAACTATGTGTTTTCTTGCGTTATCCAGGATCTCTTATGTGCCCTGACGACTCGTCATCCCATCTCATTCCAGTTTCTTCTTATCTCAAGAATGAACTATATGTGATTGTAAGAGGGCCCAAAGTTTCGCATATGCAGGACAAGGTGCAACTAATTCTTTTATGTGATAAGTGGAATGTTTGCTGGTGCGATGTTGGAGGACCTATTATCAAAGTAATTAAAGAGCGTTTAGTCTTCAAAAGCGACAAAATGGCTTAGAGCATCCACGCCACCAGAGAGCATTACGGCGCGGGCAAAAGAAATCAAACAGTTCCAAAAGTTCGTGTTTGTTTAAGACTTGCATCAATCAGTTGAAATTTTAAAGTTGATTTTAGTTTGATTTAAACAATTAAAGAAAATACTTCTACTGTCATTCAAATATTAAGGTACTAGATATTGAATAATAATAATATATATATGTATAAATTTTATACGTGTGTTTGAAGCGTTTACTACTAACCAAGAACTGATATGGTAATAATTATTTAGTTCGGAGTTAATACGTGCGGATATTGCTAATTACATACCCCAACACTTTTATAATAAGTACTAAAACTGAATCATCCATTTCTGTATTCCACACAATTATATAAACTGTTTGAAAAAATTCAAGCAGAGCACAACATCCAAATCCAAATCAACTTACTTCGCTGACTGATTCTTCAATAAGTAATTCAAAGCATTTCAATCTAGTATAAAATACACGTCATAAGAAATAGGATCAAGATGTATCAAATCGGAGATTTGTTTTCTTTTGTTCAACAAGGCAGACACACACACATGGTACATAATATACATCTGTTAACAATGATGGCGTTTCAATTATTTTCGTTCACATCAGCTTGACGTTTGGACACGTCAGTCCGAAGTGAGCTTTTCCAGGAAAACTTGGCTCCGCAAAGTTGGCATACAAATTTCTTCTCCCCACTATGAACCGACTCAAAGCGCAGAGTTGAATAGCGTTTGTCCACAAATTTCTTCCCGCAGACGACACAGCCAAAGCTCTTCTCTCCATCGTGAACCGCCTTTACGTGAGCAGTAAGATTGCTTTTCCGCGCAAATTTCCTTCCGCAGACAGGGCAACCGAAATTTCTGTCACCGTCGTGAACATGCCTGATATGTTGGGCTAAATGGCCTTTCCTCGCAAACTTCCTCCCGCAGACAGCGCACCCTAAGTTCTTCTCTCGATCGTGAATCGTCCTCACGTGACTAGTAAGATCAGCTTTTTGTGCAAATTTCTTTCCGCAAAAGGAGCAACCAAAGTTTTTTTTTACTCCCTCGTGAACCAGCTTTAGATGCCCAGCTAAAGTTTCTTTTCGCGTGAATTTTTCACCACACATGTCGCAAGTGAAGTTCCGATCTCCATGATTACGATTTGACATGCGAGTCTAAATTGTGTTTTTGCGTAAACTTTGCCACGCACAAGTTGCAACTGAAATTCTTCTCCCCATTCTGTACCGAACTCAGATGGCTTATCAGGCTCCATCTTGGGGTGAATTTCTTTTTCCATATGTCACAGGTGAACTTCTCTCCTTTGTTTGTGGCCCCTGGAATCGGAAAGTAGCTTTAGTTCTAACACCCAAGCTCAACTATGACGAAGAAAGTAACAGTGTCAGGTACACGTTCAGTTTACCTGTGCGTAGATTTACTGAAGAACCAACCTCTTTCTTCGACTGAGTAGAACTTTTTTCATCGTCCATCTCGGTGTCGGAAGTGCTGTTTTTGCTGCCTTTACAGTAAGTGCTCTGTCAATATTTGTTCTTTCATAATGTATTATAACACTTACTACTCGACGTGTTCTCGTCTCCCGATACATCTGACAGTCCTTCCGATCTCAGAGACGACGCCAGACTCGGGGAAGATTCATCTGAAATATACGGGGAAGCCAGTGAGGAGTCGTTGTCTAAATTTTCTGAATTTGATGGCCATTCCTCTTTCACTTCAGGCAAGTTTTTGTTGCCATAGGATTCCATGTTGAATTTGTCCAAGTTTTCAAAGTTAGCTGCCATGTTCTGAGGTAAACCGATATCGTGAATCTACAATTCAAAAGTTAAATACTTTAAGAGGTTTGTCACAAAAGACAACAAAACTCACTAGGAAAAGACAACCACGTACAGCAGACTAATCGCCTGCTTGTTTCCAAATTCGTGATGTTCAGGTTTTCCAGAACATTCAAGAAAGCTGCTACCTGTTCAGAGTTCAGGGGAACGTATAAAACTAACGAGGACGAAGGCTTAGGCGACAATTATAGAATCTAAAATTACAGAGATCAGGATCAATAACTGACGTGCGACTGCTTCGGAACTTGAAAGCAACAGACTGCTTGTCACCAACACTCAACGGGGACCAACCACCTACCATACCATAGTCCGTAGCCTGGGGGCGACTGCTTGTGCAAACGTCACTGATCCGAACCGAATTTGGCAGAGAGCAAAAGGTCAAGCAAGCCAAGACAAGGTCAACCTAAGCGCCTAGAAGCCTTCAGAGGGCCTGAACAGGCCAGGTTCTAGGAATTGCAACTCGTGCAAACCACTGTATTGTTGTAAATTCTAACTCCTTCCGCGTTAGGGTTCCACAGCGAGTACCTTGACCAGTTCTCAAGTTACTGCTTAATTCACTTTTTTATGTTTTATATATTATATTATTTATTGACTTACTTACTAGTACTATTTTTAAATTTGTTTATTAGCGCCACAAAAACACTTCAGAGAGAAAATAACAGTCCTAACATGCACTATTCTTAACAGATTTATATCTTGTTCACACCTAAGGGCTTACCCCACCTTTTTCCGGGTTAAGTTATGGATCCGGGGTAACTTTTCCATTAAAAAGATAGGATATACCGCTGTAAGTTACCTCGGCCGGTAACTCAATGTGAACAAGAAATTACTGAAAGCTGTTTTACGCCAAATGTATGGAGTAGACCCTCCGTTGCTCGCGTACGTTTGCGTTGCCTGGTGCTGTTCACACGTTTTTGTAAAACAACCAGAGCCGGATCTAACCCTTCCCGAGCCTATGACCGAAAGTTGAAGCGGGCATCTTAAATGGACTACACTGTTAAGCCGAGTGCCCAAGAACGTGGTGTCTAAAGGAAAAAGGGTGCCCACAGATTAGGCACTATGTTTAAAAGTTCAAGAGATATTTTTTAGGCTCTAGCAAGTGCCTAAAACTCAAAATTCAGGTAGTCGCCCCCTAGTCCTCCCCCTTAATGACTCCTGTTTTCACCCGTTCGCCGTTTTCCGCCTTGTAACCAGCCCAACTGACCCCTCCTAGTTTTTTTTTTCTAGATCAAACCAATGGCCGAATAGAAATCCAAACTGGATCAATTGTGAAACTGCACATATCGCAATTTAATCTTCTCTCGCTAATATTCCGGACATTGGAAAATTGGGAAGAATCGTTTAAAAGAGCTTCATTTGACAAATTTGTTTTAGGAAATGGGGAATAGACGATATTTCACGTACTACGTTTCATTTTCCAGTGTAAGCTTATATATTCCCGATAGAGAAAAACAGTGAATTTACGAACATTTTTGCTAGTACTGTGTTCTTAATTTACGGTGTCAGAGGAGTAACTCGACACATGAATGATGCACAAAGACATTTTACTTTTATTACAAGATCCTTATATAATTCTTTGAAACACTAAGGAAAACAAGATAACATACAGCATTCTGTCAAAGTAATCTGGATTACCGTTCAAATGGAGTGTTTGCTTTTTTGGTATGGAAAACTTCAAAGTTCTGTTAAAGTCTGATAATAATGGGGGAAATCTAACCGGAATCAAATATATTTCTGATCGAAACAAAAATACGATTTCGGCATCTCGGTGCACCTAGTGTATTTATGTAATTATCATACAACAGCTTGCCTCCGCACCATGATTGTTTTTCCACGCAAAAAATGTTCAGCCATTTATTTTAACAGTTGACTTTCAAAGACTTGCGTTACTGATGAGTTTACAGACCTATTCCGAAAAGTTATCGGCTGGAATACGTGATATGCTTCGTTCAGGTAAGTAATGTGTTATGTTAGTAGCTCATTCAACTTTACCACAACCACTTCCAAACTATTTTTTATGTGCTAAATAAAAAATAATTGGAAATAAAATGAAAATAATAATAACGTTCTCTAAACAGGCGGTAGTCTGATGCAAATTTGATAACAAATTATGTTTTATGATGATCCGCGGTTTGGTTGCCCAGATTGACCTTTGCGGGTTTGACCTTAATAAGGCTTTAAAAAAACTAGTGCAAAGAGCGCCAATAAAAAAGACAAAGAAAGAGAAAACGGTGGATTTGGAACCGCGGGCAGGACTGACCAGTGAAAACGACTGATCGACGACTAAGACATGAATCTTCCCGCTTCGTCTTTCTTCGAGAATAGAAAAGGTGCTGAACGGAGCGGAGGTCCTGAACCAAAGCTGGACAGATTTCCAAGGGTGCGAAGAATAACTCGTTCGTCGGATTTCAGGTACAATTTACGAAATTATATAATATAACTGGTAAAAATTGATTAACTGCTTCATAATCTTATCTCTTTACAGATTTTGTTATGTCTGGACCATGGAAACTGTACGGACAAAGGAACCAATCAGCAGTACAAAAATTTGAAGTAAGACTTTCGACTGCAGGAAGATGAGGTACCCAACGTTTTTAGTCAGCACTCAAAAGTTGTTCTCTACAAATGTTCTTATTTCATTTGCAGTGCAAAATCCTAGGTAATGCAACATCTTCTGTGTCGACCGGGAAACGCCACAATCTCGTGTCCCGAAGAATCTTCACACGGCTGCTGCAGCGTTAATTTTGCAATATTTTCTCTTGTGCGATATTTAGTTGAGCTTTCTGCATGATATTGAGACTACTTTTGCAACAGATGTGACTGAATCTTGTGTTTATGTCATTTACTTGTTTCATAATATTGGTCTGTTTATAAATAAAAAATACCACGAATCTATTCTGCAAAAATGATTTAACATAATTTTATTATGCAATATTAGATTCATACCAAAGAGGGTGGATAATAATGGGGTGTAGTGGGTGGAAAGGCGAGGAGGGTGGATCCGCTGTGGGTGAAAAGCAAAGGGATGCAATTCTCCAGGGAATGGGGTGGTCAGAAGGAGAGGGGAGGTTGGGTGTAGCCCCGAAGCAAAAAGGAGAGTGAAAGGGTGGAAGCGTTTTGGGCACTCTTTTAGGCACTCGGGGATGCCTCAGGTTTAGGCACTATGACTAAACGCAGGGAATTTTCTTTTAGGCACTTTTTTGCCTCTTTTTTGGGCACTCGGCTTAACAGTGTACTTCGTTGATAGCTTATGTATCAATAATTGATAGTGTAGTAGCAAAACAATGTTTCAAAACCTATCCTAGCCGAGATAGTTTCTTTTGAAACAGAAGAAAGATGTATTCAATAAAAAATGTTGCAAAAAGTTAATTTTTAATATTCAAGGATGGAAATCTTTACCCTCTGGGTATGTCAACGCAAAGATCTGCGATAAGCTGCAGCAGTCCACTCCGCAGTGCACAGCTTCAAGTTGTCGGGGTCTTCAACCGTCATCATATCCCCGTCACTGTGAAGAGTCAGAAGCATAACGCTTACTTGCGTTGATAAAACTGGCTCCAGGAACTTTGGACCTGACGAAATATCCAATATTGGACCCGCCATCTTCAGGCACGAAGAACTTGTAGCGTTCATAAGGTTACCGCAGTTTAAGAATTTCTTGAAGAATACAGGCCGCTTATGGAATGCTGCTTAACGATAAGCCGTGGGATTTAAAGGTCCCGTCACCCGATTCCATAACGAAAGCAAAAGTCTTTGTTTCAGCAGCGTAGGCTCTGAAATGGGCTCCAGCTCCGACCAGTTCCTGACCTCAGTTGTCCCATCTCTTCGGCCGTTCATGAAATGTGACGAACGGTGCCACGAGGACGTAATCCAAATATCTTAACCAAGGGTAACGTGTTCCAGGATATGAAGGCACCACTTCCACCGCCGTCCACGGCTCCTTGTCCCACATTCCGAGTATCTAAATAGGCAGAAACAAAAACAACAGCTACTTGATTCAGCCTTTCATAGCCTTAATATCTCTGTTGCGTGAAATGTGTTTGCAGGCAAGTTCTCGCAAGGAAGCTTTGAGACTAGGCTGGTTAAAGATTACAAGATTGTTTATTGGCTTTTTACACACGGAGCGGTTGTTGGACTCATTGAAAGACTAGACTTTAAACACTGAACATGTGCAAAGACGAGAGACGATACGGACAGAGAAAAAACAATATGCTAGTGTAGGATGGCACTAAACATCTGTTAGAAAACACTCGTAAAGATGCTAGAGAATATTAGGCAACATAGTTATATCATGCAATTATCAGGATGCTGGAAGTATCACTGTGGAATAACATATTTTTTAGTCATATTTTTCTAATTTTTAGTGTAAGCAGCGTTACTTTAATTATATTTGGATCTTCACATACGTATTCAACATTTCCTGTTCGAAAAGCTAGATAAAACTTTGAAATATTATTTATGTAACTTTTTTGAAAACTAAAATCACAGGTTCTATTATTATTTTCGTACAACTACGGAACATAATTTTGCTCATGGGAATTATTTAGATGTATGTAATCTCAATATCCGGATTGTCATCAATTTTCTCATCTTTCTCTGGTCTCTCCTTCTGCGGCAGCTCCTCGACAACCTCTAACGACGGATTTACGTGTCCCTCTGTTGCCAACTTAAGCACTGGAAAATAGAATAAGAATTCCAATTAGAAGCCTTATTACTCTGCAACAATAACACAGATATACCTGGTTTTCCCGGTAATTTGTTCAGATAGAACTGATACATGATTCCGTAGAAAAACGCTCCAGCCCCGACGACACCTCCAAATGACATCATCGTGGTCTGGTAGCCGTATTTAGAGATCATTATACCTCCAGCGGATCCACTGACGCCTCCTAATTATACATTGTTATAAAGCGTCGTGACAGTAGCAGTTAATATACCAAGAGACTGAATAGCCATTTGTACTGTGCCCATAAGAGATGCTGTAAGTGCTGCAGGTACGTTCAAAGCACAGAAACGGCTGCAGCAAACGAGTCCCAGTGGGAATGTCAAACCTTCGAAGGCGTTGAAAGTTAGAGCTAACCACGGGTCTCTGAAACATCCAGACTTAGTTTGTAGTTATTTGTCTCGTTTATTACTCTTTACCTGATGGAAGAGTAGCCATAGAATCGGAGGGTATACGCAAGCAATGTTAACAGGAGCGTCCGTTCTGGTCCTAATTTATTTAAAATAATGCCAGACATCTGCAGACAGACAATTCCTGAAATGCAGCTGACGGTCATAGTCAAACCTGTATTAAATTTTATTAGAATCAAAATAATAAGCCTGGTTTTGTTTATTAGTAGTTAAAGGAAGACCTTGTAAGTAATTGGGTGCGTTTATGGAGTCGAGAAAAAGGAAATCGTATGAAACGTTATAGCGAAAGGAGAAACCCAGTAGGCCGGCAATAGAGACGAATAGGGCAATCTTGGGTTGGCGAAGCAGTGCAGCGATTCCTTTGAGGACCTTACGCGAAGGATCGTTAGGTTTGATGTCGAGAAGGGCTAAGGGAATCAGCGAAAGAAGCGACAGAATGGCCGAAAGGTAAAACCCTGCAGCGTAACTACGGTAACCGTAGGCGTTCTGCAACCAGTCGATGATAGCACCCGAGATAAGTGGAAAAATTCCCTGTCCCAAACTACCCCACAGTTTTTGTTTGCCAATTTCTGCTTTGTGTTCAGTTGTCATGGTGATGATGATATTCTCCAGCAAAGAAAAAGTGCTGGCTATTGTAAACGAGCCCAGACCGCGAAATAATATGAAGAGAAGAAAAACTGCTACATTTCCAGTATCAGTTGTTGCTGTTGAAGATTCACCTGCAAACAACTATTTTTGTGAATAAATCGCCTATTAATTTTTTACCCTCTTACCTGCAGTATTGTTCATTTCGTGGTTGTATGAATCTGTGAAATTGATTGGTATTGGAAACGAAACAAATGAGCCCATCGAACCGAAAGATGCTGCAGTTATCATAGACATGATTGTTAAGACAATAACGCAGATCTTGTAGTTACCAATACGATCAGCAACCATTCCTTTATTATCAGCAATAATATAGTAAACCATACTATCTGATTAATGTTTTAATTGCCAGTTATCTGTGAACCGAATGCTGCGGTTACGGGTAACATTGCCTCTGATATGGCAATTTGATCCATTGTGATTCCCAACTGCAAGACGTGTAAAGTCACCACAGGTAAATACGCATGGAATGCTATTTGAAAAGTTGTATAGATTAAATGGAAGATAAACGAATAAATTAAATTACCTCCTGTTGAAAGAAAAAGAGCAAATTTCAAAGTAATTAATGATTTATTGAAGCGAAACTTGAACATCTTTGCTTGGTAATAGTCACTTGTCTGACCCAGTTGCAGAATGAGGATATGAAATGAACGGGAGTTTTGCTTCGTGAACATTAAAAAAAAAATTCGCGATTTAGCTTTTGTTATCGGAGCCTTGAACGCGTTCGCCGACTGAATCGCTACCATGAATTAATGTAACGAATACAAAATTGCATTGTTTTCAGTGCCCTGCTACTTTTCTACCTTTGATATGCACTTCGTAAACTGAGGGGAATAAGTGTTTTACTGATGATTACGATCTTGTAACTGAGGTTAGGAATCTCGGAAACATGGCACAGAATCTGGCTACAGTTCTCATAGCTGCATTAAGAACCTTCCTGAACCTCGCGGACTCGGAGTTTAAGAAGATTTTGGGGAGAGAGGAATAACGAATCCAGTAAACTATATATTCTGTCGCAGATATGAAGACTGGCTGAACGTGCATGTTAGGTTGAAAAGACTCGTTCAAAAAGAATGGACAGAAAGGTCACGAAGGAACTAGGACACGCTCCAGGGTCTAAGGTCTCCAGCTTAGCCGGCTAACATCATGCAGGTCAGAGTGCTACCAACAGCCATCCAGCTAGATGAATGTTTTCAACTGTACGAACATGATTGTTCTGTGTTCTGGTAGGGTCTTGTCCCCAGTCGCTGTTCGCATTTCTGAGTCTTTAGTAGTTGATTGTTTCCGAATCCCGGGAGACAGAGCTGGTTTTTTCGGCTTTCTTGTAAAAGCCTGTAAATATCAACACAGTACCTCAAACAGTAGGTATGGAGAAAAAGTTACAATAAACGATAACCCTAATACCCCACGAAAGGCATCGCTAATTTGCTCCATGTAGAAGCCTCGTCACAGAGCACCCACAGTGAATTTTCTGGAGTCGCAGAAGAACCAGAAAGTGTAGGTGGTGGTAGAGACGGCTTCAAATTAACACAAAAAGATCAGGCTTGCTTTCAGCCGTTTCAGTCATTTTGTAGTACAAGAGAAAGAGTAAAAAAAACCAACGCACTCCTCTACTTAAGAAGCGAACAAGCGTTTGTCTAGCTGATGTTGCGTATACCCCCAAGAATGAAAGATTTATACGGTCATCACCTTTACCAAACTCCAGGGATCTGCTCCCGATCAAGAAATTGAGACATCTAATTAAAGCGCTTTTGGACGTTCCAAGGGTTCATCACACGTACCTTAACCTACCCCAGCCTATGCGCTAGCTAACGAAACGTTGCCCTGAGTAATGAGTTTCTCGAGCGTAATTTTGGTGTGCCCGCTTGCTCAGTCTGTGCTTGTGCAAAGTAGGACCAAGAGGGCCTAATAGAATTGAAGCACTTACAGTTTTTTAAAGTAATACCTAATTGTACCGGAAATATAATAAAATATGTACAGCGGTATTCAAAAACGTACCCCCCTGTTGATGGATAAATGTCTTTAGGGAGAGGGGGAGGGTACTTTTTATGAACACTACCCTACATCAATGAGGCCTCTTACGTTTCACGTTAGGTAACACATGGGATGAAAAACAACCACGACAAATCTACCTTCTTCCAGAAGGCTGACCCCCCAACTCTTGGCACCGTACCATCTTGCATTCCTCTTCACTTATTCAGATACTGGAAATATACAGATTTTAATCCGAACACTGTCGTTTGATTTCGCATTCAGCCAAGATCCTGCAAAGTTTATCACACTTTATACTACAACTACACGAGAGCCCATTTTTATTGTAATAGAAAAACCGAAGTACTTTCACTCGAAATTAGTAGGAGAAATATTTGAAGCGTGAGCGTATTGCAACTATCAATCGATTTCCAGCTTTCGAGTCACCGATTCCCAACATACAGCAGCCGAAGCTAGGCTGCGCGCAGAGCATTTCTACGAAATATTCTTTGTGCAAACTAAGCTCACTATCAAATACTGAAATTCAAATCAGTAGTTCCACACATGTTTTCAATGGAACACTGCTCTCTAGCGTTTCCGTCCTTAAGTTCCGAACAGCTGACCGAGACTAGGGAAGAATTTGTCCAGTAGGTTACAAAACGGAGTAGAACTTGAACAAGTACGTGGGGTTCAGTCGAAACCCCTTATAACGTCATCAAGCAAGCCGGGCAGTTATTCAGACCTATTTCGGTGTGGAGGTGTCGGCTTCCCCAGACGGTTTCTTCCTTCTGAAGGAATCTGGAACCAAATGGCATCCCATGGTATAGTTATCACAAATTTAAGAAGCTTCTTGATCAACCTTGAGGTAGCGTACCCTCCGGGACTGCTGTATGTGACCGTTTTTAAGGATATCTTTGTTCTACCAAAACTCAGTTCAGTTTCTGAAGTTCGAAAGATGTTCACAGTTCTAAAGATGAAACTTCGCGACTCAGTGATCGATTCATGTCAGTCGACTGGTGACTCGAAAGGGCGAAAGGGGTTCACCGTTCACAGAGCTACCCCCGAAATCTCGGTTACGGAGTTGAGTCAGGTATTACTCCTTATAGGAACAGACGACCCAAGATACTGCACTCGAGCTACGAACCCCTTAAAAATTCTAGTAGAAAAAGAGGTCAAAAGTTACGCTGATCATTTCTAGTTTTGAGTGCGTAGACACTACTTATGAGTCGTTAGAGGTAGTCGATTCATTAATCTTAATGCCTTTTAGAAAACAGTGCTTCCCAAAGACATATTGCTCTTCTTCAAATACTGCGCAGTTAAGTGGTGATTTCCAAACAACTCCTGCACGATCCGGTATACTTCTGTTCAACTAAGGCGCAGCTACCTCCACGTTCCCTTTGCTCCATGTGTAAAAATGAAGAGAGAGTCTCCACGCAAAGGATAGAAAGGTCGTTTTTCTCCGCCACAGAACAGAAATGTGATTTTCACTCCACGGAGATAAAAGTGACAAGAAAGACCGGTCTTTCAGCAGAAACTGTACGTATATCTAACGAAACATTACCCATGAAAGTTGAAATAATCTGAGAACTAAATTTAGCAGAAACACAACGAATCAAACCGAAAATTTAAGCTTAAACGAATAGCTCTGTTGCTTTAGTAGTAAGGTGGCGAACCAGAAGAAACTAAAGATGCATGAGCCGAAACTATGCTTAAAGATCTTTTTTACTGGTATCGACAAAAGTCTTTGCCCCAATGTAAGTAGTTTCTTGCACTAATGATATTAAACTGTTTACAATACCTTGGCCCCGGATCAAATTGTTGGTTCAGTGACCGCTGTTTATACTTGCCTTACCGTTTTCATCTAGTTTTACAGACGAGTTGCTCCCAGTAAATGGCAACTACTAAATGCGTGAAATTTGAATCTTGTTTATTTGACCTCAGTGTATTGGAATGAAAGAAACCACTAGGTGACACAAACACAAATCAGTTGTTGACATCAGAGTGGATTATGGCACGGTGCCTCTTTTAGTAAGCCTCCGCACCCGAAATTCACTCTGCAAAGTTAGCATATAAAATTTGTCTCGCCATCATGGACTAACCTAGTGTGTCCGGAGAGATTTTCTATTCGCATAAATGATTTATCGCAGAAGGGGCAGTCGACCTTTTTCTCTCCATCATGCAAGGACTTGATACACCTGACTAAATGAACTTTCCTTGCAAATTTCCTCCCCCAGACAGCGCAACCAATGTTCTTCTTTCGATCGTGAACCGCTTTTGTGTGTCTAGCAAAACGGCTTCTCCTGGCCAATTTCTTTCCACAGACAGCGCAAGCAAAGTTCTTTTCTCTGTTGTGAACTGAATTTAGATGCCTAGCCAAGTGATATTTTTGCGCAAATTCTTTCCCGAACATCTCGCAAGGGAACTTCCTTTCACCAAGATGGACCGTCTTGACATGCCTATCCAGTCTGTATTTGTCCGTAACTTTTGTCAAGCACAAGTAACAACTAAAGTTCTTCTCCCCATGTACCGAGCTCAGATGGTTGGCCAAGCTTCTTTTCTCTTCTTTCTCAATATTTTTGACGCGTGTTTCAACCTAAGATATTTTTTAGCAGGGGCAGTAAAGGAAGGAAGGAAAAAATTCACGTGTGATATTTGCAGAAAGAAATTTACTGAAAAAATGTAGCCTTGTAGTGCATGAAACGACAGTTCACTTGGAAGAGAGGAACTTCTACCGCGATCTTTGCGGGAAGACCTTTACGCAAAGAAGCAGCCTGGCTACCCACGTCAAGACGATCCACGAAAGACAAAGAAACTTTGCTTGCAATGTCTGCAGACGAAAATTCGGGCTGAAACATCACATTTCTAACCGTGTCAAGTCAGTCCATAATGGTGAGGTTTTGATCTGCCATATATGCGGAAAAAGATTATAAGGAAAAATACAGTCCAGCTCAGCACGTCAAATCTGTCCATGAGAGAGGAAAAAATGTTGTCCCTTGTGCGGGAAATAATCTTCCTGGAAGTGACCACTTGGAAAAACTGTTGTTAGTCCTATTCTGCTGTGAACAATAATTGTCCTAGTCACTCGGTCACTCTCACGTGGCATGTGGTAGGTTTTCTAAGTAGTTCTGTTTACACATCTATAACAGCTTTATGTTTTCAGCGTGGAAGATATTTTGCCAGTTACTATTCAAGGTCTCCACAGATGAGTTATGTTATTAAATCATATGATGCATCTCTATGATCTTGGTTTATTGTTTCAAGTTTATGACGTTATTTATATTTCAATTTCAAAATTCGCAGCACACTACTTTTTCTCATACAATACACTTTGAATTGTGAATTTGTGCTTTTCAAGAACTTAATTTTTCCTCATATCGTATTATACATGGACCATTATTATAGATTCGTTTTAACTGAATTCGCATGAGGAACACTGGCACTAACTTACCCCTACGGCAGTTTAATATATGAAAGAACTAGATCGCAAGAAGAACTAAAATGGTGTGTTAATTGGTGAACTGGTAAGTTATGAAAAATAATGTATGAAATGTCTCCGTATTTCATATCCATAGGCTTTACTAGATAAAGGATGGCTTAAACAAGAATAAACAAAATACATTTTAATGCAATTCAGTAATTCAGAATACGCAAAACGGGAGCGAGATGACAAGCTTTCGCAGCTAAATATAGAGAACTCTGTTGCTCTACAACAGAGAGAACTCTTCTGCTCTGTAAGAGAAAGATCTCTTGCTCTACCACAGAGAGAACTCTCCTGCTGTCAGGTAGATATCTCTTGTTTCTACAACAGAATGAACTCTTTTGTTTTCCAGCCAAGATAACTCTCTTGCTCTACAACAGTGAGAACTCATCTTGCTCTACAAACAAGGGAACTTCCCTGCTTTACAATAGAGAGAACTTCTTTCAGATAAATACCTCGGAATTTTCGGTTACTTAAACTACTGAATTCTATCACTTACCACTCCTTGTGTCTTCTCCAAGTCTGGATCACCAAGTTACACCCTTTCTATTCTTCCACGTTAGGTCCTTCAAGATCTTACTTGCAGGTATACAGAGGACGCATCCTTCTATTGGACTCGGAAACTTCAGAAACGTAACTTTCCTTTCATTGTTAAACTATAAGGAATCATTTTCTCGTATGCTCCCGCGCATTAGTGAGAAAATTTCTTTATATCATGCGAATCTGGTGGATACATCATTCGCTACTATAGTGGACATCAGTCAGTAAACAAGTAAATGAAATGATGACGGCCAAGGTCTTAGCCGTCTTCAGCAGAGGTGGGGGTCATATCGGTCATATCGCACTTATCTTCAATCCATTACTAATTCGTCGTATTTATCTTCGTTGGCTGCTACTCGACAACCTCCAGCGACGGATTCACGTGGCCCGCTGTTTCCACCTTAGGCTCTAGAATTATAGGACAGGAACTCCAACTACAAGGCTTAATACGCTGTAATAACACAAATATACCTGATTTTTCCGGAAGCTTACTTAAATAAAACTGATATATCATTCCGTAGGAAAACGCTCCTATCCCAACGACAGCTCCGAAGGACATCATCGTGGCCCGGTAGCCGTATTTAGAAATCGTTACACCTCCAACGGATCCGCTGACGCCTCCTAAATATCCAGTGTTACAAACTACGTTATAACAGCATTGCAACCAAAATACCAAGAGATTGAATAGCCATTTGTATTGTGCCCATAAGAGACGCTGTAAGTGTTGCAGGCACGTTCAAAGCACAGAAACGGCTGGAGCTAACGATTCCCAGTGGGAACATGAAACCCTCGAATGCGTTGAATATTAGAGCTAACCACGGGTCACTGAAATATACAGATTTAACTTGCAATATTAATCTCGTCTATTATATGTTACCTGATCAGAGAGTAGCCATATAATCGGAGGGTAAACATGAGCAATGTTAACACCAGCGTCCATTCGGATCCTAATTTATTTAAAATAATTCCAGAAATCTGCAGGCAGATTATTCCGGAAATGCAGCTGATGGTCACAGTTAGACCTGTATTGAATTTCAGTAGAATCAACTTATTAGCCTAAATTTTGTTATTAAACGTTAAGGTAGACCTTGTAAGTAGTTGGGTGCGTTCATGGAGTCGAGAAAAGGGAAATCGTATGCAATGCTATAGCGAAAGGAGAAACCCAGTAGGCCGGCAACAGAGACGAAGAGGGCAATCTTGGGTTGGCGAAGGAGTGCAGCGATTTCTTTGAGGACATTTCGCGAAGGATCATTAGGTTTGATGTCGAGAAGTGCTAAGGGAATCAGCGAAAGAAGCGACAGAATGGCCGAAAGGTAAAACCCTGCAGCGTAACTACGGTAACCATAGACGTTCTGCAGCCAGTCGATGATAGCACCCGAGACGAGCGGAAAAATCCCATGTCCCAAACTACCCCACACTTTTTGTTTGCCGATTTCTGCTTTGTGTTCAGTTGCCATGGTAATGGTAATACTATCGAGCAGAGAAAACGTGCTGGCTTCCGTAAACGAGCCCAGATTACGAAACAATATGATGTAAAGAAAAACTGCTACATTCCCAGTACCCGTTGTTGCTATAGAAGATTCACCTGCAATCAACTATCTTTTGTTAATAAATCACCTGTCAAGTTATTAGTCTCTTACCTGCAGTACTATTCATTTCGTGGTTGTATGAATCGGTGGAATTAATCGGTATAGGAAACGAGACAAATGATCCCATAGAGCCGAAAACTGCTGCGGTTATCATTGATGTGATTGTTAAGACGATGGCGCAGATCTTGTAATTACCGATACGATCAGCAACCATTCCTTTATTAGTTACCAAAAATGAATCTTGAGTTAATAAAAACTAAATCTCGATTAGTTACCGGTAATTTGAGAACCGATTGCCGCAGTTACAGGTAACATGGCCTCCGATATTGCAATCTGATCCATGGTAACTCCGAATTGCAGAACGTGTAAAGTTGCCACAGATAGATACGAAGCAAATCCTATCCAAAGGTTATTTAAATTCGTTAAAGTATGTAGACTGATCATATGTTTACCTCCTGTTGAAAGGAAAAGAGCAAATTTCAAAGTAACTAATGATTTATTGAAGCGGAACTTGAACATCTTTGCTGGGTGACGGTTGTACTAGTCTGATCAAGTTGAAGAATGAAGGTATTGATTGAACAAGGGTGTCGATTTCCTTGAGGACAAAGAAATTCCTCTCACGAAATCCTTTTTTTTATCTGGGGCCATTGACGTGTTCACTGATTAAACCGCTTCCATGAATCGTAATGATGAATCTAGACTACTTTGATTTTAATGCCCTGGGTAGGTGGAAGATAAGTTTTTCTACCAAAACATAGCAAGTCATCCCATTTTCAAAAAATTAATGGTATTCACACTTGTTTTTACTATCGTTCAGATACTATAGGAGCTATCTAAAAATGGCGTGAGGGATTATGAACTTGAACTCAATCGAGAGAACTGAATTTAACGGCAAATAGATTACGGAAACGATACTTGCTAAAAGGCTGAAACTCTGACTTTGATGTTTAGCTTACTAGATCCTCCTAACAGATAAGTATAACGTAAGCAATCATTAGCATGCTTTACTTCTGCTTTGGCAGAGGAGAACGTTTTGACCTTACATTCCTTCATCGGCTGTTTAATGGGGGACTAGCGTCATTCAGTCATTCGTCGCACGTCAATAGAATGGTTCTGACTTTTTATCTTGATAGCAGTCGCTAGCTGGCGAGCATACCGATTCTGACGAAGCGCACATCTAACAAGGGTAATTGCGCCGTGGCGGCGCATTGCGTACGGAGTACATGTGACGTATTGAGATGGAGGATATGTTTTCCGAGTATAGTTTATAGTTGAGATTGTGTGGTTGTGGGGCTGCAGTATAATGTTGGAGTAACTAAATTGAAATGTAAATACGTGAAACTGACATAGGAAACACTGTCTGCATATCTGGTGCATCATGTTCTGTGTGTACGTGTCCGCGTGTGTGTGTAAAGACAGAGTGCGTGTAAGGAAGTAAGTGTGCGTGTGTGTGTGTCTCCGTGTGTGTACGTCGGTGTGCGGGTTATTGCTCTGAGCACTAGTGTGTACTTGTCGGAACGCATACACAACTTAACACCGCACTAAGATTTAGGGTACCCATACATTTCGCAATACTTTTGCTTTTTCGCCGGTGGGTAGTTAAATTCCACAGATATTTCGCAATTTCACCGTTGGGTAGTTAAATTCCACAAGATCAGAACAATGGGATATTTCGCAATTTCACCGCTGGGTAGTTAAATTCCACAGATGCGGACAGTGCGTACTCCGTACGCAAAAAGCCAGCGTGAGATGTGGCTGTCGTGATTTAGAAGGCCTTAAAAAAGTGAAAAATGAACAATTGCATCCAATATTACGGTTAAAAAAACAAGAGGATCTTGGAATAATTAAGTTTTCGTAGTTTGAAAACTGTATTAGCTTCAGTTCTACTCTCAAATTGCAGAGAATTTTGTAATATTATTCTGAATCTCGCCTTGGAATCATTTTGTGTTCAAAAGCAATCGTTGAACTTCAGTGACCGTTCCCTTGACACTTGATTACTCCGGAGACTCACTTTGTCTTTTCTATTTCTACCAGAAATATATTCAAGTTCGCCACCTTCGTTCCCTGGACCAACTAAACTGTCAGCGTTTCTGAAAGAAGATGAAACAGCGAGTGGAAAGCGATTTATTCATAAGTCGAAACGACTAAAAGTTGACCAAGTATTTTATCTCAAGGCAGCGAAACCAGAAATTCTGCTACTGAAACGGATGACAAGGTTGGTTCTGCAGTTAATGCTCCAACAGATAAACATAACCCATTATTAGATACCTTTAACTTATTCCTGACTGGTTGATGTACGTTTCGGACTAATTGAAGCCATTTTTTTAAAGCAGGAGTTATCAAAACAGGAACGAGAACTGTTGATCTGACAATTCACGTCTGGGTTGTTCATCCTGGAGAGGGGAGCTACAGCTCTGATCTTTGAGAGAAGAAATATGCTGGCAAAAGCAATCTAGGTAGACGTATCAATTCGAGCCGTTATGGAAAGAATTTAAAGTGCGACCTATGTGGAACACGATTATAGGAAAAAAGCAGCCTGGCCCAACCATCTCGAGTCGATGCATGAAGGAGACACGGAATTTGCTTATAATGTTTGCCAACAGGGGTTATTTCTCACAAATCAAACAAAGCTTTTTCAGAGGGAAGACGTCTTGACCTGAAACCTCTTGGAACCTTTGGGTCTTTCAAGTGTGGGCGTACCGTCATTCAGTCGTACGTCACATGCCAGTCAGGTAGATTCCTGTACTCTTTGATTAGTTCGATTCGGGAATCAAATTAGAGGTTTCATTTTTGTTACGACGTTCAGCCTGATAATTAACATTTAGATCTGTTGTCAAACAACTCGAGTTTGTAACGGATCCAGGAATTGCAATGCAATTTTTTCGTATTTTTCCATGTAGCTCGCATTTTCTACAGAGGCACTGACACAACAGAATGAGTGTAATCTGCAACTCCCCGTCATGTCTGAATTCAGTTGTAAGCTGAAGCTGTCAAAAATGGTTGGAGTGATATGTGTTACAAACGACTACCTAGAATGGGACTAATATAAACAACGTTAACAAGGGGACTGTGCAACTAGGTTTAAAGTACGAGTTAAAAAAAAACAGTGTACGAAAGTTTGTGATGGTGGCTTTATGTTTTTTATTCTGAGAAAAGCGGATGAAACATCCCCAGGAGTATCTTTAGGGGTTGCTAATTTCCCTTGCTTGCTTGGACATACCTCCTAAAGCAATATCTTATCTTGGACTGTGCCCTAGCTCGGAACGGCCGAATTAAACCCACCTCTAGGCCACCTTGAAATTTCTCTAAGCCTGAAGGTAAAGAGCAAAGAAGCAAATGTAGTTGGAGGGTTGACGATGTGGTCTACTCTCGAATCAAATCGTCGCGTCGTCCGTCGTCGCGTCCCAAACGTCAGTCCCAAGTCGTTGTCTGACTCTGAATCTCAATCGCGTAGTGTACTTTTCTGAATCTCACGCCATACAGAGAAAAACCTGAAACGCCTCTAGAACGAAAATACATTTCTATGAGGTAACCAAACATTCGATTATAATTTTATGATTATCCAAACGTAACGTTTTATAGATCTTATGATAGGTCTGACGTAACGTCTTGACGTGCTTTAATTTATATTTGCAGTCTGTCACACAATGGTAGCCAACAAGGATACGGTGGATAGTTTCGGAAGAATTACTTCCCGTAAGAACAAAATCCTGGCTGAACTGAAAGAGGAATGCTCGTCTTCTTCAGAAGAAACCGACGACTGCTCTTCGTTACCTTCTCCGCACTCGTCCGGCGAATCTTTTTCAGGTTCGCCACCTTTGTCTCCTGGGTCAAATGAACAGAAAGCAATTTTGGAGGAAGAAGAAACGTTGAACGGTAAACACTATCTTTCATAACGCGAAAGAACAGAAAGGTGATCAAATATTTCATCTGAAGACAACCAGACCAGAAACTCTGTAAGTGAAACGAACGATGAGGCTGGTTCTGCAGTTAATGCTCTCGCAGGTAAACAGAACGCATATTTGGATACTACCACTTACTCCTGACTGTTAATGTACGCTTTAAACTAACTGAAGTCATTTTTGTTAAAGCAGGGGTTGGAAACACGGAAAGGAAGAACTTCGCGTGTAACATTTGTACAAAGTAATTCGCCACAAATGTTAAACTGAAAATTCATGTCAAGACAGTTCATCTTGGAGAGTGGAACTTTAAGTGCAACATATGCGGAGAAAGATTTTCGTGGAATTCTAGCCTGGCTAAACATCTCAAGGTGGTCCATGAAGGAGAGCAAAACTTCGGTTGCGACATCTGCCGGAAGAAATTTACGGGAAAAAAATAATCTAGTAGGCATTTGAAGTCGATCCATGATGAATTCAAGAACTTTAACTGTGCTGTTTGCGGCAAGAAATTTGCAGAAAAGCGTAACTTGGTTAGGCATTTGAAGTCGGTTCACGATGGGGAGAGGAAATTCCCCTTTGCCGTTTGTGGGAAGAAATTTGCAGAAAAAGACAATCTAATCAGACATCTCAAATCAGTCCATGAAAAGCAGAAAAACTTCCAGTGCGACTTCTGCGGCAAGAAATTTGTGCTAAAAAGTGACCGAGTAAGACATCTCAAGTCGGTTAGCTTTGAGCGCGACATCTACCGGAAGAAATTTAGGGTAAGATGTAATCTAGTTAGGCATTCGAAGTCGGTTCACGATGGTGAAAGGAACTTTGAGTGTGTTGTTTGCGGGAAGAAATTTGCAAAAAAGGGCAGTCTGGCCCACCCATCTCAAGTCAGTCCACGAAACGCAGAAAAACTTCGAGTGCGACATCTGCGCAAAGAAATTTGTCGGGAAAAGTTATTTAGCTGTGTACCGCCGTTCTATTCATAATGGCGAGCGAAATTGTGCGTGCCAAGTTTGGGGAGAAAAATTTTCTTGGAAACCGTCACTTCAGAAACACGTTGCCAAAGTCTAGTCAAGTAAGTCAAGTAACGCGTATTTGAATTCTTCATTTGTTTCCTTCAAGTTATAATTCAAATAACGAACGTATTCAAGATTATTTCTATATTTCGTGTTCTTCACGTTATTCTGTTTGGGGCTCTGTAGCAACATTCAATAGACAAATTGTAGAAGTTAACCTAACTTTGTTACGAACATTACTTTTGGTGTTTGTGAACCTCATTTTATCCAAAATGTTCCTACCCGTTGTTACAAGTTCGGTCCTAAATTTGAATTATTTTACATATTACCGTTCTAATTACGTGTATTATATTTCAGATATTAAGATTAAATATTATAAAGGAAATATTCAGTGTTGTAGGATGTAGTTTCAAACTAACGAGCGCCATCTCGCGGCCATTGTTTGAACTACGTTTAGAACTTGATACCATTGTCTTTAATCTTGTTGCCACCAAGCGGGAAAAATGCGTACTAGGCATTAGACTAATTTTTTTTACACTTTTTTACTGAACGTTTTTATTTTTAACAAAATATAAATTAAAAGTGATTTTGTTGTACGTTTTATTATTCATTAAAAAGACCAGTTAATTTTTGGTACAAGACCTTGTAAGAAAGTTTGAATTTAATCAGTTTCACCATGAGTTTGATTTTTCTTACACTAATGAACCTAAAATAAAACCGGGCGAATTAAGTAGTGCTACGATTATTTTACATACTTATCAATATATGATCTATAATTTATAATTAGTTAATTTTTATACTGATGAATTGAAACTACTAGAATAAAACCAAAACAATTATCAATAACGTGATAAGTTAATAACATGGGGTAAAAGCACTCAATTTCACATATGAACTATTAACTTTTATTCAAACCATTCAAACGTATTTAATGATATATTTCTAATCGTACAATAGTTTTACATAATAACATGAACTATTAAAGCAGCATTAATAATAACAACGCAAATGAGGTGATAAAAGTGAAACTTTATAAAAGTATTATAAATCATAAAGAAAATTTTAAAATTACTTAACTGTTATGAACGTAACCAAAAGTTGAGTACTAAGCGAGAAGAAAAAAAAGTTGACGCCCGATAAGGGACTTGAACCCTTGACCTTAGGATTAAAAGTCCCACGCTCTACCGACTGAGCTAACCGGGCACACTTCTCTGGTCTTAACTGGCATTACTTGTATGAAATCAAGTTTCTAAAAACCTGTTTATTTAATTTGATCACCTTTATGTAAGAAATTATCTTAATGAATTAAAAACAAACCTTACAACATAAAACTACATAATATAGCTCTAAATCAAATGTAGTATTATCAAAATTTATCCACAATAAAAGCCGCATTATTACTGTTTCCATTTGTTTACTTACTATAACTGATTCTTCCCAACAATAAACTTTACCGTGTATGTCATTACGGAAACAAGTCGTTTCACTTTATTATAATCGTTCGACTCCCTCTAAAATGAACGTGAAACTATCCAGGCCGAAATGTTGGCCATTTTAAAAGCACTGCACTCTATTAAATACATGGACATTAGGAAGGTAGTTTTACTTACGGACTCGCAGTCATCCTGCAAAGCTGTCAGTTCATACGACGGAGAGCAAAAACTAACTTATCTATAACACTACTTGACATCGTATTTTAGTACACATTCAATTTGTCAGAGCGCATAAAGGTTTCGAAGGAAATGAAAGGGCCGATCTTTTAGCCAAAGAAGCGACAAAAAACCAAATTACACAAAATAATGTCGAAGTCCCCCGCTGTTAGCTGAAACGGCGCATACAAGAGGTAACAAATGTCAAAGTGTAACACGGAATGGCAGCCCAGTACAAGAGGGAATGCAACTTGGAACCCGACAGAAAATTCTCATAGAGTATGTAGAATTTGGAACGGAGACTCAGTGAGATCTCAGTGAGAAACTCTAAAAAGTTGTGAGATCTCACTGAGGTCTCACTGAGTCTCCGTTCCAAATTCTACATACTCTATGGGAATTTTCTGTCGGGAAGTTTTTATTGATGTTGATGATGCTAAAATTCTGGACTCGTTCAATCCTTCACATGAACTCATGCAGATTTTAACCGGACATTGTAATTTAAATGAATACCTGCACCGTTTTAAATTGAAAGACAGCCCTCTCTGCTCCTGTTCAGAAGAACCCCAAACAGTCGACCACTTTTGATGGAGGTGCCCACGTTTTGAAAAAAACAACGACACTATTTTAAAACACAAGTGTTAACTAGAGCCTCTTGGCCTATAAGTTTAGAGGTATTAGGCTAAGACCGGTTTTTACATAAGTACATAGAATATTTTATAAAAACCACGAGCCCGGATGAGATTTTAAAACAAATAGATACGGGCAATACTCACTCTCGTGAGTAAGCCTTTTCTTAAAAAAAAACAAAAAAAAAACAAATGTGGAACTTCTCCAGCGTGTTCTTTATCCAGATTCATGGGTGGAGTGTTAAAATTACGTGTGGTAAAAATTTTTTACGACCTCATAGAACAGAATTGCACAAAACGAGGGTATGCTGAGACGTTCCTCAAGTTATAAAGCGACTTTATGGACGATAACTCTTACTACCATGTTCAGGCTTCCTACGTTTCTGGCTTCTTTATTGCAACTAGATGCAAATGAATGAGTGAGTGAAAGAGTGAATGAGTAGCCGAGAGCGTGAAAAAGTGAACGAATAAATTGTTGAGCAAATGAGTGAATGAATGAATAAATAAGAGAGTGAGTGAGTGAACGAGTGAATAAATAAATGGAGTGTGTGAATGAACGAATGAATGAATGACTAAGCGAGTGAGTGAATGAATGAGTGTGTGAACGAACAAATAATGAACGAATGAATATGTGAACAAATGAAGGACTGAGCGAATGATTGAATTAACAATGAATGAAAAAGTGAACGAATGCATGAACGGATGAATAAATGAAAGAGTGAATGAATAAGTGAATGAATCAATCTTATTGTAATATTATTATGCTGTCGCATATATTTAGTATTAAGCTTTACACTTGGGTGTATTTTAAACATAAAAAAGTACTGAACACAATCAAGACGATCCATCACAAATCAATGGGGGTGTATCATGCCAAATTTAGACACGAAAGACAACCTTTTAAACTTGGAAAACAAATATCAAAGTAATTATTTACACAGAAGGTTTCTATATACATTCGCGCATTTATTTATTCACTTTTCATAAAATTATTCGTACTCTTTCATCACAGGGACTAGAGAACTTACGAGGAGAATTGTGGTCAGGACACGAGCACCGAGATTTTATCTTGGGAGGCAACTCCATTTGCATACAAGGTTTCCTTATTAGAATCTAAAGTTGCAAATCTACAATGGAAATTTACGGGAATTTCGGAGGATCTACAGGTTAATAGTACTGCGGAAAATTCTACTGTTCCTTGTTTCTGTCATGCGTGAGTGTCCGTTGATTTTTGCCGCGAGCGAGAAGGTCGAGTTGACCAGACTTCGCACGTTGCTCAAGCGGTGCTTGCGAATGATTTTCCCGCTGCTGAATTTCTGCTTTCTCTGCATCTGTTTCAAGCAGCGCGGGGTGGTGGGTACCGAACCGAACAGTCGCTGCGAGATTCGTTCACCCTGAATCAAGTTGCTGTAGATTTGATTGGCTTCGTAGTTGCCTACAGCCAGACTGCCTGCAGCGTCCATCTCCAAGTACTCGCTAGACTGGCTCTCGGTATCGGCATCCTTGCCCGCTCTAGACAAACCTCGAACACAAGCCGGGGAAAGATGGTTCCCTTCCCTGATGAATGAATCCGGGACGCAGGAGTTGCAAGGAGGTGTTTCAGGGTTCTGCCAGCAGCGCTCGCATTTCTTAGGTGAGCGGTCTGTTTTTGAATTTAATTATAATTCAATAAATGATTATTACTGTTATCTATAACTTGAGAGGGGGATGTCTGAAAGGGAACACGAAAAAGAAAAGTGGAATAAGGGGCGAAATAAAAAAAAGCGAGAAAGGAATCCAGGGGCACGTAAGTGAGAGAGACCTGTAAAAAATCCCTGCAGTGCAATACGAATTTCATTTATTTTTTTCATTTGTGTTATTCAATAAGTAACTATTATTAGGCAACACGTGCACTGGCTATACAAGTGAAACTAAAGTAAGGGGCGAAATGGAGGAATGAAAGAAATGATTTCAGGGGCACGAAAATGTAAGAAACTTGTAAAAACCCCTGCGGTCCATTTTGAGGGTTTTTTTCCCCTCATAAAGAGGCCTGTTTACCATTTCTCCCTTCACTTCTACCCCGTTTTCCCCCTCCATGTCAGATTATGAAGCTACACTTCTAGTTTCCCTTTCCCTCTTCCCTTATTTTTCCCTTTTTCAGGATTTTCTTTGTAAAGTGGAAGTACTTAATCCCCGCTGTATCACCAGCGTTTCCATTTTTAATTTCCCCTTTTTCTCCTCTGTACTAGAATTCAAGGCTGCACTTCCAGATTTTCTCTTTTCCTCTTCCCTTATTTCACATTTCAGACCCGGTTTTCCTCTTTTGAGGAAATTTCCCTGCAAAATGGAAACACTGTCTATAATACTATAAGAACTTACCAGGAAACTCTGCAGACAGGACGCAGGGGCGCAGATTTTTCGGTGAGCTGCCACTGGGGTACTCAGGGGAGCACTGGATAAAGCAACGCCCGCGGAAAGGTTTCAAATTTGCCGAGGAGCCTTCGCTTTCTTCCCCTTGTGAACACTCTTCGTGATCTTCTGACTGTACCGCTGTTTTCTGCAGAAGCTCAGTCTCCGTTTGGAACTGCAGAGCTTCGTTCACGGTGTTGCCTGTAGGACGGAACGAATCGTTCCAGGGTAGTCGAATCCGGTTACTCCATAGATCTCGAAAAACTCCGAGTAGCTTTTTCTCCAAGCTCTGACTCTCACCGCTAGCACCCAGACCAGAGTCTGTTTCTGCGGGGTCTTCCGGAAGGCCTCCCGAGGAGGAAGCTGCGACTGCTGCTAGGGATTCCGGATCGAGGAAGGCCCGCTGGACCTCAGGCCCGAGTCCAGCCCGGCAGAGTAGCGGAGTGGATGCTTGTTCCAGTCTCCCGGGTCTTCGTAAAGCATCGCGGGAAGACCCTGGCGCTACTGTCGCTTCTAGGGAGACGCGAGAACTTGCAAGATTTTCCTGGGCAACTGTAGGAGCTTCTTTAGCCAATTGCTCGCGAGAAATAGGTCCCGAACAACACGAAATGAATGAAATGGTCAACTGAAGGAGAGCCTATAGTTTACAATACGATAATATCGATTTTTATTTTAGGATTAAATTGTATTAATTACCGATATAAAGATTAATACTGTAGATGTCGTCTGATTGCGGTTGCCATGGCAACGACTGTAAACAACAACAGCAATTAGTGTTAGAGTAGACGCTGCTTCACCCAGAATTCCTTGTAAACATCTGCGTCCAATAAAAATACTATAAGAAAATCATTATTTTTTTTAATTACTTAAGTCTTATGGTAAGAGCATGTTAGAAATTTACTGTTTCCTAGAGTTTGGTGATTTGAGCTGCTTTTTGGCGCGAGTTTTGATTAAATTTGCAGTCAAAAAGTAAGCTGTGAGAATCATGAGGACTGCTGAACACGAGGCGGTGAATCGGAGATGAGATTCCTCCAACTGCCGGCAAGAATCGCTTTCCATAAGAGTTTCCAGAACGCTGTGAACACCCACTGCGGTCAGAGGGACCCCTAGGTTTTGAAAAAGAATCATCAAGTGACGTCAATTGATAAATGTAACTAATAGCGCTTTACCTGCAGTTAGAACTACGTATACAAGATATCGATACTTTCGTACTCTATCGATACTGAAATCGAGAACCGTTGCCAGAACTGTGCAGACGTAAATATATACCGAGCCGCTCATTAAAATCACCTGAGAACAAATTTATTATAATTAATGATCATAATAATGAACACATAAAATAAATAAATACTTGGAATCCTGTGGAAACAAGAAAAAACCCCGCAACTGCCATTAGTGATAGGTTCAGCTGAATGTGAGACCATGCCCATAAGGTGTGGCTTTTGCGAAAGCCCCTGATGACGACAACCAATGAGATGATGAGGAAAAGAAAAGCCAGGGCCAATAGGATGACGCTGATTGGGTGTAGCGTGTGCGGTAGGTTGGCCTGGTCCTTAAAATAAAAAAAAATCGTAATGAATTATACTTTATTTTAATTATTGGATTTTATTAGTTTGAAAATTCATAGAAAAATACCTGAGGATTGGTGAACGTTACTATGGCAACGGTTCCCTGTTTGGAACAGCGACAAAGAAATCCTGATTCGGTTGTAGAATTTAAACTGCAGATGGTGAAATTCCATTGCGGGGATTCACCCAGTGGCAAAATGGCGCATTTCAAATTTTTGTAGTCTTGAGACAATTTGCTGATATTGAAAAACACCGTGAATGACGGAGAAGGATCAGCTGCTACGGAATCAGACGGACGAAACACAGGTGGGGAAACCATTTGAAGATTTTCCAATGAAGGATTCCTGGAATAAATCGAATAGTTCATTTTTACTAAGAAAAATATTTTTTAATATTATTAAATATTTTATATTTAATTAGGAATAATGATTTACTTGCTGATTGGCAGGGCTTTCTTGTATTCCACGGAAGCACTCCATTGGCTGCATTAAAAAAAAATTTGAATTTAATATGGTTGGCTGATTTCTAAGTATATTGTGCACCTGCCTGTCTGATTGGTTGAGCCAGTGAAAGAAGAAACTTTGAAAATTTGTAGGAATTTCTGCATAGCCTTGGTTCTCGAACAAAACGAAAAAATTCTGGAGAACAGTCATTAAAGACGTCCACATCTGTTAATAGAGATAAAAAATTAAAAGTTAATCAAGTAGATCGAAAATTTACTTAAGAAAATACTTCTTCACTGAGGTACTCAGCAGGCATTGAGAGAACGAAATCGATATTTTCTAAATATTCCACAGCAGTACTGTTCCACGAATTTTTCTCCAGGACATTAGATTTGTTTTGGAAATATTCAAGAAGACTCGAAACCAGCAGGACAACAGACGCACCTTCCTCCGGATAGATTTCCCCGTCCTGAGCCTCGGAGAGTCGTTGCGACTTGGCCTCGAGAAAAACCCGCAGCTTGTGAACAACGCTCGGGACAGTGGAGATTGCGTAGCCGAGTGTGATAAGTTTCAACTGTAAAAAACTAAGTTGCTTGAATAATCAGATGAAACGGAATTTTGTTACCTCTGAACGCAACTTCCCGATGACTCGGGGAACGCACCCCGAGAAGTCGAATGACAGCCAACGTCCCATTTCCCCGCAGAACCTACCAGCTATCCCGTCAAGTCCTGCGGGGCAAGGCTTGTGGTCCACGAGACCGGCCGGAGTCTCCATCCATCCGATCCCGTGGACCGTCTCCGGCGGGCAGACCATCCCGCTGCCCGACGCAGCGAGCCTGACGCTGGCATTCGAGATGCCGGCCTCGCTGACCGCTCGGCAAGTGTACTCAGTGCTATTCTAACGAAAAATAAAACCAACTTATTCATTCGTTTCAGGTTTTATTTTGAAAATTAAAAAAGTAACTTGCCTCCAGATGATAAATTTTTAACAAACTTCCAACAGGGTACAGATCTTCCACGATTTCAGTGCACGAGGAATTGACAGGCGTTCCCTTACGCAACCAAGTGTAGGATGTTACTGTCAGCCTTGCTAAATCGTTATCGTCGATACACGTCAAAACGATTATCGATCCCTATGATTATAATCGATTATGAAAGAAAACTAATACTAATTATCATATATTTACAAATATTATATTTAAAATAGTAGAACTGTATTTATAGTTTGATGAAACTTAGTAATAGAACTTGGTAGCTTGCACTGGTAGTTAAATTACGTTGTAGGTTGTGCTACTAGCTCTGATTTCCAGTCTGGGTGGCGTCAGGACTTCGATGAAGAGGTTTTGGCTGGCTTGCTGATCCCAGTCGCTGACTCGACACTCGTACTGACCACGGTCCGCAGCCGTAGCGCGCTTGATTACCAGATACGAAGTGTAGTGACCCAGCAAAGTCGGAGCTAACATGCCTATCTCCATTTCCCTGTGAAAATCATATATTCATCATTATTATCATTAAATTAATAATATACAAAGACAGGAAAAGTTAACTTTGATAGATGGATTATCTGTATATAACATATATATTTATATATTACATAAACATCTATTTATATTTATTTTATGTTGTTTTATAAGTCTTTTCGAGTTATAGGGCAAAATGTTCAGCATTGATTTGAATTTTATAAACAAAAGAAGATTGCTTTGTTATAAAATTAAATTATAATAATATCTTAAATTAAATAAATCATATATTATATATATCTTTTGGTATCATTTTATCTACAATATCTATTCCTCTTTTCTATGACGGCGTATCTTTTCGTCTATGGGCGTGCTTTTGCAAATGATAGTGCAATAGTTACGATTTTGTGATATAATATAGGGTTTTAAAGTAATTCAGAGAAAAGGTTTTATAGAGCGGAACATCTTTCGCAGAGACTCCACCCGAATCGCCCATAATTCCAGTCTGAAAGGGTGGATTCTTTCCTCCTGACTTGAGTTTACTTCATCTGAAAGCAAAGCTCCTTATTTTTCGTATTAATATAAATCCATGTCAGATCTTCTATTCACTTATTCTTAATCCTTTTATACTTAATAATGTATATTCTTTAAGCATCTATGGCAGTAAACTACGTACAACAATCCATAAAATAGGATAAGTCCAAATGAACACTGTAGACCACCCAAGCCAAGCTGCGCCTCGGGCTATAACGGTTACCACCCGCCATTTTGGACGAGACATTGCCTCGGGCTATATTACGTATTAAACTAGGATGAATATCTCCAACAAGAAGCTGATCTTAGCTGCTCTCTATCTCTATCTATGTATTTTGTGAGATAAGTTTTTGTATGTGTTGTATTGGATGAGATGATAATTGGTTAGAAACATACGAGACGTCATGACAAGAGTTCCTGTCAGCTGATCTTTTGCTCACTTTCCTTTTTCGGGTGGATAAAAAGATGAGCAAATATATCGGATGACATCACGTTTCTGTTGTAATATATCCCGTTCACTTTGATTAATGAACAACTCATCCTTAACTGATTAGCTGTTCGCATGTAACGCAACTAAGTGATCTGCCTTTTTCGATGCCATTGTGTTTTTCATACTAAGTTCAGTGTTTACCTTAAGGATTTCTCAGGATCGATCCTTATCCCGTCTTTGAACCAGGCCACTTGAAGCTGGCGGGATCCACTGCTTTTGCAGGCCACTGTCAGAGGATACCCCTGGCGTACCCGTCCGTCCACCGCATCAGTTTGTATCCACTTTTTAAAATCAGAATCGATTAATGCATACACGATATCGATTCGTAGTAAATCGATTAACGTACCTCGATTTCCAGTGTCGAGACTTCCTGGTAAGAGACATTCGTAATGGCGACTTCACCGTTGAGCAGTCGGTTCCTGGCGAGCATCTTGACTGTTGCGTTGACGGCATTGGGCCACTGCCTGTCTTCGATAACGGCTCTCGAGTATCGATTCCTCCCCAGTCGCAAGAATCGATTATTGCCCATCAATCGTGAGTCGTCTGCTGCCTCAGATTGCGACGACAGGTTCCTGCGCCACATGGTGTTGTTCACCATTGTCTCCGAACTCCATAAATGAAATTTGACTCGCCAATCGGAACTTCAAAAAATTGCATAAATTAGATTAATTGGTCGCTAGATAATCAAATGTTTATTAGAGTTAATGGGTAGGCTTTTAGCCTTGGCTCGAATCCAACAAGGAAGAGAAATTTCGTGCAATTTTTTCCGGCGCAAATTTTAAATTTCAAGTTTTCCTTCTTAAAGAAACAGACGCAGGGCCGAAAAAAAACCTTTATTACTCTGACCTCCATTTTGCGGGTGTACGGCAAAACAATCAAACGAGGGGCTCGGAACTGATCGTTTCTTTGACACACCAACCGTGTTATCATTTTTATCAGTGTTATCAGTCTGTGAAGGACGGGTAAGAGACACAGAGAGATAGAGACGTAAAAAATGAGTATTGGAATAAATTATTTTAAATGGAAAACAAATGAGTAGATAGAAAAGGAGGCGTTCTTGGTTGCGCGGGGCTCTAGTTATTAATGGCTGCCGAGAGAAACTTACAGAAAATTTATGGCGCCCATGGAAAGTTGATTCGCTGAAACCTCTCTTATCAGCTTCTCCAACTGCAAATTTTTTGTTTGGCAAAAAAGGAAAAACAAAAGTTAATCATCCAGCGTACGTTAATTACAGGTTGCGATACTAATCTATTGTTGTAAACTCTTAAACTTATGATAATTTTAAGAAGTTTTTGGTAATTTTGACTGTATATTAAGTAGTATGAATAGGACCTCGCTTTGAAGGGTTCGTCGAAGTTGTGGTCTGTCATTGCTGGTTCGAGTCGGTGACAAATTCAGTTGAACCGTAAGTCTCTTAGCGGCTAAAATTTCAATTTAAAAACATAGTTAATTATATTGCTTGGTTAATTAACCTTAATTAGGCACTTGTGAAGTCAGTTATCGATTAGCTTATCAAGAGTGGTATACTTAAATGTACTTTACTTAGTTTATAGCAAGTAGCGTTATCTGATTTGAGAGCGTATCCCTGAGGGCAGCCGCAGGTTAAGTCGCCTGAACCGCTGGAGACGCAGTGATGGCTGCAGTTCACTTTCCGTAAATGCCAACACTCTACTCAAAACCAAAACTTACATCAAAATCTATAAATAATAATAATATTTCACCGACCTGAAGCTGGGATGATCTCTCGACGAAATTCGCAGGTAGTGCCGTTGAAGTGCAGCGGACAGTGACAGCGAACAATCGAGGATCCGTAAATGTACCTAAAAAAGGACACGAGAGCTGAAAATTGTAGGATTTGAGTCACGCCAACGTCTTGTGGGAAGATAAATGTGACAAGCGTCTGCTAAGAAAAATGTTTTACAATGAAACCCGAAAGTGTTGTAACCCGTTTCAGAATGGAACGAGTTCTATACAGTTTCGAACGGGTTGTTCCTACAATCGAAAGGTCGTCTGGAGCTTACAAAAAGGTTCTTTATTTATTTCTAACACTCCTTTTCAGAGTAACGAAAGCATTTGTGGTCTATCGATTGGAATTCGTTCTATTCGGAGTATTACGCGTTCAGTCGAGGACTTCTTTTCACTCGTAATCGAGCGTGTTCTATCGGAAATCGAGTCTGTTCCTTAAATGAATGAGCTTGCTGTCTATCAGGAAAGTCAAGATCCGAACGCATTCACACTTTAAATTGGTTCTATTATGTAAAGAATTGGAACTCTGGCTCGGTATCTCGCTGAACAGTTCAGCATTGTATAGGCATTTTTTTCATTTTTGTAGATCCGACATGTTTTCTACTCCAATCCAAGGAACAGCTTGAACTTTGTGAGCAATTCTGCTGTCATAGAAACATTTATAGTATTAATGGCATACCTGCAGATACCTCCGTTCCTGCACAGATTGATCCCACGCAAGGGATCGCATTCGGGTCCGTTCTGGCAGTAGCGACCGTAGATTCCCGGCAGACAAGAACACTGAAACTGACTGTGAGACAAAACACTGAAATCAATCACTTTTTTTTGGATGCGATCGAACCCTTACAAGTTACACAATACACTCACAGAAAATCAAGTATACTAGATGTAAGTTTCTAGTGGGTACTTGAGCACTTGCACGCAATCTGAGCATTTTCGGACTTGTGAATAATCCACAAGGACTGGGGGACGGTAATCTGGGTAACGAGAATCTTTTTCATTACAATATGGAAATCTTTGGACTCTTGAAATGTTCATAGGGAGCTACAAATGATAGGAATAGGTATACGAGGACTTGAGGCTTTTGAAAAACGCATTACCTGTAATCCTTTGAGGCGTAACAATGTCCGTTAAAGCTGCAGTTGAAGGCGTTGCAAACATCTTGACGGATTTTCGGTTGAGCCGCGTGAATTTCGTATGTTATATTGAACCCGTAAACGTCGACAAGCCGGTCTTGGACCCTCAAATTTACGTTGACTAAATCCTGCAAGCTGAGCTGCACTTCCAGGAAACGGGTTCGAAACTTCATGACCGAAACCGGTTTCTCCAGATACTTGAGTCTGCGTTCCCTTCGACCGCGAGTGAAAGTTTCGTTGAAGAAACTGTGCTCCACAATGTGGATCCCTCGTTTCAAGTAGACCTGCGTCAAGTAGAGCACAATCACGGGGTCCTGGTAACCGGAATGGGAAGCATCGATAACCCAGCTGCACTCAATCGGCACTGCAAAAGCGCCTGGAAATCCCGGGCTTGAGAAATGACCCTGCAAGGATCGTAAGTACTGAAGACAGCGCGAGTTATTGGCCGCCTTAGCCTCCGGGCTCCGACACGCACCCCGAACCACCGTAGGGTACAAAAGACCAACGACCAACAGGAGCAGCCGACTGTTACAGAGAAAGAAAACGATTGGTTGTCGGTTATGTGACGTCATTAGCCTTAACTTCCCTAACGTTTTTTGGCAAACTCGGCGCTTCTCTCTAACTGCGAATTATAACGAATTTTTTAAACAGAGTTTTTAGCTCTTTTTTTTTTACCTTAATGTATTGTATAACAAAGCGTGGGTTGATCTCTGAAATAGGATCATTTTGGAGATGTTCCAGCCATGACTCTCCCTCTTTCTTGCGTTCTCTCTCCTGGAACAGCTACTGTTTGTGTGATATTCCTTTCGTCAAATGGAGAAGGTGCCAGAAAACGATACGAGCCACGGAAAATTACGCAGCCAAGTCTCTCTCGTCCCCAGTTTCACAATGCTACAAATCACCACAATGAAACTTAATACGACGAAAACATTCAAACAAAACACAAAGAACTATAAATCATAAGACCTAACTTTTACGTCAGATCTCTTTGTCCCAAAATCAAGTACTTGAAATTAATAGTATTATTAATAATAGTGATAGTCATATAGTATCATGTTCCTTTAGCTCTTTGAAGTTTTCTGCGCCAGGAAACGTAATAAGGGAATTTAATATTCCCCAGAAAGGAAGTTCAATATTGGTTCTCAAGTTTCTCGTAACATCTTCCTTTGCATTCACTTTCTTTCACGTCCAATTTGATGCTGCACAAAACCAACGTGTCGCAGTATTCAAATTCTCATACAGAGAAACAATATCAAAAACTTGGTGATTTCGATATTCCAAAAAAGATCAAGTATAAATAGAAGCCGCTGTTATTTTAGATCTGCGCGTCGTGTCCGTTCTAAAACATTGCTCACGAATGTTTCCAACTAGAGACGTATGCTATTTTGTTTAAGCGGCTATTAAACTCTTCCTTTTTTTCAATGTCACTGGTTTTCCTATTTATTTATACAGTCAAAAAAAAACATCAAAAAGATTAAAATCTTTATTGCAAAACTGGTTTTCTTTCCGATTCTCTAAAGGGATTCACCACTGCAGACATCTGGTTACAAAAAGAAAAGAGTTGTGGCTAAAATGTGTGTCAAAGAACAGTTTGGCAAGACAATTATTTATGACCGAGTTTCCCTCACTTGATAATTAAAAAACAGAGCAGAACCTGTAGTTTTCTACAATCATCCAATTATAAATATGATACAATCTGTCACCAAGTAAGGGGTGACACTTGTGGAGGTATTGTAAAATCAGGTTGTGTCATCCAGATCACGTGATTTAAGCAATGTTGTTCAGTCGATGGATTACCTATCGACTTTTCGGTTTATAGTTGTAGCGATCGACAAACACGGCGCGTGACGAGTCAATCAGTTCTGATGGTTTTTTAATTGCAGACGACAAGAAATTGGAGTTTAACACAATTGACACGCTGAATCGATAACAGTGGAGACACCTTCAATAAACGCCGACGACATAGCCTTGGAAGTTCGTGATTTTTTTCGCGGCCGCAGAATTTATTGCGACGTTTATTGCGGCGCGTATTCAATTGGGTGTATCATCCACCCGCTCTCTAGGTTATTTCTGGGTATTAAACGTACACCGAGAATCTCGAAAGGATCTGAGAATCCTTTCACCGAGAATCTCGGAATGCTAAATGAATGAGTCATTCTGAAACACGCTCGTCGTGGAAGAATCTTACAAAAATTTTCATTTAACTTGAATTTAAGTCTAATCCTATTTCATATGCAAGGAAGTTAATCAAATTCTCAAACAGGAATACATTAAACTGGAACAATTTCCCGCCAGTGTATACCTCGGCCAAAACGTCGTATTTCACTGCATAAACGGATCAATCGTCGCGCGGATCCTTTGATTGAAGTTCGCTCCCAATTCCCGCTTGTTCCCTTATCTCTCGTCGTCTCTTCACTTTTTCCTAACCTAATGAAAAACCCTGTAATCCTTCAGGATTTTTCCCCAGACTTTTCTCATTCGTATGAGCTAAGTCACAGATGGTGTCGCATATAGCGGGATGAAATTGATAACTTATACTTGTAATAAGCAAGATAATGATCAGTAAACAGAAATACCTCAGACATTCCTTGTATGTATAGCATTCATAAAAACTATTGAATATTTCAAATCTCATACCGTATTCACATCGCGATTCCGTTTTTTTGTGTGTGTGTGTGGGCACAAGAAACATTCCCGCGGGAAAACATTTCCCCAAGATTATTTGCCGCAGTCTGTTTTCCCTTTTCCTTTTTGAAACAACAGAAGCTTCCCCGTGTACTTGACACTTCAGAGTTAATTAAATCAGTTCAGGGTTTTCAGCCAAATCGATTTTTCGTCCCACGGTTGGTGTTGCGGAGGAAAAGAGTCTCGGGAGAGCCTCTTGTCTATTCGCAAACCGTTGGCACAGCACTGAAACCGCGAATTGTGCGCACAGTCGGATTTCTGGGCTTCGGCGAGAGCGACAGCTAGCTCCGCCAGCGACAAAATCCCGCAACTTGTGTTTATGGTTTCCGCATGACTCCCAACCTTATCGTCGGCTTGTATCTCTATGACATTAGTCATGATTTCATCGCTTACTCCCACAACAGGGAAAAATGACTATTGTTAACATAAAAAACAAGCCCCCAGAAACTATGACCTATTATCGTAACTTAACAAGCGTTATCTGAGCTGTTATCAACACGTTAACAGTACTTACAGTAACCCTAAGGGTCTTCGGTAGGGAATTATCTATTCCCCTAGCGGCGTGTACGTGAACTAAAGGCAGGAACTCCTTTGTATTTGCTAGTTATCAGTCTTCTGAGTTGTTACCGTCATGTAGTTAGCACCAATTAACTATTAAAAGTTTAGGGTCTTCGCTCGGGAGTGTTCTATTCCCCTAGCGGCTGGGATATAAACTAAAGGCGGGACCCCTTTTTCCTTGCCATTTATCACTCTTCTATGCTACTGTCATCATGTAGTTAGTACTGAGTAACTCTTAAAAGCTCAGGCTCTTAGCTAGGGGGTGTTCTATTCCCTAGCGGCGGGAATGTGAACTAAAGGTAGGACCCTTTATATTTGCTAGTTGTCACTCCTCCAAGTTGTTATCTTCATGCCTACTTACTACTTAGTACTTCTACTACTTAGTAACCCTTGCAAGCCTAGGGCCTTTGCTAGGGAGTGTTCTATTCCCCTGACGACGGGTAAGGGAACTACAGGCGGTTCTCTTTTGCCTCGTGTCAGTAAGCGTGGCACGTCCTTGCAGAATACGGTCGAAGCTATTTATTTTGTCATTAACTTTTCTTGTTTCTTTTGAACGCGGAAATAAATATTCAATTTACAAGTGTATGATAGAATTCTTTGTTTCTTGTTTTGTGCATTTCGAGAGAGACATGTTTTGTTTTGGTCGGCTGCCAAAGTGGCAGAAGGGGCTTTAACCCGAGGAGGCTATCCGGTTTTGCGAGTGGCACGAACATAGTATGTAGTGTAGCATCATTTTTGCAACTTTCCTTCTTTTTTCGCTAATCTAACTTTCTCGTTGTCTTCTTTTTTCGTCTCCGTGTAGTTTCCCGAAGCAAAGTTTTCGGTGAACGAGGCAGTTGCATGCGTTTTTCTTTCTTTTTGTCGGGACTTTCAGCTTGCCTTGAAGACATGCTTGAATACATGATTTAGCGTTACTTTCGAGACTTGCCAAAGTTTCCATTCATAGGGGTGCGCTTTCAGCTCAATCCAGCAACTCATGATAACGTCTGACAATAAGCTGATAACACGGATAACAGGGAGTGTATAGTGGGTATTAACGGCCCCTCAGGGTCTTTCGGTCCAGCCCATACGGCAAGAAACGTGTACGCTACCCAACTACCGATGATACGAAACATGCAAAGCACATGCGGTTTAAGATTCTTGAGGAATCATAAAATCCAAGGTTTTGTGAATTTTGAGAGGTTTAATTGCTAGAACCTTGAGTAGGGTTTGTCAACCCTTTTGCTCGCCTCTTTCATGTAGTCGAAGTGCATAATGCATGACTGATTGTGCCCATGCAAGTGCTGATAGCTTATTCCTCGTATAATACTGCCATTATGCATAAGTAATGCCCGGCTAAACTGCTGTTTCACCGAATTGCAAGCATCACGCAACCGGACTCTAACGTGATACTAATATTAAACATAATTACTGCTATTTAGTCAACTGAGTTTACAAGTTTACTCAAGATTCCTTTAACTCCTTAATTACTAGTCATTAGCAGTATAGGTAGTAACTACAAAAGTTTGCCGAATCCCCTTTATCCCTTGTCTCATCAGTGGTAAAACTAGCGAGAAGCAAACGTGATCCAATAACTTACAATGTGCCCAAGTAAGTTACTGCTGGATAACTGAAGCGTAAGCTAACTCAATCCGTTGCCTAGCAGCAGCTGGACCAAGATACTAACTACTATCGACTTCAAACAGTAACTTTGCTGCTTGAAAATTCTATGGAACTAAACTTTCTGTAAGCACTCATTTTAGAACTTTACTTTACTAAGCACCTTTAACATGCTTACGTTTACTATAGCTACTACTTACAAACAAGTCTAAAGCAGACGACTAACCTAGTTCTGGCTTAGAAATGCAATATTTACTTCAAGTGGGAGAAAAACGACTGGGACAACACAACTTTTTGACAACGGGAGCTACTCGTCCTCAAAGGAATTTCATTTCTTTCGACACTTTTTGCTGCAAGTCGTACACGTCACGCCAAGCGGGACTAAACGCAGCTAAAAACAAAACTCCCTTATTTTACCATCTTGACACATTCACTTATTAAATCACACTCTTGTTATCAACTGTTATCATTTGCTACCACTGGTTATCAACTTGGGAAAGCGGTGAAGTTTTTCTTTGGCCCTGTTTCGTGACAGTTTGAGGCTTTTTTGCCCCAAAAGCTGAATGGCAGCGTGTCTGTCTCGGCGGCTAAATTCAAAAGAATGAACCAGTGATAACAGTGATAACACGGGACTGACGTATAAGTGTTATGAGAGGGTCTGCGTCAACTTTGAACACATCTAGAGTTTCATTTGTTAACCAAATGGCGCACACGTCAATATTAGCGCGCTAAAAATACTTTGACTAATCCAAGATTCGTACGAATATGAAGATTCCTTAGAAAAGTCTTACCTAGTACGATTCTGAAGATTTGCGATCAAGATTCTTTTGAGAATCTCTGTTGTCCGCTTTGTTAAGCAGAGAAAGATTGGAGACGCCTTTATGCGATGCATTGTCAAGACTTGCTGAGGGTAAAGTTTGTTACATTGAAGGCGAAGATGCACTCAGCGCAATGAAATTACCCCAAATGGGTTTGCAACTTCTAGATTCTTTCAAGATTCTCAGAAGAATCCTTAAAGAAGTGTCCGCAGTTCCGGCCAGTATATGCGAGACGAAAATAGCTGAAACAATTGACCAGCATTGATTTTTTTTCTCTTTTTTCTTATTTTTATGATTGGTCTAGCGGGGGTCACGTGACTCTACTATGTGCGAAGGTCGAATGTTTCATCGATCCCCGACGCTACTCATTTTCAATTAGGCGCAAAAGTATCATAATATCGTCTGCTGTAGGAACAGGTGCCTGAAATTTCATACTTGAGCCAATTTCCTGGCGTTTCAGATGATCCCATATCTGTCTGTATTCTTTAACCATCAAACTTCCCGCATATTTTTCTTCATCTCTATCCGGTATATTCTGCAACATCTTCAATTTCATGCAAATTATTTTCGGATTTCAGTCAGCGATATGCCGGGATCTTCGCTGGCCAGCGGGGCGACTCGGGAAGACGGCAGAAAACTTCGCATGAAATGTCGGGTGTGACTGAACGCAAAACTGGCACTGCTAGCCAAACCGGACGGAGTGAGCAAAACTTCCCCGCGACTCCAACGGGACTCTTCATCAGTCGTTTCGATTTTAATGATCTCCGAGATCTCATCTTCCTCGACCGAGCGGGAAAAACTGCGGGACAGAGACCTTCTGCGTCGGAACACCATTGAAGAACCTTGTGATCCTGGCTGCGATGACTGTCGTCTTGGAGCTGGGGTTCCCCTTGGTTCAGGTTCGTCCGAGATCCCGAGAGCAAAAGCTGAGCGGCACCAGAATCTCGGGGTACAGCCTTTTAATTATTATAATGAATTTTACAAAAATTCAAAATCATAACAGTATTCGACAAACCTGCAGGACCGTTCTGATAAATTTCGGAGTCTCGGGTCTCGTCCCGAAAACTGGGTTGACAGGAGTTGTTTCCGCAGACTTGTCTCGGGCAACGTTCTGCTTTATAAGCTTCCTACAAACGATCTCGAAAATTAAAAAACTGTACGTTACGTTTGAGTTCAGCGTAAAAATACTTGGCCTTGCGCTGAAGGATCTTCTGAGCCTCGGGATGGTCTTGGAGAGCAATGTTCAAGTCGTGTTTACTCAAGACGAACAGATTGGAAAATCCCTTGGATCTGTAAAGCAAACAAACGGCAAAATAAGTCTCCCGAAAAAATGAAAAAGAGAAATAACTGAGAGTTACCGAACGTCAGCAGTTCTCCTATTGCCTCCTCCAATGGCTAATAAACTGATTTCACCAAAAACGCTACCTTCTTGCAGTGTGACCAAAACAAGGTCGTTATTGGGACCGCCCAACACTTCCAAATGCCCCATTTGAACGATGTACATCTCCTTGCCGACTTCACCCTACATGTTTAAAATAACAAAAACACACCATCCCGATTTTAGTTCCACTAATTCACCACTAGGCGGCAGCACCTTTCAAAATGGCGCCAAATTTGACATTACGAATACTTTGAGCGGAAGATAAGCAAACAGGATTAATAAAAATTAAATACCCCGATTTTAGTTCTCGATATCAACACTAGAGCCACTATCAAAAAGGCGCCAAATTTAAAATATTTGACAATTTTGAGCAGAGGCAAACGTGATGCATGAAAATATAACATCCCGATTTTATTCCCCTAGTTCTAACACCAGGTGGCAGCACAGTTCGAATATGGCGCCAAAATATGTCAAAACCTCGAGCTCAAGACAAATGAAAAAAAATTTTTTGTAGACTTAAACCTTCTTGCAGACCAAATCCCCAGGAAGAAAGAGAACGGGCTTCAGCTTCAGCACGAGGTCCCGCAGGAGAGCCTTGTCACAGTCCTGGAAGAGTTTCACTTTGCTCAGAGTATTGATGTGGACGTTAAGGGCAATATCCGTTTGCAGTTTGTGTGGTAAAGTCCGCAAAGATGCTCCTTCATCTGTTACAGAGAAAATATCTCAAAATGTTGTGAAAGTAGGACAAGGTAGACGAGTTACCCAAAGTGTGTTGCTGGTTCCAGTTGTACGCGAACCAGGCTCGCACTTTACTCTGTATCGAATCGGGAAGATTCAGTCGGTTCATGCAGTTGATCGTACGGTCAAGCGTTTCTCTGTACTCGGTTTCCTGCTGCTCGGCCGCACTCATTATATCGTGAATCTAAAACAACGTTTACTTTAAAGTCTCTTTTAGCAAATAAAACATCATTATTTACCTGACCGATGATGGCAGCACAGGCAAATACTCCAATAATCCAGTTAAAAATCATAAAAGTGTATTCATCATCGTTTACTGGTTTAGGGTTCTTGCCGATCTTGGTCGCAGTCTTCATCGCAAAATAAAAGCAGCGCAAGTATCTAACAATAACGATACCAAATTTTAATATTTAGTTGTAATTATTTAATGATTTTTAGTTTACGCGTTTCCTTTTCCTTGGAAAACAAACGTCGTGTTGCCGAGTCCTTCGGCCTCGGAGAAGCCGTAATACGCACACGCGTTGATGTGGATGAGGAAAACCATGTAAAACAAAGTACGAGTAACTCGGATGAAGAAAGCAGACGAAAGCATCATATCCAGACGGTCGAACAACTCCCAAAACGGTAAAATCTAAGTATAAATTCATTAAATTAAGACTGTTTCACTAATTTGGTACTTCGAGAACGTTACCTTGAGTAATCGAGCAAGTCGGAACAGTGGATTAATGCCGAAGAACAAGTAGAGCAAATCGAGTGGAAGGATTGCGATAAGATCGAGCTTGAACCTCGTGCTCTGGACGTAGTTTTTGCGAATCTCCACTAAATCGTTGACCCAGAAGCCGTCCCGCAGGAACCTCAATTTGGGTCGGTAGAGCACCATGTCCAGCAGATAGACGAAATCGCACAAATAATCGGCCACTAACCAGAAGTAGAGATTGTCTGGATTCTGATAAGGAAAAGACGCCCGTAACGTGATCCCCCATGCGTTGTAGGAGAAAGCGGCAGAGACTACGATTAACCAGCTAACAGACAACCAACCTGAATCAATTTTAAATTTTAACTTCAAATATAATATAATTATTGTGTGGTTAATTTACTCTGGGGATCAATTGTTTTGGGAAGGCTGCAGCGTTTTATTGATGTATGGAAGTTATCGTTAGTTTCCAGAGGTTCGTATGTGGCTATCAGCGAGTCATGGCGAAGACTTAGAGGTGGAGGATCAGGGGCATCGTCAGCTTCAGCAAAAAAATATTTTAATACAAATTTATAGAAATATTAATACAAGGAATATTAATCGACACTTATTAAGGAATAATAATAGTATTAATTTCGGTAATAATAATAATAATAATGGCAATGGTAATAGCAGTCCTAGTAAACATAATGATAAAAGTGGCAGTAAAAGTAGTAGCAATAACAGCAATAACAGTAAGAGTGGTAGTGGTAGAACTCTGGCGGTAGCAGTAGCAGTAGCAGCAATAGTAAAATTAGTACTAGTGTGTAGTAGTTTAGTGGAGATAGTAGTAGTAATTGCAATAATCACAGTGATGTTAGTATTGTTAGTAGTCGTAGTATTAGAGGCACTAGTAGTAGTAATAGTAGTAGTTGTTGTAGTGGTAGTAGTGTAGTAGTAGTAGTGGAAGTAGTAGTATAAATAGTAGTAGTAGCAGTAGTAGTACTATTAATAAATAATAATAATAATAATAATAATAATAATAATAATATATGAACTGGTCATTTTTTATTTCAGTGTTAATAATACCTTTACTGGAAGATGTGCTGGACGGAGTAGGTGGCTGCGCAATGCGTTCTTTGATCCCGCGGGCTCGTTCCGAAAAAGCCGAGACCAACTGATGGATTCTGCTGGTAATCACCTGACTCTTCTCGACACCACTAATAAAACAAAACACAATTTAATCAGAATATATCATACTAACTTGAGTAAAATATTTAACGTTATTATCAATCTTACTATTATCACTGTTATTATTTACTTGCGGAAGCTCATTTCGCTCGGCGCGAACGAGGCGACCGATTCGAGCGAGGGTCTCCGGGAGAGTTTCCGGGGAACGTGGTCGAGGCTGTCGACCGATATTGTCGGGATCAGACATTTCCTCGTTAAACATTTCGAGTCGGGATCCGAAGCTTCGGGAATGCGGTTTAAAGATTCTCCAAGACTGGTTGCGTCTACATTGATACAATGTTAAATCGATAAGAATTAATTACCGATTATTTAAAATAACTTTACCTAAAGTTTTAACAAGCGAAGGTAGCGATTCCGAATCCACTGACAACCCCCGTTTACCCAGAGGTTGACCTTTAACCTCACGTCTTCCATAACGTATAGGTTTTCCGGGTTTCGGAGATTCCGGTTCCAGCAACGGTTCCACGTAACTATGGAAACCCAGGAAGTAATCATCTACAGAAATGAATACAATTTAAATTAAATTTTAAGAAATATTACTCAAAATGATTTACCTGTACTCCGAGATTTCCGCATTTTCCCACGATTTATTTGGAGGAAAAAATAGCAATTTTGCCGAAAAAAATTGCGAATACACGAAATTTCAGGTATGAATAACAGAGACTGGATCTAATCACTCAGCAATGCACCTGTCGCACGCAAATCCCGCATGAGAAGAACTAATTAAATGTATCTGCAATTTCCCATGCACAAATCAATATAAAATTAGTTACATTAAAATCCATTAAAATAATAACTAAATCAATCTGAATAATTATATCAGTGGAAAATAGATTAAATACAAAAGAAAACTTAGAATTAAAATGATAAATACTAACATACATATTAAAATAAAATAATCGTCAAAGTAAAGATTAATAATTAAATTAAAGTTAAAGTAATATATAATATTATTTAATTATAAAAAACTTATTATAATAATAATATTCCCCATAAATGTGTATAATGTATTCATACTCAAAACAATTCTGAAAAATTTACCTGTTTTATTGGAATTATTTTAGATCAATGAAATTCAATGAACGAAAATAATATCAATATGATCAATAAATAAATAATTAATATTATATTAAAAAAATAATAGCTTACAATTCGTATAATAAATTTATATGAAAGTAATTCTGAAAAGTTACCTTTTTGTCACTGGTATTAGTTTAGATAAATAGGATTAATGAAAAGAACAGAAGGTCTGTCGGCTGTTGTAGATAGTGACGGCACCCGCACTGTTACTCTTTTCCCTTGTTTTCGGTGAGGGTTCGGCGATAGATTTGTTTCTGCAGCGGCGTTGCTAGTGGCAACCGAGCTTCACTTAATTGGACGTGCATGTCCCATATAAAACACAGAAAAAGGAGAAAAATATACGGAAAGTCTATAGAACAGACAGATTAATTAGTAATCGATAGGGTTCATCGGTTGAATGCGAATTAACCAATAAGATTTTTAAAAATTTTCCGGGGTAATTTTACGATTGGTGAGTTGTATTTTCGCACAAAAGACACGCGGCCCAATGACTAGACGATAATTTTCTTCATAAAAATGTGGGATTTTGTTTTAATCTTCTTTCTCGTGGATATCAGCTTCTGCAATAACAATAATAATATAATGTAATCATGAATAAAATTAATTAAATAATTATAATGTAATAAAAATCATGCATTAATTCGTAAATATAATGCAATAGTGTAAACGGAATACTACTACAACAATGTAATAATATAATAAATGATAAAAAGTAATAAAATAATATAATATTAACTTAATAATAAAATTATGTGAAAGTTGAGTACCTTTATCTTCTTCATCTTCTTCTTCTTCGGCAGAGGGGGTGTTTTCTTCTTCGGCGAATTCGGTACAGCAGATGGAATAGCAAATGAGGCTAAGGAAACCTACGGGTAAACCAAAGAGGACAATGGTCAGAATAGGGTTTCCCTGCCACATGCTGCCAACTGATGTCGTGGCGTCATAAAAGACGCGGTACAAGCGCGTCCCAAAACCAGTTCCGCCATAAGCCTTTGAAAAAAAAATCATAATTACTCATTAACAACCATTCAATCAACTAATAACGCAATTTGTTCCTATAAATTTAATGTCTCTTAATCAAATATTAAATTATTATATAAATTAACTATTCTTTCAACTGTATAATTCATCATAGGATTAGTTAATGATAGTTTAATATAAAATTATCCAATGCATTTAATATACATAAAGTCTATTATTCAAACGTTAAATTATTCTTTATAAAATTCTCTAGTATACATATATAGTAAATATATATTTTTATTTACATAAGATTTTCCTTCTAGGATCTGCTGGAAGAAATTTTCCAGAAATTCTTCAGATAACTCTTTTAAGTTATCTTCTGGCAGATGATAGTGCAGTGTTGTGGAGTTGACGACAACGAGGCTCGGGCTCGGAAGTGACGTTAAGGCGAAAGAGCTGGGCAGCTCGGTAGAAGCCGTCCACCCAAATAAAAAATCACTATAAAATAAAAAATAATTATTAGAATTTTTCTAGATTTCTTAATTTTATTAATACTTCTGGTATCTGTCTTGATTCTTGCGTGCGAAATCCTCTAACGTCTTTTTGTACCTTTGAGAACTCTCTATTAGCGGAAATCATTTTTCTAAGATTTTATTAAAATACTTCGCCATGTTTTCTGGTAGGTTTCCAGAACTTTTTTCTTCCAGCACAGCCAAAACGATGAATTTGTCTGTTCGTAAGGTCTGGTGGAAGTTGCCGTGCGTGACCTTTGACATCAGCGGGAAACGTTCCCTGTTCACCCATTTCCGAAGCGATTTATGCAAAGAACTGTCTTCCAGATTCAGTTCATCACCAACTTCTTCTGTAATTGGTTCTATAATATTTTAATATAAATAAAAAACTTTTAAATAGTATTTCAACTTTTCTACCGCTAAACTCGAGTACTGTCCCATCCTTGTGAACGTAAACTGCGGGCAAGTTTCTAAAGCTTTCTTTGTCGACTTTAGACGGACAGTCGGAGGAGTAGAAATACGCCTGCGACTGGAATTCGTGAGCTGTTGCATTGTAAGACTCCTGAATAATTTATCAGATATTAATAAATTTGTATCCAAAAATTTTTACAAATAATGATGCGTTTACCCATAAGATGCCTTCTCGAGCCCCGACGTAAAGGAAAAATAAATTCTGAATTTTGAGTGTCGATTGGTACATTTCTGAGCTGCGGATTTCCTGAACTGCGGGTTGGGACATCCGCAAAGCAAAATTTACCAATGCGTCTTTGGTTCGGTCACCGTTATAAGAAAACGTTTGCTGGCCTTTAATGCTATTTAAAAATTTAATTAAAATCTGTTAGTTGTTAACTATTAAGCAAACTTACAACATGACGGTAGGAAACCCTTTCACTTTGAACTCGTTTGCGATGCTAGGGAATCTGGTGCAATCAATTTTGCCAACGTAAATTGGACTGCGGTAAAATGTGTTGGCAACTTGGTTCCAGACTGGCTCGAGATTTTTGCAGTGGCCGCACCAGGGAGCGTAAAACTAATACAAACGAAAAACGAAAACCTTAAGTAGCTTAATGTATAATTAAGAAAAATGCACTTACCATTACGAGCCAGTTAGTACCATCCTTACGAACTTCACTAAATCTGAAATAGAAGAATATAGTTAATAAACGTTAAATATCGTTTAAGCATAAATATTTACTTGTCACTAAGTTCCAGGACCCTGCTTCCTTCAACCGGAACATACGCCAAAAATAAAAGTCCTAATACCAAAAAAAAGTTAAATTTGAGTTATCAAGACATTAGCGTTTATTTTTGTACCTAATAATGCTGGATATATGATCATTTTTCAAAAATGATTCGAAATAAACATAAACAAAGCCAACTGTCAAAACTTCGAATTTCAGTCTGCCATTGATTTGCCGAATGCAGCGTTGCCAGACCGTGAAAAAGTTAATCCAGTTACGCAAATTGGATTATTTTCATTTACATACTACAATAAATCCCTTATTATAAAAAAGCATTGGAAACTTGAAAAAAAAATGTTAATTTAGGTTTCCATATCATGAATGGCAGATGTTCCTCGCACGTCTTTCACGGATTACTTCTTAATAAAACTCTGTGCTCATATGGCAAGTCCAGAGTCAAACATGCGTAATAAATCGCACCTCCAGTTCTGGGTTATTATGCTAACAGTAATAAGGAAACCCTATATTTATTCAATGTAATCGTATCATTATACTACTCGAGCATAACGAGAGATCATTCAAGTGATTTACTAACCCCAAACTGACTTGTAAACGAAGCTTTAATAGCAGTCATTGTCTGTTAGGAATTAAGTTGTGATGAAATTATTATTTAAAGTTTATACGGAAACGGGTATATTAACCAGATATTTCCTCTTGTCATGTTTATTCGTGTTTATTTCCGGTAAATTTTCTCTGGTTCATATCCGCACATGCAGAGGAAATGGGCAGCAATTCAAATACCCCCACTCTTGTTATTCAATACTCAAAAAATTATTACAAAAGATTCATAAATTATAATTATACCAAAAGAAAACTGGAGAAAATTTTAATTTAATAAGAAAGTTTTTTTTTCTTTTGGTTCTTCCGCAAAGCAGCTGTTGGAACTTGCAAGTTACAACAGAAAAACCATAACCTACAATGCTATTTCTTTCTACATCCAAGAAATTCAGATTTTTTCCTCGACTTTCTCCTAAAAAAATCACATAAACTGAATCCACGAAACCTAATTTTGCTGTGTTTTACATAAATCACTACTACAATGTCTTAAATTCTTAAATCAATGGATAAACTGAACCTAGATTCAGCCAGTTTTTATCTAGTTTCTATCTAGTTCCTAAACTAGATTTTGCCTAGATTAGAACTAGGTTAAATTAAAGCATCTTTTTAGTAAAAAATTACACATAAATCTTAGTAAGTAAACTTAATTTGAGGCAGTTTTGGTAAAAATCTGGGATTTTGTGAAAGCTTATGAGTGTGTTAAGCTCCTCCCTGGAATTTTCACCTACTCATCTCAACCTGGATATTTCACCAGCAACAAAAGCCGCCACCGAAACACGTTACCACTCCAAACATTTGTTAGTCTTCCCACTATCAACAAGTGCTGCTTGAATCACTTAAATCTCCTCTTCATAACTTTGGTTAAGCTGAAGAAGAACTTAACACGTGATCTTACCAGAAGCTCTGAACAATGGCTGCCAAGAAACAGAACTGGGGATGGCTCCGTCACGTTTTAACAGGCCTTTCTGTTACAATATTCGTAAGCTATAACTAAAATCAAAGTATTAAAAATGTTTATTGAACAAATTAAAATTTTCTACCTAGTTATTGGGATGCGGAATCATTGGATACATGTCTTGGGTTCTGGCGACATCTACTTCAGTCAACCGCTTCATGTCAGGCACTTTGGTATCAATTAACAAATTTAATTTAATTAATGAAATTTAATTAATTAATTATTTCATTCCAGGTTTTCACGTATGTTATCATAGGAATCGCTTTTGCCCTGTTTTTAACCGGATTGATCGGATGGGTAGGATCCATCATTGAGAGTTTATGGCTGATCCGTTTGGTATAATTAATTAACAAAATTAAAATTAATCATAGTTAAGTTTAATCATTGGAAAATATTTGCAGTTCTTGGGGGCAGGCCTACTTTGCATGGCTGCAGAAATCGGAGGCCTTATCACTCTGAATTTCTCCGAGATTCAGGTCAGCGAATTTTAATATTCTTACAAAAACAAACTAATTATATTTATTATATATTATATTATAATGAATCTGATTAATATTTAAAAAACAGGTTGACGACATTCTGGAACACGGCTGGAAAGAGTTGAATCAAGGAACAAGGAATCTAGTTCAGACAAGTGTAAGTTTTATAATTATTGATTTGATAATTTATTCAATCAATAATTAATATAAGGATTTTATGTTTAGCTACTATTAATTAGATTCCGTAATTCTGTATAAATAAGATTTTCCGTCAAAGCGCGAAAGTTTCTGGGAGAGATTTGGGTCAGTGTGCCGCCATTGTGAAAAAGCAAAGCTTCGCCTTAATGAACAGTTGTGTGTTGAACAAGCATGCAGCAGATGGTCTATGACATTTCGTCTGCTATTTTTAGTTCTTATTTTATGTATTATATTATAATATTATTAATATTCATTAGTTGGAATGCTGCGGTTTCGACGGTCCCCAAGAATTCGCTTACTCCACACTGCCGATCGACGATTCCTGCTACGAAGAACTTGATACTCCACTTCTAAAAAAAGTAATTCTAATATCACAATAACTATTAAATATTTTAATAGTAATATATTATAATAGTACAATGATGTAGGAATAATGAAGATAAGTAAACTAAGCAGATGGTTTCTTTGTTTTAAGTAATTATAAGTTAGTTAGCCTAGTTCTCTGTTACAACAAACCACTACAACCACAGAAATCTCAGAATGAAATTAGTGAAGGATTAGTGCAACTTAGTAATAGTAGTAGTACTGAACTAATTTACTTACGAACGCTAGGATGTAGTATGCTTACTATTCAGCAGCACTAGTAGCACCATTACTGTTAGTAGTACTTATCGTAATGTTTCTATTGTTATTAGTAACTTTGTGAACTATCACTACTGTACTAGTCAAGTTAGCAGATAGAGCTAACAATATTGCCACGTAGCAAGTACTACTACTGTTACTGGCACTAAGTTAAAACTAACTTTACTACTACTACTAGCTACTACTATTGTAAGGGTTTACTATTAATTACTACTACAGCAACTCAAGCTACTCCAGATTTAGTGTTCGCTTAACTGTAACCACTACTAGTACTACTACTACTTCTACTACTACTGCTGCAACTATTGCAACTACTACTACTACCTGCTATAACTACAACTACTATAAGCACTACTACTACTAGTATAACTACTACTACTGCTGCAACTAATGCAACTACTACTACTACCTGCTATAACTACTACTACTAGTATAACTACTACTACTGCTATTACTATAAGTACTACTACTACTGCAGCTACTACAACTACCACTACTACTGCAGCTACTACAACTACCACTACAACAACAAATACTACTACTGCTACTACTTTTCTCGTGTTGTAGGACGGTTGCGGCTCCAAACTGCGTTCCTGGTTTGAAATCAACAAACTATCGTGGGTTGTGGGTCTATCCATCGTCGGAGCAATTCAGTTCATGGCTATTGCAGTCGCCCTCTTCATTTCACGACGTGTCCAGGTAAAACTTAACATAATTACACTTAAAATTAACATTAATACACTTAATACAATTCAAATTTGCAGATAAATTCAAAACAGAGGACTTATTCTCGTCGCAAACTTCGCGAATACGAAGCGGAGATGGCCAAAGACCCTCTTCCTTCAGAGTTACCATAAACTCTTATGTTACTTCGTTATCAGATTTAACTTAATTATAATTAAAATAAATGCTCCACACAAGATTCTGACCACAGTATCATGTATTACCACTTCAACTGCGCCATTAAGTTTTTTGTTTCCTCCAAATTGTAATTTAATAAACAAGTGTAAATGGTCCCAGTGCCTCGTTTGTCTCTTTTATATCATGCTAAAGTTGCCGAAAAAAGTTCCAGCCCCCAAGAGAAAAAAATCAAGTGAAGAAGGAGAAAATCAACAAAAAATGCTGAAAAAGAAAAGCATTGATTGTCAGCACACTTCGAGTGACAAGAAAATATAATCGAATTAACCCTTTAACTAATCTATTAGGAATTTCGCCAGATTCGCTCACAAGTTTCTTTGGGGAGAGGGGGAAGCGCAGGTTTTTCTCAAAGTCCCATTCATTTCTATTGCACAAAGTTCTATATTTCAGTTATGGGTTTAATTATTAATCTGCGCCAGTTATGGCAGTTCACAAAACAAAACAATTTGCCCTGAAACTTTTGGAATTGATTTTTTTTCTCCCATTTTCAGACACACAACGATAGTTCTGCTTCTCGAATAGTTTCGTCTACAACCCGCTATCTGTAAATGAACTAAAACCAACTTATTTATGGAAGAATAACGCAAAAAAATAAAAGAATAACTTGTAAGGAGTTTAAGTTTGCTGATTATTTAAAAAAAGTATTTGGTTTCCCCCGCTGAGTTGACGATCAATCACGACGAGCCTTCTTCTTCTTCTTCTGCGGCTTCGTTTCTTGCCATTCATCTACAACACATTGTATTGATAAATTTCAAGTAATAGAATATTTGCTAATTTACCTCCTAATTCGTCGAAAGCAACGTTACTCGCAGCTGCGGGTTCTTTCTGCTCGACAGCTTCTTTCTTCGAGACATTGTTATTCGCTTCTTGGGGAGCTGCCTTCTTCTCTTCGGCTTTTTCAACCTTCTCGACTTTCTTCTCTTCAACCTTTTCCACTTTCGGGACTTCGGGCTTCTCGACTTCGTTCACCTTCTGCTCGGCAGCCTTCTTCTTCTTCGCCGGAGCGGCTTTCTTTGTTTCAGCAACAGGTTCAGCTTCCTTTTTCACTTCAGCAGTCGTTTCAGCTGCCTTTTCTTCAACAGGGCTGCTCACTTTAGGAGCAAATAGCGCAACAGCCTCTTCTGCAATAAACCTCGTTAAATATTTTATGTTAAACCTCGAAAACTGAAGTTACCAAGAGTCATCACTCCTTCCTTTGGCTTCTGTTTCTGCTTCTTATCTCGCTTGTTGACGGCTTGCACCCAGTCACCTACAAACACAAAAATGCAACTGATTAACATATGATACAATAAAAATGTTCAGAAAACGTACTATCGTCAAACCCTTCAGGTTTTTGCTCTTTTGGTTTGGGCTGTGCAGGCACTTTCTTGGGTTTCTCGACTTTAGAAGGAGCGGCCGCTGGTTTCTTGGCTGCTTTAGTTGCATTCTGACTAGTAGGCAATTTCTTCTCCTCGACCTTAGCTTTCTTTTCTTCGGGCTTCTTTTCCGCTGGCTTTTTCTCTTCCTGAACAGCTTGGCCGTTGGCTTGGTCCTTCTTCTGCGGACAAAATTTCAAAATATGCTTACGTTTGAATGCAGAAGTCAAATGGTAAGATACCTTAGTGTCTTTAGCCTTCGTCTTTTTCTTTCCAGCTGTTTTTTTCTCGCCCGTTTTGAGTTGCTCGAGCTTGAACGTGGGTTCGGTGACAGACCTGAATCCGAAGACAAAAACGAGGGCAACCAAGATTATGATGACGGCTACAGGAACTGCGTACTGCAAGTACGGGACCAGAGTCTGGACGTCCATAATGAGTTTGTCAAAAAAATAGAAGGGAGGAATAATCTAACAATATTGGTTGACAGCCGCAACAAAAGCAAACGTCAAACTAAAAAATCAACCAGGAAAAGAGGGTTAAATGGTGGAGGTGGGGGACTTGAAACAAACGTACGTGACTCGTTTCGTCACATAAAATTTGTCAAGAAGTAGCTTAGGGGAATTTTATTTCTCCAAGTCAAGCGATAAAAAAATTTAACGGATTCTGCTTTCGTTCGAGACCGCAAATCCTTTACACGAAAGCTGTTATTTGCCTTTAACGCTGAGCTGGCGTAGAGACATGTCACCTGTTGGCTTCTCAGACGACCTGCCATCTAGTTTCAAAATTATAACTAAATTATAATAAAACTTAAGTTAAAAATAAATTAATAAAATAAAATAATCATGATAAAAAATTATTTATTATTAATTAATATATATATATATATTTTAAATTTAGATGTGAAATTATTCACTTTGAAGTAACTGCCGCTAGGTGGCCAAGATTCTTTTGATTCCGAGAAAACGTCGATCGTCGAAAGTTGTCAAGGTAGTCGGACGCCATTGTTCTCTTTTCTATCTAAAACAAAAACTTTTCATCAACTGTTCGGCAGTTTGCGAAAGGGTAAACTTTATAACGCGTCGTTATAATTTGAAGGTATTGAAGTAAGCTGGAGCATTTTGAAAAAATCTTAAGTTGAATAAAATTCTGGACTTCTGACTTCGGGTGTCAGTCAAAGTTAATGGACATAGCTTTAAGAGTTTCGGAAGTTCGCATTTTATTTTTTCATCATTTCTAACGTGAGCAAAGCTATGGTATGTGTCCATTAAGAACAAATGTAAGGTATTTTTGAGGGTTTTTGAGGAATCTGGAGGCCGATGCAATTGTTGTTAGAGGATAGTATTCGAGTTCTTCGCTTGCTTTGGTTGACATGGTTGATAAGAGGTAACGGGGCAAGTCATGATGAGAAGATATGGGAAGTCGGTACACGCTACTTTGTACTCTTTAAAACGTTGCTTTAGGAACAACTAGTGCTGCGATTGTGACTAACTGTCTTGGATTTAATCGGGCACGAAATGAATGGAAGGGTTTTAGATTACTTAAATTGTGTATTGTACCTTGGAACTGTGTAGCACAGAAAGTCTGGGGTGAGTAAGAGAGCGAGTGCGCATGTTGCGCAGGTCTTTATAGGCTACGGGTAACGTAAGCCTAGAAGGAGAACTGGGGCAGGGAAAGGATCTTCCGGAAGGGAAAGGTCAAAACACGGGATTACATCTAGATTGCATTAAACTCAAAAACAAGCTATTCGGGGGTTTAGCAAGGGTTGGTAATTTTTATGAGGGGTGGCACTAAAGTCCATAGTTTTATAGCGGGTGGGCTCTTAGGGTGAAAGGGGTTGTAGACCTGAGGACTGTTGCATGCCTTCCTTAGTTAAAAAAAAGGATTGCGTCCTCGCAATCAAGGAGGGAGGGGGTAACTTCCCCATTAAGCCCGGAAGACTGCAGCGGAAAACAACAAACAGGGTACCGGCGAGCGCAAGTGTTATTGCCGCGTATTTGACGAACGCCATAAACTTGTCTGCCCAGGTTTTTATTTCCGAGACCTCATGAGTCGCGGTTGGTGGCAGCGGATCGTCACGAAGGTGTCTACATTTGAGCGTTTGCACCATGGTCCAGCATTCCGAGTCGGACGGAACAAGGGTGCGCTTGGACTGGGTCGTATCAGTGGCGCCAAAGAAAAAGCGAAAAACTGTCGTCGTCCCGTCCCATTGCGTTCAGATATACACAGGGAACACAATTTTATGGGGTCGTTGAGAAGCAACAATATAGGAAACAGGGTTCTTCCGCGACGGTTTTGCCTCGAGTCGGCAGAGGTGTTCTGGATTCAAATCGATAAACCCGACGGTCTGGGGTAGCGAGCAGTTACATGCGGTAGCGTCAAGGGATTTGCCAGCAGGTATAAGTAGCATCAAGACGAGTATGGTGAACATCTGTAAGGGAAAATCGACGCGATTTATTAGCAACTTGGGTCGAAAATAGTTTTTGATTTGGGGTGTGGCCGTAGTGAGTAACGGGTATTGCTGCGAAATTGGGGTGGTACAGGGAAAGCGGCAGGAGTTTGAAATCTCTCTGTGTCTGAATCGTCGGCACCGTTTTGGCTTAGTTGTTCTTGAATTCGGCTGCAGTTAGATTTTTTCATGTCCAGTGGTACTTCTTCGTCCTTATCAGATTGTTCATCGGATTGCTCCATCAGCGTGTCGCCATCGTCGTTGGCTATATTTTTTTCGGGCGCCGGTGGTTCCTGGGAAGGTGATGGGGGTGGAGACAATATTTCCCAGTCCGGGAATCGCGGGGTTGGTGGCCGCGGTGGTTGCCAAGGGGCGTCTCTTCCTGGCGGGTTGGGGGTAATTGCCGGTGGCGGTTCGTCCGCTTTTGTAAGTGCTGGCTGCTGCTTGCACCATTCCGGTACATCGTGACATAGTTTCATCCTGTTCACGTTGACAACATCCATCCTTCCGGTAGTTTGGTGTTTCACGCGATAGTTAATATCCGAGATTTTCTCAACAACTTCGTAGATCCCTATCCATGCGGGAGTAAACTTTTTTGAAAGGCCAGTTTTCACGACGTTGGTTACTTAGAAGTACTTTGTCTCCCACTTGAAATGCTCGATTCTGTGTTGTCTTGTCATAGTACTTCTTCTGGTGCTCGCTTTGGCGCGTCAAATTTCGTTTGACAAGGTTAAATGCCGACTGGAGATTTCGCGTCAACTGCTCTGTGTATGAGTCAACGCTAGTAGCTGCCGATACCTTGTTTTCACAGTAAATTACATCCGTTGGAAGCTTGGCTTGACGTCCATGCACGAAGAAGAAGGGATTTTCCATAAGCGACTCCTGCGTGGATGTCCGGTAAGCCAAAAGGACGTACGGTATCTTTTTGTCCCATTCATCATGAGTATCCCGGGCAAAGTGCCCAATCATCTTGATGAGGGTTTTGTTGAAGTTTTCCGTTTGTCCATCGCATTTCGGGTTGTAGCTAGTTGTCCGTAGTCGCTTAATGCCTAGGATGCCGTTGACACTTTGCAGCAAAGAGCTCATAAAGTCAGTGCCTCTGTCAGTTAGAATAGATTGCGGGATACCGTGACGGCAGAAGACTTGCTCGACAAGGGCTGTAGCGACTGTTTCAGCTGTTTGGTCTTTCAAAGGGATCGCCTCTGGGTATTTCGTCAGGGCATCGATAATTACGAGAAGATATTTATTGTTTCGGCGGGTGACAGGCAATGGACCAACGATGTCACAGGAGATACGGTCAAAGGGCTGCTCAGCTACTGGGAGTGGGACCAACGGGGCTTTCTGAAGATTAGGCGGTGCTTTTCGGATAGAGCAAGAAATGCAGGATTCGCAATATTCCTTGACGTCAACGCTCATGCCGGGCCAGTAGAACCGTCCCTGAATTTTATGTTATGTTTTCCTGTAGCCCAGGTGTCCGGCTAAAGGGTCGTCGTGGAAAACTGTCAGTATTTCAGAGCGCATCGAAGCTGGTAGCACTATTTGTTTTTTGATGGCTTGCTGTCTCCTCGGGCTCGGGTGTTCGAAGATACGGTATAAAATACCAGTCTGAATGAAGCACTTTTCTATCCATTCATCGTGGTTCGCGGCTCTACCGTGAGATGGCGCGTGTCTGTTATTTAATTTGGTAATAACATCCTGACAGAATGCGTCTTCTGCTTGGTGAGTCTTTAACTTGGTAGTATCGTCCTCCTGTTGGAGATGATACTCGGACATAATTTGCGAGATGGGGGCTGCTTCAGTCGGGATCCGACTCAGTGCGTCTGCGTTATTGTTGACACGACCTGGGCGATATTTGATGTCAAAAGAATATTCCTGTAGTGCAAGCAACCATCGCATGAGACGGGATGATGATGATCACGAAGTGGGCGAGTTCTTTTCGCAGCTTTTATAAACGAAGTTGCGCTTCCCTTACTTCCGCTTTCCCCTATCGATGTCAGCATTTTTTTGCCTGATAAGGTCCATCTGAAGAGAAAAGTAATGAAAAATGTGAATACTTAGAAGCTTTTATTTCCCTTTTCGTTTTCCCTTACCCTTCCTGTCCCTCCCTTTTTTTCTTTTCTCTTACGAGAGTCGAAAGCGATTTAACTCCAAATGACCATCTTACAAGAGGTTGTCAGAGATGATGTGATTACGAGAGATTTAAAACTTAGGATCTTGGTATTCATAGTGCTTACACGAGACTCACGGAGATCAGGGCTGACGGGCTCTGCCATCATCTCCCAAAATGTTGCCTCTATTGATTCCACGCGGTTCTTGCCTTCTCTCACGGCAAATTCTGCGTTGCCGAGCCCCTTGATTTCCCACTTCTGACACCAAAATTATGTGACAAACTTTCTTCGATTTAATCGGGCACGAAATGAATGGGAGAGTTTTAGACTACTTAAATTGTGTATTGTACCTTGAAACTGTGTAGCACGGAACGTCTGGGGTGAGTAAGAGAGAGAGTGCGCATGTTGCGCAGGTTTTTGTAGGCTAAGGGTAACACAGGCCTAGAAAGAGAACTGGGGCAGGGAAAGGTCAAAACATGGGATTACATCTAGATTGCATTAAACTAAAAAACAAGCAATTCGGGGGATTAGCAAGGGTTGGTACTTCTTAGGAGGGGTGGCACTAAAGTCGATAATTTTATAGCCGGTCGGCTCTTAGGGTGAAAGGGGTTGTAAACCTGAGGACTGTTGCACGATGACATAGGTTAGGTGTATGGTTTGAAAGGTAACTGTTAACTTTACTTGTAAACTAGCTGGACGATGGGAAGTATGGGCACATTGCCCTTTGCATATTACATATCAAAGGTTGACTGTGTGAAGGTGTTTGCAACAAGGTGAGTCCCTATAATTTTCAGTACCTTTAAATTCATCTTAACATTTGCAACAGTTTCATCATTACCACAGCTCCAGCATTTGGTGTGGCAAAATCCTTTACATTGGGAGCATCGTAAAGGTTGTCAGATATGTGACATTACACTTTTCCTTGTTGTAGAAGAGGTGTACTATACTGGAAGCATACTGTGGTGAAATCCAAGATAATTTCGGGGTAGCGTGGTCTAGAAGATAGGATTCGTGGCTTGTAAACGTTCCGAGTAACGTATAGAGAGAGTTTGTGTAAACTGATTTATTAAGTTAACACCGAGTTTACACTTACGCTAGAGTTCACTAAAGACAAAAACCTTTCACCAAGAGTTGGGGAATGAAGGATAAAGTGCGAACGCGATGAACATACGTTGCACGAAAATACAAGGAACTGTATATACAAATGGGGAACGAGAGAAACTCTGAACCGAAAACCAACAAACCGACTCTCTGTCAAGCGGGGGTAAGAGGGCGCTCTTATACATTCGGCAGAGACAAACATCGTAATAAAAAAGATAAACTCGAGGGTAAAGGGGGTCACACAATCGGGGACACGAGGGTGTGAAACAAACAATGTAATAAAACGATATGGCGTTAAGTTTAAAGGTAAACTTAACTAAATAACATTGAGTGTGGTTCGTGGCACATACCACACCTGGCTTTTTCTAACCTAACCTTACCTACGCATACGTAACATCCAACCCACTCCTACAACACAACCAAAACTCCTCCGTTCCTTACACCCTTATCCAAAAATTTTTCCTACCCAACCTTCCTGACTCTCCTCTAACCAATCTATTTCTCCCCAAACTCAAGCCGAACCAACCCTCTCCCCCATTATACATCTTCTCATACAACAAAATGTAGTATATTGTCACGTGCAAAATTGTCGCATCGAGTTGTCAAGCCAGTATCCTCATATTCGTCGGCATTTCCCCGTTGTCTTTCCGTGACGGAACAATATGAGACCTCTGCTTCTACACTGCTGACGAGGCTTTCCGGGACCATCTCAATACAGGCCTAAGAATGGCCAGCTTTGCTCCCTTGTGTGCATTTCACTTTAGGAAGTCAAGCCACAATCACCTAGAAGCCGGCGTTTCCTCGCGTATTGTAGTCTTTCGTTTGCATGCACCATAATACACGCATTTAACCCAGACTACTAGGGTGTTGACTAGCCGATGTTCTTACATCCCAGATTTGCACGTCACAATATACTCCCATAGAAACTGTGATAAAAGTCTTTGCCGCAAAACCGTGGAGGAGGAAGCCTAATGAGTGTCAGCAGTATTAAATGTCAGCTTGTCAGCTGATTCGTTGCTGTTTTCCGCATTGCCATTATCCAAAACCAGGATGGGTTACTGTTGTGTAATATTGGCCGTTCAAATCTTAGCGGATATGACTGTGAACGTTTCTTTCGTTTTTCTACCATAATAAAAGGGCAAGGGAAGGAAACTTTCGAACTTGGCGCAGAAAGACGACGATCGTGGCTTAAAGGTGTTTATAGGAAGAACGTCACTCCTTCACCGCGTTCCCGCATTTGTTCTGAACATTTTGTAACCGGTAAAAAAACATACAACTGTTTAAGACATCTCATGTGACTTGCATAGAATATTTTACAGGGACCTGCTAAGCTGTACGAAAGGAACTTTCCGAATCGGACGCCTTCGTTGAAACTAGGGCACAATAACTCGTCAGTCACTTCGTCATAAAAAAAAACTTCGATCGTTGTTTTCCGAGGTCGTAACAGAAACTGTGGAAAGAGTTCGGAAATTTCATTGCGTGCTGATAGACCCCAATGAGTGGCAATGGAAAACGTGACTGCTCTCGAAACTAACCATGAAACCATTCAGGGACAACTCAAGATAGCGCAGTAACAGCGGATGACGTCAATGAGATTCAAACGTAATTTAAACGTTTTATTAACTATTCATTAACGAATACTATCGTCATGAGGAGGTGTTTACTGAGGCTTCAGAAACACAGTAGGTTACTTGCACGGGTCAGTGTGGGCAGCTATCAGATGGACTGAAACAGGCGGAGGGCAAACCCTAGAAGCAGGAGGAACACATCAATCACCTTAAAGACGAGATACTTAAACTGCTGAAGGAGCTAGAATCTGCAAAGAACCAAAATACCCACTTAGATCTGACGGGAGAATCGTTTCTAGATGACGAAAACGTAAATTTCCACACAGGGCCGCAAACAACTGAATTACTATTCACCATCTTCAAGCTTTTGAACGATCGTGTACCAGGACATGAGAAGAAATACTCTTTAACGTTTTTCCAACAATGTCTAATGGTGCTAATGCGTTTAAGGCTGAACTTGACGCTACAGGATCTTGCATATCGTTTCAATGTGCACCCGTCTACTGTTTCCAGAACATTTAGAAAGTGGCTTGAATTAATGTTTTAAAGGTTGACTCCAGCTTTGATCAAACGGTCACGCAGAGACGAACTTTGGTTGACGCTGCCGATGTTCTTCCAACAGTCTTTCTCGAGGTGCGTTGTCATCAGTGTTGGTCTCGAAACCGGGTGCAAAATCTGGAACCAAGGGCTACTACTTGTTCGCGCTACAGGAGCCATAATATAGTAAGTATTTAATCGGAATAGCCCCTCAAGGAGTAGTAACCTTCATCTCGAGAGGCTTCGGAGGTCGAGCTGAGGACGAATTCATCGTAGAACCATTGGGCATCTTATAAGTCGATCCCTGGGGATCAAGTAATGGCTGGTCGAGGTTTTAATATCCACGAAATTGCAGGGCTGAGATGCGCACAATTGTTGATACCTGCTTTGACCAGAGGAAAAACAAAACAGCTCCACCCGATAGAAGTCGAGAGTACCCGAGAGTTGGCTTTGTGCAGAATTCATGCGGAACAAGTTATGGGGCAACTGAAGAATAAGTTCAGCATCTTTCAAGGACCAATCCATGCAGACTTGCTGGAGTTGTAGACCGACGAAGAATTTTCCCTAATAGAAAATTGTTTACGTGTGTTGTGCACTAATATTTTGCTGCCCCACCCCCAGTTCTCCTCTTCGAGTAACAAACAAGTGATGATAGTAAGACATACTTATCAGGCAAAACACAATGAAATCAAAACCACCCAATGAAGAAAATTTTACATTTTTTTTCATCATGTTTTGCGTCTCAGAACTCGACACGCTTGGCAGTGCCACACTTGAGGGGGACGGACTAGGCCGACACATCTAGCATGATAATACCTAGTAACACACTTTTCATCATAGCAGGCCAATCGAATGTTGTCGCCTTTTTTTTCTCGACAGATGCAAGGAGACTCTTCTCCTTGCCTACTCTGACGTTTGACCAGACATCTTTTCTTCGAAAAAAATCTTCCCATCAGTTCAGATAACGAACAGGTACGAAAAAAAATTTTCTACATCCGCGAGGTTCTACCAGATTAAGTCACGTTCGGGAAGAATCTATAGAACCACATGTCTTCGTTGGTCCACACGATAAATTGACAGAAGTCTTTACTTGTCACGAACATCAAGAGCTGGACTTGAAAAAGAATAGTTCTGATCTCTTTTGAGAGCCAACACGCCATTCTCGGTTCCAAGACAAAATGCGAGTCGTGGTCGGCTGCTGAAATTACTGTGGTTGTCCCTTTGCTTCCACGGCATTTGATCTCGAGGACCCAATGCTGTGACAGCTACAGGAACCAAACCATCTGGAAAAACTCCGAGGTAAGGGAACTGTCTGCAGAGTACGATCCATTGCTTTGTACCTTCAGGTTGTCATGGACTTCAATACTGGAAACGTACTCGGCGTATTGTTGCATCGGAGCTGTAGCCTCATGTTTGATTCCTCACCTAAACAGAAATTGTTGAACTTTTGTTCACTTTAAGGTTTTAATGTTTTAAACCTGGTAGCTTCTAAGGAGGAGTTGAGCTCGGCTCGGAGGGTTACCAGTTGGGGTGGTATGGGACGACAATCGAAGGGTGTCCTCGTAGGGGTCGACTGCGGGTAGTCTCAGTTGGATGAAGGACCTTGGTTGCGGCTCCTGCAAGATTGGTGTGGATAACCCGCGGTGAAAGCGCCCGTGATTTCTCAATGTTTCTTCGAAGGTCTGCGACACAAGAACAGATTGCTCGTGCGCGCACCAGTTGTGCAAATAAGAGGTTCTTTCGACAATGGGGGAATGACAGGTGGTCAGTGTGAGTATTGGGGTGCGTCGGTGGGTTTGCGATAGATCGTGGTGGAGAACCAGGGGGCGGGGGTATTAATTAATCTGACCAGAATGTTCAGGAAGGGTGATTCCGTAGGGGTGAAATTGAAAGTGAAGCTTAGCGGGGAAAATTGCTGAAAAATTGCTCCAATTTGAGATTCTGGGCCAGAGTAGATAAGAAAAATATCGTCGGTATACCGAAGAAAAAGGTAGAGGAAGGGGAGAGGGTTTTGAATTAATCGCCTCGTAACTTCGTACGTGCAGGCGTTTGCAAAAAAGACAGAAATGGAATTGCCCATGACATTGCTGTTTGTTCTAATAAAGAAGCGAGAGTTTGGAAAGTGGAAAATGTTGCTTTCCACAACAAGGGTGAGAATTTTCTCTAAGAGGGAGGGTGGGGGAGGGGAAGGAGATTTTTTGTTAAGTGGTGACGGGTCAACCAATGATTGTATTTTGAATACATCAAAAAGCAAGCTAAGATACCCTCATACCAGGGGTTGCTGGGGTACAGGGCTTCCACGTCGACTGTGGCAATTTTAACACTCTGGTTAGTTGGAGGATGGAAGTTTTTCAATTGTTCGATAAAGTGAAAGCTGTCGTTTGAAGAACCAGGATCTTTTCCATAATCGGGGTAAATAAATGGATAAGTAATGATCCAAGGGTTTTAATGGGGGATCAAAATTAGTGACAATGGGGCGGCCTGAAAAGGCAGCAGTGGAGGAGTTCTTGGGTTTATGTATTTTGAGTAGAAAGTAAATCGGAGGGAGGGAAGTGGAGTGCTGGGACAGATTTATTTTTTCGTTATTAGTGATACATTTAAGATTGAAGAGCCCAGAGCAAAGAAGAGATTTTAACTTTTTAGGAGATTTAATTCGGAGCTCAGTTTCAGATTGAGAGATTTCTAAGTAGGTTTGGGAGGATGAAAGTTGTCGGTTGGCTTCTTTAAGGTGGTCGGATCGAGACTACAACACAATTTTTCCTCTTTGTCAGCTTGAGTAACATAAATGCGAGGGTCTTGAACAAGTTTGGGACCATGTATTTTTAGTAGATAAATTCCAATTCGAATGGAGGTATTTTTAGAGGAAGTCAAAGAAATGTAATTGGAGAATTTAAGCCACGCAGGGGATCAGAAAGGTAGTTCGGGGGTAACCAACTGGATTTGTAAATATTTGAAAGGATACCACGGGGTTTAACAGACGTAGTGTGGAAAAAGTGAATGCAGAGGTTCAGTAATCTTAGAAATCTATTTTTACTTTCAGTAACTTTGCCGGGGTACGGGAGAAAGACAAGCCCTTGGATAGTAGAACTTTCTGGGGGATAGTTAATTCGATACCGGCATCATTGAGAACAAGCTCGTCAACCGTTCCGGACAGCCTGAGGTCGGCGGCGCGATGTCGGCTAATTCGTGTGTTGATCGTCTTGCGGAATGGCTGCCTTATTGTTGCTGCTGCTGTTGTTGATGCTTTCCTATGAATCGTGGTCGTTGAGGTTGGAGTGGATAGCAAGAGGAAGAAGAAAGGGCAAGAGAGCTTGGTAAGGGTTAAACTGTTGGAAATTGGCTTCTTGGTAGTATTCTTGTCGGCAGGGGTGGACAATATACGATTTTTGCCGTATCAATATTCTTTCATATGATATATCGAAACAAAAATTTTTAAATCAAACTTTTGGTATATCAAAGTTTCTTAAGTCTTTTTGATATGAAATTTGATATAATATATCAAACCCTTTGTCGAAACATCAAAATATCAATATTAATTTTTATATCGTTTTTACTAAATGAAAATACGAATAATATAGCTTAAGAGCGAATAAAACATTCCAGGAAATAATACACGAGTAAGATACTGTATTCATCATAGTTTTATAATTCGTAGGTTTACAGGTTAAGCGCTGCCGCAATTTTTTTCTGCTTGTCGAGGACAAAGTCGATTATAAGTTGACAATTCAATGTTGCAATTAAACATTTTTCAAAATTTCCATCAGTAATTCTAATTCTCAAATGGGTCATAAATCAATCTAGCATACGAATAAACCTGCTCCACAGCAGCTGAAGTTGCAAGTATACAAATCGTCCATATTGCCAGTCCGTACAGTAAGGGATACTTATCCTTCTGGTTTTTCCACCATATCAGAGGGTCTGAATTCCGATCCAGGGACTTCTCTTTCACGTACAGAACTCGTCTTTCCATTTCACTCTTCCTGAATGGAGAACATTAAAATTAGGCACCAAGATATGTGTATAAGAAAAAATCTATCTATATCTTCAGAAGAAGTCTCCCGGACGCATTTGCCCCAATCAGCCCACAAATTATCCACATCTGAATTTTGGGTCCCGTTGATTGAGGCAGAAACGGGTGAGAAATTCCCACTTGTTTTTGACATCAGAATCTTCAGATTCCTTGTGATCTATTCCAAGGCTACATCCTTGTCAAAGGGCATATCCTTGTAGCGGGGATCTAGCAGTTTGCCGCATAGTAAAAATCCGGCAACTTTCCGAAACTTGATCCAGCTGGCGCTGAACTGCTTTCAGGAAAGCTTTCACAGTTTGTCGATAGATGATTTTTCAGCCAAGGATTCAATGATTCACAAATAAGAACTGTTAATTTTGTGTAAGTTATAGAACAAAATGTATAAAACTACAAGTATAAGAAAGTTAGTTTCTGACACACATCTAAGAATTGGACCAGTACAGTGATCATGCCTCCAACAATGCTGATAGAAAGCTTGGCAGCATTTTCGTCAAACGTATCCCAGAGTTTGCAGACACTCCAAGCAAACAAGTGTACAGCAGATGTTTTAAAAAAGTATTCCCTCTTAAAAACATTGTCCATTGAGGGTGGGATACTTTCTTTAACACGGCTGTATATGGTTAAAAATAAAGTAAAATCGACAAAAATTATTTGGAAGTTTATGTTACCTCGAGGATAACGATTAATGCTGATGACAGCAGTTCAGCAAGTAAAAGCAAGGTTGAGTTGCTGGGTTTGATGCAACAGTAAATACCTTAAGATATTACTTAACAGATGTATAGTATTCATAACTTAGAGAAATAAATAATTAAATCCTACTTCACAGCCTGCGTGCACATTGGCGAGCGAATTACCGGAAGTTATGTTATCGTTGATCGACGGTTGGTACAAGCTGTCTCTGCGTAATCAAAAAGAAGCAGAGTTTTCTTTAAAAAAGAACAAGTTTACTTCATAATTCATTCTTGCAGTTCTTCAATGCAATGGTAGTGTCTGTCGCAGTGACTTGTGTATCATTTGACGAGCTCGCATGAGCTAGGTAAAACGAACCTCGGTCGATTTGATGTGTCTCTGAGATTTATTGTAATATTTGCCATAAATTTAAGTCAGACGTTTTGGAACTTATTCCAAGTATGGAAAAGTTTTGTCGAAGCTCCGTGACTACCCCCGCAGTTGGCACATTTCTGTAGCTTGTCTGATGAAGAGCAGGATTTTGTGGTATGTTTGTCCCACATAAACCACACTTATCATTTTTACAGTACATTGCAATGTGATCTATCCTTGACATTTGAAACATCGAGTTACTAGTCGAGCAGGATCGACAATCCACTGGGTGGGATTTATTGAACATAGGGATCCGACCATTTTACAGGGCCAAATTCTTTGTGCTTGAGTCTTCGTTTTCCAATTTTGGATGGTCGCTTACAGGTCTCCTTTCTAGTTTTTCTTGCCGATACATACCTTAGTCCCTTGATGGCTCCTCGCAAAATCTGGTTCGCACCTGGACTTTCTCAGTCAGTTCATTAACTGTTGCATAAGGGGCCAATTTTACCATGAGCACGTGTTGGATTGACGGGATTGTACGAACTGTCCTTTTTATTCTCTAGAATTGACTTTGCTGTGTATCGTTGCTCTGCCGTTGCAAAGGTGAGAATAGTTTTCTAATTGTTCAGAGGCGCATCTTGTCCACTACTGGTCCTTGAGCCTTTAAATTGAGTGCTTCGTCTAGGTTATTCAATGTTATTACTTCGGACGTGACTATTTCAAGTTTCGCCTTGGGGTCGGTTAAGGCTTTGCGTGCAGTGCTTCTCGGCTGCGTGTTTTCTGCTGAAGCTGAGTAGTCCTGCGGAACTTTGTCTGCCAATAGCAGCTTGAGTTTTTTGTTTTGTTAATACGCGTGGGTTACTTCTGTCTAAGTGCTTCAGTTTATTGATTGAAGATTTTCAACCTTAGTCTTGTCGGCGTCGTTCATTTCCTGGTTCTCCTCTTCTTTCATGGGAAACTTCTGTGTATTTGTTCTGGCTTAGTAAGAAAATTTACTGTCGTATTTTGTTGGTTGTCAGATGGCTTTCGCGTTGTAAAAGTTTTTTGGTTGCGTCTTGCTGCTGTTCCACAGCTGTCAGAGTATTATGATTTCCACAATTTGGACGAAATACCTTCGAGCGACGCTAGCATTCTTTTGTCCAGTTTTCGCTGGGGTCATGGTGACGTCCCAAGTTCAAGGTTGGCAGTGTTGACCTTGTAGCAGAGCACTTAGCAACTAACGTTATTTAAGGTCTTCTCCTTTGGTACGTTCACTTTCTCCTTCTTTTGCTTTTGTATTTGTTTTTGTATAAATTTAGTCGCTGATATTGGAAATTCCTCATACCCATGAATGGTTGATCTTTCAATGAACTTGATGACTATTTTCACTGATTCAAGCTCGCTTTACACTCAAAATCCAATCAGAAACTGCGGACCACTAAAATGCACGGCCCACAGGCCACTGGGGCAAACTAACCTCCCTGATTGATAAATTTGAATTCATAGATATTTATACAAACTTTTCAAGATTTATAGACCTACATTTTCACTGATGTGATAGTCCAGAATCACAGTCGCATCCCCTCATGACCAAAATACCATCACGCTCAAGAATGAATACTAATTTGCATTTAACGACAATGGACAAAATTATACTTCCTTCCAAAATTAAAAAATACGCTACAGTTTTAATTAAAATTCACGGACGAAAATTTTGCAATATATTATTGTGATGTACATTATCGAAAGCTCCCTGTATGCCCAAAAACACCGCTGTAAACGTATGTCTTATTTTCAAAGCTTGGTAAATGACTTCAGTAAATATAAGAGTATATCTCAGTCCGCGCTTTTCTCGAAGACCAATTTCCAGATCCGAGAAGATGCTGAGCTCTAGTAAAACCGTGTGAGTCCTCTTTTCGGGCAACGGGAGAAGAGATTTTGGGCGAATTCCTTCACATCGTTACAATCGGCTTTGTGTGATTTCGGATTAAACTTAGTATTAAAAAATCAACAAACAAACAAAAATATGCGTTTTTTGTAAGTGCAGTTTCCGCGATATCGTCCATGAAAGTATGGGTTTTATGCGTGTTTGAGATAAAATCAAGAGAGGATCCGTTCTAACTGGTGACTGACTAGCATCAATGTTCAGTGCGTACCATAGAGCGAAGAAGCTTGGTTTTCTCTGTTTGAAAATCTGAGCAGGTTCAGTCACAACTGGGTTGTGCCCACCACAGTTACAACGTTTTAGTTGGAGCTCTTGAGCGTGGCTGTGTCTCATAGTGTAGACTATTAGTACCCGCATTTCGTTGTAGTAGCGGCGCTCCTGAATGCCGTATGGCCTTACATTGGAGCATCCAAGCACATTCATCGGAATAAATTCTGTGGTGTCGACACGTGCTCCGACGGCATAAAGAAACCCTTGGCCTAAATTTTTTAATTTTTCATTGTGGTTTTGAACGTGAACAATGAATGAACCATGTTTCTTTTCTTCACGGGACTCAGCCATCTTACAGTTATCTTGTACAAACGTAACGTTTCAGTTTTTTGTATTGAATTTATTCTTCTGTGAACTAATCTATAGGAAAACAGGTGCACAATAATGGCTGTTGAGTCTTTATTCGCCAACTCGTTGACCGGTCCGAGATTGTTTAAGTGGTACTTAATTTCTCTTCCGCGTTCTTTTTGTCATTTGCTGACGTATATACCAGTGCAAGTTCCCTCCTTCAGTTGTTCGGACAAGAGATCGCTTCGAGGCTTCCAGCTAATCCAAATCCTCATCTAAGGTCTTCGTAAGTTTTTTCTTGTCCAGATTTTCCTGCCGCACTAGATGACAATAGTGTGTTCTGACTGAATCGGTTTCAACTTAATGACCAATTTTGAGCTGACTTCTACCCGCCCAAGGGGAGTTTTTTGAAAAATAATTGTGGACGATGCATCGACATATGTGCTCTTCTCTTTAAGGCTTCTGATCTCGTCGAGTAGCTTTCTTCGTGCATGTGGATATCAGTCATTTCATTTTTCTGTGCCTCCATCGTTTGCTGCATTGCAGCATTTTTCTAATTGAGGCCAGCAGTAATTTTCGTAGCCCATTTTTAAGTGCTTGATAGTCGTGAGTTTCTCTGTATTTCGAGTAACTGCTAACTCCTCGCCACACACAGACCGATCGTGAGAGAACCTTTCTAGTAGTAAAGGTCACCACGGTTCGTCAGCATCAATGTTAAGCACCCGTCAACAACTGCCGAATCACCGTCCTCTTTTTCAGTGGAGATCCGTTGGATTCGAGCATTTCCTGCCGCGCCCCACTGTTATTATCAACGCATTGACGTTTTTGGTTTTGTGATTTTGAGAAAGGGACTTTACGGGTGATACACATTTTCGTAGTCTAGTCGGCAAACTATGGATGGTTTTCTGAGCAGTCCTTCGATTCCGAGCAACCCCCACCCGGCGAGTGGTGTTGAAATGGCTCAGTTCAGCAGAGAAAAAGACCTAATCCGGAGTTTTCAACCCAGCAGAGCCACAAGCAAACAACACAAGGAAAAACCATAAAAACCAAAAGAAATAGAACTCATATTTTAATTGCTTAATTGGACAGAACCGGGACAGAACATGAACCAAGATTCGAAATAAAGAATTTGACCTGGATTTTTATTAGCCACGCTTAGCAGACACACCGGTTTTTACGGGAGCTGACAACCAGTTCCTCTATCTTTCTTCGTTTTGTAAATTAAAACAAGACGTAGACACTCCGCAGCTAAGCGAAACCTTTCTTAACGAAGGTTTGGATGCCAACACGTTTTCCAGATTTCTCGAGAAAGCTTCGCTAACCTCACCCTTCTGACTTTGTTGCGGGTTGAATTATTTGGTCAGTAAACTTAGTAAAGCTATACCGATCCCGTTTAGTTTATTTTTCATTTTACGTACATCCTGTTCACGCTTTCTTTAGTTCGTTTCCGGCATTGTGGGACAGAGTTCCTTTTCTCTAATAAAAAATAAGTACACTCGGATGAAGTAAACGATTTTGTGGTAAAGCATATAAACACAAAATGTAACTTAACGTAAACTGCCCTTTATAATGTTTGCTAACTGACTGTCACAGTTTTATTTACCTACTTTGTATCATTTCTTGCGATTCCTCTGTCATTCGCTTCGTCTGCACTTTCAGTGGTTAATCATCGTCAAGAGTCATACTCACTGGGAGTACGACTCAGCTCCGAAGTTTTGTATAGAGCAGAACCTCCCTGAAACTCTTCGGCCAATTCCTCCTAGTTCTCCTGAGTGAAGAAGTTTACTCGGTGACTTCTTTTCTCCAGTCGGGCCAAACTGAGCCTGTGGCCAGCCACCCAAACGACGTCTTACGGCTATCACTATTTCTGGTCCACCCGCACAAGTAGTCTGGAAGCCATGAGGTGGGAGTGACCAAACTGATCATGATGTCTACCGTTTCTCCGACTTCTGTGAGTGGTAGATCCTTGAGATACTTCGAGCAATATGTTTGCAGCTGTGTTGACTGTCAATTGAATAAGATTTTCTTCGGAGTTCCCGCATTCAGAAGTGTCAGGCTTGCCGGTTCAAGTCACTTAGGGTTCGTGTAGTAACACTGACCTCAGCAATAGGGGACTTCCGTTAGGCCAAGCCTTTTCATGAGCCCTTCACGAACCAGCGAGCGAACGCTACTTCGTCGATGAAAGCCGCAGCGGGATCATCTGTCCCTTGGTGTTTCGAACGTAGATGCGAAGGTCACTCAGCACAACTGCAGCTACCTTGGCGCTCGACCAATGTACGTTCCTTACAGCAGCTATCGGAAGATCATCATGGAGTAGCGGATGCTGCCGTCGTCTACAGCCGTTGGTCCCGCATTCTTTGGCGTTCGGGCATTTGCGTTCTGTGTGTGAAACCACGAGACAAAGTCAAATCCCTCTTCTTTGAGAAGACGTAACTTGTCTGTGATGGTGACCGCCTCAGATTCCGGAACTGCTGGGCAACGGGTGCATTCTTCGTACCAACTGTAACTGTTTCCTCTTGGCTGACTGGAGCATTCAGCTGCAGCGCTCTGGGTGTTGTTGACCCGACATGACTTGGGTGTCTGATCCTTACCCTCGTGCTTAACTACATTGTACGCGTTGATGTATACGGCTGCCCTGGAGCAAAGCTCCTTACCAAACTGTTGCAGCGAGGATGTTCTCAATTCACGCATCCTAAATCCGCTCCGCTGAAAGCTAGACGATCTGAGAGACTTGACTTCGAAGTGATATTTCAGTAATGTCTGTGTTCTACGTCGAGAGACTTAGCGTTGCAGTTCTAAAAAAGTGGGTTCTAACCCTCTCAGCGTACCTTTTGAAGTTAAGATAGAACTTCTCAAGGCTTCAGTTTTTCCAGGCCTCCACATAGGCTGCGTAGAGCATGAGACGTTTGCCACGGAACTCTTTCAGTTGAGCGAGTGCTTCTTGGTAGGCTGCCCCCCTCCAAGACGTAGACGGCGTCCTTGCCACTACACTTCAAAGTGTTGTCGGAGGATGCCGAACTCTCTTCTGGGTACAGACACGTTTAATGAACCAACGAGGGAAGATGTACAGTCATGTTCATTAAAAAGGGTACAGCAAAGGAAGGTTAAACGCCACTTTTACTTCGTTTTAGCAGGAAATTTGACTGTTATTTGATCATATCTGTACATTTAGTTAAAATATATTTTATTTATCAAAAATTATGTAAATTAATTGTATAAATAACTTTATAGATCGCGAAAAACGACATCGAACTTCACCCATGTTGTACCCTTTTTTGTGACCATGACTGTATATCGATCCACGGAGATCAGTCCATAGGAGTACCATCGTGCCTCTTCACACTCTGGCAATTTTAGGGCCTTTTAAATAGTCTACATGACCAAAAGTGAAAACACTAACTAGATTCCCTTTCGGTCAAATCAGCCACGTGAATACTGATTATACGTGAAAACGTCGGTTTACTTAAACAATCAGCAGAATAAAAAATATTGGCCAAGTTGAAATCCAGGGTAAATTAAGACAGCAGGCGAGTTAACAAGTCGACCGGGTAGAAGGTCAGCCGGGTTAAAATCCAGGGTAAGTAAAAAAGAGGGGCAAGTTAAATCGTCGACCGAGTAAAAAAAAGCCCGGCGAGTTTAGGAAATTTAACATGTAAATGCTTGGGTCGTCAAATTTACGGCCAAGTTAAAAAGTTAACCTGGCAAAACGGCTGGGCAAGTTAAAAATTAAGCCGAGTTGAAATACCTGGCTAGTTTAAGATCCGGCATATTTAAAATCTATATCGCGTTCATTTCGGCTTTGTAAAAAGTCACCCGGATTAATAACTGATTCTAATAAATAAATTATGCAATATTCTATTATAGTTAAGACGAAAACAGGATTGAACTGGGAAACATATGTATTCTTACATTTACGCAACAAAATGACAAATAAACAATGTTTCTTCCTATGCCAACAAAACTAAAATGAGAAGACAAATCAATGTTTTAAGACAGCTTATACTAGTTATCCTCTTTCGCCAATTCCAATTCAACTCTCTTCGCGAAGGAAATGTAACGATTCCTTTGCGAATACCTTAAGTCTTCCTTTACCTCATTTGTGCGGAAGACGCAAAGTTCATCAATTAATTGGACGGCGTATGGCTTCGGGTAAGCAATATCACAAGCATGATATGCACCCAAAATGTTTAAAATAGCTTCTCCGAGGGAGACCTCCGTTAGACTAAACATTATCTTGCCAAAACCAATCAGGGACTAGTGCGTAAGGATGTCGCCGTCTTTGTATCCACCAGAAACGAACTGCACGTTGCGTTTACGGTTTCCAGGATTACTTCTCAACCCTTAACGTAAATGAAGGTTAACCTTTCTTCATAGCTTACGTGTAGTGTGCAGATTACTTTTCGTACGAGAATAACTGGGTATTCAATCTTTTAAGGCGAACCCACACCAGCTTTTTATTGACAGCTTCGAACAAGCCCACCGTTGAGATGTTGCTACAATTGATGCTGGAACGTGCAGCAGCAAAGAGTTTCCTTAGGTTGTCCCGGAATGTATTAGCAGTTCCGGGATGAGCAATTTCCAGTTCTGCAGTAGCCTGAAGTAAAGTCAAGAGCAAGGATAACGAAATGCAGGAAACAATGGAATAAGTAGGAAAAAGTTACCGCTTCACGCTTCAGAATTAGGGAAAATCAGAAAGCCTGTCGTTTAAACAGCGTATGTTCCTCGCAATCCGGTGACGTGTCTGGTGGTGTTGCTCTAGCAGATCTTTCCAATCCTGAACTGTCCAAGAACAGGATTCTATGATTTGCCGTTCAACTTCATCGTAGGTAGCGCTCCAGCCACTGGGTAAACCACCCACATGGAATGACCGCTGCCCTTTGCTGGTGGAATTTGTTCACTGATTTTTTCTTTCCTCGTTTCCGCATGAGTACTATAGTTTCTGCGGTTTGCAAGTGACTGAACGAACTTGCTGTGGAAAGTTTTCTGTTAAACACAAACATATTCATGATACGGAACATTTTGTGATCTTAAATGTTTTACCCAATCCGGTACGCCGAACACGGTGAATTCAGCGACTAACGTCTGAGTGAAAGCTTCGTAATCACGTTCCTTCGCTCCAGGATACTGCTTCAAAAATGCGTGCAGAAGAGCTGTAGAAACGCCTATGATAGGCTCTCAAAGTCCCACCTGCTGAGCCTTCTTAAAACTTGGAGGCTACTCCGGAAACGGGTACGGATAATTGACAATTCCACGAGTGCTGGGTTCCGTCAGCGGATCGTGTTCTATCCCATCTTCCATTCCTATTGGGAGTCGTGGCTCATTTTCCGTACCGGTGGTACTCGGGAAAGAACTCGCCAAAATGATGTCCTACACCGGTGAGGATGTACCACCTTCTAGCGAGATATTGACTGCACTTGCAAAATTAATTCCCGACCCACTAAGATCTCTGATACACATGGTTGACGTGGTATCCCAATTGATATCTAGGGTATAGGACACTACAACACCATTTTGCATATGCGGGATTATGTCGTCATCATCGATGTGTATGAGAGAGTCGACATCCAGTTAGCCGACAGTTCTTTGCCGCTTCCTCGGCAAAGATCGCTGGCGTCAATTAGAAAAAAGAATTTCGACAAGGAAAGCTCGACGGCATTTACAGACATTAGCCCGCAAAGGTCATTATTGTTTTGAAGTAAGTCGTAGACCACTTGACGCAGATTTTCTACATCGCTCGATCCGTTTGCTCACCTGACGGTAAATGAACCTTTCGGGTTCTACAGCTATCAAAATGAGTGCAGTTTCATTCTGAATAAACCTTAGCAGATAATACAGACTAAGCGATAGTTGAAAGAACTGGTGAGAAAGGAATTGTATCAATTTACCTTATGATCTGAGTCATGCGTAATCAATTTACTGAACTCGTTCTCTGTGCAAGCACGATGAAAGACTGTTGTCGGGGGGGGGAAAAAGCAGGCCAGCGGCGTGGGCAGCACTGCCGTTTTTTTTAAATTACCACTTATCCCAGTTATGATTGCAAAACCGAAAGGTTAACTATCAACCTTAATTAATTGTAGAGTATTCATGAAAACTTGGTTCCGTGTATGGAAGTTTTCAGATCACATAAGACTGATCGCTTAGTTACATTCGAATTTGTCAGTTTTTTTAATTCAGTAGAACTCAAGGACTTAGTACACAATTTGATAACAACTGATCACACGCAGTTAGCAAGTTAAAAAAGATTTATCACAATGAACGATAACGTCACAGTAAGAAGATTTGCCAGTTCGGAACCTTTGCAGCGCGTTGGTGGCTATGCTAATTTAACTAACCTAATATAATTCTTTTTTTAACTCCTAGGAACTACGATGAGTTGATGAAATTCAAATTACAAGTTCACTTAATGCCATTGTTGACACTCCCAAACCACAGTCTGCGTAGCGAAATACGAGCTTAATGTTGTTTGTTCAACTGTGTAAAAAACTTGATTACACATACGACCAAATTCATATTGCAGTATATATCCTTCAGTTAGGTATCAAGTGTGTGTAGTTTAGGCCAACTATCTGCATTATAGAATGAAGTGTAGCATGTGCTCAATCAGATTTCCCACTGTCTGGTTGCTGTCCAGGCACTGCGCTGTTCAGCATCGTAATGCCCCGAATTTTTTTCGTCGAATGTGGATTATGTATGCAAACATTCAGATCACACAATTCTTTCCAAGGTCACATGTATCTAACACATAAAACTTCTGTTCCACAACGTGTGCATGACATTAGAAATTTGTTAGCTAATTATGAAGGTAAACAATTTTTCTCAAAATTTGGTTGCGATCATGGTTATAAACGTTTTTTTTATTTTTGTAGAAGACACTTCTGCACAATCAAATGCCCCAATGGAATATGCGGATTTGTCTGCACTCCGGCAGTCAGAGTCACGTGCTTCTTTGAGTGTATCGACCAGCGAAGTTATGGACGTAAGAGCATTTTGTGTGCTCAGTAAACTTACATTTTCATTAACCAGGTGAAAGTGGCAACGATGTGTTTAGTGATGATATTGAACCACGACACGGAAACACGGAGGGGCCTTGCGGAGTATCCGATAATCGAGTACTGCATAGACTTTACTTACGGGAAAGCACAGCATGAGCTATGATGCCTTACTCGACGTTATGGCTTGCGTGGATTCTTCAGTCCAAAGCTACAATAAGATTGTTAAGGTATACGTTGATACTATAATTTATAAGTAGTTAATTGCGTATACTTCCAAAACAGTTGATTCGGTGCTATATTAGAATATCGATCTCAAAACAAAAGAGGAGACTGGGACAGATACCTTTTATCCAGAAATTGAAGGAGCTGCAACCCGCTCCAGTCTAAAGGATGCGTTACACGGAAGTCCGACTGGCCGAGCGACGGCGAAAGTCAAAGCGATTTGAATTGGAAAGACCCCGACGCTTGACTGCCGCGTCATGCCTCAGGCTATTAATTTCCTTTTTGACGGGTGACTTCGCGACTTTGACTGGTCCGTGCACCGCATCCTTAAAGGGTGCGTTACACAGGCCAGTCAAGTCGAAAGTCCACCCGTCAAAGTCAGAAAAATAGAAGCAGCTGACGGGGAGCAAAAATATCAAGGATGGCAAACGGTACCAGTCATCCGTCGCCAGTCATACTGAAAAATAGTTTTCAGCCTAGAAGAAAATACTTTTCTTGTGGCCCGTGTAGTCAGAAAATGCTTTTCTTGAAGTCCGTAGTATATTTCCGTTTTGACAGCTAAAAATCCTTTGCAAAGGTCGATTCTGCTTTTTTCTCGGCAAAAAGTCATTAACTTAAATTAAAACGAAAGGAAGGAGTTCGCGGATTTTATGTCTAAGGGATCAGCATTTTTGAGTTTTCGGTACTGCATGAGGCCACTCGAGTACGTTGAATCAATGCGGCGAGAAGATTGCGTACCAAGCTGCAACAAGAAGAGCGCGAAAAGAATGCTTGATACGTCGTTATATTTGGAGCGGTAGACGTACGGAGAACTACTCCGCAGTATTCCGGAAACTAATGGAAAAAGACGATAAAGAATTCTTCAAGTATGTTCGAATGACTCCAGACCAGTTTCGCAACATTGTCAGCCAGATGAAACCATTTATTCTTCGTCAAAGTACCAACATGCGGCAACCTGTCAGTCCGAAGAAAGACTAGTAGTAACGCTACGTTATTTGGCAACTGGCGAAATCCACCAGTCTCTTATCGTTTCAGTTTCAGATGGGAAGGTCAACCGTATCCCTAATCATCGCACAAACCTGCAGGGTAATTTGGGAACGTTAAGGTCCAAAGGTTCTTCCTCAACCGATCAAGGAGATGCACCATGAATCGATCGACAGATTTTGGGAGATGTGGAACTTCCCAAACTGCTTTGGAGCCATCGATGGAAAGCACGTCCGCATCATCTGCCCTTCACAATCAGGATCAGAATATTTCAATTATAAGAAATTTTACAGCATCGTGCTTCTTGGAGTTTGCGATGCAGACTATCAGTTTTTGATGGTCGTTGTGAGTGCCCCAGGCCGCTTGGTGACAGTAGCCTCTTCCCAAACTCTGCATTTGGAAAGAACTTCATGATGGATAAGCTTGAACTCCCTTCCGCTTCACCTCTGCCAGGAACAGCTACATATATTACCCCGCTCCTTATTGGAGATGATGCATCTTCGCTGAAGTCAAATCTGATGAAGCTTTTGGTGGGAAGCTGACATTGGAGAGAGAATATTTAATTATAGGCGAGTAAAAATGGGATGTTGTTGTTGTACTATAGTTTACGTATCATATTCTGGTTTGTTACAGGCCATCCCGTGCTAGACGCATGATCGAAAACACGTTTGGTATCCTGGTTGGGAGGTGGCGAGTACTAAAACGTTACTAAAACGCGTGATAAACCGCTCACTTGAAACGACCAGGAATATCGTTTTGGCGTGTTGTTGTCTTCACAATCTCCTCCAGACGGATTCCTTGAATCGATCGTACTGCCCACCAATATTTGTTGACAGGAGGACCCCGTGACCCACAAAGTTATTCCGGGAAACTGGAGAGGTCTTATTCCGCCTGGAGAAACACCACCATCCATCGGAAACAAAAAAAGCAAACAATCATACCGTTAGAGCTAAGGAAGTAAGGAATGTTTTGATGTCGTATTTCTCCAGTCTTGAAGGGTCAGTTCCTTGGCAACACCATGTGGTAACATCCACAGAGTATAAGCCGTACAGGCCTACCGTGACCAGCACTAAGGATGCGTGAGGAGATGACAAAATGAATCAAATAAACTGTTTTCCAGTATTACGTACTTCTGTATTGTGTCAAAATAAATATCTTTAAAAAAAAAGGCCAAGGACATACACTCAAGAAAACAGGTCACAGCCACATCACTCTATAATGTACTCGCGGGTTTCAACCCAAACAGCAACACAGACATCTAACCCATGACTTCATTACGTTCAACGATACCAACGTTCCTCAGTCGATGGTCAACAAGCCGAGCAAATGCCGAAATCTCATCGTCCTTACCCTTCTCTGCCTGCGTCAGCGATGCAGCAGCAGCGATTTCCATCGACTTCGACATCTTTACTGCTGCTGATGTGATCGCGGCCGAGTTTCCTCCTGCAGTTTTCGATATCTTGACAAATGTGTCAAGAGCTGCTTCAGCCCTTGTCACCCTTCGTTTAGGTGCTGTAACTACAAGTATTAGAGTTTGGGGTTGTGACCGAGTAACGAATATAACCTTTTGTTTTTGACGGGCCTTGGTCAGGATCTTGTGCTGCGTTGTTATCTCTATTCGACAAAATCTCCAGCACGTCTGGAACTTCAGTCTCCTCATCTATGATATTGCAAGCATTTTGTTACTTCAGTGTAATGTTACACTGAAAGATGTAATTCATTCTTACTTAAAATCTCGAGCTCGATTACTTCGTTGCTCCAGGATTGTCGTCCAGCTCCTGTGCTTCACCCCCATTGGAGCACGCCACAGAAAAATTGGAGGTTGTCCTACAAAATGTCAGTATTATTTATTTCACTTTATTTCAACTTGATATAACTTACTCAACAGGAGGGCTTTCGTCGATGAACGACATGGCATCCAGGTACTGCCTTTTTTTTTTTTTTTTTTTTTTGGTTGCAGCACTTCCACTTGTGATTTTTTTATCTACCCTTCTGCATCTTTTATAGGAATTTCTTAATGTTTCCCAATTTGCCTTGCAAGCAGAAACTAAATACAAGTTTTATTACTGACTAGACAATTGAAAGTTTAAAGTGAATTCTCACCTTCTTTCCCAATTTCCTCTACCACTTTGTCCCAGCAATTCAGTTTTATGTTATTGTCCTTGTATTCATGGCACGATAGGTCGTATCACGGACGATAATTTCTAACAGCATCAATTAAATTAAATCTATCCTTGTCTTCCATTTTGTCTGTTTTGTTGTTGTTGTTAAAAATCGCGGGAAAATAATTCGTCTGCTTTCTGTGTTTGTAGCGAGAAGACAATACCAGTCAGAGGCCAAATTCAAACGTTTTGACTTTGGCCCGTCAGGTCCTGACCTGCTTTTCGACGTTTCAGTCGTCCCCTCCGGCTATGACTTTCGCTTCTGACGGGTTGACTTTCGACTTGACTGGCCCGTGTAACGCACCCTTTAAAGTAATCTCTACCAAGCAGACATCTTGAAAAGGCGTGGGATACTGACTTCCCTGTTATTTGACCGAAGCGTGTAGAATTGGGGCACAAATTAACTTGGAGATACAACAGTAGACGGAGAAAATTTGAAATGAAAACAGTTTCTGGTGCAGGATACGTTGTTCCATTTCTCGGCAACCTTCAACAGTTATTGAACGTAAATGAAGTATGGAATCACATAAAAGAGGCGTCTTATCTGTCTCGAAGCTTTAGTAACATCAAAGACACATCCATGACGGATCTCACGTCAAGTCATTGTCACTGGCTGAGAAGGACCCCGCTTTCTTAAGTTCTTTCTTTATTACAACGACATTGAGATGGGCAAAGCGCTGGGATCCAAGGAAGGAGAGAACAAATTGGGACTTTTTTACTGGATGCTACTGAACTTACTTGAAAATTGCAGGTCAACTCTGAGCAATATTAAGTTGTTGGCATCTGTAAAAACGTATGTTATGAGGAAGCACAGATCTGCTTCTTCGAAAATGTGCTTCTTCGCTTCGGGCTTCTTCGCAGCTTTGTTGACCAGATGAAACTCTTGGAGGCTCGACTAGAGATGGATATCAGAGGAGAAAAAGTCAAAATTTATGGCACTCTTGTAGAATTGGCCGGCGACATGCCAGCGGCTCATTTTCTTGGCGGGTTCAAAGAAGGATTTGGATTTACTAGCAAACCTTGCTGCCGGTGTTTGTTTGACTCCACGGAGCTGAAAGAGATACTTTCAGAATGCGTACTTCGAAATGCTGCGGAACACTCGCAGCATGTACGAGTCCTAGTAGGAGAAGATGTTTCTGAAAGTGAAAGAAATGAAAGCTCTAGGGTCACAGGGGTAACAGGACCCTACATTTTGTCAGAGTTACAATACTTTGACGTCACACAATGCTTGCTTTTTGACGTAATGCACATTTTTCATGAAGGTATTGTCAACATGGGATCCCGTCTATGCTAAATTATGCAGTCAACGAAAAAAATTGCTTTTCGTTGGATTACTTCAATTTGGAAATTGAACGATTTCCATTTAACAGGAAAATTTGCTAACCTCCACTTCTGGAAAGACAGGACATCGTAAAAGAAAGGAAGTTGCCACTCAGCTCGGCCGAGACATGGGCTATGACCTCAGCAGTTCCCATAATTACCGGGTCCTTTTTCGATGACGATGATGGATTCTGTAATAATTTCTTTTGCTTATTGATATTTTCCGAACAGTGCTTTGTTTCTAATTCACAGAAAACATTATGTCCCGTCTCGAAGGCGATATTACCACGTACCTAGGTACACTTAGTATCCTACATCCGCGTAAAAATGTAACACCAAAAATGCACGCGTCAGTTGATCTCCATAATCTTACAAGAGAGAGTTTGAACCACCTCATACCTACTGGTGTATGAAGTTTCCCAGCAGAAAATGAAGGATAGTTTCAGGACCCTGAAAATATCCTGAAAAGGAAAACGGACATTTTCAGGATGCCAGTCAGGACTCTGAGTGCAGTAAAATTGGCCCACTTCCAGGATGTTCAGGACCCTGACATTGGAATGCCTGAATAATACATGTTAAGAGTATTTCAACAGCTTCCTGAAAAAACGCTTTTCAGGATACTTAATGGTGCACCCAGTAATCAAGATTCCCAATTCTCAACACAATTTTTTTCACTCGTCCGCGATGAGACGTGGTCCAGGATATTCAGGATATGTTACGGATATCGTTCAGGATGTAGCCGACATCCTTAATTTTCCGCTGTTTTGAATCTAAGAATAGAGAAATTAAGTCAAATTCAAGTTGTAACACTCGAAACGTTTCTTTTTCCGTTGCCCTCCAACACCATAGACTACAAATGGTACAACGGCATGGTGCTTTGGTGGTACGGATAATTCCGTTTTACAAGTGCCGAAATATCAGGTTTCGAATGCAATTTGTGCACCATTTTCGGAGTACGCGTACAAAAATGTTATTTCCAATTTTTTTTTCTCCAACGTCCGATACTTCACGAATTATATCTTCACTGACTCCGAACAGAAACTTATACGAACCAGTGTCTGTTCTGCCAAGGAATTTCAGCGACTTTGAGCCCGATTTTCTTCGCCTCGTAAATGCTATTCGTTACAACTGTCAATCATTTCTCACACAAAAACTTAATGTTGATTACTATTATATGCGATCCAGTGAATATGCCTTGCGCAGTGAGAGCAACGACAACTACGAAATCATTGAACCCTCCCAAATAGTTTGTCCTTTTCCCATGGAAAACTACGTTTACAACAACGTAAACTACTTGATTTTCGTTCATTACTCATGTTAATTCTGTAAAATGTCCACATTTGACCTGTTGTGTCGTGCCTGTGGTCCCAATGCTGAATATATTTCCCGTTAGTACAATAAATGTTAAGTGTACCAACACCTCTTTTTTTTACTACCAATGAACCATAGGTATCCCAGTAAATATTGAAATTTTCAGTTTTGATCGATGAAGTCTATATAGTTCTGCCACTAACGGTTACAAATCGAATTCGGCCCTACCGTTACACCATATATTTTCGGCTGCAAAGGAAAATAACTAATATTCCAACTTAAAAAAACCTCCCATTTGTCAAAATATCTTTGACTGCTTTTTTGAAGAAAACAGATCATTACAGTTGCAGTTAAGTCTAAACACATCGTAATTTATAAACCGAGTTAAAAGTCAGCTGAAGAGCTAAAAATGTACCATCTAGTTGAAATTTTACCGTTTTGAAACTCAGTGGCCAGTTAAAAGTTTTTCTTACACTGAAAACAGCCACGTTAAAGTGAATTATTCAGTTCAGGTGACAAGTCTGGTTGAAGTTTACCCCGAGTTAAAATTTAGCCCATGTTAAGCTGAAATACAAAGTTACAATAAACATTCCAGTTAAATTTTACCATTAAGTTTAAATTTTAACCCAGTTAAAAGGTGTCGCCCAGTTCAGGTTTTCCTGAGTTAAAATTTTGGCTCACGTTAACATGAAATGTAAATTCAAAGTAAAAAATCGAGCGAAAATTGGCCGCCGAGTTCGATTAAGAACCAAATCGAAATTAACCACCCACTTATAATCGCCGAGTTAAACTTTAGGAGCAGGTTTATATTTCCTATAGGTTTAAATCTGGATCAAGTTAAAATATGAGGAAGGTAAATGATCCAACCGAGTTAGTATTTCAATTGCGTAAATCTCAAGACCAAGTTAAAATGCGAGTTTTAACGGGGTACAACCGCGTAAAAAATTTTATACCAGATATTTTGGTCCGTTAAAGAAAAAAAAAATCCTTGATTTTAACTTGGTGTTGCCACATTAAAGCCTTTCTACACGGCTTGAACCAAGTTAAAAGTCGGGAAAATCGCGAGAGTCCAGGTCTGCCTTCACCGCCGATCCTCTTCAGCCGCCTCGCGGCCCATGGGTTCTGCCCTAGCCAAGTAGTCCTCAACCCAAGCATCTGGGGGGTGTCCTGGACCTCCTCAATCCGGTCTTGGGTGAATTGTCCGTGATCGTCCTCCAGCAAGGTTCAAAGGCTGGACGCGGTTATAGGGACGTTACCTCGTCTTGTGGCCTTGTGGTCTTGTGGGCTCTCGTCCTGAATACCTGTTTGTCCTGGAAACCATGGGTGCCTACCCCCACCCCTGCCTCCGAGGTAGACCCACTTGGGTACCTTGAATGTACCCACCTAGCTACTTACAATACGACATATATGTATTCATATGTTATATTATGCATATATTATATATGCGTACACTCAAAAATATTTTTTTCGTTGTGAATCAGGAAAAAAGGGCACCCCTGCTGGAAACTATACTGTCGCTACGACCTAACCTGCTACTGCTGGTCCTAGTCTACCCCTAGTCTACCCTCCATCAAATACGCAGTATGTAACCCATGTTACCTCCTGTTTGATTGTTTTATGTGGGTGAATTGAAACATATGTAAATGTGACCAGTGTTGGCGAAAACCACCCACGTAATAATGAGGGTGCCTTTTGTGGTGTATATACCTTTTTGGTTACCCTGCACTACCATAGCCTTCTAAACTTAAACCCTGTCACCATCCTATCTTCCCATTGTAACCTTCGAAAGTTCGATTTGGGGGGGGGGTCAACTAGTGCCACCTGTGTGTGATTGTGTCAACTATTTACAGTAATCAGTCAGTTAAAATTCCAGACTCAATGTTGGATTCCAAATGTTCTATCGTAAAAGACTGAAATTACGTGTAGAAATGTAAGAATTGTAGAAAAATATTGCGCGCATACTTCTGGCAACTGTATTAATGCCTCAAATTTTAGGTAAGCCATGTTTGGCACTGTATATCACGTATTGCTTACTGTCTAAGAGTCTTTAGTCTCTTATTTTTTGATTGCTGCACCAGTGTAACTGTTTGCAAGAAGCCTTGCCTACAACGAGCCTTGTTTGACACCAACGGAGACAAAAACTTGCGCAATATAATCGCAACAATTTCGCTTTGGTTGCCGTTCTTTTCATGATCACACCGAAATGTACTACACCGTTCCAACCTGGGCTGTAGGAATTCGACCAAATCGTCTTGAATGTGCGATAATGATGAAAGCTTGTCGACCGTTTTAGAGAAGAAGAGATATATAGTCTAGAGACGGGCGATGAACTCGTTGCTGGGGTATAGCAATCCTCCTCGATCTAATGTTAATAAGACAAGTGTAATTTGGTATTACTTAACTCTCTTTGTCAATTTGCAATGTTGTTGGTTAAGTTAAATCTCTTAGTCAACGAGTACTCGAGTGTCCCGTTCATGCAGCGAATAGTGCACGACAAATCATTAATTACTTACCTTGAAGATAAATCATAGAAAGAAGAGGTGACTTGGCCTTCGGCTGCTGAAGCTTGTCGCAGCAATTAGAACAGCCTTTCCAGTTCGACGAAGACTCGCAACAGAAAACCTCCCACGTATGCTACCACGGCTGATTTCGGTTGAAATGGGATGGTCCCTGTAAGAACGAATTCTTCATCAAACTTTTATTACAACCATGAAAACTGTATCAAACGTCTTACGCGGCGGGTGCTTCAGTTCATCTAGAATTCCGACGACATCTCCAGTTAGTGAATTCAGCAGTTCTTTCGCTCGTTCTTTCTGTAATCATTAGCCCGTATACTTTTATACTTGCTAGATGTTTCGCGTTTCAAGGGAACATTGCAATTGATGGAGGCGTGGGCAATCCCTGTCCGGAGGATTTTCTCGATGGCAAATGTTAGTGAAACTGCGTCACCTTGAAAATTTCCTCCTAGCATCTGTCTAACAGCACTGAAGTGACCCTCAATATTTTCGCTGGAGAAGCGTCTAGTTAAGACGTACGTGAAGCCTTTCTCTAGCAAAAAGCCAACAACAGCTCTGTTGACCGAGTTGTTAAAATCAAGGCTTCATACGTTTCATCCGTCAAGAACTGCCGGGATTTATCCTTAGTCGCCTTTACCCGCTGAGCCGTATTGTTCACCTTGGTTTGATTGCCTGTTCGGTATTCTTGACAGACGCTTCCTAATCTCTCAAGCAACCGAGGAAATTGTCCTCCATCCAAGACAAGCGCTTATCCTCCATGTCATAAAAGGTATTTTGTCCGGGAGCCGTTGCCTTATGCATTGAGTTACGTTAGAGATATCGTTTACCGGAAACCATTTGTGGATTATTTCCATGAATCTCACGTCTCCTCCGACTCTTCAAAGCCTGGAAGCCTTGCTCAGCAAGCAACTTGATAGAAGCTATTACTTCTGGGTGGAAAATATCAACTGATAACTGAACTTTTTGCCTCTCCAAGTTGTTCGGCATGATATGTTTTTGTGTTAAACTCCTCGCCGGACGAAACAATGCTTTTTTTTTTGAGAGTGTGCAATTTTCGGACAAGGGAAAATTTAACAGCTTTCCCATCGATAGTGAAATTCCTATCAATAAACTGATTCCGCACGTTTTTAATGACGTGGCAATAGTCAAAGCTCAGAAACAGAGATCGGTATATGCAGGGACTTTCACATGTCTCAGCGACAGGATCTACAGGATGTGGTACCACATGGTGAAGACCACGATTTTCATTCATGAGGCCGAACATTTTTACATTGACTGAATAGTTATCTGTCACAACATGAATTACCGTAAAGCTACAGGCTTCTATTTCTTTAAATACATGGATTGTCAACTGATGTAGCTGTTCCCCTGTCAAGTGGTTGACTAGAAAGAATGCAACCGGTATGTTAAAGAATGAATGCTTTCAAGCCGACAAACTGGAAGGAGAAAAGTTTGTTAGCAAGCTGTTCGTTTTCATGTTCGCTCGCGATGCCTCCCATATCGACAGCACCAATGAATTTATCCAGGCACTTGACATACTTCTCGCCCGTTTTATAGTCATTTCGTCAATAATTAAGGATCCGTTTTTATCTAAATCAGACAAACGGACCCCTCTTGCTGAAGGCGTTGCCGAACCAGAGCTGTTACACCTACTTCGCCAGTTGATTTACCCGTATACGTTCTTAGGGTGTTGCGGCACGGAAGTTTCATTATTTGCGACTGTCTGATAGATTCATAATTCGACGGTCCACGCGCCTGAAGAATTATGGAGTATTTGATGGTCGTGTCACTCCAGGCAGGATTTCTGCGATCGTAGTTCTTTAGCTAAAGTAAATCATGTGATTAATCTCAGTTTCCCAGATATCTACCCGTAAAAGACGCGTTACCTGATCGATCATAATTGTCGAATATGTGTCTCCTTGGTCGCATTTTTCCTTGAGTACCTTCAACGTCGGCAGCAGGTCTTTAATGCCGTCGATCTGGGAGCGGAGGGACTGCAGCGTTTTCTCCAGTTCAGTCGTTTTTTCTGCTTTTCTTCTCACCGACGCACGTAAAGCTCGGATAAGGTTTGCCGTTTTCAGCTTCGTCCTGCTTGTTTTACGAATCCTTACGCTCCTTTAACCATGCTGCTGGCAGGTGAGGTCTTGATCATCTAGATCGTCCCACTCATGCTCGTCCAGTTGTTGGGTCCTGTGGAAAGCAATTTTTTAGAATGAATAAGCATATTTTTCAAAAAGAAAGTACCATGTTCACGTAGAGATTCTTGTTCTTGAACCGTAGGAACAACCAGGTAGTGTCTTGAGTCCTTGAAGCATCTTCAGAACATTGATCTGTAATACAAATCTGTATTACTAAAAGGACTATTTTTAGTAATTCTATCTTTGATAAATTTGTAACGCGTTCTACCTTGTTGTTTAACTTTTTTCGGTGGTGAATGGCCAGCCTGTAAAGTCTCCTCCAGAAATAAGGAAGGGACTGCCATTTTATGCAGACGCTTAGTCCCGCTGACGTAACTGTCCTCAGAAAAGTTTGAATTACAAACGCAACTGGCGTCGTGAATTTGTATGCTCTCCTTGAAACCTACACCGTTTTCATTGCACATAGCCATTCTTCTCGTCTTCTGCTATCTGACGGAAGTTGATGAAATGAAAGATGAGTAAGGTTTCGTTTCCGGTTATTTTGCAAAATTTCTCTATACACGTTGCCACCATGTTGATTGTTCGAACGTGGCGAAGAGTTTTCCAGAAAAATGTATTTTCTATAATCCTGAGTACCCTTGTCGTTCTACTTATAAATCGATATATAGTTGAAGTAGAGCTTACGTAGCTCTTTAACTCCAGAAATAAGTAAAAGAAATGTTTTAACAAGATGATGGCCCTTGCTACAAGTACAAATAATAATAATAATGATAATAGTAATAATAATATTAACTGAAAAATTTTACAGCCTTTAAAAAATGAAAGTTATATTTTCCCGTGCCCTCGCTCAGAAGAATCCTTGTTTTCCTCTTGTTGTTAGTCTCGTAATATTATAACGTTATCTGTTGATTTTCTCGGTTTCCTTTAGGCTTGCTACTTGAAAGTATCACAAAGAATCCTTTGAACTGGTCATCATACGACACAATTTGTTTTGTGTACGTTAGATTGCATACGGCCATGGCTTCAGTGTACATGCTAGTTAACAAAACATAATAACAATAATAGTGTAAGACATACATAAAATATGAAGAAAATTTATAACTAGTAAGCCAAAGTAGGAATAGAGAATAAAATAAGTAAACAGTGAGCAGTACAATTGATGCAACAAAAAATACGTGTATTAAAGGACACAGCATTGTTGGTATCCAGATCTGTAAAGGTTTATTTGTACTTCAATTATTCCGCCATCGCAAAAGACATTTAACTACTGTTTCCCTTGTCGTAAGAAAATCCGTCGGTAATAAATATCTTTTGTGCCGATATTTTTCGCGTTGTATGTATTTTGGTTTGAATTTTCATTCATGAAGAGTGGGGTTTACCGTGAAACTTGCAAAGTAGTACAAATTTCTGCCAGTGGGTCGCTAGTTGACGCCCTCGCTTAAGCCCCGCCTACAGGTTACAGCGAAATACACGGGGAGATACAAATTGTGACAGGCTTTAAGTTTAGAAGGCTTATGGCACTACGTAGTTTGGATGTAGTTTAAAAACTTGACGCTAGAGGGTGCTGCAGTAAGTGTAAATATGTACTGTAAAAGAAACTAAGATTGTACGAAAAGCACTGCAATGGTCTTTAACTTGTTTGTACGGTTAAAAAAAAAAACACCGTTACTCGGATTAGTTTTTGACGTGGACAAATCACCTGTAGCTAATCATGAACTGGTCACGTGATCATGACAGCCAGTCAAAAGTTTGTCGCCTCATAGTAGCAGACGATTTCATAATACTGTTTGCTCCTTCAACATGATATATGTCTGTGCTTACTTTCCAACGTTGCCACGTCCATTCTCAACTTTAATTAATTTTAGCGGCAAACGGTGGAAAAAATAATTTAAATTAGTTTAACCAGTATTTGTGTATTATTACGCTGTTAGTATTTTGAATAAGAAATATGCAATGCTGGAAACAGTTGCTTTCACTGTCCAGGGAAATTCCCTTAAAAGGGAAAACTGGGTCTCGAAGGGAAAATAAGGGAAGACACACTAGAAGTCTAGCTTGACACAGACGGAAGGGAAAGGAAACTTCATATGCAGGTTGTTCGAAATAAAGTTGGCTCTTGGGAAGCGGCTATTCTCAAGGAGTACTCGAATCGAAGAACCGTGACGTCAGTGCTTGACCGAATTGAGAGCGCGAAGCTATAGTTTCATTGTTTTTGGCAAGTGAGGAAGCAAAACTTTTTTGCTGATTTTTTCCGAAGTTTTACCCTTTAATTCCAGTTCTTCTGACCATTTTCCTACTTTGATGAGTTACATTTCGCTTTATTCGAGGTTAAGTTCTCGTAAAGGTACAGTTTGGATCATCTATGTTTTTTTATGTTTATCTAGTTCGTTATGCCAGGTGCCCGTTGCACATTGCAGTTTGCAATAACAGCTTCGTCAATACAAAAAAAAAACTCCCGGCAGGAACATGTGATGTACCACACATTCCAACGGATGAAAAGTTAAGGAAAGAATGGGGGCAGAAATGTCGCAGAGATGGGAAGTGGAATCCGTCATCCAACACATTTGTTCCGAGCATTTTACTACCGAAGATTACGAACGGGACTTGAAATTGAATCTCTGAAAGCACTGCGACTCGATTTGGAGAAGTTGAAGCTCCCCTATCGTTTAACCTCGCGCTTGAACCAAGACACTCTAGAAACTACTTTTCCCAAGTGCGTAGCCGTGGAGGACTTCATGACCATCCGTCTCCAGTTGACTGTATTAACCGTGTTCGAATGATTGTACTTGGTAAAGATCCTGGTGTGATCAAACGAACGCGAATACAGCCGTTGAGAGCGCCGAAGCTATGATCACTTCGGATGTTCTCTCTGTGGCCACAAACATGGAACATTTAAGCTCGCCAGACATATGCTACTTGTGTAATCTCCGAAACTTCTAGTATTGAGTCAGAGACGAGGTAACGATCCTATGGTGCATGTGAAAACTTACGTAATGTTGCGATATGTTACCGCCCTGCAATTTTGATTTATCTGTTTTTGCTCTCAGCAATGCTTAACAGAACATTTTCGCAATTTATAGAATCTCGTCTACGACGATGCACCTGGCATTTCTTTGGATGATGAAGAGCCCAGCTCTCTCACCGTAAAGAAACCGAAGAAGACGCACTGGGTTACGTAGCTGGATGGGTTGCACACAAGCTCCGCAGCAAGCATCCAGAACTAGGTTGCCCACTGGACAACTTGATTCAACGGAGGATGATTACACGATCCCTTCTTGGATCAAACAGCTATCTTACGGTGGCCTCATCCAGCCCTCTAAAGAGTGGGAGCAAGCTGCTTCCCAGATCGAGAGATTTTCGGAAGACTCACGGAATAACCGTGAGCAGAGAGAAAAGGTTGTTGGCAATGTTGTGGATGTCATTTCACGTCGCATCACTCATCTGCCTCTCGACGTAATCAAGTGTTTCGTGCGTATCCGAACTTTTATAAGACTAAATGGTGCAATATCAATCTTAACCAGAAGAATCATGCCACAAGAGGGCACGCACCGATAACGAAAACGACGGAAAAGAAGAAATAACTGAAAGGACTTTGAAAAGCAAAATATAACAAGCAGCGTTTGTAGACGCAAACTGAAGAAACTCGAGAAATTCTCAAATTAAGATGTAAAAAAAACCTTGGAATGAATTTTTTTTTCTTAAAATTTATTATAATCACTTAATCAATGCATGAAAACATTACAAATTATATTACAGTTCTGATAAAACTTGAAATAAATCGTTAAATGAATTATTTCTTGACTTTTCCTATGCTTTCAAAGGGAGGTCGGTCAGCAACTACGTCACCTAATTATGGGCGGAGCTTTCTCAGCCAAGAGCCAACCTTTATTTCGACCAACCTTGATATATGTCTGTGCTTACTTTCCAACGTTGCCACGTCCATTCTCAAACTTTAATTAATTTTAGCGGCCAAACGGTGGAAAAAAATAATTTAAATTTAGTTTAATCAATATTTGTGTATTATTACGCTGTTTAGTGTTTTGAATAAGAAAATATGGCAATGCTGGAACAGTTGCTTCCACTGTCCAGGGAAATTCCCTGAAAAAGGGAAAACTGGGTCTCGAAAGGGAAAAATAAGGGAAGAACACATAAAGTCTATCTTGACACTTACGGAAGGGAAAAGGAAACTTCATATCTAGGAGGTAAGGGAAAAAAGGGGAAAACTCTTCCCTTTCAAGGGAAAACGGAAATCTGAACCAGTTGGTTGGAAATTCAAAACAAAGCAGGAACCAGACGACGACTCTTGCTCTTCGGCTTTCAAAATTTTGAATTTAAATATTCAGTAATTTAACTTATTTTACTTTACTGATTTAGCAACATTAAAACGAAATGGAATTTAATTTTGATGATGATGATTTATTTGAAAACGAGAACAGCAAAAATAATAAGGAAAATTCAGGATCCTGGAAACCAAATCTTGTGATCGTTTGGTAAAATTAATAAAATCAATGAGAAATATTCAAATATTAATGCAAGTGAATTAATTTTTTATTATTTCAGTGGTTTCTTTCCGCCGCCGAAGGCCGTCAGACGATCAGGCGAAACAGTCAGCGGGCGCAGCAGTTCCTGTGCGAGAACCCGTTAATCGAGACGAAGAGTTCCAGGCGAATTATCATTTCTTTGCTGCAATTACAAAGCCGCAGTTGATTCGTTTACCGAACTGATTCAAATGCTGCCGCACACGAATCTAGTCGCCAGACGAGAGGCGTCGAAGGACTGGCTCGCAGTTTTGATGAAAATCGGAAACTTGAAGAGCTCAAATACTGCAGCCGAACTAGTAACTTATTTTGTAACGTACAATATGGAGAAAATAATTCAAATTTATATATTTTTAACAGAAATTTTACTGCAAAGTAAAGCCCACTTCATTAACTATCATCTTGTTTGCGCGAGTATTCATCACCAGCAGGGAATTTCACCGAAGAAGCTAAAAATCTTCAAAAGCGATCAGTTTCTATCAGTTAAACCCGGATCTGTGGCTGAACTAGGGCTTTGCTATTCTGCAATAAGCCGGGTGGACTTGTTCAGTTCGAGGAAAGCAGTTCAGCCTCGTTGAAATCGGCGGCCTGTCTTGTTCGGCCAGACTCATCCTGAAGTGCGTCGCGGGGACGGTCAGTCGTTCAGCAAAACGAGAAACAGGAAATTATTAGAAGATTTGGACTCCGCGATGAAAATAATTCCCAATCTTTCATAAGCAAAGCGCAAATGGTATTTAAATATTCACTTCTCTTCTTATTATTATTATTTTATTATGACGGTATTTGAATATTCATGATTATTTATTCCATCTTATGATTCTGCGCAGGCTATGTGTCGAGACGTGTACAACTGCGATTTGCGAGAAAAGAAGAGTTCCAGGATCTCGGAAGTTCTCGAGCGAAAGCTTGCAAGGAGGCGGAAAACGCGGAATACGACTCGAGAGAAAGCGAATCGAGATTCGACAGTCAATGGTTTGCGTGGATTGACGATATTAACACTAATAATTATTATGATAAATAATTAATATGAAGTAAATGAGTATATTTTTTCCATTTTTTCGTGATTTTATTTACAAATATTTCACTAATGAAAAGCACATTGATTAAAAAAATCATTTCATTAATTTTAAATTTAAAATCTTCTTTCCTCCAAATGAAGAAAAATTACAAAATATTGCAACTGCTTGACTGACCTGAAAAATAATAAAGAAAAATTAAAATTCGAAATCATTGTGAGAAAATTTAAAATCAATTTACCATTAACTATAGCCGCTTTTGTGTAATGGTTGTTAGCTTCCCGATCCGAATCCTGACTGGAACTTAGACTGGAACATTCGCTGTCTCTCATGACGCTTTCATAGCCCGAGCTGGCGTAGTGACCCCTGACCCTGCAGACCGCCGTACCCGTAGTGCAGGCGAAGCTCTTCCCCAGCGCCGCGTTACGCTTGCTCTTGACGCGCGACAGTAGGGCGTCACGACGGAGTCAGAGCCTCCGCTCTCGTATCCCTCGAAGGAGACAGCGAACTGGAAACGCCGTGCTCGTAAGTGAAGCCGTAAGATTTTACGTCTTTGAATTTTGGCGCGATTTTTCTAGAAGCCTTCGGATTGGTCGGTGGGCGGATTTGGTTTGAGAGGAGCCAGTGAAATTCGCCCGAATTTCGGGAGTCTTCTTTGATTGGTTCTTAAGATTTGCTGGGTCGTCCAGCTCGCTATCTGATTTTGCCAGCCGGTACGCGCGCCTTCTGATTGGCGATTTTAACATTTCCTGTTCCGTGTCCGATTTGGAGGCTCCGTTTCCGGGTAAACGTCTCTCCGGAACCCGGAAGTGATTCAAATGAGGATTGGAAGCGCCGTCGGATGTCGCAGTGACGACAACAACTTCCGGTTGTCGACTCGCGAACCGGAAATGGCAATGGGAATCAGCGAATGGCGTTAGTGGAGGTTTTGGAGAAGCTACGTTGTCCCAGTGCGGTGTGGATTCTTATGGAGAGGTTCGGGAGAGGCTACGCTATCCAGTGCGGGGTGGGATTCTTATGGAGAGGTTCTGGAGAGGCTACGCTATCCAGTGCGGGGTAGGATTCTTATGGAGAGGTCCAGGAGAAGCTACGCTATCCAGTGCGTAGTAGGAATCTTATGGAGAGGTTCGAGAGAGGCTACGTTGTCCAGTGCGGGTAGGATTCTTATGGAGATGTTCTGGAGAGGCTGCGCTGTCCCAATTCGTGTAAAGGGGTAAATCGGTGAACGAGGTGAAGTCAGAGCTACTGAGGAGAGCGAGGAGGATTCAGTAGACCAGGGCTCGGCTCGTTAGACTTTCTGCAGCTTTTCCAAATGTTCCAGGTGCGCTGGAACAAGCAGTTTGCCTCAGGGGGATTACCCCTGATTCGTCGTCTTTGTTGTGTGAATACTCCCATTCAGATGCCGTGCCTTGTGAGTAAGTTTCGCCAGTGAAGTGAGAGACGATTGTTAAGTTTTCTTCGCTTAGGACCCGCAATGGATGTTCTTCACCATCGGAACTGGACTGGTCGGAACTGGAGTCTTCTTCTTTGGCTTGGATAACAGGATTTGACGATGTCTTCCTCGGTAACCTGAAAAGGTATTATCATTAGTAGTATAGTACCAGTAGCAGTAGCATAGTAGTAGTAGTAGCCGTAGTAGGAGGAGGAGGAGGAAGTAGTAGTAATATTAGGAATAGTAGTAGTAGCAACGCGTTAGTAGTTATTAGCAGTTAGTAGTAGTAGTAATAATAGTAAAAGAATCAGTCGTAGTAGTAGTGGTAGAATTTAAGTATGATGATGATGTGATGATGATGATGGTGATGATGATGATGATGATTATTATTATTCTTACCTGCAAGCAAGAATCCTGTGTCGGGACAACACTTCACGTTCTTCGACCTCAACGAGCTCTTCGTGAATTCGGTGAGCGCCGACCTGGGGCCGCGTTTCGCTCGTCCTCGGAGTTGGCTTCGGGAATCGTTTCGCATCTCGTCTGTTCGGTAAAATCAATTTAATTGTTACGATATTCTAACAAGTAATTAATTGAATTGAATAATTGAATAATAAACGATGATTTGAAAAGTAACTGAATTTATCGAAATAATAAATATGACAAATAAAATTCAGATATTTAGGATATAAATAAATTGAATTTTATAGTAAACATATTGAAATAAATAATAAAACTAAAACTGAATGAAATATAAGTAATTAAAATCAAACTTAATATTATAGTTATTAATTAATATTAATTATGAAATTTATTTACAATTATTTATTATTATATTTATTAATGTTATTTTTATTAAATTGAACTATAATTATCAAATCAATTATTACCGAGATTTCGGGTATGTCCTTCAGCAACTGACCAGTCATCGCACTGGTTGCACAAATCGTCAATACTCGTCTCTTTCTTCGTTTCCTTTCCTTTCCTTTTCCCTCCGCTTCTCTCCAATCCTTTTGCGAAGGTTTGGGCGGACCAATGGCCGCTTAGTGGGTTGTGTCTTCAGGTTCAGGCTCCGCCTCCTCGCAGTCTTGAACACAGTCAGCGCCTTCACCTCATTGGTCGGTTCCGTGAGAGCGCTGCAGCGATTGGTCTGCAACGACTGCGTCTCCACCCAATGGCGAATATGCCGCTTGTGGTTCGTCCATGTAGCCATAGCCTGATTGGCGAAAAAGAAATCAGTGATAGTTTTTAAAAATGTATTTGATTGGATGATACCGGTTTGAATTTGAATGGAACCAGTCAGAGCTGAGGGTCCGTCACCCAGTCTCGATTTGATTGGTTTGACTATGCTCCTGACTTCCGTCGCACTTCCGGTCTCATTTCCGGTGCTTTCGGCCCGTCGATCCACTGTCTCAGTGATTTTTGGAGACTTAGCCACGGTTGGATCTTGTGAGCCTTGGGAATCTTAGGAATCTTGATTCTCTGCCCAGCTCGACTTACGAGATCTTAATTAAAAAACAATAATAATAATAATAATAATAATTTTTTAGTATATATAATAAACAATCATTTACCATCACTGTCTTCAGCAGATCCTCTTAAGGCTTTACTCATCGCACACCTGTTATCTCCAGAATTCAAACTGGGCAAATACACAGGAGGATGCTCACCGTCGGTAGCGTCGTCCAGAGGTCCATATAGATAACCGTATCGCAGGATTGCTTCGCTACTCGGACGGGTCCGCAGAAGCGAGCTCTCTTCTCCAGAGGACCTGCCGACGCTACGACGTTTCTGGCGTCGTCAGGGTGTTGCCAAGTTCTTGAGGCTCCGCCGTCTCATGCGGTGGATCCTCGACGCCATCTGTGCGTCGTCAGCGTCTCCGAGTGCGAAGAATCGGCAGAGACGTGAGCGACGAGTGCGGCGTGGCAGGTCAGAGAGCTCAGGCACTCGCGAAGAAGTTGCGTGATCTGCGGTCGCGGTGCGGCAGGTGGCGCTGGCCTGTTGAAAAGCGCACGACGATGTTGCTCAGTCCGAGTGCGACAGACTCCAGGCCCCGCGACTGGAGAGGAGAGCAAGTCCGAAAGGTGGAGACGGACCTTCCCCCGGCAACTTTAAAATTTTCAAACATTTTCATAAATTTAAGTTAATTAAAGGGCTCCACTCTGAAGGGAAATACCCTGAAAGAAGGGAAATTGGAACTGAAGCTGAGAAAAAATTAAAGGAAGAGGGAAAAGGGAAACGTATAGCTTTACATCCTTAGCATGGAGGGGAAAACGAGGCAATTTTATAGATTTTAAATTAATTAGATTGCTCTCACTTTACAGGGAATTTCCCTGAAAAAAAAGGAAAAATTTGATCTGAATCGGGAAAACAAGGGAAGAGGGAAATGTACAGCTTTGAATCTTTGTCAAATTTCCCTTTTTCCCTCCATTGCTGTCTTCAAGCGAATATGGTGAAAGGGAAAATAGAGCTCTCTGTAAGGGAAAAGGGAAAACAGAAAGTGGAACACTGAATTAGTTCAGTATTCAAAGGAAGATTTACCTCCTCCCGTCCGCTTTTATCGAGGCTGTACTGATAGACCGTGAAGCGTGGATAGAGCAGATGGGAGAAGCGCTGGTCGGCTTCGGCCCGGGCCGAGAGAGCCGCGTCCAGGTTAGAAAGCGCCTTCTCAGCGACGGGGCGCGCAGCTCGCTTGTTCTGCAGCTGGGTGCCAGCAGAGGGTCGTCCCGCAGGTTAAACGCCGGGAGACTGCTCAGATTCAATAAATTATCAATTATCGACCTTTTTAATTCGTATTATCTTATTTTTTTATATAAATTTTGCAGATTAACCTGTAGCGTGGGAAGCCAGCAGATCCCGCAGCACTTCGTTCGAGCCGACACTTCGACTGCAGACACGCGAACCGAGAACGTGAAACCGGTTTTGGCTTTTTGCTCGGCGATACCTGCGGAAAAGCCAGGCCAATGGCGGCGGGATTAGACCCACGTTAGCCGGAGAATCAAAGTTTCCCAGGGCTGTATACGTTTTACCTGCAAATTTAAATTATTTTATAATAAGTTTTTTCTTTTTTATTTCGTAATGATGATAGAAGTATTTAGTAGTATGTGGTAGTAGTAACAGTAGTATAAATAGTAGTTGGTAGTTGTAGCATTCAGGTTAAGTAATAGTAGTAGTAGTAGTCGGAGGAGGAGGAGGAGGAGAGTAGTGGCAGTAGTATTAGCAGTAGAAGTAGTAGTAGTAATGGTAGTGCAGTAATACTAGTAGCAGTAGTAGTAGTAGGAAATATAGTAGTGTAGCGAATGAATAACTATAAGAATGTTGTAATAAATCTGTCGAGTGTGTGGACAAGCACTGTAGCGTATAATTACGTGGCCAATCTGTCCACACTTTCGACAGATTGAGACATCAATTTCCCCTCTTTCCTCTCCATGCTAAGATGAAAAGCTGTACATTTCCCTTTTCCCTGTTTCCCTCTTCCCTTACTTTTCTCTCTCTCATCCAGTTTTCCCTTTTTTTGTGGAATTTCCCTGCAAAGTGTGAGCACTCTAACTAACTTAAATCTATGAAATTTTGCCTCGTTTCCCTCTCTTCTCTTCCCCTCTTCCATTTACTATTCCTCTCTAGATCCAGTTTTCTCTTTTTTCGGGAATTTCCCTGCAAAGTGGAGAGCACTGATATGTAATATTAATTAAGAAGGATATTTACTTGATGCTGAATCACCAAACGTGAAGACACAACCGTCTGAACCGTTGATAACAGCCGTGATGATATCGCTCAGCACCGAAGAAGCTTACGTCCATCTAAATAATAAATATTTTCTAAATTAAATATTATAGTTATTGGCGAATTAACTTAATTTACAATTAATACGATGACTCAGCAATAATTTTATAAATAAAATTGTAGGAATTTGAATAAATATTATATAAAAATTCAATTTACTTGCGGAGTCCTCTTTGAGTGAAGAGCCCGTCAAAGGCAAACATTTTGGGAGCCGCCACGCCAACTCTTCGATCTTCCGGATGCTGCAGATCTAAGCTGATTCCGGATGAGTCTATTTTCGTGTATCGATATCTGCTTCCGCTTTTTATCGATACTCAAGAAATCGATCTTCTTCGACGGCTGTCCATCGATCGCAAAGCGCAAGACCACTTCACCTAAAATTATTCATCGATTAGGTAATCGACAATTTTTAAAATCGATTAGTAAATTTACTTTTCCCACTCCGGGTTCTCCCTGTTGGCAGTCTCCGTAGTAGGTTAGCCGGGCCGGCGGAGATTTCTTCGAAGCAAATTGTAAAATTAAAACTGAATTTATGTTCCAGTGGACGATATCGTCTTCTGAACCCTGGCGTTTAACCTTCGATTAGGCGAAGCGGCCAAATTCATCTTTCTGGTAGCCCTGTTTGATATAAATCATTTAGTAATTATAAAAATTAAATTAAATTAAATTAAGTAAAATTTAATATTGTTTTTACTTACAGCTTTCAGTCCAGCAGTAATAAGTAAGGTTTGAACGCCAAAATTTGGACGGGAAAATTCCATTTAGTTCAAATTTCTACGCTAGATGGCATTGGCGCCGTCTGCCACTAAAGGCCAACCCCTCTTACTACGGACAGGTGTAGAAAATGTTCGTGTAAGAGAATTTTGCTTAAAGTTTACTTTAAAAAATTTCAAAAAATCAGCGAAACATTTTGAGAGCAAAAAGTTTTCAAATTTTGTAAAATAGGTTTAGTGACGTGTCCGCTATAGAGAGGTGCGTCTACCTGGCGAAGAAAGCGGCAGCAGCGGAAGCCTGGCCGCCGACCCCAGAGGCCCCGTTGCGCTGTAGGAGAAGCGACTCTCCGGTAGCGACCGTCGGGGGCGCTTCCGCCGCGGAAGTCGCCGCAGTTGTCGCTGAGGGTCTTGCGCATGATCGACCCAGCCGCCTGCTGCGTTGCTGTGCGGAGCGCCGCGGAACGAATTGCGCCGGCCGCCGGACTGGAGACCACGAGGAGGCGCAGTTGATCCGTGGGCTGGAGAGGAGCCAGGCTGCGAGGCGCTGATGGTAGGCGACGCGCGTCATGGAGCGTCCATATCCAGAAACCCTGAAAATTATTAAGATTGTAGTAGTTATGTTAGTGTTTAGTAGTAGTAGGAGAGGAAGAAGAGAGAGTACTAGTAGTAGTAGTGGTAGTGGTAGTTATAACAGTGGTAGCAGTATAGTTTGTATTGTATATACAACTATTTCAGTACATCTGCCGAAAGTATGGACACCTCGAGTTAATATGTATACACTAGAATGAGTGTCACGTATTCGACAGATTCGTCAAAAATACATTCAAAAGTCATCCTTTGATTCTCAAATGAAATTTGCGAAGTGTGGACAGTGGACTTTGAACGCGTACACTACAGTGAGTGTCCACATATTCGACAGATTCGTTACTGCATAGTGCTATAAGTATTTTTTTGCTATTATTATTACTACCACTACTATTATTATTATTATTATTATTGTCACTATTACTATTACTACTACTACCATTGCTACAACCAGCCCTACTACTACTACAACAACAACAACTATTACTATTGTAACTATTATTATTATTATTATACTGTTACTTTTACTACTACTACTGCTACTATTGCTCCTACCACCCCTACTACTACTACTTCTAATACTACTAATGCTACCACTTTTACTACTTCTACTTTATCGTTAATATTACTATCATTACTATTACTATACAAGTACTACTACTACTACTACTACTATTAGCACTCTTATCATTACCACTATTACTACTACTACTTACTAACACTGTTTTCATTATCACTATTACTATTACTACTACTACTACTAGCACTGTTTTCATTATCGCTATTACTACTACTACTACTACTACTTCTACTTCTGCTAATACTACTAGCACTCTTATCATTATCATTATCTTTATCATTACTACTACTACTACTACTACTAATACTACTAGCACTCTTATCATTATCACTATTACTAACTACTACTACTACTACTACTAGCACTGCTTTCATTATCACTACCATTACTACTACTACTACTACTACTACTTCTACTAATACTACTAGCACTCTTATCATTATCATTATCATTATTACTACTACTACTACTACTACTACTATTAAATAGAAATTTAGTGGAGTAAAGCTGTCAGCAGCTCAGCCCACAGCTTTTCCGTCTGATCAAATCGATTTGACAGGCTTCTCCACGATCCGACGAGCAAAAAGCAAAAAAACTTAATCGATCGAAAAAAATTCCCGAATCGATTCATCGATTTAATATCTATCTATAATCTATCAAATTATTATTATTAAATTATTACATTATTATTATAAATTATTATTTATCAATAATCTATCAAATTATTATTATTAAATTATTATTATATTAAATTATTAAACAATTATTATCAATTATTATTATCAATAATCTATCAATATTATTTATTAAATTATTATTATATTAAATTATTAAACAATTTATCAATTATTATTATCAATAATCTATCAATTATTATTATTAAATTATTATTATATTAAATTATTAAACAATTATTATCAATTATTATTATCAATAATCTATCAAATTATTATTATTAAATTATTATTATATTAAATTATTAAACATTATTATCAATTATTATTATCAATAATCTATCAATTATTATTATTAAATTTATTATTATATTAAATTATTAAACAATTATTATCAATTATTATTATCAATAATCTATCAAATTATTATTATTAAATTATTATTATATTAAATTATTAAACTATTATTATCAATTATTTATCAATAGTCTATGAGATTATTATTATAAATTATTATCATATTAAACTATTAAATTATTTTTATTATAATTTATTATTATCAATAATCTATCAAAGTTAATTGAATCAAATTAAATCTAAAAATTTACATCGTTACAAAATTAAATTAATAATAATTAAATTAAATTAAATTAATCGATCGAAAAAAATTCCCAAATCGATTCATCGATTTAATATTCTATCAAAGTTAATTGAATTAAATTTAATTGAATCAAATTAAATCTAAAAAAATTGACATCGTTGTAACGTATAATGTAATTTAATCAGAAATTATCGATCAATCGATTGGTAATCAACAATAAATAAATCGATTATTAACTAAATTATTATTAATTTAATTTATTACTTATTATTATTTATTATTATTATTTAAATTATTATCATTTAATATGTTTATTTAATATTATTATTTAATGTATTTATTTTTAAATTATTTAAGATTATTTATCATTTAATATGTTTATTTAATATTATTATTTATGTATTTTTTAAATTATTTAAGATTATTTATCATTTATATATTTATTTAAAATTATTATAAATTATTTACAATATATCGATTATTTGTTATATCGATTATTGAAAGATATCAGTTGGAAGATATTAATTAATTGATTTCAATTTAACTATTACGGTTTATTAAAATTTATGATGTATTATGAAACACTTAATTATTTTAATGAATTAATTTAATTATTAGTTGAATTAAGTTGAATTAAAATAAAATTTACCTTGCCGGAGTTAAATAGCCACTGGCGAACGTTGTCCTCCACAGCGTTTGCTCGGCCGCCTGCTCGGCCAAACTCAATGCTGGCGAAAGTCTGAAAAGATAATAGTAACATAGTTGAGAGTTGTAGTGTAGTTGTGTAGTTTAGTAAGTAGTGTAGTTGTAGTTATAGTAGGAGTAAATGAGGAGAGAAGCAGTAGTAGTAGTATAGTAGTAGCACCAGTTGTAGTTGTACTAGTAGTAATATTATAGTAGGAGGAGGAGGAGGAGGAGTAGTGTAGTTGTAGTAGGTTTAGTAGTGTAGTTTAGTTATAGTAGAGTAAACGGAGGAGGAGGCAGCAGTAGTATAGTTAGTAGTAGTAGCAACCAGTTGTAGTTGTACTAGTAGTAATAATTATAGTAGGAGGAGGAGGAGGAGAGTAAGTAGTAGTAGTAGTAATAGAGTAGTAGTAGTAATACTAGCAGTATGGTAGTATAGTAGTAGTAGTAGCACAGTTGCAGTTGTATTAGTAGTAATAATATAGTAGTAGTAGTAGGAGAGTAGTAGTTAGTAGTATAGAAGTAGTAGTAGTATACTAGCAGTAGTGTATAGTAGCAGTAGTAGTAGCACCAGTTGCAGTTGTATTAGTAGTAATATATAGTAGTAGTAGGAGAGTAGTAGTAGTAGTGTAATAGAAGTATAGTAGTAATACTACAGTGTGTAGTAGTAGTAGTAGTAGCACCAGTTGCAGTTGTATTAGTAGTAATAATATAGTAGTAGTAGTAGGAGAGTAGTAGTAGTTAGTAATAGAAGTAGTAGTATAATACTAGCAGTTGGTGTAGTAGTAGTAGTAGAAGTAGCAAAAGAGAGACTTACAACACTATGTATATACTATTTAGTAATAAATCTGTCGTACGTGTGGACAAGCATCGGTGAGTGCACCTTCAAGGACAATCTGTCCACACTTCGACATATTGCCCATATCATACGTTCAAAAGAGTCCTAAAGTTACATAACTGTCGAATGGTTGGACAAGCACTCAAGCGTTACCTTCAAGGTCAATCTGTCCACACTTTCGACAGATTCCAGAAACCGTAATGTTTCAAAGAGAAGACGTAATATTCTCCATACACCATGAATCTGTCGTATGTGTGGACAACTATAACAATCCTATATCTAAACTTCAACCTGTCCACACATTCGACAGATTCAAGATTTCATTAAGCAGCAATGATAATTAACCAGAAAATGCTCACATGGTGCACAGTACCAAATCTGTCGAATGCGTGGACAAGCATTGCACTCCTATATCTACCACTTCGACCTGTCCACACATTCGACAGATTCAAGATTTCATTAAGCAGCAATGGTAATATAACCAGAAAATGACTTAACATGGTGCACGGTATCAAATCTGTCGAATGCGTGGACAAGCATTGCACTCCTACATCTACAACTTCAACCTGTCCACACATTCGACAGATTCAGATTTCATTAAGCGCATGACAAATTAATCAGAAATGACATAACATGGTGCACAGTACCAAATCTGTCGAATGCGTGGACAAGCATTGCACTCCTATATCTACAAGACGCAATCTTCCACACATTCGACAGATTACAGATTCCATGTTACACTGCCATTCATTACTGTTATTATCATCATTATTTCTGTGACGTTCGTTGGATTGACGAATGGTCGTGGGAAAAAAGGCGAGGGCGTGGGAAAGTGCGACAAAAATGACGATTTTCAAGGGTCTGAAACTCCGATGAAAAGTGTACGAAGATTATCTGATAACATATGATAACACGGTGATAACATGGAGATAACAGGTTGATAACAGTGATAAACACGGCCTAGGATTACGAAGATTATTGATAACATATGATATCATGCATAAAACAGCGGAGCGGTTAAGGTATGGAAAGCGAAACGAGAGAGATGAAGGAAATTAATACGCAAGCAAAGCAAGAGCATTGGATACCTTTTTAGATCACATTGACATTCAGGAATGTGGAAGTTAAACAAAAAATCAAAAGTCAGGAAAGCCACAATAAGATAGATCTCCTCGTGGGTCCCGGACAAACCTCTGCATTCGATGGAGGACAAGTTAAATTTTTTAGCAACGAATCTTTTCACAGTCAACCACTTCAACACCCCACAGTGCAACAAAACACTCTAGTCATAGGATAGAAGGCCTCAGATAGGGATATTTTAGCGGAAGAAGTCAGTCGATGTATACATGAGGGTAGGCCAGAAGCAGCCCAGGCCCAGATGCATTCAGTTGATTGTTTTGAGAAATTTGGGTAACACTCTAACTCGGATTTAACCTGTATATACAATGCCATTTTTAAACTTGGATGTTTCCCGGATCGTTGGAAAAAGCAAAGTAATCTTAATCCTAAGCCGGTAAAAGCAACTACAACGATGCCAAAGCTTTCCGTCCCATATCTCTATTATCAGTACTGGGAAAAGTTTTCGAAGAATCCTAACAGATAGAATTAAAGTTTTATACAAAAGCACTCCATCCTCAGCGATCAACAATTTGGTTTTAGAGAAAAACGTGGTACAGAGGACCCCTGCTAGTTTTTACGGAGAACATACACAAAGCTTTTAAGAAACGAAACACGACCACTGCACTTTTCTAGATATTCAAGGTGCGTTCGATAATGTTGACCATGAAGAGTTAGTCGCTACTTGCAAAAAGAACAAACTGCCTTATGAACTCACATCTGTGATAAAATCTTTCCTCGAGAACAGATCTTTTAGCATTTGCCAGGGTAGTTACGAAAGCACAATTTCTTTATCGAAAGGTGTTCCTCAAGGTTCTTTTTTATCGCCAATTTTATTATTTGTACATTAATAGTGCACTTAACATGCTTAAATCAAAAGAATTTCAGTGCAAGCGTATGCAAGACAATCCTAATATACATATCTGGTTCATCAGCCCGCACCAACTGCAAATTTATAAAATGCCTTAAAAATGTTTGACAAATGGTAGTGCAAAGGTGTCGCTGTCTTTTCAAAAGAGAAACAGTTTTAATTCATTTTTCTCTGTAAAAGAGTGCCGGAAGCGACTCTATCACGTGGGGCACTAGGAAATCAAGCCCAGTAAACAGTTGAAATACCTAGGCATTTTATTTGACTGTAACTTTCTTGGAACGTACAGTTAGAAACGCGGCTAGAGCGTGTCTTGTAAAATTATTTTAATCGGTAACATCGCCAAAAATCGAAGAGTCGTGAGAAGTTGAGCAGATGAGGATTCTAGTGAATGCACTATTTTACAAAATTATTTCTACGGTGCGGTTGCTGCTGGCGACGGCTCCCTCCAGAGTGATGGCAATAGCATCCTCGATTCTACGTAAGCATGCTTCTCGTCACAGTGCCTTAAAGACTACCCTACTTGTATGCACTTGAAGTTGAGTTGGCTGGCCCCACTACATTTTAAACTAAAGCAAATTATTTTAACCAAGCTTTTATCAATCCAATCCAAGAATCTCCCGCTTTCATTCTTCATTAAAAGGAGTCCCCACAAAAGAGTCGAGGCACAGCTCCCCCGTAGACCTAATGCTTTTAGCAAAAAAGACACACCCCTCGAGGTATCTTTTTACCGTAGGAGCTGCGTGTGATGACTCTTTCGCAGTCCTCCATCTGGCCACCCAGAAATGTAGAGTTCTTAATCGACCCCTAAAAGCAGTGCAATACAAGTAGTCAACACGACAGAACGCAGTTTTTACCCATGTAGCTTTTACAGTATGGTTCAAAGACGAATCCACGCGGGTTTTGCCGTCGTCGTCCCTCTAGAGCTGAACAATGTTGTGGTTCTGAAAGGCAAATTGGTTGCACCCCTCGCAAGTTATTTTACCGAGATTGCTGCACTACACCAGGCTTTTAAATATTTCTTAAATACGGAGTGCCAGAAAGTGGCTTTTATCACGGATTCGCAAGCTGCAATCTTAGCACTAAAAACCCCACCTTTTCGTATATTGACAACTACACGTTTCAAACGAAGTTCTTTTATATCAATATAGCCGCAAATTCGAACATGTTTTAATCTCTGGTGCCCAGGACATGTAGGGTTTTATGGGAAATGAGCTAGCGATCATCACGCCAGAGCTGCTGCCAGAGAAGACGGGCCTATCTTAGACTTCGTTTACCTCCAGTTATGTTTTATCGGAAGTGAAGAAATTCGTAAAAGAAACATGGCAGCATTATGGCGATGGCCGCAAAATAATAGTCTCAAGCAGCTCACCGGCATCCCAGTAGCCATTATGTGCCCTAGATCTTCCAAAATGGGTGACATCCATTATTATCGGACTACGCAGTGGCCACGTCCCCACAAGAACGTTTTTAAGACGCTTCTTGATGGTGGACAACTTCTGCGCATGCCAAAATGCTTACCATACGATCGGCCATCTGTTTTACAACTGCGAATTGTAAGAGTATAAGGGTAGAGTACGCTCGATTTTTACGCAAACTGAATATTCGCTGGACTTGAATAAGGTGCTATGCAACCCAAGACTTTTATGGAAACTGCGTCATTTATTTACTAAGGCTCTGCATCTTACTAAAGACGACAAGCGAATGTACTGTGATACAGTTTTTAGGATGTATTTGTTATTTTAGAAAACTCTCACCGATGAAATGATTTTAAACACAATTAGTTTGGGTCATGGCCTTTCAGGCCTGTATACCCGTCAAGGAAAAAAAAAAAAAAAAAAAAAAAATATGATATCATGGAGATAACAGGTTGATAACAGTGATAACACGCCTAGGTGTACGAGATTATCTGACAACATATGATAACGGAGATAACAGGTTGTTAACAATGATAACACGGCCTAGGTGTTACAAGATTATCTGATACATATGATAACACGGAGATAACAGTGATAACACGGCCTAGGTGTACGAAGATTACTGGAAGTTTCGGACCCCTTGCGATTTTCTCACTCGCTCGAGCAGAACTGTGAGAAGAAGTCGAGGATTTCAGCTTTGCTGCCTTTCCCAGTACACAAGAAACGCTCTAATCGATAATTGCACACCTGATAACAAATGATAACAGGTGATAACACTGATAACCGGTGATAACGCTTGATAACATATATCTAAGCTCGTATGCTATGTTTCCACTTTGCAGAGAAGTTCCTGGAAAGGAAGGAACTGGTGTCTGAAAGGGGAAAAATAAGAGGAGACGGAAAAGGGGAAAAGGGAAAATAAGGGAAAAGGGAAAATATGGAACAGCCTTGGCATCTAGCACGGAGGCAGAGAAAAAGGGAAAACAGGGAAGAGGGAAAATATTGAACAGCCTTAGCATCTACCACGGAGAAGGAGGAAAGGAAATCAGGGAAAGGGAAAATATGGAACAGCTTAGATCTAGCACGGAGGCGGGAAAAGGAGATGGAAAATCAGGAAAAGGAAAATATGGAACAGCTTAGCATCTAGCACGGAGGGGGAGGGGAAAGGGAAAATCAGGAAGAGGGAAAAGGGGAAATTTAAAGTGGAAACACTGCTCGCATGGTATCTTTAAAAGTTTTAAATTAACGAAATTTTATGAAATTTTGCAAACCTGGACGATAACAGCTGATAACACTTGATAACAGGTGATACATCCATTAACACTTTTACCGGGTAATCCGGAATTTTCAGACGTTTTTTGCACCTCAGTGCCAAATGGCAAATCTCTACAACACCTTATATGACCTGATAACACTGATACACGTTGATAACACTTGATACAGGTTGATAACACTAGTGCGCCATAAACAAGAGCTCTTACGTCAACCTTATATCAAGGGTCCGAAACTGCGAGGAAAAGTGCACGAAGATTATTTGATAACATATGATAACACAGAGATAACAGGTTGATAACAGTGATAACACGACCTTAGTTGTACGAAGATTATTGCAAGTTGCGCACCCCTTGTGCCTTACATCGCATTGATGGCGCAACAGATATACAACCACGTTATCAGTGTTATCAGTTGTTATCAAGTTTATCAAGACTTTATCAGAGGTTAAGGCTTACGAGATTGTTGCAAGTTGCGCACCCCTAGTGCCTTACATCGCATTGATGGCGCAACAGATATACAACCACGTTATCAAGTGTTATCAGTTGTTATCAAGTGTTATCAGACTTTATCAGAGGTTAAGCTTACGAAGATTGTTGCAAGTTGCGCACCCTAGTGCCTTACATCGCATTGATGGCGCAACAGATATACAACCATGTTATCAAGTGTTATCAGTTTTATCAAGTGTTATCAAGACTTTATCAGAGGTTAAGGCTTACGAAGATTATTGCAAGTTGCGCACCCTAGTGCCTTACATAGCATTGATGGCGCAATAGATGTACAACCACGTTATCAAGTGTTATCAACGTGTTATCAACTTGTTATCAAGACTTTATCAGAGGTTAAGGCTTACGAAGATTGTTGCAAGTTGCGCACCCTGGTGCCTTATATCGCATTGATGGCGCAATAGATGTACAACCACGTTATCAAGTGTTATCAACGTGTTATCAGAGGTTAATGCGGGTGTGTGAAAATTACGACATCTTTTTTGACAATCAGCAAAATGGCCGCCAGCAAAGAAGTCGAGGCAATCACCGACTCCATAAGCAAATGATCTTCACGGGGTTCGCAACTTTCAACATTATAATATATAATAATAATATAATTCTATAATTTATAATTATATATTATGTTATATTTATCATAAATAATAAAATCATCATCATTCATAATAATGTAAATCAGCCAAAAATTATGGGAAAATGGGTTATTAGGAATTAATTAAAATATTAAATTATGAATTAATTAATATGAATTAAAATATTCAACTAAATTTTAAATTAAAATATAAAATTACTATAAATCATCAATAAATTTAAATTTTTATTTTAATATTTCATATATATATTAATAAACATTTAATATTAATAAGCATATATAATAATATATAATATAATAAGCATATTTTAATAAACAAATATAATATTTATATTATTTTAATTTGATTTCTTTTTCCTTTTTTCTTGGCATAAATTGCAATCTAATTCAGTTGTTATTATTTACAATTACATTTTTTTTAAATTATAGTTTTATTACAACATATTTGAATTATTACATTATTGTCACCAAAATTCCCGGTACTGATTTTATCATTACCTCTATATTATTATTATTATTATTATATTATATTATTATTATTATTATTATACTATATTATTATATTATTATTACGTTATATTATATCATTATATTATATTACCTCTTTATTAATATTTTTATCATTATTATTATTATATTATTATTATTACGTTATATTATATCATTATATTATATTACCTCTTATCAATATTTTTATCATTATTATTATATTATTTTATTATTATTATTTTATTATTATATTATATCATTATATTATATTATATTACCTCTATATTATCTATCTATATAATATTATATAGATATAACATAATCTATATATAATCATTACCTCTTTTTATTAATCTACATTTATTACTTTTCTTTGCATTTTTAAATTTACGTAACATTTATGAATATTTACAAAATACTACATTGCTGTTATTCAAATTCCTGCGTGTGTATGTTGTACTGTTGAAATGTTCCGAGCAAGGGGGGTCCGAAACTTCCAGTAATCTTCGTACACCTGGGTCTGTTTATCACTGTTATCAGCCTGTTTTCTCATTGTTATCACGTGTTATCAAATAATCTTCGGTCACCTAGGCCATGTTATCACTGTTATCAGCCTGTTATCTCCGTGTTATCACGTGTTATCAAAAATCTTCGGTCACTAGGCCGTGTTATCACTGTTACCAACCTGTTATCTCCGTGTTATCACGTGTTATCAAATAATCTCGTACAACTTTTCCTCGGAGTTTCGGACCCCCTTAGTTCCGAGAGGGTAAGAAGAGACCGTGTTATCACTATTATCAACCTGTTATCACGTGTTATCAGATAAACCTCGTACAACTTTCCTCGGAGTTTCGGAACCCTTAGTTCCGAGAGGGTAAGAAGAGACCGTGTTATCACTGTTATCAACCTGATATCTCCGTGTTATCACGTGTTGTCAAATATTCGTACAACTTTTCTTCAGAGTTTCGGACCCCTTAGTTCCGAGAGGGTAAGACAGACCATTTAGGCACGGTTTAAGTGTCTATGCTCGAGAGATGACACACATTGGCGACTAATTACACCCCCAGCGCTAAGAGAAGTGACCTGCTGCTGTACGTGGGCTCGCTTACTTATGCAAAAATTTTTACCGACCACTTCTTTCTTGCTGTTATTACCCATTCAACACTGCAGCTTTCCCCGTTTTTTCCCCTCTTCCCTTTTTTCCCCCTTTTTCTCGTCCCTCCCAGTAGAATCAAGACCATTTCTTTCTTGCTGGTATTACTGATTCAACACTGCAGCTTTTCAGTTTCCCCGCTTTTCCCCTTTTCCCTTATTTTCCCCTTTTGCTCATCCCTCCCAGTAGAATCAAGACCATTTCTTTCTTGCTGGTATTACCCATTCAACCACTGCAGCTTTCCCCTTTTTCCCTCTTCCCTTATTTCCCCTTTTGCTCATCCCTCCTTAGTAGAATACAGTTCACTTCTTTCTTGCTGTTATTACCCATTCAACACTGCAGCTTTCCCTTTTTCCCCTCTTCCCTTATTTCCCCTTTTGCTCATCCCTCCTTAGTAGAATACAGTTCACTTCTTTCTTGCTGTTATTACCCATTCAACACTGCAGCTTTTCAGTTTCCCCGTTTTTCCCTCTTCCCTTATTTTCCCCTTTTTCTCATCCCGTAGAATCCAGGCTGTCCATCTAAATTTCCCTTTTCAGACTCCATTTTTGCCCTTTTTCAGGAATTTCCCTGCAAAGTGGAAACACTGCACTGCAGTGGTAAACCGAGGTAAAAGGGTCGGGTGGATCAATGATAACAGTTGATAACACGCTGATAACACTCTATTGTTTATCAGCCCTTTCTGACTTAACCCCAAAGGGTTAAAAGTTTCGTTGAGGGTAAACATTACGTTTTCAAATTTTCTGGGGGGTAATTCCAACCCCCCGGAGTGTTGACACCAGTGTTTCCACTTTGCAGGGAAATTCCCTGGAAAAGGGGAAAATGGGGAAAAAGGGGAAAATAAGAGAAGAGACAGAAAGGAGATCTAAGAAGAACTGCCTTATATTCTAGCACGGAGGAGAAAAGGGGAAAATAAGGAAGAGGGGAAAAAAGGGAACACTATGCAAGTAGCTCAAACGTAAATGATATATTACCAAAAAAAATGAAACTTAATTATATAATATTATAAATAATTTTTTTCGAAATTTTTAGTCATTCTGTATGCAAATTGCTCAATTCCCGCCAAGACTGAGATTATTTCGCCATTACGCCATTCCAAGGGGTCCGAAACTTCCAATAATCTTCGTACACCTAGCTCATGTTATCACGGTTATCAACCTGTTATCCTCGTGTATATCATGTGTTATCTAATAATCTTCGTACACTTTAGCACGGAGTTTCGGACCCTTTAATATAACGTTGGCATAAGAGCTCTTGATTATGGCCGCACTTAGTGTTATCAACCCGTTATCAAGTGTTATCAACGTGTTTATCAAATAATCTTCGTCACTTTTCCGCGGGAGTTTCGGACCCTTTATATACGTTGCGATAAGAGCTCTTGATTATGGCCGCACTTAGTGTTATCAACCCGTTATCCAACGTGTTATCAACGTGTTATCAAATAATCTTCGTAACACTTTTCACGGGAGTTTCGGACCCTTTAAATATAACGTTGGCATAAGAGCTCTTGATCATGGCCGCACTTAGTGTTATCAACCGTTATCAAGTGTTATTCAACGTGTTATCAAATAATCTTCGTACACTTTTCCGCGGGAGTTTCGGACCCTTTAATATAACGTTGGCATAAGAGCTCTTGATTATGGCCGCACTTAGTGTTATCAACCCGTTATCAACGTGTTATCAACGTGTTATCAAATAATCTTCGTACACTTTTCCACGGAGTTTCGGACCCTTTAATATAACGTTGGCATAAGAGCTCTTGATCATTGGCCGCATCTTAGTGATCAACCCGTTATCAAGTGTTTATCAACGTGTTATCAAATAATCTTCGTACACTTTAGCACGGGAGTTCGGACCACTTGGCCATTCCTCACAAATCGATATTTAATGGACACCGAATAAAAATATTTATTACAATATATTAATTTAAATTTAATTAATATTTATAATTAATATTTAAAGTGATTTACTATAAAAATAATAATTAAGGTATTTCTGGAATAATTTCCAAAACATTTTCCACGCAAATGGATCCGAAAAATCGTCTGCGGTTTTTACAAAACAGTGAGAAAATCTAGAAAAAAAATTCAGACTAAATTAATATATAATAATAATTAATCTAAATTCTTCCCCACCCCCACCCCCGTTTTCCCCTTTTTCCCCTTTTCCCCTTTTCGCTTCTGGGGGAGGCGGGGTGTGTGGGAAGGGGGGAAATCACAAATTTGTAGGAAAAAAGCCAAGAAATTTGACAAAGTTGTTAATACACCTGTAATAGAGTGTGGAACTTGGTGAGCACCTCGTTTCCCACGCTTGGCGGGCACAAACCTTGCGGAAATGGCGACAGCAGCGCCACCCTTCCGCGGCGGAGACTACGAGAACTAACCCCCCCCCCCAAACACCTATCATCAAAGAAAAAAATTTTTTCCCACGACCTTCCAAATTTTCCCACAGCTTCGATTCTGGTTTAAAATTTATTTCTATATATATATATATATATATATATATTAGGAAAAAAATTAAAAGAAATTAAAATATAATAAATAATTTATAAAAATTATTTTTTAAATTGTTGTAAAAAGTGGTTTATTGGGAATTTGGTAATAGTTTGGCCTTGCGTTTTAAGGACATTCAGTACTTTGGGTGCGTGAGAACTTTGACAAGTTCACATGCACCGAAAAAAAACTATCACATAAATAAAATTATAAATAAAAAAATAAATAAAATATAATAAAATTATAATATAAATTATATGTATAATAAAATAAACTATATAATAAAATAAAATATAATTTTTTTTTAAATTTTATTAATTAATTTAATTAAAATAAAAATAAGTTTTTCGATTCTTGGTGAGAATCAAGAATCTTGACTGATAATTAATGGATTAATTAAGTAATTATGATTAATACTGATTTAATTAAGCCTTTACATTCATAGGAATATACTACATATCAGAAAAACTATTTTTCAAATTGCGAAAATTATAGAGAAAAATTTTTAAGTAAGATTATTTTGATAACACGGAGATAACAGGTTGATAACACGTTGATAACACTGATAACATGACCAATTTTTCATTTCATTTTTAATGGCGTATAAAATAATTACATTATTCCAATTTTGAGATAGATTTAAATAATGTAAATGATAAATATAATTAAATAATAATAATAATAATAAATTTAAATTAAATAAATTAATAAAAATTTTATTTCCATCTTTTAATTCTCAAAAATCTTTCATTCAATTTTTCTTTCATTTTTAATAGCACAAAATAATAAATATAATAAAATAATAATAATAATAAAAATAATTTTAAATTAAATAAATTAATATAAATTTTATCTTTAAATTTTATTTCTAAAGAATTTTTTCATTCATTCCTTTTTTTATCGCATTTTTATCTTTGACGACAAGCGACAAATGACGTTTTTCACACCAACTCAACAGAAATCCACAGAAAAGTGACAAAATTAATTTTCTCTTAAATAATTGAAATTAAATTAAATATTTAATATATTTAATATCATTTATAATATTAAATTTATTTAATAATACATAAATATATTTAATGTATTAAATATATTAATATGTATAATGCATTTAATATATTTAAATAATACAGAAATTTACAAAAAGTGACAAGATTAATTTTCTTAAATAATTTAAATTAAATTAAATATTTAATATTTTAAACATTATTTATAATATTAAATATATTTAATAATACATAGCTATAATTTATATTATTATATATTTTTATATATATAACATATTTAAGATTATTGAAAGTTTCGGACCCCTTGGTACAATTAATGTAAATATTAATAATAATAATAATAAAATAATTAATTTTCATTGGATGAGAGAGGAAAGTGAGCTTACCGGTTAGGACCAATGAGAAAATTAGCAAAAAAAAGCGGAGATTTTTTAAGCTGATTTGATTGGTTGTTTTCAATGGAGACGAGTCACGTGACTGGTTGTGGCGGAAGCGCAAGAAAAAGTGCGTGCGCACCAGGTGAGAGTGGCCATTCAACTGAAGTGTCAGGTGGTTACGCATTCACTTAAGTGCTTCCACTTTGCAGGGAAATTCCCCGAAAAAAAGGGAAAACTGGGTCTCGAAAAGGAAAAAAAAGGGAAAAAGACATAGAACTATGGCTTGATAACCTAGATGGGAAGGGAATGGATATGCTTGATAATCTACAAGGAAAGGGGAAAAAAGGGAAAACTGGGTCTCGAAAAGGAAAAAAAGGGAAAAATGTCATAGAACTATAGCTTGCTATCCTAGATGGGAGGGGAACGGATATACTTGACATCTGCAAGGAAAGGGGAAAAAAGGGAACCGTGCCCTCTGTAAGGGAAAAGGGAAAATTGGAAGTGGAAGCACTGTTCACTTAAGTTCTTCCACTTTGCAGGAAATTCCTTAATAAGGGAAAACTGGGTCTCGAAAAGGAAAAAAGGAAAAAATGACATAGAACTATAGCTTGATATCCTAGATGAGAGGGAACGGATATACTTGATAATCTACAAGGAAAGGGAAAAAAGGGAAAACCGGGTCTCGAAAAGGAAAAATAAGGGAAAAATAACATAGAACTATAGCTTGATATCCTAGTTGGGAGGGAACGGATATGCTTGAAATCTACAAGAAAAGGGAAAAAGGAAAACCGTGCCTCCTGTAAGGGAAAAGGGAAAAGGGAAAACTGGAAGTGGAAGCACTGATTCACTCATATAGAGCAAAAGGAACCGGGTCGATAACATGTGATAACAAATGATAACATGATGATAACACGAGATAACAAATAACTGACCAAAGCTTATGACGAGATTTGATAGCAGTCGATAACAGCTGATAACTAGTGATAACAAGTGATGGTCAGGTGACACTAATCATAAATCCGTAAAAAAAATGACGCAGAATTTAAAATAAGACTTTAAAAAAATTATAATTAAAAGATTCAGCCGAATTTTTTAAAAAAATTGAATAAAGTTTTCAAAACCGACGCTAGATGGTGTTGGAAAAAGAGCGCCAAATTCAAGATGCCCTTAATGTTTATGTCCAACTTATTTTTCGTTATGTCTTATTTTAATCAAGTTATCAAATGTTATTTTTACAAAGATACAGATAAAAATAATTGATATTAATAAATCAGAATTTTATTTTGATTACGTAGTTCCTTGATTCACCGCTAGATGGAGTTGATACCCGAGCGCCAAATTCGAACCGCCTTCAAAATTCAAACTAACCAATCAACTTCATTGTACATTTACAAATATTAATAATTGATTTTTCATAATCCCAGTTAATTTTCAATAAATTTGAAATAATAATAATAATACATTTTAATTCGTTATTCTATATGCGCGGTTCTAAGGTTTCACTGAGACCTATTTATAGGCCTAGAATTTTTTTTCTAGAATTTTTTTTTTTTTTGTATGGTGTTTTGCTTCCAAGGGAAAAAATGTCGATTCCTTAACAATGGCGATAAGGTCGCTAATGGCTGGACGCTGAGGTAAAACATTTCCTCGCTTGTTTGACTGCGGGAACTTGATGCTATTTTTAGTTCCAGATGCCAGTACGTTCAACTCCATAAAACAGAACTAAAGGCTATTTCAACCTACCAAGTCAAAATAAGGGAAGAGGGAAAAGAGGGGGGAAAAATAAGGGATAAGGGAAAATGGCCCATATTGTTGCGGAGAAGGAAAAAAGGAGGAAAAATAAAGGAAAAAGTTAATTTACGAGGCCAGCTTGTTATTAGCAGAAGAGGGGAAAACAGGGAAAATAAGGGATAAGGAAAATGGCCCATATTCTTGCGGAGAAGAAAAAAGGGGAAAAATAAAGGAAAAGGTTAATTTAGAGGCACCAGCTTGTTATTAGCAGAAGAGGGGAAAATGGGGAAAATAAGGAAAACAAGGGAAAATGACTCACATTCCTGCGGAGAAGAAAAAAAAAGGGGAAAAGTAAAGGAAAAGCTTAATTTAGAGGCGCCATCTTTTTCTTAGAAGAAGAGGGAAAACAGGAGAAAAAAGGGAAAAGAGGGAATTTAGAGGGGTAGCTTTATATTCTAGCATAGAGGGAGAAGCGGGGAAAAATAAGGAAAAGGGGACATTTACAAGGATAGTCTTATATTCCAGCACGGAGGGGGGGGGGACAAAGGGGAAAATAAGGGAAGAGGTAAAAAGGGAAATTTAGAAAGGCAGCCTTATGTTCCAGGGGGAAGGAGGAAGAGGGGAAAATAGGGGAAAAAAGGAAAACGTTCCACATTCTAACACCGAAGGGAAACAAGGGAAATTTAAAGGGAATAGGGAAAACAGAGGGATGATATCAGCATGTTATCAAGTGTTATCAAAATTTTCAAGATTCTTTTAAGATTCTTTCCAGATTCTTCCCAGATTCTCCCAGATTCTAAGATTCTTTCAAGATTCTTTCCAAATTCTAAGATTCTTTCTAGATTTTTTCCAGATTCTTTCAAGATTCTCAGGATTCTCAAGATTCTTTCCAGATTCTTTCCAGATTCTCCCCAGATGCTAAGATTCTTTCAAGATTCTTTCCAGATTCCTTGACGATTCTAAGATTCTTGCAAAGTTCCAGCGAACCCTCAGCGGTCCGACTTCGTAGCGACTGGAACGACTGGAACAAATGTTCCAGGACATAACAGCGATAAATCTCCAGCAAAAAGCTCAAAATAAATCCTTTTTTCAAGATTCTTTTCCCGTGAATCTCAAGAATCACGGCCTCGTAAATTAAACACGGCAGACGGCAATTAGTAATTTTTAATGAACTCCCAAAAAAGCTCCAAATGAACTATCACGTACTTCCAAAGCTAGATACCAAGGGGGTCTGAAACTCCCGAGGAATATTGTACGAAGATTATTTGATAACATGGAGATAACGGGCTGATAACAGTGATAACACGAACCCAGGTCTACGAAGATTATTAGAAGTTTCGGACCCCCTTGTATTAAGTATGACTTCAAGGGGTGCGAGACTCTGAGGAAAAGTGTACGAAGATTATTTGATAACATGGAGATAACACGGAGATAACATGGAGATAACGGGTTGATAACAGCGATAACATGACCCAGGTTTACGAAGATTATTTGATAACCTGTGATAAACACGGAGATAACACGACCCAGATCTACGAAGATTATTGGAAGTTTCGGACCCCTTGTATTGAATATTACTTCAAGGGGTCGGAAACTCCCGAGGAAAAGTGTACGAAGATTATTTGATAACATGGAGATAACGGGTTGATAACAGGGATAACATGACCCAGGTCTACGAAGATTATTGGAAGTTTCGGACCCCCTTTGTATTGAGTATTACTTCAAGGGGTCGGAAACTCCCGACGAAAATTGTATGAAGATTATTTGATAACACATGATAACAAGGAGAAAACACGACCCAGGTCTACGAAGATTATTGGAAGTTTCGGACCCCCTTGTATTAAGTATTACTTCAAGGGGTCCGAAACTCCCGAGGAAAAGTGTACGAAGATTATTTGATAACATGGGGATAACATGTGATAATATGGAGATAACGGGTTGATAACAGCGATAACATGACCCAGGTTTACGAAGTTTTCTTGGAAGTTTCGGACCCCGCACAAACTTTTTCCTATTAGTTTCTAGTTAAACTATTTATTTCATGTATTTAATTCATCAAGGGGGTCCGAGACTTCTAAAAATCTTCGTACACCTAGGCCGTGTTATCACTGTTATCAACCTGTTATCTCCGTGCTATCTCCATGTTATCACATGTTATCAAATAATCTTCGTAGACCTGGGTCATGTTGTCGCTGTTATCAACCTGTTATCCTCCGTGCTATCTCCATGTTATCATGTGTTATCAAATAATCTTCCTACACTTTTCCTCGGGAGTTTCGGACCCCCCTTGGAATAAATTAATTACTTTAATAAATTTTAACATTTATATTTATTTAATTATTGAAATATATATTAAATATTTATTAATTAATCATAATAATATGTCTTACTATAATTATACATTACTATTACTATATTATGCATCAATTATTATTAATAATATGCATTAATTAATAATAATAAATGATAATTAAATATTTCATAATATTTATTCTATTACAAATATAATATAAACGATGGAAAAATAATAAATGGAAAATATAATAAATATGTATAATATTTAATTATCATTATTTTCTATTTCCCACCAGTGTTGTGTAACGGTGGGCTGCCGATACTTTAATAATATTAATATAATATTAATATAATTAATAACTTGTAATATAATATATTATAATATCTAAATGCCTCTATCCATTGGTTATTATTATAATTATATTATTATTATATTATTATTATTATTATTATTATATTTGTAAAAATTGCAAAGAAATAGTCAAGTTCCCAATGAGCTAAATTTACTACCTTGCAGGGTAGTTCCCTGAAAAAAGGGGAAATGGAGTCTGAAAAGGGGAAAAGGGAAAATCTATAACTACAGCCTGTTTTCTAGCATGGAGGGGAAAAAGGGGAAGAATTCGACTGGACCAGTGTTTCCACTCTACAGGGAAATCCCTGAAAAAAGGGAAAATAAGTGAAAAGGGAGGAGGGAAAATCTATAACTACAGCCTGTTTTCTAGCATGGAGGGGAAAAAAGGGGAAGAATTCGACTGGACCAGTGTTACAGATATCATACAAAAATGTATTTGCAAATATACCAATACACAACACTGTTTCCCACTAGTTTCTATTTATAGAATCCAACAAACTATCGATTCCAATCAGTTAGACTACGAAACCGTAGTTCCCTATCCAACTTCACCAAACTCCACGCTAACTTCCAATTAACTATCGATCGAAAATTCGATCCCAACACGCAAATATCTAGTCGGATTTTCCCCCTTTTTCCCCTCCATGCTAGAAAAACAGGCTGCAGTTATAGATTTTCCCTCTTCACTTACTTTCCGTTTTTCTGAAAATTTTCCGGGCAAAAGTGGAAGTACTGGTCCAGTCGAATCTTTCCCCTTTTTTCCCCTCCGTGCTAGAAACAGGCTGTAGTTATAGACTTTCCCTGTTTCCTCTTCGCTTATTTTCCCCTTTTCAAACCCTACTTTTCCCCCTTTTTCAGGGAATTTTCCTGCAAAGGGGAAACACTTGTCCAGTCAAATGTTCCCCTTTTTCCCCTCCATGCTAGAAAACAGGCTGTAGTTATAGATTTTCCCTTTTCCCCTTTTCAGACTCCATTTCCCCTTTTTTCAGGGAACTTCCCTGCAAGGTGGAAATACTGGTCCAGTCGGAACTTTTGCCCATAAATTTGTCAAGCATTTCCACAAATTCGGGGAAAAGGGGAAAATCAATCTGACTTCACTTGTGTGACATATTGGAGCAACACGACATGCGACACACCCCCACACGTGCACATGTCTCCATTTTCCCCCCATTTCCCCACCACACGTGTTCCCACAATTTTCCCCAAGGTGAAACCCGATCTCACGTTTTTCCCCTTTTTTTTCCCCCCGGTAATTTGTCTCAGGAATCCTTCAACAAATGAACAAGCGATTCAGTCATGAAACAAGATTTCCCATTCATCTCCTATCGGATCCACCTTTGACCCCTTGAACTTGAATCCGACCTTGACCTCTGACCTTGACCTCTGACCTTGACCAAATCGAATAATCGGATATCAATAACGTAATGTATTGATTACATATTTTAATGATTTTCCGTCCCATTACACTATCCCAGCGAAAAATTAAGGATGTCAGCTACATCCTGAACGATATCCTCAACACGTCCTGAATATCCTGAACCACATCCGATCGTGGACGATAAAAAAAAAAATAATTGTGTTGAGAATTGTGAATCTTGATTATTGAGGGCACCTTTAAGTATCCTGAAAAGCGTTTTTTCAGGACGCTGTTAAGTACCCTGAAAATATCCTTTAGGACTTTATCCTAAAACGGACATTTTCAGGGTCCTGAACACCCTGGAAGTGGGCCAATTTCACTGCACTCACAGTCCTGATTGGCATCCTAAAAATGTCCTTTTCAGGCTATTTTCAGGGTCCTGAACACCATAGGAAGTGGGCCAATTTCCACTGCACTCACAGTCCTGATTGGCATCCTGAAAACGTCCCTTTCAGGATATTTTCAGGATCCTGAAACTATCCTTCATTTTCTGCTGGGATCTGATAATATTTACGAAATATTGATATTTGAATGTAACATTATTGCCAAGGTTGCCGACCCCCCTCGGGGTCAGTAGACTGTTGATAATGCAGCGTCTCAAATGGCGGTTCCTTGTAAGGGCAACGACGAAGAGAATCACACAACTACATTAAAAACTTGCCACTCTCCTCAGTCTCACCGTTGCACACAAGCTGTTAACCTAAGATAACACTGCCTTACCATCAAGTAGTGTCTCTTTTATAACTTGAACAGTAGCCACCACAGCATGATAAACAGGTTGATAACAGATTGATAAGACAAGATAACACTTTGATAACCTAAGGTGTTATACCTTGTTAACCAAAGATAACACTGGCTTACCACCAAATAGTGTTTCTTTGTAACTTGATGAATAGCCATAACAGCTTGATAAAAGGTTGATAACCTAAGATAACACCTTGTTAGCCAAAAGATAACACTGCCTTACATCACATAGCGTCTCTTTCTAACTTGATCAGTAGCCATAACAGCTTGATAACAGGTTGATAACACAAGATAACACTTTGAATAACCTAAGATAACACCTTGATAACATAGATAACACTGGCTTGCCATCACATAGCGTCTCTTTCTAACTGATCAGTAGCCATAACAGCTTGATAAAGGTGATAACCTAAGATAACACCTTGATAACCAAAGATAACACTGCTTACACAAATAGTCGTTCTTTGTAACTTGATGAATAGCCATAACAGCTCCATAACAGGTTGATAACACAAGATAACACTTTGATAACCTAAGATAACACCTTGATAACCATAGATAACACTGGGCTTGCCATCACATAGCGTCTCTTTCTAACTTGATCAGTAGCCATAACAGCTTGATAACAGGTTGATAACCTAAGATAACACCTTGATAACCAAAGATAACACTGGCTTACCATCAAATAGTCGTTCTTTGTAACTTGATCAATAGCCATAAACAGCTCCATAACAGGTTGATAACACAAGATAACACTTTGATAACCTAAGATAACACCTTGATAACCATAGATAACACTGGGCTTGCCATCACATAGCGTCTCTTTCTAACTTGATCAGTAGCCATAACAGCTTGATAACAGGTTGATAACCTAAGATAACACACTTGATAACCAAAGATAACACTGGCTTACCATCAAATAGTCGTTCTTTGTAACTTGATCAATAGCCATAACAGCTCCATAACAGGTTGATAACACAAGATAACACTTTGATAACCTAAGATAACACCTTGATAACCATAGATAACACTGGCTTGCCATCACATAGCGTCTCTTTCTAACTTGATCAGTAGCCATAACAGCTTGATAACAGGTTGATAACCTAAGATAACACCTTGATAACCAAAGATAACACTGGCTTACCATCAAATAGTCGTTCTTTGTAACTTGATCAATAGCCATAACAGCTCCATAACAGGTTGATAACACAAGACAACACCTTGATAACCTAAGATAACACCAGATAACACTTGTAACAAAGTTTGCAGACCCCACCCCACCCCGTTCCTTTTGTATTTTAAATAGCCTCGGTGTAATTACACCAAGGTTTTTTGAGTAGCCTTTAAAGTTTAAAGGGACAAGCCAAGGGTCCGAAACTTGCAATAATCTTCGTACACCTAGGCCGTGTTATCTCTGTGTTATCACATGTTACCAAATAATCTTCGTACATTTTTCCTCGGAGTTTCGGACCCCTTGGGACAAGCCGTAACGAAGCGTTTCTTTTGATAGTGCTCTACAATTATTTGCGCTTTCTTTCATTGACTGTTTCGTCCTTTTGACTAACTCTTTCATTAAAATGTAATAATAAGAATAAGAAAAGGAATAAGAATGAGGATAGGAATAGGAATAGGGATAGGAATAAGAATAAGAATAAGAACGAGAATAAGAATAGGAATAAGAATAGGAATAAGAATAGGAATAGGAATAAGAATAAGAATGAGAATAGGAATAAGGATAGGTTAGGAATAAGGATAACATTAGGAATAAGAAAGGATAAGAACAAGGATAGGAATAGGAACAGGAATAGGAATAGGAATAAGAGTAAGAATAAGAATAAGAATGAGAATATGAATAAGGATAAGATTAGGAATAAGAATAGGAATAAGAATAGGAATAGGAATAGGAATAAGGATAAGATTAGGAATAAGAATAGAATAAGAATAGGAATAGGAATAGGAATAAGGATAAGATTAGGAATAAGAATAGGAATAGGAATAAGAATATATACATAAGTATAAGAATGAGAATAAGAATATGAATAAGAGGAAGAGTAAGAATGAATGAAATTTGTGGCAAAAAAGAACCAGAGCGTCGGTGCCTTAAATGGTATAAAGTTGAAATTTAATACGAAAAATTGTCTTGTACATTTTAGTGCAACAGACAAAAAGTTATGCACTAAGATTCTTAAGATTCTTGCTAGGATTCATAAGAATCTTGCTAGGATTCTTCTGATTCTTCTAAGATTCTTAGTAAGATTCTTGATTTACTGTTAAGATACGGTAAGATTCTTAAGAATCTTGCTAGGATTCTCCTTATTCTTCTAAGATTCTTAAGATTCTTGGTAAAATTCATAAGAATCTTCCTAGGATTCTTCTTATTCTTCTAAGATTCTTAAGATTCTTGGTAAGATTCTTGATTTACTGTTAAGATATGGTAACATTCTTAAGATTCTTGATAGGATTCTTCTGATTCTTGATAAGATTCTTGATTTACTGTTAAGATTCTTGTTCAGATTCAAACTAAGATTCTTGGTGGGATTCATAAGATTCTTGGCAGGATTCTTCTGATTCTTCCAAGATTCTTAAGATTCTTGGTAAGATTCTTGAGATTCTTGATAGGGTTCTTCTAAATCTTCCAAGATTCTTAGTAAGATTCTTGATTTACTGTTAAGATTCTTGTTCAGATTCAAATTAAGATTCCTGGTAAGATTCTTAGAAATCAACACAATGGGGAAAAAACGGGAAAATTTTCCCAAGTTGAGTGAAAGTTATGCAGAGATAAGGGAAAACCGTTTTCCCCCACTTCCCCCCCCTCCCGCCCCGCACAAATGAGTTTTTCCCATAAGTGGGAAAAACTCATTTCCCACGAAAAACTATTTAAAGATTTACTGGGGGAAAAAACTAATCTGTCGAATCCGTGGACACAGTTAAGAAAAACGTTTGGGAAACGATAGCCTGTCCACTTATTCGACAGATTAAGAAAAATCATTATCATTATATAATATTGGGTTCAGTTTTCATTATTTCTTAAACATCAATCTGTCGAATACGTGGACATAATGAGAAAAATCCACAGCAAACTATTACCTGTCCACTTATTCGACAGATTACCTGCGTCATCATTATTTTAAAACGTGGAATTCAGTTTTTTGGATTATTTAAATCAAATATGTCGAATACGTGGACACAATGAGAAAAATCCATGGCAGAGCACAGCCTGTCCACTTATTCGACAGATTACCAAAAATCATTACTACTTTACATGTTATTCAAGTCTTATTCTCTTAGGCTTTGATAACACTTGATAACAGTTGATAACAAAGAGTTGCAAAACCCCCCTATATGATCGATCACTCTGATTGGTAGGAAGAGGAAGGGGTCAACCAATGGGCGTGGTTATTGGAACCATATCACCGGAAGTGCTTAATATACATAAAAATTTTTCTCGAAAAACCGGAAACTAGCGCAGTGTTTCCACTTTTCAGTTTCCCCCTTTTCCCCCCTCTTCCTCTAGTTTCCCTTTTTCCCCCTCTGTGCTATAATATAAGGGTGTATTTCTGGATTCCCGTTCTCCTTCTTCCCTTTTTCCCCTCTCTCCGTACCATAATATAAGAGTGTACTTCTAGATTTCCCGTTTTCCTTCTTCCCTTGTATTCCCTTTTTCCCCTCCGTGACATAATGTAAGAGTATACTTCTAGATTTTCCTTTTCCTTCCTTTTTTTTTTCCTTTTTCCCCCCTCTCCGTACCATAATATAAGAGTGTATTTCTAGATTTCCCGTTCTCCTTCTTGTCTCATTTTTCCCCTTTCAGTTTCCCCTTTTCCCCCTCTTCCCTTATTTTCCCTTTTTTCCCCGAGTGTATTTCTAGACTTCCCTTTTTCCTTCTTCTTTTATTTTTTTTCCTTTTCAGACCCCATTTTCCCCTTTTCTAGGAAATTTCCCTGCAAAGTGGAAACTCTGCGGAAAGCTGCCGGCCTGTCCAGACCTGTTATCAACCTGTTATCAACTTGTTATCAACCTGTTATCAACTGTTATCAACTGTTATCAACCTGTTATCAACCTGTTATCAGCTGTTAATAAAAATTTTTAAAAATATTTTTGTAAAATTTTAAGTCCTCAGTTAATCACGTCTATTGTCGACCAAGAGAAAAAAAAATTCAAAAATATTTTTTTTTTAAATTTTTCAAATTTTTTTATTGGTCGGAACGAAATGTCACGTGACGTGTGTGGCTGATTCAAATGAAGCAATCAAAGCGCTTCACGCAGGGGGGTGCGCAACTCAGAGATTCACACACACCAGAAATTCAAGAATCACGACTTCCGGTAAGATTCTTTCAAGATTCTCGCATTGCCATTGGTCGAGCCAGCTGTAAGAATGTTTGCGGGCCTCGAGAATCTTGGCAAGTTTCAAGAATCTTGCCAAGATTCTCCAGAGTTGCGGACCCCCCGCTGTGAGGACGTCACGTGACGCCCGCTGCGACGCAATTGGAGATTCATGCATCGATATCAAAGGGACGGCAATTTATCTTGTACTCTGACTTGATTATTATATATTAATATATTTTAAATAGCAAAGTGTTGGATATCTTTATTGCTGGGGTTGGCCAAAAAAAAAAATAAAGAGGGGTTCGCTACTGCCGGGATTCGTGAATCAAGATTCTTAAGTAGTAGTAGTAGCTAGTTTATAGCTAGTAGTAGTTAAGCTAGTAACAGTAGTAGTAGTAGTAGGAGGAGGAGGAGGAGGAGTAGTAGTAGTAGGAGGAGGAGGAGGAGTAGTAGTAGTATGAGGAGGAGGAGGAGTAGGAGTAGTAGTAGTAAGAGGAGGAGGAGGAGGAGGAGTAGTAGTAGGAGGAGGAGGAGGAGGAGTAGTAGTAGTAGGAAGAGAGTAGTAGGGGTAGTAGTAGTAGGAGGAGGAGGAGGAGTAGTAGGAGGAGGAGTAGTAGTAATTGGAGGAGTAGTAGTAGCATTAGCAATGGTGGTAGTAGTAGTAGTAGCAGTAGGAGTATAGTGGTATGAAACATGGAATTAGTACTAATGGCCCGGTAGTAGCTTTAGCAGCTATGGTTGTAGTACCAACAATGATATGAGTAGCAGTAGTAGTAGTAGTAATAGTATAGGCCTAGGAGTAACACTAGTAATAGTAGTAGTAGTACTGCTAGCATTAAGAGTTCCAATAACAATAATAGTTCTATTAGCACTAGCAATAACAGTGCCAATAGTAGTAGTAGTGGTATGAGTAGCAGTAGTAGTAGTAGTACTATTATAGGCCTAGGAGTAACAGTAGTAATAGCAGTAGTAGTGTTAGCAATAAGAGTGCCAATAGTAGTAGCAGTGCTAGCACTAGCACTATTAGCACTACTACTAGTAGTACTAGTAATAAGTAGTTGTTACCTTTTGTTGGACGACTTGCTAGTCGCCTGGTTGCGATGCTCAGCATTAGCACCGGAAGCGTCCCTGCTAACAAGATGGCGCTTAGCCAGTGGAATAGCCGAACTCTTAGTCACTTCCATTATTATCTTTTCATTAGCAATTCCTTAAAGCCTATAAATAGAACAATCAAAAATCTATTATTAACAAAGCTAACAACACAGTGAAAAGTTTTTTCCACTATTAGTTTCCCCTTTTTTTCCCTTCTTCGTTAGACTTACGAAGCTTACACATCTTAAATTTCTTTTTCCTTTCTTCCCTTGAACATGGCTTTATTTCCCCTTTTTCCCCTTCCTTGCTAGAATATGAAGCTACACATATTAAATTTTCCTCCTCCTCTTCCCTTATTTTCCTTTTTTCCCTTGAAGATGGTTTTACTTCCCCTTTTTCCCCTTCCTTACTGCAGTGTGAAGCTACATATCTAATTTTCCCTTGTTCCTCTTCCCTTATTTTTCCCTTTTTCCCTTAAAGATAGCTTTATTTCCTCTTTCCCCTTCCTTGCTGGAATATGAAGCTATACATATTAAATTTTCCTCCCCCTCTTCCCTTTTTCCCTTAAAGACAGCTTTATTTTCCCCTTTTTTCCCTTCCTTACTGCAGTGTGAAGCTACATGTCTAATTTTCCCTTTCCCCTCTTCCCTTATTTTCCCTTTTCCCCTTAAAGATACCTTTATTTTTCCCTTTTTCCCTTCCTTGGTAGACTTATGAATCTTACACAACCAACTTTCGCTTTTCCCCTCTTCCCTTATCTTTCCCTTTTTCAGACCCTATTTTCCCTCATTCAGGGAATCTCCCCTCAAATTGGAGGCACTGTGGTGATAAAACATGATAACAGGGAGTTGTTAACCAGTGATAACACGTGACAATGGACCTTGTTAAGGGCTGTTTGGCCATCTGCCGCAAATAACCAATCAATACAACATCGAGTGGCTACTTATCAACTTATCACTTATTACCTCCATTCACTCATTCATTCATTCATCGATTCATGCAGTGTTTGCTAAATGCTTCTTTTGTGACTTATTTGAGCACGTGACCAATTGAAAGGAACTAATCGACCGGAAGTGATTAATGCCAAAGGTGATAATCTGATAACAGAGTGATAACATGGTAGACAATTTTCTGAAAGAAGTTACTTATGGAGTTTTATAAAGTAGTGTTGTAGTGTAGTAGTAGTACTGCTACTATAGAACTGTTACTGTAGAAGTTACTTATGGAGCTTTATAAAGTAGTGTTGTAGTGTAGTAGTAGTAGTAGTAGTACTGTATGATGTTGTAGTGTTGTAGTAGTAGTAGTACTGTTACTGTAGAAGTTACTTATGGAGTTTTATAAAGTCAAATACAATATGGTGTTGTAGTGTTGTAGTGGTAGTACTATGTGATGTAGTGTTGTAGTAGTAGTACTGTTGCTATAGAACTGTTACTGTAGAAGTTGCTTATAGAGTTTTATAAAGTCAAATACAATTGATGTTGTAGTGTTGTAGAGGTAGTACTGTTGTAGTATACAAGACGAATTATTTAGTTTGTTGATTTAATCGTGTCAAATTTATTTTTACAAATATATTCATTATATAAAATACAACTTGATGTTGTAGTGCTGTACTGTTGTAGTGTTTGCAGCGTTTAAAACAAGCTGAATTTTACAGCATTTCGTTGTCAAATTGTAATGTGAAATACCGTAATCAAAGAAAACATAATTATAATGTTGTAGCGTTGTAGTAGTAGTGTTGTAGTGGTAGTGTTGTAGCAACGCAACACGAATTAGGCAATTCCTCTAAAGTTTTTAATTGTCAAAATTAAAGTTTCGCGAGTACTTTGATTAAATGCAAAACTTAATGTTGTAGTGTTGTAGTAGTATGAAGTAATATTGTTATAGTATGCAAACGAATTAAAGGAATCTCGTTAATCCATTTATACTTTTATCACGTAAGTCCGTTAAGTTAAATACATTGTTGTAACGTAGTAGTAACAGTAGTAGTAACAGTAGTAGTAGTACTACTAGTAGTCGTAGTAGTAGTCGTAGTAGTAGTCGTAGTAGTAGTAATAGTAGCAGTAGTAGTAGTAGTAGTAGTAAGTAGTGGTAGTGGTAACAGTAGTAGTAGTACTACTAGTAGTCGTAGTAGTAGTCGTAGTAGTAGTAATAGTAGCAGTAGTAGTAGTAGTAGTAGTAGTAGTGGTAGTGGTAACAGTAGTAGTAGTACTACTAGTAGTCGTAGTAGTAGTCGTAGTAGTAGTAATAGTAGCAGTAGTAGTAGTAGTAGTAGTAGTAGTAGTAGTAGTAGTAGTGGTAGTGGTAACAGTAGTAGTAGTAGTAACAGTAGTAGCAGTAACAGTAGTAACAGTAGTAGTAGTAGTAACAGTAGTAGTAGTAGTAGTACTAGTAGCAGTAGTAGAAGTAGTAGTAGTAGTAGTCGTATAGCATAGCAGTACTAGCATGGCACCACCATCACTGATAGTAGCGGTAGTGGTAGTAGTACTGTAGTAGTGTAGTAGTATATAAAAACGTGTGGCCAGGAAGTTGTATATAGAGAGGCAACAACATAACAACAAAGTCTACGGGAAAAATAAATTTTCGACAAATTTGTTTTGGTGCCACAGTTTGTGCGGAGAGTAAATTGTTTACACGTTGTCTCCTTCCCTACAACGCGGACAAAACCCTCAGAGCGGACAACTCCGCACAACGCGGACAGGTACCGCCATTTCTTCGCCTAAATATTTCCCTTTCCAACCAACAAACTTGTGTATACACACTAACTTGTACGAAAACGGACTTTTGTCCGCTTTGTCCGCGTTTGTCCGTTTCGTGTCCGGGACGTCCAGAACGCGGACAACTTGAGAAAACGGACAAATCTCCGTTTCGCTTAGTAAAATGAAGTGCAAGTTGTAGAGGAATAACAACTTTTGTCCGCTTTGTCCGCGTTTGTCCGTTTCGTGTCCGGGACGTCCAGAACGCGGACAACTTGAGAAAACGGACAAATCTCCGTTTCGCCTAGTAAAATGAAGTGCAAGTTGTAGAGGAACTACTTTTGTCCGCTCTGTCCGCCTTGTCCGTTTCGTGTCTGGGACGTCCAGAACGCGGACAACTTGAGAAAAACGGACAGGTAATGCGATATCCCTCATTTCTATTGACGCAATACCACTTGTCCGCTTTGTCCGTTTGCTTTTGGCTGGAAAGCAGACACCTTGTTTGAACGCGGACACGGACAGGTACCGTAATGTCCGCTTTGCACAACAAGGACAAGTGGGCAAGCTTGTGTTTGAACAAGTGAAGTCACAGCAAACAAACATAACATGAACTGCTGTCCGCGTTTCTTGTCCGCTGTGTCCGCATTTGTCCGCGTTACCCGTTCTACGCATTTTCCCGTACTTCCTATACGGACAATCGCAAACCTCTGGTCGAAAAACAACTTGCCTTGAACTTGTCCGTTCTGTCGTCTTTGTCCGCGTTATCCGTTCTGTCCGCTCCGTCCTCATTTTTCCGTACTTCCTATACGGACAATCAAAAACCTCTGGTCGGAAAACCAACGTGATTTCTACTTGTCCGTTCTGTCCGCGTTGTCCGTTCTGTCCTCACTTGTCCGTTTTTACGTATTTCCCACACATTTTAATCGTCATTCAAAAAACCTCTATAGACGCAGTACTACATATAAATCTGCACTTGTCCTCTCTGTCCGCTTTGTCCGCTTTGTCCTCATTTGTCCGTTTTACACATTTTCCACACATTTTAATCGTCATCCAAAAACCGTCTAAAGGAGCAATACTAACATACAAACTTGCACTTGTCCTCTCTGTCCTCTCTGTCCGCTCTGTCCGGATTTGTCCGTTCTGCACATTTTCTTTAGTCCGTTTTACACGTTTCCCACACATTCTAATCGTCATCCCAAAAACCGTCTATAGACGCAGTACTAACATATAAACTTGCACTTGTCCTCTCTGTCCGCTTTGTCCGCTCTGTCCGTGTTCTGTCCGGATTGGCCGTTCTGCACATTTTTCATACTTCCTACACAGACAATATCCAAGACCTATTCTCTTTCTTCTTTTTCGAACATATAAACTTGCACTTGTCCTCCCTGTCCGCTCTGTCCGCTTTGTCCTCAGTTATCCGTTCTGCACATTTTCTATACTTCCTATACGGACAATCACAAACCTCTAGTCGAAAACTAACTCGAGTTGAACTTATCCGTTCTGTCCTCTCTGTCCGCTCTGTCCGGAGTTGTCCGTTTTAAACATTCTAATCGTCATCCCACAAACCGTCAATAGACGCAGTAGTAACATACAAACTTGCACTTGTCCGTTCTGTCCTCTCTGTCCGCTTTGTCCGCGTTGTCCGCTCTGTCCGGATTTGTCCGTTTTACACATTCTAATCGTCATCCCACAAACCGTCTATAGGAGCAATACTAACATATAAACTTGCACTTGTCCTCTCTGTCCTCTCTGTCCGCTCTGTCCGGATTTGTCCGTTCTGCACATTTTCTATAGTCCGTTTTACACGTTTCCCACACATTCTAATCGTCATCCCAAAACCGTCTATAGACGCAGTACTAACATACAAACTTGCACTTGTCCTCTCTGTCCGCTTTGTCCGCTCTGTCCGCGCCATCTTTTCTGTCCGCTCTGTCCGCACCATCTTTTCTGTCCGCTCTGTCCTCATTTGTCCGTTTTTACACATTTTCCACACATTCTAATCGTCATCCCAAAAAACCGTCTATAGACGCAGTACTAACATATAAACTTGCACTTGTCCTCTCTGTCCGTTCTGTCCGCTTTGTCCGCTCTGTCCGCCCAAGCAGGCAAGGCTCCAGCAAACAAACACATAGGAAAGGGGTGCCATTTCGCGTGGGGCTTTGTTAAAGTAAACATGGCGCTGCCTTGCCAAATCGCCTTTGTTTATTTTCCAATCTCATAAACACCGGCAAAATCATAACAAATATATTCTAATTAATATAATTAATATAATTAATTTATAATAATATAATTTAATACAAATAAATAAGATTTTAAATAAATATAAATAATAAAATATAATAAATATAATATCAATGTAATATAAATAATAAATATAGTATATCAAATAATAACTAATAAATATAATTTAATAATTTAATTAATATAATTATTACAATTATTATAATTTAATCTATAACAATATAATTTAATAAAAATAAATAATAATTTAAAAAAAATATAAATAATAAATACGGTATATAAAGTAATAACTAATAAATATAATTTAATAATCTAATTAATATAATTATTACAATTATTATAATTAATTTATAATAATATAATTTAATAAAAATAAATAATAATTTAACAATAAATATAAATAATAAAATATAATAAATATAATATAAATATTATATGAATAATAAACTATAATATAATAAATGATTAATAAATATAATTTAATAAAAATAAATAATAATTTAAAAAGAAATATAAATAATAAAATATAATAAATATAATTTAATAATTTAATTAATTTAATTAATATCATTATTATAATTAATATAATTTAATTTATAAAAAGTAATAAGCCACCCACGTTGTTAGGAATTTCTCGCACTTGAAACAAAAGGGCCAAGTGTTTTTCCAGCTTTTTATCAGTTATACTTTTGGAAGGAAACCCTTGACAACAAGTGGATGATAACATGTTGATAACATGCTGATAACACGTGATAACAACTGATAACACCCACCATTCTATTGAATAATCCCCAAAAAAAATTAAGTGGCCCTCTTCAAACTTAAGTAGAGGGTTGAATAATTTATTAACTATTCCAAATAGCTTCCCACACCAGTGTTTCCACTTTTGATTTCCCCTTTTTCCCCTCTTCCCTTATTTTTCCCCTTTCCCCTTATTTTTCCCTATTTTACAGGGAATTTTCCTGCAAAGCGTCCAACACACTCTTCAGAAAAAACGTTCAGGTAAAAATCTAAGTGTTTCCAATTTCAATTCCCTTTTTCCCCTTTTCTCTCTTATTTCCCCTTTTTACAGGGAATTTCCCTGCAAAAGTGTCCGAAACACACTCTTCAGAAAAACGTTCAGGTCAAAATCTAAGTGTTTCCACTTTCAATTTCCCTTTTTCCCCTCTTCCTCTATTTTTCCCTTTTTTCCCCTTCCGTGCTAGAATACAAATTTTACTTCTAAACTTTCCCTTTTTCCCCTTTTCCCTTATTTTCCCCTTTCCCCCCCCTCCGTGCTAGAATACAAGTTTAACTTCTAGACCTTCACTTTTTCCTCTTATTTCCCTTTTCAGACCCTATTTTCCCCTTTTTTCAGGGAATTTCCCTGCAACACTCTTTGAGACAAACTTTCGGTCAAAATCTAAAGAGTGATAAAATGACATATGTTATCGGTCTTTGTAAAACAACATGTTATCAGAAGTTAGCAAACAAACTCCCAAAGGTACACAAGTCCAAGGGGGTCTGAAACTCCAAGGAAAAGTGTAACGAAGATTATTTGATAACATGCGATAACACGTAGATAACAGGGAGATAACAGACTGGTAACAGTGATAATACGGCCTAGGTGTGCGAAGTTTATTTGATAACATGCGATAGCACGTAGATAACAGGGAGATAACACGGCCTAGGTGTACGAAGATTAGTGGAAGTTTCGGACCCCTTGGGATAAGTGTACGAAGTTTATTTGATAACATGCGATAACACGTGGATAACAGGGAATAACAGACTGATAACAGTGATAACACGGCCTAGGTGTACGAAGTTTATTTGATAACATGCGATAACACGTAGATAACAGAGAGGTAACAGACTGATAACACGGCCTTGGTGTGCGAAGATTACTTGATAACTTGCGATAACAGGGAGATAACAGGAAGTTAACAGACTGATAACAGTGATAACACGGCCTAGGTGTACGAAGATTAGTGGAAGTTTCGGACCCCTTGGGACAAGTGTACGAAGTTTATTTGATAACATGCGATAACACGTAGATAACAGGGAGATAACAGACTGGTAACAGTGATAACACGGCCTTGGTGTACGGAGATTATTTGATAACATGCGATAACACGTAGATAACAGACTGATAACAGTGATAACACGGGCTAGATGTACGAAGTTTATTTGATAACATGCGATAACAGGGAGATAACAGGGAATAACAGACTGATAACAGTGATAACACGGCTTAGGTGTACGAAGTTTATTTGATAACATGCAATAACACGTAGATAACAGAATGATAACAGTGATAACACGGCCCTAGGTGTACGAAGATTATTGGAAGTTTCGGACCCCCTTACACAAGTCAACAGATAGAGGTGTGTTTTATCAAAAAGCTCTTGTAGTGTTTGCCTGTAGATTTCAATTGTCAACTTTAAAAGGTTACATTGTCAAATCCCCCTTACTTCAAAGCCCCAAGGGGGGGTCGGCAACTCCGAGAAAAAGTGTTACGAAGATTATTTGATAACATATGATAACACGGAGATAACATGGAGATAACAGGATGATAACGGGTGATGACATGACCTAGGGAAAGTGTGCGAAGATTGTTTGATAACGTATGATAACACGGAGATAACATGGAGATAACAGTGATAACATGACCTAGGTGTATGAAGATTATTGGAAGTTTCGGACCCCCCACTTCAAAGCCCCAAGGGGGGTCTGAAACTCCGAGGAAAAGTGTGCGGAGATTGTTTGATAACATATGATAACACGAAGATAACATGAGCTAGGTGTCGGAAAATGATTGCAAGTTTCAGACCCCTTGTTGTTATCACTATGTTATCAAAATATTTAATGAAAATTAAATTTGAATATATTTGAGAAGGAATTTTAATTGATGATTTTTAGGCAAAAATAAAATTCAAATATAAATGGAAAAAAAGAAAGGAACTTCGCGGAAATAACTTTTACATAATTATATATAATATTTATATTAATATAATTATAATTAATCTTTATATTCTAGCTATAATACTCTATATAATTATAATTAATATGATAATTCGATATTATATATTATTATATTAATATTAATAATATATTATTTTAAAATTTTATTTACATTAATAATAATAAGCTTATTTTTTCTCTTTAGTGCATTGTTTTATGCACAAGAACACAAAAAGAATTAGGCCGAGTTCACACTAGGGCTGTTTGGACCAAACCGTTTGGCCAAACGAGTTGCAAAAAAAAAAACATATTACAAGGCTTCAGAGCATACTGGTAATATTCCTAAAGCCGGGGTTCACACTAGGGCTGTTTGGACCAAACCGTTTGGGCAAACGGGCTACAGAAAACATATTACAAGACTTCAGAGCATACTGGTGGTTTTCCTAAAGCCGGGGTTCACACTAGGGCTGTTTGGACCAAACCGTTTGGGCAAACGGGCTACAGAAACACGATTTTCTTGCTTCTATAAAACGCAAAACGCGAGGTAATAGAAGCAAAATGGTTGTTTGATCCCAGGCAATGCTCAGGGAATCCATTAGTGTGCTCTGAAGTCTTAATGTATGTTTTTTTTCAAGTCGTTTGCCCAAACGGTTTGGCCAAAACAGGCCTAGTGTGAACCCAGCTTAAGCATTGTCTGGGGCAAAACATTTCGTATTTATTACTTTGCGTTTTGCGTTTAATAGAACCAAGAAAATCTTATTTCTGTAACCCGTTTGCCCAAACGGTTTGGCCAAAACAGCCTAGTGTGAACCCGGCTTTAGTTCCATAACAAAATTTCTTTTTCAGCCATAGGCCTATGGACTCATGCTCTGTTTCAAACACAAAAAAAAAAGACTTGTAAAACTAACGAGAGAGAAGAAAATAATTAGTAATTAGCTAATTAGTAATTAGTTCAATGTAATATTAGTATAATTATATCCTGTATAATATAGTCTATTTCAGTTTCATTCAAATTATATTCAAATTATATTAAAATTAAATTATTATTGTAAATATTTGATGTAATTCAAATTATTCAATTTAATTATAATTAACATTATTTTTAATTTTAATTCAATTAATTCAGACTTGTAAAATTAAATAGAGCGAAGAAAGCAATTTGTAATTAGTAAATTAGTTTAATGTAATATTAGTATAATTATTTTATTAAATATTTTATTGAATTAAAATTATTCAATTCAATTATGATTAATATTATTTTTGATTTTAATTCAATTAATTAAGACTTGTAAAACTAACGAGAGAGAAGAAATTAATTAGTAAATTAGTATAATTCAATTATTCAAATTATATTATAATTAAATTATTTTATTAAATATTTTATTTAACTAAAATTATTCAATTCAATTATGATTAATATTATTTTTAATTTTAATTCAATTAATTAAGACTTGTAAAATTAAATAGAGAAAAGAAAAAAGGACTTGGTGTCTGCAATGTTTTCTATCAAAAGCAGCAGCTCCAATTACTGGCTTGTAACCAAGGGGTCGGAAACTTCCAATAATCTTCGTACACCTAAGTCGTGTTATCACTGTTATCAACCTGTTATCTCGATGTTGTCTCCGTGTTATCAAATAATCTTCGTACACTTTCCCTCGGAGTTTCGGACCCCCTGGCTTGTAACCACGTCTTGCAACTCTGTGGACATTCTTCTCCTTCCGCCATTTTGATTTCACAAATATTCAACATTAATTCAATCTTTAAAATATCTATTAGTATTTATGATTACTTTAATTTTATATTATATATTATATACATATATTATTTACTATACGTAATATTTTATATTATATATATTATTATACATATATACTATTACTATTATTAATATATATAATCTTATACATAATTTTATTATTATATTTTACTGTTTTATATATATTATACTATTACTATTTGTATTTTATATCGTTTTATATATATTATCTATTACTATTTATTAATATATTATAATCTTATACATAACATTTTATTATTATATTTATTATGTATATTATATATTATTATATTACTATTATTTCTTATACGTATTTATTATTATATTTTATATTATGTTATTATTATATTCTGTTTTATATATATTATACTATTACTATTTTTATTAATATATTATAATCTTATACATAATATTTTATTATTATATTTTATTATGTATTATTTATATATTCTGTTTTATATATATTATACTATTACTATTTTTATTAATATATTATAATCTTATACATAATATTTTATTATTATATTTTATATTATATATTATTATATATTCTGTTTTATATATATTATACTATTACTACTTTTTATTATTTTTCATACTATTTTATACTATCTTTATTACTATTTTAAATTTCAATCTTGGAATCTTGGATATCCATTACTATTTTTGATTAATATCACTATTTTATATTATTATACATTATATATTATTTCTAATATATATTATATTATATTTTATTATTATATATTATTATACTACTAAATTTTATATGATTTTATATATATTATACTATTACTATTTATTATTATTATTATTATTACTATTTATTCTTTAATTTTCTGTTCTTTTCTTTTGCTCTGATTGAAGACAAAAGAAATTCCTGGACGCCAAACAAGTTGAGCACAGCAAAAAACTGAATCCTTAAATCGCTTCTGGCCAATTCCCTATGCAAATCAAGGACACTGAAGATTCAGGATTCTTTCAGGATTCTTTCAGGATTCTCGAGGTCGTCCATAAAACTGAATAAGAACGTGAGCCATAGATAGTCATCCAGCTTAATTCAATTAGACTTCGTCCTACAGGTTTTTTTAAAGCGATAAGCATCTCACACTACGGCCATTACATGGGGTCCGAAACTCGGAGGAAAAGTGTACGAAGATTATTTGATAACATATGATAACACGGAGATAACAAGTGATAACATGACCTAGCTGTACGAAGATCATTTGGAAGCTTCGGACCCCTTGGAAAAAGTGTGCGAAGATTGTTTGATAACATATGATAACACGGAGATAACAAGTGATAACATGACCTAGCTGTACGAAGATCATTTGGAAGCTTCGGACCCCTTGGAAAAAGTGTGCGAAGATTGTTTGATAACATATGATAACACGGGAGATAACAAGTGATAACATGACTACATGAGTAGTATATTAGCAGTGATAGTAGAACCAGTGATAGTAGTAGCAGTACTAGTAGTAATAGTAGTGCCAATAATAGTAGTAGTGGTAATAGCAATAGTTGAAGTAGCAGCAGTAGTAGTCATAGTAGTACTAGTACTAGAAGTAGTAGTAGTAGAAGCAGTATCAGTAGTACTAGTAGTAGTATATTAGCAGTAATAGTAGAACCGGCGATAGCAGTAGCAGTACTAGTAATAGTAGTATATTAGCAGTGATAGTAGTAGCAGTGATAGTAGTAGCAGTACTAGTAGTAGTAATAGTAGTGGTAGTAGCAGTAATAGTAGTACTAGTAGTAGTATATTAGCAGTGATAGTAGAACCAGTGATAGTAGTAGTAGTAGTAGTAGGAGTGCCAGTACTAGTAGTAGTATATTAGCAGTGACAGTACAACCAGCGATAGTACAGTAGCAGTACTAGTAGTAGTAGGAGTGCCAGTACTACTAGTAGTAGTAGTAGCAATAGCTGTAGTAGCAGTAGTCAAGTTAGCAGATCTGTGCCTTTTACGATGGTGGAAACGTGTAAACAGCCATTAAAGGGCCCAGCCTCTCGTTTATCACTTGACAATCGATTCATTCACTCAAATGGTTTTTAAACCCGTTTGGCTTATTTGTTCACTGGCGGCTAATCTCAAGAATCACGGGACAGTGGCATTGCTTATGACGGTTTGGCGAGTCTTAGGAATGACGGGACAATGGCACTGCTTGTGACGGCTAGGCGAGTCTTAGGAATGACGGGATAGTGGCATTGCTTATGACGGTTTGGCGAGTCTTAGATATGACGGGACAATGGCACTGCTTGTGACGGCTAGGCGAGTCTTAGGAATGACGGGATAGTGGTATGGCTTATGAAGGGTGGGCGAATCTTAGATATGACGGGACAATACCATCGCTTATGACGGCTAGGCGAGTCTTAGGAACGACGGGACAGTGGTATGGCTTATGAAGGGTAGGCGAATCTTAGATATGACGGGACAGTGGTACGGCTTATGACGGCTGGGCGAATCTTAGATGTGACGGGACAACTAATACAGGCTACTGGCGCTTATGAGGGCTAGGCGAATCTTAGACATGACGGGACAGTGGCACGGCTTATTAAAGCTAGGCGAATCTTAGACATGACGTGACAATGACACAGGTGAACCTTAGGTATGACGTGACAATAGTAATAAGGCGACGAATGACGGACAAATGGCGTCGCTTATAACGGTCAGGCGAATCTTAGGAACGACGGGACAGTGGTATGGCTTATTAAAGCTAGGCGAATCTTAGACATGACGTGACAAGAGGGATATGGCGAACCTTAGGTATGACGTGACAACAGTAATATGGCGAGTCTCTAGAATGACGTGACAACAAATATTGGCGAATCTTAAATATGACGTGACAACGAATATTGGCTGAATCTCAGGAACGACGGGACAATTTATCGGGGGCGAATCTTAGGAATCGCGTGACTACACATCAGGTTGTGGTCAACCTTCACAATGACGGGACAATGACCTAGTATACGCTCATTGCCGGTACATCACTTGCTTTAAAAATTCGTTCATTGGTTCAAAACACACAATTAGTCAAATTCCTAATCCAATAAGGCTCCTGTTTCATGGTTAAGCCATTAAGAGCCATTGTCCCGTGATTTCTGAGATTTTCCAAAGTCGTAACCCTTTCAACTGATTCATTAATATTGTTGTTGTCGTCCATCCACGGCGCCAACACTGAAACCTTTCAAATTTTTCAAAACAAACACATTTTTCAAAAAGTCACAAAACCAAATAAAACGAGCAAACTGCCGCCATAAAAACTTAAAACTAATCTAATATAATCGAATTACAAATTTCACAACTCACCTTATAAACATGGCCACGTAAACTAAATCAAGGAATAATTTTTTTTTCCCGGAATAAAATCACCCAAAAGCAGAAAAAATGTCCAGTTGGGTAATAAAAAAAACTGAAATTAAATTAAATTTTTTCGGAGAGAGGATAGCGTACGTCCGCACGGTTCGAGCGCTGGAGAGCGACTGAAACTCAAGTGCCAAAGATGGCCGCTCATTCTTCCTTCAGCCTCCACATCCGGTGTTGCCAGATGTAACACTATAAAATAAAAATAAAGCAAAAACAAAAAAGGAGAAAAAAAAATCCAAAATTAACTTGGCTGATAATAAAATAACAAACAAAATTATTGTAAAAATATTTAAATAATTGAATCAAAGCGAATTTTCTTATTGGGGAAAAATTCCTGGCGTTCGAAAAGAAAAAGAACGTCTCTGCGTTTGGAATATCAAAGAAGCCAGAAAAGGCGGGAATATGAATAAATTAATATTTTAATCAGCCCAAAGGAAAAAGAAGGCCTTTGTGGAGTAAATTACAAACCACTAACGAATACTGACTTTCAAGCAGAGGGGAAAAAATTTGAAATTCAACTGTTTTTCCCCTTCTATCCGTTTTTCTCTACCAGTTGTGGACCAAATGAAAATGAGTTATTCGATCCGCCGCCATATTAGCCCCCCTCGCTCACTTCTCTCTGTGCTGGCCCACAAGATGGCCGGCCCGCCATATTGGTTCAGCTTCTTCCTCTACTTTTATACTTCTTATTCTTATGGTAAGTCCTTTTTTTTACAAAAAAGTTTACAGTTACAGTTGTAATTTTCCTGAAAATATTTTTTCTTGGGGTGAAATTTATTAGGTGCTTTTTGAATGTTGACAGGCCAACCAATAATGCTCACAGGACGTCAGCCTATAAAAGGGCCTTTACCAATTGAATCTTATGCAAAAACAGATGATACCCAAATCGATACGTATCGGGTATTATCGATACCACTTTCTCATACGTAGGGATTCTTTTTTCCAGAATCTTAACTTTTTAAAGATTCTTGTTTTGTAAGCCATTACTGAAGAATCTCGGGATGAGATGTTGAAGGCCAAGGATACACGGCTCGATGACATTTGACAAGTTGGAGGGACGTCCTATTTTAGACATCTTCCTCAAGTGTATCATCAAAACCCCACTACGGCCCAGTGCGTTGGTTACCCAGGTATGCACTGGACCGTAGTGGGTTTCACAATATGCCGTCCAAGTTTAGACACTTTCCGTAGCATATTGTCAAACCCACTACGCCAGTGCATTTGCCGGGTGGTACCCACTGGACCGTTAGTGGGGTTTCATAATTTGCCATTCAAGATTAGACATCTTCCTTCAAGCATACTTTCAAACCCCACTACGGGCCAGTGCTTCTGCCGGTAGGTACCGCACTGGACCGTAGTGGGGTTTTCAAGATATGCCATCCAAGATAAACATTTTCCTCAGACATATCAAAACCCCACACGGCCCAGTGCATACTCTGGTAATCAACGCACTGCCGTAATGGGTTTCACAATATCCATCCGAGGTTAACATTATTAAAAAACCCACTACCGCCCAGTGCTTCTGCCGGGTAGGTACCGCACTGGACATAGTGGGGTTTCACAATATGCCATCCGAGATTAGACATTCTCCTCAACATATTTCAGAAACCCACTACTGCCAGTGCATCTGCCGGTAGGTACGCGACTGGACCATAGTGGGGTTTTCAACAATATGCCATCCGAGATTAGACATCTTCCCTCAAGACTATCTTCGAAAACCCCACTACTGCCCAGTGCATCTGCCGGTAGGTACGCACTGGCCGTAGTGGCGTTTTGAAGATATAGCCATCCGAGATTAGACATTTCCTCAACATACTTTCAAACCCACTACGGCCCAGTGGCATCTGCGGGTAGCTCCGCACTGGACGTAGTGGGGTTTCAAAGATATACTCATCCAAGATTAGACATTTCCCTCAGCATATTTTAAAAAACCCCACTACGGCCATGCATACCCCGGGTAGGCGCCGCACTGGCCGTATGGGTCTGAAATAAGCCATCTGTCATAATGTCATGCCTATCTCGAGGCTTTTAACTCTGGCCACATGCGTAACAACATTATTTAACTTAACATTATTAATTTAATTTTTTAAATTTAAATTTATTTTTATTAACATTACTTAATTTATTACTTAATTAATTAATTTAAAAGTAACAATTTTTTTTTAAATTAAAAATAACTTACACGTAACGACTTAGGAATTTAATTAATTCGCGTGAGAAATTTCCTAATGAACTTGACGACATTTACTATCATTTTTTACTATCAGAGGGGTCGCAACTATCTAAAATCTTCACACAAATCTAATTTTAAATCCAAATAACATTATTTTCTCAAATAATTTTTTCACATGTTGTTGGACACCCCCCCATTTTTCTACGGTTCCCACATTTTCCCCACGCGTTGGGAAGCTTTGGGAAAAATTAATGGTACGGTAGCCGTGTGATTATCATCTCAGGGGGGTTCGCAACTTTCTAAACACAAAAGGCATTTATAAATTTTAATTAATATAAACTGATTGTATTAACGTATTGAAACAACAGTAATAAAAGTGAAGCCCATATCATCAAAACAACGATACAAATGCAAAAAAAAAATTCAATTCAAAATAATTATAATTAACATATTTTATTCCCGAATTATTTTTTTTTCATAACGAGCCTCTTGTTCTTTGTCTTCCCGAAAATCTCATTTCTTCCCAATTTGCAAATATTACACTTACACAAAATTCAATTTATTAATCTTTTGAATTTTCCCTCCGAAAAAAATGCAGACAAACGACCAACGCCATCTAGTGTGCAAAATATTCAACACTCGAAGCAAAATAAAGCCGAGATCTAAATAAAATTTTACATGAAAAAATTAACTTCAAAATTAAGTCTGAAATTTGGAAATATTGAAATTTTTTTGTGCAATTCTAACTTCAAGACTAAAAACCTACCGTGGAAAAATATCTCATAGCGTGGGAAAATCTCTTTGAAAACTAAAAAAAAAAAATCCGGAAGCTTTTCTTTTCTACTAGGAATGTTTTTTTGTTTTCCAAACGGGCGACATCCAACATCTAGAATTGTAAATATAATTCAAATACAACTAAAAATTAAGAAAAATTAAAATAATACCACAGCCCCCCCTAACTGAAGTTACATAGAACTTCAAAAGTTTCACCAAAGAGTTCTGGATGAACGATTCGTATTGGTGGACTACGAGTGGCTAGGGCCGCCCACTCGGCGTCAAACGGGTCCTGATTGGCTGAAACCAGCGAAAGGGGCGTAGCCAGGAAGCTGACTGGCTGGGCGTGGCTGGAACGGGCTCGTCGATTGATTGGCGAGGGGTAGTGCTCGGGGAGGCACCCAATGACTGTGAGCGCATCCCCGAACTGAGTTGAGGGGCGGGCCTCGACGTGGGGAAGAGAAAGATGCGGTGAACCGTTGAACCGTTCCGTGAACCGTGGTGACGAGGCAGCCAGGCTGCTCAACCACTGCTCCCCTCTCGACTGCTGCTGCTGATTGGATGAAGCAGTACTGGCCAATGGAGAGCTAGGGGCTGACAGTTCGTCCTATCAAATTAATTGAAAATATATTATTAATGTAAATAGTTAATTGATAGTAAATTTTAAATAACCAAAAATAATAATCTGATTACTTCATCCTATCAAACTAAGTAATTGAATTAAAATTGGAATTAAATTTATTCATGTTAACCTTAATTATTCTGACTGCTGACGAACGAGTCATCTGCGGAAGAAAGAAGCGACAGTCCCGCGACAACTGCTGACACATCGCACTCACAGCGTCGGACCTTTCGACCATCGTGAAGATTCGGGAATCGGAGTCACTGAAAAAATCACAAAAATTTCGAACTAAAGTATATCCAAAGTTTAATTAAAATCAAGTTAAATAATAAAATTCAGACTTACTGTTATTATTATGATTCGGCGTGGACTGAACTCCTAGTTCTATTCGATCTCGGTGGAGGTTGCGGACTTTCTACACACACCGAGTCAATGAAAAACCAACAAAAAACACAAAAGTAACTATTAGACTAAATACAGTAATTCCACACCACGACAATGAAAAAACTATTCAAATGAATTTACCAGGATGGGTTGTCCGTTAAGATTAGATTTAAAGCTGGGAGCCTCAACGTTAAGCGAGTTCTGCTGGCGTTCGAGGTCGATGGGAGGTCTCCGATGCGCAGCGAGAGTTGTCGCTTGAACGGTGAGCTCTGGTTCAGCTGCGACAGCCGCGGAACGAGCCCTGCCGCTGCAGCAGGTGCGGGCGGCGTGTCGAGTCGCTCGATGGCGTAGGATTGACTACCGGCTTGATGGGAGGGGTTCGACCTGCACAGAGGCTTGCTCTCCTGTGGGTCCTGGAGCTGTTCGGTCATCGGCGTGGTGCGGAAGCTTCCTGTGCGGTGAAGGTCGAGTTTGAGGGATCAAAGTGACGGCCACTGACTCCTTTTTCCCGCTTCTGCTTGCGCTCGAGGCAGACGGCAAAAGCGCAGCCCACGGCATGACTCAAACGCTCTCCCTATTGAAAGAAAAATATTTAAGTACAATAATATGAGAATAGGTAAGGAATTAATATCTGAATTTACGGTATCTTTCGTAGCAAGGAAGCCGTGACACATCCAGCGTCGAGTCGTCCCGTCCCGGCAGATGTACGAGAAGCCTCGCTCGTTGTTGCGGTCCGGGCACAGAACGAAACTTTCTCGATAGTCTGGCGACCAACAGCCTGCAATTAAAATAATTTACCAACACGTGATAAATTTTGCATGTGACAAAACTAATTCTGATTACGCTTTACTTTATCATATTATATATTAGAATTTAACTCTGTGATAATTAAATGTAACCTTGGTTTCGTCTTCGACAACTCGTAGCCCGTCTCCCGAAACGTGGAGCACACCTTTTATGGTCGACGGCGTGAATTCTGTAAATCGACAAAATTAATTTTCATAAAATATTATAAATTTAAATTAAATGAATAAGAAGAAATAGTTTGAAAATTATTATAAATATAATAATACAAGTCATAGATATTGAAGTATTTTAACCGTAGGACTTTGAGTGCTTCCTCACAGACTTGCATACCACGTGACTCGTAGACCTCCACGCAGCCAGGTACTGTGAAAAAATTTCAAAACAAATCAAATACAACTCAACACCAGTACTTCCACTTTCAATTTTCCGTTTTCCCTTATAGAGGGACGATTTTCCTTTTTCCCCCTTCCATTTAAGATATCACTAGTTCTCTGTTTATTGCCTTGTTTTTCCCTTTCGAGACCCCGTTTTCCCTTTTTAAGGAATTTCCCTGCAAAGTGGTATGCGACAGAACTACGCCATCTATTGTCAGAAAGTAAAACTATTTTAAAAGAGCACACTTTAAAAAATACTTTATATTATTACATAAAACAATTAATAAATTAATTCAAATTTATAATAATAACCAATTTTTTCAAAAACTAAATAACGTATAATTGAAATTTTATCATTTATAATTATTGTACATACTTTGACAGGGAAGCTGCATGTGCGGCCCTGACGGATGATTCGTCGACTGCCACAGCTGGGGCTTGGCGCTCTCGGCGACGCTCTCCTTGCGCCGGCGAAACTCTCGCGGAAGCTGCGCCGCAGCCGCTCCATCCTCTTCTTCCGCTCCCTTAAGTCGCTGCTCTCCGGCTGACAACAGCAAAAATCAATAAGAATAAGCAACACCTTCTCCAAACAGTGTTTCCACTTTCCAGGGAAATTCCCTTTTTCTTATTTTCTTTTCTCTTCCCATATTTCCCCCCTCATTGTAGAATACAAAGCTGTATATTTTCCATTTTCCCCTTTCCCCTTTATTTCCCCTCCGTGCTGAAATACAAGGCTGTGATACTTCCAGATTTCCCTTTCCCTTTATTTCCCCCTTCCGTGCTAGAATACAAGGCTGTATACTTCCAGATTTTCCCTTTCCTTATTTCCCTCTTCCCCTCCGTGCTAGAAAATAAGCTGTATACTTCCAATTTTCCCTTTTCCCTTATTTTCCCCCTTCCCCTCGTGCTAGAATATAAGCTGTATCTTCCAGATTTCTTTTTCCCTCTTTCCTAATTTTCCCTTTTATAGAGCCATTTCCCTTTTTCAGGGAATTTCCCTGCAAAGTGGAAACATTGTCTCCAATTCCCTCGCTTCCTCTCTAAGGTCCTCACGTTTCATAATAATAACATCTGAGAATCTTACAAGAATCTTAGAATCTCAGCCATGATTCTGAGCGTTGCCAACCCCTCTAGGAATCGGACACTGAACTATGAATATTTATAAGGGCAAACTATTTATTACCAACGCGTGACCTGGCAAACTAATTCAAAACCATCACAAACAGCAAAATTTCAATTTCAAAAGAAAGAAAAAAAAGATCAGAGATAAACACTTGATAACACGTTGATAACATTTCTGTTTATCTTCGAGTTGCGCACCCTCTCGAGATATACGCCACCAATCCGGAAATTTCTCGGTTTTGGTTTCAAAAAAAAAACGCAAATGAGTAATCGATTACACTAAGTAATCGATAGTAATCACCTCAAACAGGAAGTAACGTACCGTACCGTTTCTCATTGTAACCGGATCCGGATGTAAGCTTATCTCTTTAAAATAATTCGCAAAAATCAGCAGTAATTAAAAACTCTATACGAACTTCCTACAGTAACGGATCCCGCTGAGTAACTCACTGTAGCAGTAACCGTTTTCCACTCAAGTAACCGGTTACAATAATTGAAAAATTCTGCGGAAACCAAAAATCTTTCACTGCGTTTCAGAAAATTGTTTTTAAAAAACCTATAACTTTTACAAGAAATAACTAGTCACCAACTACTTCACTATTCGAACTATCAAACTACGTAATCAAATCTTCAATTAATAATCAAATTCAATAAATTAAGAACTTTTGTTAATCGACCTCGTTCGAACCTCATACACAGACTCAACTTAGAAAAAGATAGTTTATTTTAAAAAATCTATTTAATTTTTCCAAAAACTAACTATGACACCAACTAGCTCACTATTCAACTATCAAACTACTAGTCAAATCTTCAATAATAATCAAATTCAATTAAATTAAGAACTTTTTGTAATCGACCCGTTCCGAACCTTCATAACACGACCAACCCAGAAAAAGATAATTTATTTAAAAAATCTATTTAATTTTTTCCAAAAACTAACTATCACACCAACTAGCTCACTATTCGACTATCAAACTACTAATCAATCTTTAATTAATAATCAAATTCAATAAATCATGAACTTTTTGTTAGTGGACCTCGTTCCGAACCTTCATAACAGACTCAACTTAGAAAAAGATAGTTTATTTTTAAAAAATTCTATTTAATTTTCCAAAAACTAACTACCACACCAAACTAGCTCACTATTCGAACTATCCAAAATCTATTAAAATTTCAATTAACTCTCAAATCTAATACTGCAGACCTTTTCGCTAGTGGAGGTCGTTTCAGCCTTCGACTCACACCTAACGAAGTCTCTCTGTTTAAAGTCGAACTGCGTAGCTCCCATGACGATTTTTTTTTCGTTCAAACCGATGAAACAAAGATAATTAACTTTAATTTAACACAATAAGTTAAAATTCAGAGGGAAAACCAGCGCAAAGAGACGAAGAGGACGAACGTCTTGCTGAAGACTGGAATGCGGTACCGTAACCTGAGTTGAAACACGCCTTTAAATCGGTAAATGCCCTCAGGCTACATCTGGCCCTTTAAACAATTTCACCTTACAGCCAACAACAACACACACATAACGGATAGACTCGTAACCATGACAACGGCTACGTTACAGATTTCCTCTGTTCAAACAAACAAAATAAAAAAAAAAAAGATAAGAAATCGACTTTCGTACCGAGGCGCGAATCTCGTCTCGCGAACTTCGGAACGAGCGCTGAACGATTTCGCCGACGAATCGAAAACTTGGAAAACGCTGAACGCGAACCGCGGTTTCTCGTTCAGCGTTTCGCGAACCAGGAAACTTAACCGAGGAGGAATCGGTCCGAACGAAATTGTTTCGCGCTTGAAAGCGAAAGTGTAGAAAACAGAAACCAAGAGTTAAAAAAAAAAAATTGAAAAGGTTAAAACATAAAAGTCATGACATTGACAGATGGATGATGCTGTAGGCTTTTTCTAACTTAAGCAAGTGATTGAAAACTTTGACTTTTTTTAGTTTACCTTTTTTAGAGATGCCCTCACTGCGGACTAAACAATAAAAACTGACATAACTGGTTTTTCAGGGACAGACCACTCCCACCTGTGCCGCGACGGTTTCAGGACTTGAAGACTCACGGCTGCAACATGGGAGAAACCCCGAGACGCCGCAATAACTTGCTCCAAACTTGTACACACACAATACCCCGACACTGACAACGGGTCAATGCGGTGGCGCCACTAACGCCATCTAACGGTAGAAATTTGAACTAATTACTAAACTAAGATTGAAGAATAATAAAATTTTGTAAAACAGCTATTATGTTAGTAGTTTTTTCGTTCATTGAATTATGAGATTCAATTTTAAATAACTAATTTTAATGTATTTTATATGTAATTTATGAATAATATTTTGGTGACGAGAGGCGCGAGTATTAGTAATCACGGACAATGGCTAGGCAAATGGATTCCTATGTTGAGTCATTGTCACGTCATTACTAAGAATTGCACAACTAAAGCCGCATTTCCTTCATAATTATGTTGTAATTTATTTATTATACTCGTTTTTTAATACAATAAATACTGTAATAAATCATTTAAATATTTACTGTATTTAATTATTACTAATAATATAATTAATTAAGACAGTAATACTTCTGGATTATTTTTAGATATTTCAAATAACGTAAAATAAAATAATTTTCACAATAATCAATTTAAAAATTATATTTACCATTTTATTTTTAAGTGAAATTTCCCTCCCAAAATCTGTATACACAATACGCAGTGATAACTAGTGATACATTTGATAACACACTGATAACACTGTTCGGGGGGGGGGGTCTTTAAACCAAAAAACCTTCGGTCATAAAAATTCCCTCCGAAAGGGTGGACCTTAATCATTGTTTCCACTTTCAATTTCCCCCTTTTTTCCGCTCTTCCTTAATTTTCCCCTTTTTTACCCTCCGTACTAGAATACAGGTATAGCTCCAGATTCCCCTTCTTCCTCTTTCCCTTATTTTCCCCTTTTTTATCCTCCGTACTAGAATACAAGGGTATAACTCCATATTCTCCCTTCTCCCTTTTCCCTTATTTTCCCCTTTTTATCCTCCGTACTAGAATACAAGGTATAGCTCCAGATTCTCCCTTCTCCTCTTTCCTTATTTTCCCTTTTTATCCTCCGTACTAGAATACAAGGTATAGCTCCAGATTCTCCCTTCTCCCTTTTCCCTTATTTTCCCCTTTTTATCCTCCGTACTAGAATACAAGGGTATAGCTCCATATTCTCCTTCTCCCTTTTCCCTTATTTTCCCCTTTTTATCCTCCGTGCTAGAATACAAAGGTATAGCTCCAGATTCTCCCTTCTCCCTCTTCCCTTATTTTCCCCTTTTTTATCCTCCGTGCTAGAATACAAAGGTATAGCTCCAGATTCTCCCCTCTCCCTCTTCCCTTATTTCTCCTTTTCACACCCCGTTTTCCCCTTTTTTCAGGGAAATTCCCCGCAAGGTGGAAACACTGACCTTAATCCTCCGAGAAAAATTCCAAGAAACTACCCAAGTTGCTGGCCAAAGTCGTTTATTGCAATGAAATATAATATATATTTATATAAAAAAGATGATCTAATACTACAAACTATAAATTTAACTTAATAGAAATTTAATTATAATGCCATTTTTTGTTCAGAATATTTGCTGTATTTTTCTTAGTTTTCGTTTTACTCGTGGATTGTATAGGGCCTATTCCAAAGGCGTACCTCTCTATAGCGGACACAGTTATAACGTTAACTAGTAAGAAATTTAGAATTAAATATATACCAAAATGTTCCCTGATTTTTTTCTGTATTTTTAGGAGAATTTTGAGTTGAGATTTTCCCATAAGTTGTATTTTATACGGCCGTCCGTAGTAAGCGGGCTGGTCTTTAATAGTCTTGGTGGAATAGGGCCTATTGCTTCCCCTTACGTCCGTTAGTTCCAGCAGGAAGTCATCGGGTGCTTCTATTTTGCAGGGAAATTCCCTTAAAAAGGGAAAACTGCGTCTCGAAAAAAGAGAATAAGGGGAAAAAACTATAGAAGTATTGGCTTTATATCATAGAGAGAGGGGAAGAGGACTATGTACAAGAGAAGGGAAAAAGGGAAAACCGTGCCCTCTTTAGGGAAAACGGGAAACTTAAGTGGAACTTGAATAGTTCATCTAGTGCTTCCACTTTTAAGGGAAATTCCCTGAAAGGGAAAAATAAGGGAAGAGGGAGGCTGGAGGGAAAATTTAAATTTAGAAGTACAGCCTTTACACGGAGGGGGAAATAAGGGAAGAGGGCAAAGAAGGGAAAATGGAAAATGAAGGTAGAAGGGAAACTGTAAAGTACAGCTGTATAATTTAGCACTAAGGGGGAAAAAAGGGAAACTAGCGTCCTGTTTAAGGGAAAAGGGAAAATTGAAACTGGAAGCACTGAGCAGTGCTTCCACTTCGTGGGCATTTTCCCCTTTTGTGGGGAAAATCGATTTTTCCGACGTCTGCAAAGGGGAAAGGGGAAAAAGGGGAAAACTGAGATTTTCAAGGGGAAACTTGGGGAATCTAGACCGAAGTTCAGATATTTCTTTGGGAAATTGTCGTTCAGAATATGCTTTTATGGAAAAGAAAAAAAGATAATTTTGAACAAAGTGAATTCAGAGCAACAGGAAATTTCGCATTTTCGGAGGAAAAAGTGGGGGAACTTATTATTTTCGAGGGGAAAAAAGAGGAAAAGTACATTTCAGTTTTGAGGGGAAAAAAGGGGAAACTGGAGTCCTCAAGTGGGGAGAGTCTTGGTCGCAAAGTGGAAGCACTGGCACTGAGTTCATCGTACATTTGTGTTTCAGCCACAGTGTAACCTACTAGACAGTAGTTCTCGATTTTATCTTTCCTATTAAAGTGTTTTCAGACAGGAAAATGGCGCCGCCCGTGGTAGACTTTCGAAGCTTTGTCTATCTTTAGCTATTGTTATCTTCGCTTTAGGATAGGCAAAGCTTCGAAAGTCTACCACGGGCGGCGTCATTTTCCTGTCTGAAAATACTATAATGGGAAAGATACAATCGAGAACTCACTGTCTAGTCGATTACACCGTGGTTTCAGCCTTCACGTGACAATTCAAACACCAACGTTCTCTCTTCGATGTTGAGCTGAAGCAAATTAGAAAACGCATTCTCAAACCAAAGTTATTAGTTGGAAGTGGATTGTATTGTTTCCGAAAATTCGATATTTTTTTTGATTGTCGATTATTTATGTCTATTTCATCTCGGCTTAGGCTTTTGCCACTTGTGGATTGTTGATTGTATCTTAATATAACGTTTTTCCTTGCGTCGAGGTTTTCCAGACTGTCGGTTTGGTTCTCGGTGTTGAACTGCTCGTAGGTTTTGGTTTGTCGAGGTTGTCAAGTTTTCGTTGTTTTGCTGGCTGTCGTTGCGAGGTTTTTCAAGGTTACGATTTGTTTGTCTAATTCGAGGTCTTTTTGTCGAGGTTACCAAACTATCTGCGAAGCGTCTACTTATCGCTGTTGAGATAGAGACATAAGACAAGAAATGTCAGGTCTCGTTTGTCTACTACACTGGCTTCTGTCAAAATCTCTGGAGGCCCATCGGTAGTAGCCTCAGTAACGTTGTCCACAACTGCATCTCTCAGCTCGACAGTATGAACCTAAAGTAGTTCAACTCATAAATCTCGGTCGCAACTGGTTGGACAACCCGTTCCCAACACTTGGATCTAGTAGAAGCTTGCTGATAAATTCTATTTCGAGTTTTCCTCTCGTCATTCTCCGCAAAACGATCGTACTGTCCTGCACAGCGGGCACGTACCAAGACATGAGGCACAGTTTACGCACAGAGGATGACCACAAGGCTGTAATGCGTGTTGAACGACATGAATCAAGCAAACAGAACAGCTTGCAGTTATGTTTTAGCCAGCGAGTCACTAAGCTAGCGTTTTCGTACTTCGTCCGTCTCCTTCGAAGCCAGGTTCATCACGCTGGTGTGCTCGTTTTAGTAAATGTGCTTACAAGGTACTGACACTGACGTACAGAACGAAAACGTGTATTCAGCTTGGACTCCACCTTTGGAAAGAGTCCATCAGTTCCTTAGCTTTTAGCACCCCCAAACAGAACAACAATCCAAGGATACAACTTAAGACCAAATCCTAGACGTAAAGTAAAATAACTCAATGGAATCGTATGCATTCTACAGCAAAGTTTATTCCTCACAAACATAGTGCCTTCACCATAATTGGCTAGCCCTCCTTGTTGGAGCCTCCGACTCCCACGAAGTCTTAGCCCGAGTCCTCGAATTCCACTCATAATCTTTGCGGGCTTGTAGCACCTCAAGGACACGGAGTAATCTCGATGTAATACTGCTGAGTCATAACGTCCAGCCTCGGGTGAAGCAGAAAATCCTGCACCGCCGCATAGCTCCGACTAAAAGATAATTAAAGTACTGTCACGTTTCACCTAACTAACCGTTAATAAAACCTCTGAACCTGCATTTTTCCGACGTTAACCAGGACGCACGACGGCCTTTCGTATGCGCCGATGATGCTATACGGCCCCGAAGAAGCGTATCATAGGCGTAGAGTACGGGGGGGGGGGGCTTGGGTGCTTCAGCCCGCCCGGGGACCCAAGGTAGCTCTAGTGTTCATGTATGGGCAAGGTGTTTTTACCCTGTAATACCAGTACTGAGCCCCCCCCCCCCGGGAATTTGGAGCTCTTCTGCCATGGAGCGTATAGCAGCATCCTAAAACAAAATCCTTTGCGATTTTGATTAATTACGCGATAAACTGAACCAAAGTTTGACTTACCAAAGTGGGGTTTCCTCCCCCACGCAGCATAACGATGCAAACTTATAGTGTCAGTCATCTTTCCTTTTTGTGTTGGCACTGGGTCCTCTGAACATCTGCGTATTTATACCCTTAACGAAAAGATTCAAAACTCTCACGTTTTCTCGACGAAGAATTTGTAGCGGAATCGTCCATGCTGGGCACTCCAGAATCATTCAACCTTTACTTCGCGACACTATTTTGAAAATTTTGCTCCCTCTCGGACCCAAAAGATGACATCTCTTTTTTCTGCCACCACTATGAAACTATCGACACGGAAATGTCGCCCCCTCTTGGCGTTCATGTATAAAAAGACGTAACAAACAAGCACGGACATTCAGTCCAAGATGTTTCGTCTTTAGTACTGTGGTTAGTGGTAGTGTGTTTAGTACCCCACACCTCAGAGACCTCCTTCGATGGGGTGGCGAGCAGAAACGCGGCACCCGTCACTCCGCCACAGCTGTCCGCAGCTCCGGTGAGTGAACCTGTGGAAAAAGCGAGAGACAGCTCCACCAGTTCCACCACCAGAGAATCGGAAATCTCCCACTTCACCTGGCGTAACTAGTGATCGAGAACCGACTCCAGAGGCAGCTGGGCTGCCCATCCCGGTAGTCAGTGTGTCGGCCCCGGAGTGGTCTCTCGGTTGAAAAGTCGGGGGGTGTCGCATTTTATACCCCTGAGCTCACATATTAACTGTTCTTATTATTCGGGAAAACAAGATTTCAGGAAATCGTAATCTTTGATGTCTATCACCGGACAGAAAAATAAGTTCGTTTCTCAGACACAGTTTTAGGATTCTCAAATCCGATCGGAATTTTTTCGGCGGCCCGTAAAAAAAGCTACGCCACAGGTCACTGGAGAAGGCCGTATCAGTTATTTATTTCAAAGTACTCCTGCAAATGTTGATGATATAGTAATTCTTGATTATCTAAAGAAGCCGCTTCGAGAGCTTGTGAACACTCACTCTCCAGCGGGGAAGAATATTGGTGGAAGAAAATGTCAATTGTCAGTCATCGATGCCGTCTCAATTTTTGTATGATTTCACACCAATGTCCTCGCATATTTTGAACAGGACGAAGATGTCTGTTGAAAATGGGAAATTCCTTTTTCGCCATCTTTTTCTAGATAAACTATGTATGGAAGAGGTGATTCATTTATCTCATACTAGGCTGGGCAAATTGTTTAGAGAACGATTATTAGAGAAGTTACAAACAAATGTGAAACAGAGGATAAACTCTCGTTACTGAATGTAACGTTCTAGATGGGAACGGTGCAGCAAAGTGAATGAGCCGTATTCGAACTGCTTCGCACTTGTATATGAAAGATAGACTCGACGTGGGGAAAAAAATCCCCAGTCCCTTTCAACTTTTGTTAAGAAATGTAGGAGGAAGTCATACGGTACCGGAAAAAAAGCTAGCAAGTTAAAGATTTTGACCGGATGCTGTTACACCATAAGAAAAGAGTAGGGTGGATTCTGAATGACACTAACCGCGGGGATCAATAAGCCTCAAGAGAACAACGCTATCCGGAGAAGCTGAACCTTAACTGCATGCACTAAAGTCGAAAACATTTCACTGATTACTAAAAACACGAAAAAGACCTTATCAATCCATATATATACATTACTCATCCAGAAACTAACCACCTTTTTTGGTGACTAGTATTCTGGTTTTATCGGTGTGTACAGTCAATTCCAGCGCTTGCAATGTCCAAAGCTGCTCAATGCTCTTTGAAGCCCAATGGGTGTTGTCGATACCAAGACTCACCATTACATAGACAGGTTCAATAGTTCCTGATATGATGCAGGTTAATCAAGGAGATGGGACTAATCATAGCGTTGAAACTTTCTGTATATGATAACTTCAAATCTTTTTTTTCTGGTTGAGTAATTAAATATGGCACTTGACGTCTTTTTTGATTTCTCGTCTACTGAAAGGTGATATCCCTGGGCTCCGGGATCATATTGGCGGTTGACGAAAGTAAACAAGTAGAACTCAGTTACAGTCAGGAGGACACGCAGCCGAACAAGGTTATGATACGGTTTACTGAGCTGAGGGTTTCTTCAGTCGATCGTGTTTCTAAGGAAATGAAGCAGTTTTGAGTCTGAAAGTTTAGGTGCTAAATACTATGAAGACGAAACAAAAAGTAAGCAATATACCAGTTTCCCATGAGGCGGGTTCCCCGTCGACCACAGCGAAGCCGGCCGCACGAAGATTGCGCCAGGTTCCACTAATTATACGTAACTGCTCCGCCAAACGCGGATACCCTAGTATCTCCAAAGCGCCGGTCCACCGCCCCAACAAATCCATCATTATATCATATCCCTCATCCCACCCAAGATTGAGTACTTGTTCCAGTCTTAAGAGAGATAGGCATAAGAGATAGGCACGCTCCCCACTAATCTCAAGGCAGCGGCTGGCGATTGACGGAGAAGACCGCTGGTAGGGATAGACGTCAAATCCAGGTTTGCTGTAAGACGTCAAAGTGACAAAATGAAAGTGAAGATGCAATGTTCTATAATGTTTTTAGTCATCATCGTTCTAGTTATTTTATCATTGTAGTATTTTTTGAACTAATGTTACAATTATATCATTACTTATATATTTTAATTTTAATCTTGCTTTTAACGTGAATTACCTCTACTTGTGGACGATGCATGTGAAGTTGATGGACGAGCATCAAGAGGATGGCGAACTTCAGCCGGTACCTAAGTTCTCCGAATATCTGCTAAAAACTGGGCTTGCAGCCCGATTTCGGGGATTCCCGGGCGATCGAGTTGGTCAGGGGTGAGCAGGTGAGCATTGCTCAGAGTAACCTAGAGAAGTTAGAAGAGAGAACGGCAAGTTAAAATTTAAAAATCCACCGTGTGTGGCCCCCTCGTACCTGCTCTCACCAAACATGATCTTTCTAATTAAAGTTAATCTTACACTTACTCGATTTTGCGGAAGGACTCGTCGAGAGTTCGATTTTCCCAGCTGCTGGAGAATCCGCTCCATTTCATCCGCCATTTTCTAAACTGTGGAAAAATTTGAACCGCAGAATATTCAGAGATATTTGCGCGGCAAGAGCTATTTGCGTAATGAGGCCACTTGCTCACGGCGCGTCCTCACTTGGCCTTGAAGCGTCGAAGTCGGCTGGGGGCAAATAAGGCCAGCACACAGTGCTTGCGTAAGGAGGCCAGTTGCTCACGGTCCGTCCCAACTTGACCTCAGAGCGTTGAACTCTCCTGGGAGCAAGTGAGGCCAGTGTACAGCACTTCCGTGTTGAGTTTTGCGTTTTCCCTCTTTTCCCTTCGTTGAAAATATCAACTTTCCGCTTTTCCCTCTTTCCCCCCTCAAGGCGCTGTACTACACAGCAGTGCTTCCACTTTCAGTCTTCCCTTTTCCTGAAAGAGGCCCTCTCTTCCCCTCCCCCTTGGTCTGAAGATAACAATGCCCCATTTTTCCCCTCCAGCCTGGCCTTTATGCTTCTGAATTTTCCTTTTCCGTTTTTTCTCCTTTTTCCCCCTCAAGAGGCTGTACTATACACAAGACTACACAGCAGTGCTTCCATTTTCAATTTTCCCTTTCCTTCCTCCTTTTCCCCCTTCGTGGTATAGTGCAAGATTTTGCGATTAAACTTATGAATATTTGATGGTAGTTTTCACAGTTCCGTTCGACAGTTTTTAACAATTGCATCGACAGTTTTCACATCTCGTTCGATAGTTTTTATATTTTCATCCGATAGTTTTCACGGTTTGATTTGATAGTTTTTATGCTTTTGCTGATAGATTCACGAATTTTTTCCTATAGATTTTTGAGTTTATACCGGAAGTTTTATAGACTTTATTGATAATCTATCAATTTTTATATCGACCCTTTGTATTCGCAACGCAGCCACGTTTATCAACAAAATTCTTTCGCAAGTGGCGGGAACGGCACCTCATATGCAGAATGTTGAACAACATCTGAACGCGCTCTGAAATTCCGTTATAGGATTTCGCCGTTTTCAGTATCCTTAACGTCCTTGAAACTGGTCCGATCTACCGGGCATTTCAGTATTCTGAATTTAACCTCGAACGGAATGTATTAAGCTCTATTGAGGGTACTGAAAAGATCCTGATGTTGTTCTTTCCTTAAACCATGGAGGGTAGCTGAAAAACTTGCTGAACAAGTTCTGAAAATAGCGTATGGAGTGTCATTTAGTATAAACTAAAAGATAGTAAAATGGATTGATTTAAAGAAAGTAACAACACTGTAGCCCGGTTAGCGGCTTCGAAATCCTCCTCCTTTTCCCTCCTGACTCCTGCATGTCAATTTCATCATCAGAGTCGGTACCGGTATCAGAGCTGCTGCTTTCATCGGCTGCCGTTTCGGGATCTTCAGCGTCCGTTGAAGCGGTGCCAGAGGAATTGTTTTCATTCGTAGACTTGTTTTGTTGTGTCCTCTTTGCCCGGATCTGCCTTGCCTTCAGCTTTGCCTATATCTTTCACGTAGTTTCTCTTGTTTTCTGTGTACTTTCGAATTTTGCCCTGATGGTTTGAGACCGAGCATTCCTGTTTCCCCTCGGCGCCACGCGAGTATAAAACCTATGTTTGAACCCAAAGAAGCAGTTGAACGAAAATGAAACTACCTAATACAGTTTGTATGCGTACCAATAAGTAGGTTAATTTTTGAACTATCTAGTTCGGTAATTGATGTGTTTCTGAGAGTTTCGCTAAAAATCACGTCCAGCAAATATGTGGCTGTATGCCCATAAGTTTTCAGTTGTTTGGAGTGATAAATACCTAGAGGATTCAGATACTTCCTGAGTCTATGGGAAGAAATATAGTATCGATGTGAGATTTTTAATGTGGAATAATAATAATAATAATCATATTTAAGCAATAAGTAATCGTCCATTGTAATGAAAGCCAAGAGTGTACCAACAACTGGAGCTGCCGGATCGTGTTGGACTCCACGCCCGAACCTTGGGTTTCCAGTAAATCCTCAATTTCAGTTTTAGTAACGTATTCTGGAAAAAAAACACTTACATAAACACGATATTTGAAAAATTTATTACTGGAAGAGAATGATTGTCACCTTTCTCGAGCGATTTCTGGTGGTGAGTTTTAAGTTTCTAATTCTCTCCTCAAAGTCATCCTTTTTGGCTGATGAATTCTAGAGAAATAGGAAGCGAACAATTTAATGAGAGGGAAGTTAACTCGAAAAACTTAAAAAAAGAATCAAAATACAAAAAGTATTCAAACTTAATAGGAAACGTAAAATAAAACTAAATATATCTGTCGAAAAAAAAATTCAAAATCATTTCTTGGCAGTTTGTTTTTAGGGTCAGGCGTCTTGGAAACTAACATTTCTCACTTTTCTTCAGTTTTTTTACTTCCCGCTTGTAACTTCTTGATTTCCCCTCTCAGTCTTGTTCCGGCTGGAGCTGCTACTTACTTCGTTCTTCAGCTTTTATCAGGCGGCTACGCTGGTTCTACTGAACAGACTTAGGTCCTTTCTGATTTGAATGTCAACTTATATAATTTAAGATTTACGTTAAAATTGAAAATCGAGACATTCGACAACTCGACATGTTTCTCAGGTCCTCCACAATCGATAATTTGAATAAGTTTCGTTTCTAGCGCTGGACGATTTACTGAGAACAAGTGAATGGGTAAGACGAAAGCTACAATAAACCGTTTCCTAAAACAGATAGTAACCGTCTTCGGCCAAGACTCGTCCAGGATATATTTTAACGTTAGAATAAGGGGGCTTCGGCACGTTGGATCCTTCCCCGATGTTGTAAATATTCCGATCTTTCCTGGGTCCTCGAGCAACTCAGTAAATATTCACGATAACAGCTGGCTGAATCGTGAACTGGCGTTCCCCTCATCCAGCATATCAGTACCCATAAGGAATTTGAGGTTTCCTCCTGGGAATGGCTGGTGATTTTGGCGCCATTCGGGCAGCACCTTAGAAGAAACTGTTTTATTTTGATATCCATCAAATAATTTCCAGTGGAGTTCTTACCTCGAGTAGGTTTTGTTGCCATGCCGGAAAATGGGAATTCTTTCAATTGACAGGTTTCGGGAAACGCGAGAGAATTCAGATTAAATTGAGAATCGTAAACATATGACGGGGTGAACATAAGACGGGCAAAATGGGAAGACGTAAGGGTCCTGGGACGACCAGGCCTGTATACCAGTCATGGATTTAAAAAAAAAAAAAAGAGAAGATGGTTTGTGGGTGAAAGATTCGGTGTTGCCATATGTTGTTTTTTAAAGAAACTTTGTTTGTACTTTCTCGTTTTGTACAGTCGTGAGCAAAAAAACTACCCCATCTAAGAACAGAAGAAGGCGTTTTTGCCTGGGCTTTTCTACTAGGTGGGATGATTTTTTTTTGCTCACGATTGTACAAAGATGTAGTGGACCACACATTAAGTGATTATATTTAAGTAAATTCATTAAACAATGTTATTAACGTCAACATTCGTTAAGAATTATTGTCGTACTGTAACTTGGAGAGTACACAATGATCCAGTATCGTGTAACAAGTGAAACCGGCACCCAGAGGGGAGAACACTACGCCCCCCCCCCCACAAAAAAAACTTTTTAGTCTAGTGTATTATTATCTTCATACTTACATATACTGGTATAACTTTTTGGAATAGCTTCTCATCGCTACGTGATTCATTCTCGATTTGCGACTGAAAAACTGGAATGAGTCGTGATGTGAACGTGGTGCAACACTGATAATAAAAACTTGTGGAAACACACATGAACATTCAGGTTTCTTACACAGTTCATTAACGTATTCGAAGTAAGGGAGTCTTGGAAAATTAATCCACGCAACAAAGCAAATTCATTCTGCGTAATTTCGCATTCAAGAAGAAGCGAAAACTGCACGTTATCTTTAAGACAAAACTACACTTAGTACTTAGTCTGCTTACAAGATTCTTTCATGAAACGTATTCACGTGAGGCAGAAACATCACTGCATCCTCAAACAGATTTGCAGTAATTCAGAGTCTGGGTTAAATCGTACTCAGTTCAAAAGATGCTAATATCTTTTTAATAAGTTTAGGACAACACAAACTCTTATAGGTTGTGTTTAACTAACTGTATTTCCCGAACGATATCTGGCTTCACCAATAAGACATGGATCATGAATGAAGTAAGCCTTGTCGGAACGCCAAAATTTCACTATTTTGTTTACATTTCGGTTACCTAGTTCCCAGACTAGACCAGATCTATGGAACAGCGCCATGATTCACTCCCCCTGCTGCGCTCAGTTGAACCTTTATTTCACATGACTGTTGTACTTTCAAAGTAGCATTTATCTTTGGTACTTCTAAGCTAGCTTGGTAGCAGCTGAGCGTTGGTCGTTAGTTTTACACGACACAGGAACGTGTCTGTGAGTGTGGAAGACATTCGTTATGCAAATTTGTCTTCTGCATATCAGAGTACGTAGACTAGCGGGAGGAAATCGAAAACTCTTTTCTGCGCTCACCACTGGTTAGCCTTGGAGGTAATTTTGTTACTGAACTACCTCTCATATTTGCCTACTAATCTACTCTTACATATTGTCAATCGTTCACTGCAAAAGGGTTATGGCGTAAAATCGCATTAGAGGAGAAACCGGCATGATCAGTTAAAATCAAGAAAGATCAGTCCGCTGTGCGCTTCTTTAGGACCGAATCGGGTATCACTCAGTGTTCTGATTGGTTCTAATATTGACCAAAAAATCATGGAAGTAGTACAAACTAGCCATCGGTCTGAGGCGTTGGCGCCCCGCCAAGTGATTTTAAAGTTTGACTTTGACTTCGATTCCTCTCGCATGGCAAATGTCAGACCCTCCGACGAGTGGGAGGTGACCTCGAGGGTCCGCCCTTAGTTTCTAAGATAGTCATAATTACTAATTTTTGTGTTCTCTTAAATCTCCCCAGAAAATCTGGGATTTTCGTTCCTTTTTTCTAAAAAAAAGTCCCTTAGTCTGACCATTTATGCGCCTCCCTGGACCCGGCGCCCAGGGTCGCGCCACCCCTGCCCCTCCCTTCGTTACGGCACTGCATTGATCGATAGTTTCGTAATCGATTACTAACCGATTACCCCAGGGTTTAAAATAACATATTAAGTAGGGGGGACAATTGTCCCTGGAGTACTTCAATTTGTCCCCCCCAGTGAAACGTTTTTGTCCCCATGGTTTCCTACCAAATTTCGCAAATTCATAGATTAAAGTCACCGGCACAATTGCTTTTCTTATCTTTTTGCTGTGATTCGCTTTCCGTGAGTGGCTTAATTGGATTTCGGAATGCACCTTGGTTGGTGCTACCGTCCCACTGGGAATATTGGTATGCCCCTTAAGAAGGGTTCGAAAAATGCTTCTCAGTTCTGCTTTTGCCAAACCAGAAGGGAAAAACCAAGATTGGATCAACAGTTGATTCAGTTTGTATCAAACCCACAGAGCGATACATCCGCCACAAAGAAAGTAAGCTAACTTAAGAAACTAAAAATGTCCAGGCGCAAAGGTTTTGCGAAAGATTCTAGCTCAGTGGGTAAACAAAATACGCATAGTTCATTTATTCGTGCATTGCTCTCCGGTGAAAAAGGCAAACGGCTAAGAACGGCAACTAGTGATAATACGGACTTCGAAAATTCAGTCGATAGGCCAATGGCACCAAGTCTCCCGAATTCAGAAGCTGATGTCGGTATGTTTTTAAGTTTCCTTGTCAACGTTTGTACCTTGCATGAATTTTTCAAAATCTTTTAGGCCTGGGATCGTCACCAGCATTTTTGTCAGAAAGCAGCCTAGGTTGTTCTTTACTTCCGGCATCGGTGAACAATCTAGAAGATACTGTTTCTGGCCAACCGTCAGGTAAAGTTAAAAAAAATGATGTATTATTGGCACGCATGAAAACTGACGTTTTTGCTTATCTACAGAGGACATAGAGACTCCCATGGGTCCCGTGGTAGGCCTGGAAAAAGAACTGAATCATGCAGCCAACCCAAGCACGTCGTCGCAGCCTCAAAACACTGAGATTGATTACTACTGCGGACAGAAGCTTGATCTCGATTGGCTGATCCACAATCATAGCTGCTTACTTGAGTACAAGGAGAAAAGAGCTGGTCGCAGAAATCATCGTTACATTAAATGTCTGGACTGTGAGAAGTACGAAGCTGTGGCACTGAAAAGCAGCAAAAACGGTCAGTGTGCAGCAGCGTGCGGGATAAGAGCAGACGGGAAGGAGACACCTAAAAGAGTTGTTGATCATCTTGATTCCTCGGCACACATGGCCGTTCAAGAACACAAAAAACGTAAAGCCCTTTTTCAAAGTCAAATTGATCAGCATCCTTGGTTGAGGGTCCTCCGTAAAGAGAAGCAAGATGTGGTTAACTTTTTGATAAATACAACCATAGATGTCTACAACGACAGCCTCTATGGGACACTTGCTGCGTATAACTGGCCCGCGCGATCACTAGCCACCTTGCATGCTGAAGCGATTTCGCGTGAATGAGCATTTCACCCCATTCCAGCCGTCGACTTCACAGATGCACTATCGTGATTTAAGCATCTACAGCGAGATACTAGAAATCATTTTTTTCCCAAGAAATGAATCGGATACGCGAAGAAATCAACGGATGCGTCGTGTTCGTGATACAAATAGATGGAAGCGCAGACCGCCAAATGTGGGATAACAAGTTTTCGAGCTGTAGGTACGTTCTTGAAACCGGAGAGCTGCGTACTGTTTTTCTTGACGTATCGCAACCGGAAAAGGGGGGAGCTGAAGGGTTGCTTGAAGCCCATATTAAGAGTGTTGGACCTCTGGATAACCAAAAGTTTGTTGGGGTAACAACAGATGGAGAGGCTGCAAACACTGGTAAAAAAGAAGGACTCTGGGCACTCGCTTCGAGTTACTTCAAACGAGATCTTTTGACAATGTGGTGTTCTGCCCACAGAAGTGACCTGGCAGTTGAAAGCATCATTGCCACAGTTCCCGAACTTTCTACGTAGAAGTCCAACTTGAAGTCTGCTAGTTCTTTCTTCCGTTGCTCGAGCAAGAGGACCAAAATACTTAATGCAATACAGCCGGATGCAAAGGTTTTTCCAGCTCCCTTTGAGGTTCGATTCGCGGAGAACCTTTTAAGTCTGGTTCTAGCTGTCCTACACAATATTCACGGAAGCCGCAGTCGTTGGAACCAGCTTGCTGTGACCGGAACCGAAAAACTTGAAAAATGTGAGGCAAGCGGTTTGTTGCGAAAGTGGGAAAAGGGATCACTCCAGGTTTGGTTGACGGCTCTGATGGCTGACGTTCTCATCATTATTCAATCACTTCAGAAGCAGCTTCAGAAATGCCATCTGATTCTTCCTGACGTTCTAACCTGTCGCGGCATGGTGCTGCGCAAGTTGTATTTAACGAAAGAAGAGCCTTATCCAGGTGGGCATGAAAGTAAGCTTTTGAAGGAGGACCTTAGCTACCATGAGGCAGAAACATCGACAAGCCCTTACAGAACAGTAAGAAAGACACACAAGTACGTTAGCAGTGGTGCTCGGAACTGCGAGGCCGTCTGGGTAGAAGTGATCACAATAGCAGTTAACTTTCTGAACTAACGGCTTGCCGATGATCAGCACGAGTGTCTCGAATTTATGAGACAAGTCATTGATGCGAAAACTTTTAAAGACATGTTGGCAGCGGGAAAACCTCTGGTGGAAAAACTTTTCCAGATGAAATGTCGGACTTTACCGATTCCGTTTGCGAGTGTTGGGGTAGCATCAGTGAGCTACCTACGTTACCCTTGGGTTCCGACGAAGGTTGCAGGCTTTCGACGAAGCTGCGAAAGCTAATTCCTATGACCAAAGGGACCCTAAAGAAGCTTCTCACTGCCATCTTGTGTTGTCCCCACATTCGATGCAGGCGGAAAGGATAGTGTCTTCGTATAATGAAATTCGGGCAATCGACAGGCTCTCCATGAGCCCAAAAACTATTCTCGAGACACCAATTACTTGCCTCAATGGTAAGGGGACAGCTTTTTTCGATACTTGGCCAGCTGTCGCCGAGTTTCTCCGCAAGAAAGAAAGGCGCAATGGAAATCCGCAAATCGGAAATTTTAAAACAAGAGAATATTTACAGAAATTGTTCCAGGCAGGGGTCTCTCTGGATCATACCTCCCTGTCTTCTACTGCCCTAGGCCGCCAGTTGCTACATTCGTCCCAGCTCCGGGCTCCCGCTCGGGGGCCCCTCCGTGTCATCCGACATTACGGAGTTGACTAATTTAAACCCTCGGGACCCTGGGGTCCGCAGTTTACCGTACCGCCGTTAATTCCTTTGTCTCCGGAGACTTGTTGCCGGCTTTCGGTCTTAACCCTGGTGTTGGACCAGGCAAGACGGTGATGCTGTCCGCGACCCGCTCTTTGATATGGTCCGGCTGATGCGTCGCCGCAACAACCACTTCCGCAATTGTCCCAGTAGGATTCTCTGTCTTACTTTTTTTTTTGTTCTTCATGAAAATTGCATCATGAATACAGTAGTTGCAGTCCTTTCACGTTTGTTTTCGTTTGATTTCACCTTACTTGATTAATTACGTCTAGACATAGGTTTTGGTCCGCGGGATTAATGCGGATTGGAGTTGTTATCTTCATACGGTTATACGCTGGGGTATTTCTTCGTTGTTAGTAAGTTCAATTTTAACCATGGATTCCGACGGTTCAACTGGTCGTTCTCGTCCCGCTCGTCACGCAGAGTCTCCTCCTCAGGAACAGCCAGGTCCTTCCGATCGTGTCGGCCGTCGGGCTCGATCCGTCAGCCTACGGGGTACTTGCTTCAGACCTCTGCTTCCTGGGGATGTTTCTGTGCGAGCTCGGCGCCCTAATTTTCTACCTTTTGGCCGTACTTTTCCCGTCCGTCAACGATATCGTTTCGTTGATAACCAGCTTCGTCGTGTTGGGACCCCAGATCGTCCCCTTTACGAGACTCGGAGGCGTCGTGGCACTTCTCCGTTTGGTGACTAGAGGCGTGCTCCCGCCCGTGATTGGTTGCGTCCTGCCTTAGCTGCGGCGAATGTTCCTTGGTGGCGCGGTCGTCTTGCCCGTCGTGCTCCACCCACGGGTAGGAGTCGCCGTTCAAACGCCCCTCCCCTCGTTCGGTAGTTCTCTATCAATTAATTTTACAGGAACGAAAGGTAATTCTTCTTTGATGCGTTGGTTCTGTAAACGTTCGCCGACGATATCCAACCATTCTCATCGGTTGGCGTGCCGTTCAATTGTTGCGGATTTTGTTGCAATGCTTCGAATTTCCGCAAGCTCCCTTACGCGACGTTCGGCATATTGCCGCCTGTTTTTATTATTTTATAATGCGCAATTCCTAGCCGAATTTTGTGTTTTTGACAATAAACTGGTTGATGACAGTTTTAACAGTTTTTCAATAGTATCGTAGAAGATTCAATTACTTTGTTCGGGCGTTTGGTGGGGCGGGTCTGTTGCTACCCGCTTGTTGCTCTTTAAGTTTCTAGCGCCACATTCAACCCTTAGTTTTAATCTTGCTATCGACCATGTCAGACCGCTCTTTTATCCTCAGCCGGTTGGTTTCGAGCATAACGGCTGCAGCGAGCCGCCCTAATCTGAGGTCTCCTTCACCGGTTAGAAGCTTTTAACGTCTTTTGCAATTCGAGTTTATTGATTATTGTTAGTTTTAGTTATTTACTGGGCTGTAGGGCGGAAGCAGGGGAAATTCCGAGGCGTTGCCTTCTCTGTCCCCTGAGGTCGACATAGATTGGCCATCCCTTATTTCGGTAATTTTACTTTCAGTTGTATACATTCTGGGGAATTGGTACAAAAATTGGTATTCTTTAGGATGTCAGGGTTGAGGAACTTTATACTCCGACCCCAGAACCTACTTTATCGGGCCCGTCTTGGGGTTCTACTACGGTAGGAATGTGTATCATTTGTCTCACCTTTAATTGAAATTATGGTTTCCGTTTTCTAGGATAGCGTTTCCTCTTCATCAAACTCCGACGCCGTTTCGTCTTGTTTGTGCTTCTTTGTCGTCCGGGAGAGTTGCACTACTCGCCCCGGAAGTTGAATTTAACCCCCGTAGGAAGGGTTAAAACTCTTCTAGCTACTTTCATAGCCATTTTGGAGGATGACCCGAACAATTTGTTTCGGGTTAGGGAGCTACTTTCCTTGCTTTCTGAGTACATGCGTCGATACAATTGAGCTAATCAATACAAGTTTTGGTTCTTTTGTTTTTAAAAATTGTGTTCTACTTGTTTCATTTGTTTTTCTTCACGGCTAAGAGAAGTTAAGTTTATAGAGCTATTTAGTTGTCTAAGTAGTTTGTTGGTTACAATGTAATCATTCCTGTCAGAGACGCTCTGGAGGCTTTTTTATTACGATGGATTGTCTTACTATTGCTTGAGTTTCAGGTTTCTCAGTAAGACGGTTATTAGTTTGCTGTTTTATTACTTTTTGAGTTCTTTCTCTGCTTGTACTCGTGGGATCGCTATCCACTGTTCTTCCCTCTGTTTCATTTTTCAACTTTACGATTACAGTTCTTGGGAGTTGAGTGGTTAATTGCGTTTGTTTTGGGTTACGTCGTTAACAGTCGTTATACTATCGGTTTCAAGGGGATCTTTTAGTTTCTTCTCTGTTACCATCTTTCTACTTGACTTTGTAGGGTTATTTATAGAGGTGTCGGATTGCTTGGTTTCTGCTTTTCCTGCCCAATCTATATTATTTCCTCATCTTCGTCTGGGATCCTTGGGAAATATGGTTTCAGTCTTTCTACATGTACCATATCCGACGACTTTTTCTTTAAACCTTCTATTTCGTAATCAACTGGAGAAGTTTGCCTAATTATTGTAAACGGACCGAAGAATCGATGCATTAGTTTAGTAGCTTTTCCCACTTTTCTTACAGGTGTGTAAACAAAAACTTGATCACCTGGGGAAAAGGTGACATCTCGTCTTGTCGCGTCAAATCTTTGTTTTTGCTTTTGTTTCACGTTTTTTTCTCTTTCTTTAACTAGTTTGTACGCCTGGTGAAACCGTTTTTTGAGGTTTTCCACGTATCGTTTTACTGCCTCTTCTTTGCTCTCGTGTTTCCCTTCTTTCGTCTCCCACTCAGTGCTTGCGCCCAAGGTGACGTCTATGGGCAGGGTTGCCTCTCTTCCAAATAATAAGTAATGAGGAGAATACATAACAGTGCTCTGTTGAGATGAGTTATACGCAAATGTTACGTAAGGAACGTATTCGCACCAATCGGTGTGTTGTTTATTGCAAAAGAACGACAGAGAATTTGCTATAGTTTTGTTTTGGATTTCTGTCAACCCGTTTGTTCTAGGATGATAAGCTGTGGTGTGTCCATATGGATCCACGACGAAAGGCCCAGGCGACACCAAGTTCGCTATCGACAGTGACTTTCCAAGTAGTAAACTGCCTAGTTGAAGAAATCGTCCTGGAGAAAGCCTGCCCAGATTGCCCAATTACATCCTCTATCGGTTTCGTAGCCAACTCCACCTCTGCAAACTTCGCCATTCACAACAACCTCATATTCTTATGGAGAGACACATTTGTCAAAGAACAACCCTGAGATATTCAATTCGGCCCCACCCGAAAAGAGTTTCTGCTGACCGAACCCAATGCAACAATCGACGCCTCCGCGACGAAAAACTACAAATTGATTTCAGTTTTAACACCACCCCCGAGAGATCGTGCAAAGATAACACCCTTTATCGAGTTTTGGGAATGGACAAAATTTACCTGTTAATCAGCGCCGACAAAATAACCACGAAGATTCTACCTGCCTCCAACTACACCACCTTAGACGACTCGCTAGCCGCCGAATCGACCTAAGCGCCCACCTGCAGTTCATCGAAGACCGCGAAACAGAACGAGAAAATATCATCACGTCCTACGTACCAAAAACTCGATTGCGAACTAGAGCAAACGAAGATGGAGTTGGCGATCATCACAGCCTCGTATAGCGGTTATAATAGCCGCTCGCAACTTAGGCTTTGAAACATGTTCCAGACTAATCACCCATGGAAACCCTGCCATGCTTCAGCGTTGTGCCACCGTCAATCTAACATTATCCACTCACATGTCAACTTGTGGACCGCAGCCCCGTTTCTAGAACTTTACCATAAGCAAGGATGGGTGGACCCTCATACCGTTCGATGAAACCTATTACCACCTCAACAAATTCGTCAACGCCAACGACCGTGTGTTCCAGTGCGTCAACGGGCGAATGGATGCCCCGCGAAACTAGGGTCAAACTCTCCAACTTCCAATCGCTTAAACAGTTCGAACTCCCAATAGACAACAGCTTGGATTTTATCTTCAAATTGACCAAGTCACATTCATCTGAATACGTCGACCACATCAACATCGTAGCCGACTTGGTATCCACGCTAGCGTCTACAGATTCTGGACACATCCGCGACGTTCTCCTTCCGCCAACCGCAACCAATCAGGTCTCCGAATTAAAAATCTTGGGCAGATAAACTAACGTCCTTGTTCAAGTACCCGAATAATAGCACTTGCAATTGGTGGCATTCTATTCGCAGCCCTATGTTGTGGCCTCCAGGCCGTATTGGAAAGCTATTCTCCATCGGTACATCACTGATCTCCGGATACTTCGCAAACGGGAGAAAATCTCGCCAAGCTAACGAGGAACCAAACGCACCCACCGGAAGAACATATCCCGCTGCAGCCGATGCACCAACCTGCACCGCAGCAGCCGTTGACCCTCAACATATACCCTGGAGTGCCTTCACCGGCCCCGGTTTAGACAACCAAAAACAAAAAAAACATCGTAGTATCCTGCACTAACACTAACCGCATAGCATTCGCACTAACCGGTAACGATCAATGATACACGCTTAATAACTCTCAATTTATAGGAGAATACAATCCTCATGGTCGTCACCGTAGAAGGAAGCCCCTTCAAGACCTTCGAGTTCTTGGAGGTGGCATATGCTGTCCATCCGGCGGTTGAGGACTTTACAGCCGAAGTTGTGGAATCGTTCCGTCCAATTCCTGAACATACTCAACTGGAAAACCACACACGTCGCCCACTAACGACACGGGCTGTATACGTCCGTACACGCCCGTCTAAAACAGGAAGACGTGTCGATAATGCTACGGCAGTGGTACGACGGTTCCGTACCCAATCACGCTACCGGGTGGCATACAAAACACTAGCCGTTCGATTATTGCTAGCCGACCTAGGCATACCGGGCCTCGACCTACAAACCGTCGCCTGCCCACGCATACGAGATTTGTACAAAAAATTACCTGTGCCGATGTGCCCACAACACCGCCTCCATCTCGGATCATCATCATCACGGATAAAGAATGCGCGCTGCGTAAGGCGATGGCATTCATCTCATGGGTCACAGGAAATACCCCTTCCCCGCCAGCCCACCAGCCAGACGAACGGGACGACTTCGGCCGGCCAGCCAGATACGACCCGTACGCGTTCAGTATCGCAGACTCGGACGAGTTCGGTATCGACGGATTCATAACGGATCCCGAAGGAGAAGAAGAGTGGGCAGGTTACCATGTCTCCAACCATGCCCTAGCTGACCCCGACACTGCCAATGTCCCCGACGACGACCCTAACGCCGCTGCCCCAACGCCGCCGACACCGCATCTGCTACTTCCGAAGCTGCCAGCAACCGCACCATCGAAGAATTGGAGCTAGCGTTCGACGCCCAGCTCCAAATATACAACGACCTTCCCGCATCGGAATACACGGCAGGCGCAACAGCCCGCTGCTGCCTCCTCCAAACCCTGCAGTCTTTTCCACACTAACACCTATTCTCCCAAAACGCCACCATTTTTTTCTCATCCATTTCGTTTTTTTCTCTCTCTTCACACCCCAATTTAGTGTGCATTTTTTTACACTGTTTTGATTGCGAGGACGCAATCTTCTCTTAACCAAGGGAGGAATGCAACAGTCCTTTAATCTACGAACCCCAATCCACTTACCCCCACATTCCAAACCTACCTCAGGCCATAAACCAGTTAGCCCCAACCCTAAACACAATCTCACCCCATATCCCTAAATCTGTCAACCCCGGCTGGACCCAGTTCGTAACGTCCAGTCGCCACAACCCTGCTCAGTAACTTACTAAGACAACAATCTAAAACCGTCACCGTCTAGAAGTCGTTTTGCTCTAGAATCCCCACAAAGGCTTACGTGACCCTAACCTATAAAACCCCGTAACCTCCTCCGCTCTCTCTCTTACTCCGCCGCAACCCTAGCACCCACTCGTACTCGATACAATCGCAAGTATTGTTTAAAGGTACTGTCTAATACACTGCTTTCTTAGTATAAAAACCATGTCTCAACATTTCGTTATTCGACTTAAGTCCCTAAAGTTTGTCACAACTCTCGGTCTAAGATTCTTTTTTGCCCGAGTCCTCAGAAAGCTAACTTTTCTGGTCGGCAGCTGGAACTCGAATCAGAAGGGAACTTCGGACACTGTAACTTGTAACCCTATATCCTCCCTTGTTATTTTCCTCACCCAGCTTCAAACCCCTGCGGGAAGAAACGGAGACAGAGAAGAAAAAGCAAACGAAACCGTCGAATCTACATAAAACTAATACTGAATTGTTTTACAAGCAGTTCTTAAAGCTCCGTTTCAAGATAAACCTACGCAACATGACAGGTATTTAAGGAATATAATCCGAACATTGTATTTAAAATTCTGTACATCAGTTACCTGACTTTTACACGTCCATGTCTAAATATAACATGTATAAAATAGTATAACACATATAAGTATAGATAATGGGAAAGCGTCGTCAATTTAAACGTATTTTGTTAGATATTTGACAAAAATATCTCCCATAAGACCTATTCAGTTTCTTGGGAATTTCTTCTGAAAGAATGGCAGCCCCCTGTCAAGGGAATATTTACGACCGAAGATTCTGTTACAACCCCCCAGAGCAATGTTTTCAGCGTATTCGAGTTGTTGATAAAATGTTATTTATTATTATATAACGTATGTAAAATAGAAATATATGATATTATTATAATAAAATTTTGCATACTTGATAAGTTAAAATATTTCAATTATTATTACTTGTTTGTCATCATTGCGTTAAATACAGCAATAGGGCAGTTCCACATATCGTCAATCGACTTGGCCAAACTATCGATATTCAGTTTCTTGGGACCACCCTAGTTATTCGTTTGTTATGCGCGAATGAACCCATTTAATAGTTTTTCACTGTTTAGTAATGCAAAATATTACTAAATTACCTCCAATTACAATAAGTAAATTAGATGTATTACTTTAGTGACAAATTTCAAAAAATAATTTGCAACAGAAAAGTATGTGCCCTGTACTAAATTAATATTTGCAACAAATTAAATTTTCGAGAGAAGAGCCAAAATATTCCTGGTTTTATGCCGATATAGAAACTGCATAAGGTGGGGTTGTTTAGTACTATTTTTATATTACTAAAAAACCGGAAAACTAGGAAACAGGCCCATTTGCCCAAAATAAAGCTCAGAGAGAGTGGCAAGTGGTCCTAGAACCAAGCTTCCGTAGCCCCAAGTTTTTTCAGATTCACTATTTAATACGGTAAAACGCCACTAAATAATTTTAATAATGAAGTTTGGGAAACAGCGTAAAATAAGATATGTTTTGGTCTCCAGTCTTCAAATTTGAATTGTGGTAAATTTTAATTTCGTACAGGTTACGAGTTTTTTTTCTTTTGCAATTAGTTTCTCAAAATGTGGCACCGGAATATCCGTTATTTTCTGCTAATTCGGAAACTATAAGGTCATGTAGTGGTGTTCTACATTAACAAAAACTGAACAACTAGGAAACGGTCTCAGTTTCCCATAACAAACCATGGCTAGCTCCCAATGGAGAGATTGGATTTCGATACTTAAGGCTAACAGATTCTCGATATGTGAAACTCTCCTATAATGCACACCTGTAATTTATCATTATGAAGTTGAATCGTAATAGTGAATGTTCAGTTATTGCGAAATTCTGAAAAATATATATGATATTTTGATATCAAACTTTAATAATTTTTAATATCTCAAAATTAAATCGTGTGGAGCAAAAATGTTGGAACGAAAAGTGAAGTAAGACGACTCTTTCTGAAACCACTGAAACAGGTATTTGAAAACAAACACAACTAGAACCGGATTATTAACGTGAAAATCTCTCAAGTTATACTAGATCTTAATCTTTTCTAACAGTCTTTCAGTCAGCGAACCCCTCCAGCCCCTAAGGCGTATATGAGTTCCTTTCCATATTTTCCTCCAGAAACGTCAAGCTTCCCACCAAAATCTCTTTATTGCCAACAGTGTTCACGCAAGACCCCCAGCAACTCTCTGAACTGTCCACTAGAATTAGTTTATTAGAATAAGGATAGATAAGTTAACTAGTTAACGATAAAGTTCATTAGAATAAGAATAAGTTACTTAGAAAGGTCTCTTAATAATATGATTTTATTCGTGAAAGTATTATTGAAGATTTATTCACCTCCCGAACCTCGCTCGGAAAGATAAAGCACAATGATCATCTGGATAACACATAGATACTCTCCAGTTCACATCTAGTCTCGATCATTACCGTGTTTTCAGCTAGCTTAACATCCAAGTTGTACCGAATATACAGTATCTTAATAAAACCTTGCTGGTGGCTTGCAAGTGGCTAGCATATTTCTCTTTTTCCTCCGGTTTTTCCAAGGTAAGTTCGTAAAATTTAACTGATTCTTATCTAGAGACAGAGAAGGAGACCCTTTTCGAACTGGCTTGACTTGGCCCCAAGGCTGGGGGTTATTTTCTCATGGTGGCTAACTGAGATTTTTAGGGTTACAAGGGTGTTTTTTGTGAAGGGCTGGGCATGAGATTCTTATTTTGTGATTCTCCATTCCTTCTAAATGTTATTTCCATAATGCAATAGCTTAATGACTTTCAAACCATAAATATTTAGGAAAATTAGTTCTTTAAGATAGGAGGTATGAAAGAAATTTTAAGATTGAAAATTGAGAGAAGACGAGTCTTAGCATTTTTATGCTTTTCTATTGCAAGTTTGGAAAATTTCCTTCAGTCTGAAGATAGTTTGGGTCTTTGAACATCGGTTTTCATTTATAGATCATTTTAGAACATAATTTGCATTATTAATAAGTAACAATTTATAATAATTTGATCATTGGTAAGTAGAAACTCTATCGGCATTACAAGGTTTGGATTATTTTTAGTTGAGAAGATGTTGATTTTGTCCATTGTGAGCTAGTGTAATTAGTCTGCGTTGCACAATGTTAAACACACCCAAAATACCCAAAATGCAGAGCGTAATTTCCGAGTCTATCAGAAATTCGCCAGTACCAACAGTTGGATGTGCAATTGTAAGTGCACATCCAATAAGTTTGCATCTTAATCCACCTTTCGTGGAACCGGAAAATTTTTATCCCAACTTTTAAGCTTCATTTCATAGAAATGAAACTGAATTGACATGACAACTGAAATGTTATTAATCCCCCAAGTTAATACATTATTTAAACTAAAAATTTTTTTATTTGTTTTAAACTAAATTAGTTTTGTAACTATACCAGAATCCGTTCAGTTGTAGTTTTTGATAATTCAATAATAATTAAGTTTTAAAATGTCAAGTTTACTTCAGAAACTCCGTAGGGAGATCGAAGTTCTTTCCACTTCAAATGCACTAGATGAGAAATAGAATTCACAAATTTAAGTATGCCTCAAACACGAAATAAATTATAGTTTGTTTTAAATAGTGTATACGTTCAAAAAATTTTCGCTATGAATCAAATTAAAAATTTCAGTTTCGATGTTAGCCCGGTAACATTAGATGCAACAATCGTTTCAAAAAGTGATGCCATTAATTGAATAATTCAACGTTTATTCCCGGGTAGTAGTAATAAATTTTAGTACATGCGTCTCAAGCTGAATGTCTAACAAGTGATTCGAGACTTGATGTTCTTTATGAAATCATTAAAAAGCTTCAAGTTTGGAGGAATGTCTCGAAGATTTACATCTCAGTCAAATCAGTGAGAATTTCATCAAGTAATCAATGTACTATTTAGGATCGATACAGAACGATAAAAATTTAATCTGATGTTAGCAGGCGCAAAGAAGGGGGGGGGGCAGGGGCGGTCGCCCTCAAATTTGAAGGGTGATGTGAAAAATTCTCTCAAAAAGTTTTTTTTTCATTTTTTTTTTTCGAGCTTTCTTTTTATCGTTGATGATTATTTTCCGCTTTCACTGAAAATTAAACGACAGTGGCACAACTTTGGTACTATCACACTCCTAGTCCTACCAGCTTCCATCTAACAAACATAATTTTCCTGTTGGCCTTTGTATATTTCTAGTGTCCAAGTCGAGACAACAGTACTGTAGCCTGGTTACTGACTAGTCTACTGCAACATTATCGAGGCGAGAGAATAATGCTCAGTAGTTCAGCCAGATGATGGAGTTGTACAACTTAACAAAAGACAATTCATCTTACAAATCTTTAAGTGACCGATTAGATTTTTTTGCACCAGAAAAACCTTCTGAGAAGATCTCGACCCAACTTTGTTGAACAACTAACCGACTAATAATATTCTTGTTTTCTTCGCCAAATTCGGATATGAATTTATCGGATGGAAATCCGATAAATAGATAAATAATATCGTCCTTACCTATATTTCGTCTGAACAGTTCATATTCGGTTGACTGGTAAAGAACCCGCAGAATTGTGCCATCAACATTACTACATTATTACACCATTATTTAAGTTATACCCTTTCACCCTTTAAAAGTAGGCTCTGTCCAGGATACATGATGTATTTTTTGCTTTGTAACTGGAATAGGATGAGCTATTTGCGTGGCATGCCATCAAATTTACGCCGAATTCACCAAGAAACTTATAGATCGTCGCCAGCTTCTGGGGGATTCGCCCCCAGACCCCGAATCTTCCTATTTCTGATTCTCATTTCCAAAGTTCGTATGCAATTTGCAAGCCACTACCATATCGGTTTCGTCTATTTTATTAGCTTCTGTATTATTTCTTAAATGTGCTCTTGAGACCTTTCTAACTTATGCCATACGTTGCAGTCAAATCCAGTATTTTGTGTACAAATAACCCTTCTTTCATTTGTAAGTCAACCTACGCTTGAATAACCCATAACTAAAGCTGGAATAGCCCAAGTATCAAAATAAATTTCACAAAGCCTAAACGTGAACGAGCTTGATGTCAGCCGTGTTTTCGCAATGTGATACAGTACTCATTTTGTCAGTGTAAATTCTTGATAAAGACGTAATCATACACTACAAACAAAAAAGACATATTTTTGAGTAGTTGCTAGGACAGCAGTATCTCGGTCCTCGACTTTCTATACAGTCGTCATTAACCCTGCTCACATCTACTCTGCCCCCCCCCCCCGGTGAGAAAGATGTTGCGCACTGCTTTAGTATCATTTCAGAAATTTTAGGAAAATATCGAATTCACATTTGAATAGTAACGGATTCGGAATCAAAGATTCTTCAGGTAACCAATGTAAAAACTAACTTCCCCCAAACAATTCGTTCAAATTTGATTTTGAAAAATAAAAAAAAACAAAGATTCTCTCAGAAAATCTTTTCAAAAAGCTATACCCAACAGATTTAAACTAAATATTCTAGAAACTGTCACACCAACAATCAAGGTCCTTTGAATATCTGTTTCAGAACTAGATATCTAAATGAAATCGCTGAAAAATTCAACATTATTTAAGTGATAATTGACTCAGATCTCAAGATCCTCTACGTAAAGATATGAAAACTCGTTAGTTCTTAATGTAATCAGTTCTAAAATCCAAGATGAAATTCAGGATTGGGATATAAGGCTTCATAAAATAATCATATGAATCTATTTGTTCTCTGAGTATTCAATGAAAAACTCAAGATTTTCAAAGTATAACCCAAAGTTTTAAAGTATATGTAGCTATTTAAACTGAATTTTGGCTCAGGTATACTGGAATCCGATATGGTCCGATTAAATTAATCTATTGGTTTTCAACTACGCGAAAGCGACATAGATATAGCATTACAAACTTTTGTTATTCTGTTCAATCGTTATCTAAATATCATCTGTTTTGAGACTGCTATATTCTTAAAGTAGAATTTCTAGGATTACATTTGGTTACGGCAATAGATTGGTTTAAATAATTAAAATATCAGTATTATAGTTATATGGATTGATTCAATACTTTATTACTAGAACTTGGGCTGAAATAAAGATTCAATCTGGAAAAAGGGGATAAACAAGACATTTTGTCAAATGTGTCCAGGTTGCCCTTAAACTGTCCTGATATATAAAACTTTCTTGTGAATCGAGCGAGAAACGAGCTAGAAGGTGGCTATTTCACTACTAACACTAATAACAAAAACTAACAATACTAACCACAGCTTAGTGCAGGAGCATTTGAACGTAATGAGCTCTGCTAATCTATAAGCTTTCTATCAAATAACGTTGTGTGACGTTATGGAAATGTGAAAACGTGAACTAATAAACCGGCTTGCTGGTTCAGGGAAGACTTAAGTGTAACTCCAACTTTGTACCAGAACAAGTTACTGTGTGTCACTGAGTACCCGAAGATAATGAAATACCACAAAAGTCGTCAAAACTAGCTCGTTATACAAAAAGTTTAACAAAGGGGGGAAAGGGGACTGGACATAACTTCAAGTTATACCAGTTAGCAAAGCATTTGGAGCTAAACAGCGAGCAGATAAAGTTGGATTTACTTAGCCGTATTCGCGCCACAATTGCAAGACACTATGAGTTCCATAAAACTTCATTATTTGCAGTTAGATATATATAGGATTCCACAGAGAACATTAGGTCGAGTAAACAAAGTGTAGGGCATGCTATCAGAAATGCGAACAAAGTTATAATTCATAAATAAAAAAGTGAAAGGCTTCAACGTTGGGTAAAAAAGGTATCTTGTTTATAAACCTAAAGATAAGTTTTTAAAAATATCTGTATACCAAACACATCATATGGTTTGTATCTAAACACACGTGGCAGCAGTCTGAAAAAAAAGAATAAATAGAATGTAAATAATTCATTAAAAAAACTACTGCATCCTACATTCAACAGCTGAACGCATGGAAAGTAACAGATGAGGTTTAAAAGGCTGTGTTTAACTTGGGTTTTATATTCTGGCCCCTGGGTAATCAACAGCTGTGCAATGATTTTAGATTCTACTAACGTCCTCAATTTATAATCCTTTTTTATGAAAATCAATTGTAGCCTTTCCAGTGATTTACGATTCAATCAACATTTGAGTCTTTCCTTTGATTACAAATTATGACCTTCTTTATTTAACCCGTTCGATGTGAAGTATGTGATTAGTTACGTAAAAAGTTAACCCTCACCGGCTTCCTTTGTTCCGTGGAAGTATGAAACCCCATTCTTTTCATTCCTATTTGTGTTTTCAAACTTTAAATAAATAGTTCTGTATATCTTGAACTTCAATAAACCGTACTGGGAGAAAAAAAAAAAACATAAACTGAACGTTGAAAACCATAATACAAATCATAAATACAGTACAAGTCGCTTCACATGCTTAGATCTCATGTGACCAGCTCCAAGAGGTGCGATAACCTTTATCCCAGATGACCAGTTGGATGGTTCTGAAAAACCCAAGAGATAAGTATCGAGCTAGTAAACCATTATTTATATGAACACTTTTAAAGTTTAGAAGAGTCGTGGACCCTTCTCATGTTACGATATCAAATGATTTAAAAATAATTTAAAAAAGGATGTACAAACGCTGAGGCTTTTGGGTTTGTCCTTTACAGTCACAAGTCTCCTTTAAACGCTCCTGGATTTTCTTATGCGCTTTCAATTCGTTTTCGGACGGCAGCATAGTAACAACGTCTCAGCACAGAAGCGAATAAAGAGCGAAGCACGAAAATGCTGAAGTACGTTGCGGTTTTTATGTTGGTCGCATGTTGCCAAGTTGAGGTGAGCAATGGACTGGCGCTGAATCAGTCTCCAAGTTTGGAGGACCGAGTTGCAGCTCTGGAGAATAACGTAAACTTGCGAGTTGCCATTCTCGAAAAGGAAAACAGTTTACTCAGTGAGGTATGGTATTATATACATTTCAAGTAACATGGAAGCTCTGTTTTGCAAGATTGTTCTTCAACTGTTTTATTTGTAAAGAGGGTTGCCAAACTGGAAAAGACCTTGAACAGCTCAAACAAAGCCTGCACGAAATGTCGAAGAAAAACTCCCCGAGGTATAACATATCACTCCGCATTTCTGCAGTAAAAAAGTGCCTTGTAGATTATAATTTAGTTTAAGATACGCGAATCTTTCAAAACTAGATAACTACAGTAAAATATTCTAAAAAAACAGCTTGAGGCCTGAATGAGGCGGATCAACTGCAGATCTTCTTTGAAGCGGCCAGCACCGGCAACAACAGCTTTGTAGAGAGATGGATTGAAGCCGGACTGAAAGTAAACGAAACCGACCCTCAAGATCAAACAAAACCGCCCTCCATAAAGCTGCAGAAAAGGGACATGTTGAAGTTGCGGAACTACTGATTGCTGCTAAAGCTGATGTAGAGGCTTTGACTAGCAACAAATTTACCCCGCTGCATTTAGCCTCTTATTACGGTCGTGCTGAAATAGTAAACTACTTATCAACGCCACAGCCAACCTGGAAGCCAAGAACTTTTATGGCGAGACACCGCTGCATCTGGCTTCTCATCACGGGCGCACAGAAGCTCTTCGCCTGCTGATTGAAGCCAAAGCCAATCTAGAAGCTCAAGACATCAATGGGAGACCCCGCTGCACCTAGCCGCAATGCGAGGCCTCAAAGAGATCGTGCAGCTCTTGATCAACTCCAAAGCAAAGGTAGATGCTCTAGGTAACGTAACAACACTGCACTGCATATGGCCGCTTACGAGGGTCGTAATGAAGTTGTGGCAATCTTAATCAAAGCAGGAGCCAGCAAGACAGCCAAAAATGCTGGTGGTCTGACCCCGAAGGATATGGCGTTGAACGGCAGGCACCAAGATCTGGCTAAGATCCTTTAAGGTCTTTTTAACATTTTCGTAAAAAAAAGAACGCAGAATGTTGGATGGTTTTGTTCCTTTTTTGTAGATTCGGGCATCTCAAATAAATAAGAAAAATGTCTAAAGATCGCGTTTTCAAAGTTATTTATTTAAGTATGTGGATATCATTTCTGGTTTGAGCAGGATTTGAGAAAGAATCATGAAACAGTACAACAGTAGAAAAGACGTAACTTTAGGGAAAGTGTATTCAGGCCAATACTTGTTGTCCAAGAAAGTTATTTTACATTGATGGATATTTGGACATCCGGTTTGGTTGCGGCATACTGGAATACAACGCAGTTTTTATCGTGCGTCTTTGCAGCTATGAACTATGGAGCACTAAATATATTGCACGGGAATATTTAGAGTGATATTTTGATACTGACAAAGAAGGCCAAAGATATAGTTCAGAAGGCAGTAGCACACACAATTATGGAACATTATACTGGTCAATTCAGCAAATAAAGTAGAAAAAAACTATTTATCAGTAACAGTAGCTTTCAGCATTTTGCTGTACTGGACTCTTAAGGGTATACAAACATAATTTATATGTCTAAATTCTAAAAATAACTGCGCGGCAGAGTTACACTATCTTTCAGAATTAAGATCCTGATGTTTGTGGTAATGCTCGTAAGCTGTCTCGAGCACTCCACAAAGAACAATGAAATAAGTAGTTATTGATATTAAAAAAAGATACTATGCTTCAAAACAGTGCTAGGTTGTGCTGGAAAAAGGACAGGTTGCTATACCAATTCTTCCATGAAAGACGGATAGCCCTAACTTGGAGCCACAGAACGAGGACAGTTATGTAATATGTATGGAGAAGACATAGCGGGAAAAATTAGGTTTACCACAGAACTCTCCGCCTAAGACAACCCGGCAAGTTTAACACGGGCTCTTATGGACTAAAACTTTCTTTCGCAAATATTTAAAAAGCGTATTGCATTTTCCGTGCACGGGACTCAGATTCTGATTGCTTATGAATTACACTATTTTTTGGTACAAAATACACTGATGTCGAACTCGGCGTTTCAGTAAAAAATTGCAAAACCCAATATCCAAACGCTTCAGTCTCAACTTGCCCGTAGTAGCTGATTATTTCTAGCGCGAATGCCCATGTATAAGAGCCCGTTGTGGCCTACTGTTTCAGGAAATTAAATTTGAAATAAACTCGGTACTGGGCGAACCTTAAAGGTGCCAAGAACATAAAATCTGAATGCTGTTTACAGTAACGATAAATTACAAAGCAGACACTTTAAGGGCTTCATAAACGCTTCGCTTCTCGAGAAAAATTAAAAATCCAACTAAATTTTGTTACAAACGTTTAGTTAAATTATTTCTGATTCCATTGTAACTAGTAAGTCAGACATAGTATACTTTCAATGCACCTTCGAGGACTAACAAGAAATATCAGCGTTGCACGCAGGAAAGTGCTCGCACAAGCTAGCTTTAATTCAAAATCTCAGTTCTGTATATAGTTTGAAATCTCCTACGTCCCCAAGAAATTACTGTGCTGTACTGAACAGAAACAATTTGGAGTGTCCCTCATGCCGTGCGCAGAAAATCGTACTAGCAGAGATCGAGCAACTTTCGTTAGTAAGGAAGCGCTGCACCGACTCGGAAGAATGTCATGGAAGATTTTATTGTAACTTGTAAAAAATGAATGTAACGCCATGATAACGTATTATCAAAATGACTGTTGTATTAAATTATATTTCAGTTTGTTTCTTTACAGCAGTCTATTTGAAGCGCATGCATTGAATGACTAAGTTTGTTGTACAAGATGAATGTTGCATAAGTCCCAAAGCAGTAATAAAATATTTAGTTTCTAATATGAAAAAAATTGCATTGAAAAACAACACAATAAGTTTAAAACTACTCAAACTTAAAAGTAACGTTCACTTGCCAATGTTGACATTAGAAAACATTCATTATATGCCGAAAGAGCAACTACGGGAAAAGTCAGTAAGCTGGAAAAAGCGTCGTCTTACTGGGCTGATTGCAGATTTATTTGACTTTTACATTTAAAAATCTGACGTCTAAATGGTACTTCCTATACTGTAGCTAACTCTTACTGACTTCAAATCTGGGTCTACTGCAGGAAAACAGCATTTGATTTTCTAATATTTGCGAAAGAAGTTTTTAGTTCCATAAGAGCCTCATGTTATAAAAGCCGAGTTTGTCTACGGGGCGGGGCTGGAAGCAGGACTGGTAAACCTAATTAGCCATATAGAATCATTTGTTCCATGCATTCTTTTGTCTACATGTATTTGTTGAGATACCAAGAACTGTTTCTTCTTACTTTTAATCTAGATACTCTTCCTGTACGCAGAAAATAATGGTCGCTTTGAGGTTTTTAGCAAACTGCAGGTAAAACTGCATTAACTTTGAACATTTAAAAATAATCCAATTTAAAGTTGGCTTAAGCTTCAGCATTTCAAAATCTCATGGAAATAAGCGTCAACGGCTATACTACTTATGTTATGAATATACAGAGAGTCTAACTGAGAATGCTATGAGATCTCACTGAAAGCGCCATCAGAACTCATAGAGAAATACACATGAGATCTTACTGAGTCTCTGTTCCAAAGCTTACAGAAAATTTTTGATCGGGTATATAAATTATGTATTCGTTTTAGGCCAGCAACAGTAATATAAAATTGGCAATAGCCGCGTCAGTTGTCGCTGGTATTAGTGACATCACATCGCAGTTTTAACAGTAAGCAGCAGTAGTTAATATCAAGTAGCATTTTGCTTAACTAGACTGTCTTCACACCTTTCACGTTGGTAGTTTAAAAGTAGTAGAGGTATTATAGTAATAGCAATAGAAGTAGTAGTACTAGTAATCGCAATAGTAGGGGTCGTAGTATTCTACACTAGCACTGTTGTGTAATACCATAATTAATCTAGTGCTATTAATACTTCTAGCACTGTTACTAAGACCACTACTACTATTTTACAGAGAGTGCTATGACTACTCCTAAAAACTGCATTACTACTGTTGTTAATACTGTAACAAGTGCTCCTTCTATAAACTGTTGTAACTTTACTACTACACTGCAACTAGTTATAAGTACCACTAATGTTATTTTTACTACTAACAGCATATCTTTTTATTTGTACCGTACTAAGCGCAGACGTGAAAAGGAAATTTGGCAAAGTAATAGTAAATGAACACCACAAGTAGCTGCAATATAGTGCTAATAACGTGCTCTAAAAGTATGGTTGCGATATCAGTATCATCATTATCACCATCACGGCACCAGTGTAACGTTTTCATTTGTGTTCAACATTATCGGTGATACCGTGTTATGATTAGACATCACTCACCGTCTATATAATTGGTGTACGGTAGTTCCTATCGATATTATCAAACCCACCACGTTCAGTTACCACTTACCAGTGTTATGATCGTCAGTAATGCGGATATCATCCGTGTTATCAAGTTGTAATCGATAGCATCGACACTGACCCACCATACCTCAACATCAAACTCTCAAACAGAACTGTTATCTTAAACCTGATCTGGTACTGTCTGTGTTATCAAGATGTCATTAGATTGTAACTGGTTTTTCATATATAGTTATCGCGTTTCACTTTTGAACATGCTATGTTAAACTACAGATTATTAAAACTCCGTAAATAATTACATGAAAACTCTGCTATTTTCAGTTTATCTCAATTTTAGTACTACAGCTACAATATAGACAATCATGTTTATTAACGTTTTGATCAACTCAACACGTTACGAGTTATTGTCATTGTTATTAATTGACTACTAATTATTGATAATTAATATAACCATTTAGATAATCATTAACTTTGTTGTGATGAAACTAATACAATTTTAATTTTAATCACGACGTTTACGAAGGGTTAATAAAACATTGCAATGTATCAGTGTTGTGTAAATCATTTCCTAATGTGATTTAAATCAAAATCATAAATCACTGAAATCAAAATGATTTAAATCAAATGAATTTAAATTTTTTCTGGGATGATTTAAATCACTTCTAAATCAAATCATAAATCATTTTTTTTCGAAGCTTAATTGAAATTGTTTGTATTGTGCTCATTTACTGAACATTTTAAGTAACAAAAGCATTTCGAACAAATTGTCCGACAATCGGTTTCTCCGTTTTGTCAGAACTAGCGAAGCCAAGCTGAATAGCCTCTCAACAGGCCCACTTGATGGAACAGTAGTGTTATACTTCAAGAAGAAGCTTCGAACCTCTCGATGCATATTTAATCCATCAAAGGGACCTGTTGGGGTCAGTGAAATATTTCTGAAGCGCGTCGTTGGTATCAGTTTGCAGTTCGTTCTCTTGAAATCCAGGAAGTCTTCCGAATCGATGGAATTGTTCGCGATAATCTGCGGTGACGTGTCTCACTGACTGGCTCTGCGTAACAATCCGTCCACTTCCTTCTTCTTTTCTTCTCGTTCCTTCTCGTCGGCAATCCACAGTGTCTTGAACTTAGGATGAACGATGGACGTAATGTAGTAGTCTGGTTCCAGAAACATTTTCCCAAACCTGTAATGATTATATAACAACGGGTCATGGAGTTACTCAAGTAAATACATACCGATGCTCAATTCTTTGAAGAAGAACGTCACTTATCTTCCCGGACGAAGCGAGAGACATCGTTTCTAGTTTGCTCTTTCAGTTTGACAAGGAGAGGCAAAAACCGTTCTATGAAGCAGTGCTTCTCCCCTTGTAGGGTATCAAGGCAAATAGCGATAGGCTCCATTAAGTTTACCTTACCTTTAGATGCCGTAAAGAGTTTGTCGTCGCTTGATCCTTCCGAACACGATTTCCCACAATTGAACGCAGTTCAGATATATTAACATCCCATTCGGTTCATTTTTCTCGAAAGTTCATCGCTAAATTTATAAAATTTCCAAAACTCCTTTCTAATACCATGCGAGCTCTGTCTCGATCGGAGACTCGCAGCTCGCCATTTCGTTTCGACAGTAGAGGAGGAAGCTACTAGTCATTACGACTCTCGCCAGAAGCACTAATTATCTAATGACTAGATCGCCTCCGCACAGAAACTGGCGGAAACGCACTTAAATACTCCCATCTCACGGTGGAAGGTCACACCAGACTTTTTAATTTTGGTTTTAAAAAAAAGATTTTAACTAAATGATTTTAGGTTTTCGTGACACTGTAAATCAAAATCAAATCATAAATCATCATTTTAAAAAAATGCTTTAAATCAAAATCGTAAATCAGCAAATAAATGATTTAAATCACGATTTAAATCAAAAATATTTATACAACATTGCAATGTATTATTCCAATCCGGTGAAAAACGCGTGATAACTGATGATAACCTCTGATAACATTTGATAACAGTAGCATGACTGGCTTTGGGGACTTGGGCGAAAGGCTTGACTTGAGTCGTAAAAATTCCCGTAGAAGGGTGCTTAATCCTTGGGGAAATTTTCCGAGAAAAGGGTAGACATACAAGGAGACTGTTTCCCTATTGAATTTAAAGTAAACTAATATATATATAGCGCCAAGCATTTGCTATGCACTGTTTAAAGAAAGTAATATACAAAAGTTTTTCATTAAAGGATCACGTCACGAAGTGCGTGAATTTATTTTCAACTAAAAATATTTGAGTTTTTCGTCAAGCATTTCGGTTCCGTGTGTTCCTTTCAGATGTCATATATCTTCCCTACGTTTGGATTTCGTTTCTTGCCGTGAGGCTTGGGTTTGGAGAAAAGCTTGGGGTTGGACAATTTTCATATGCCATTTGCATTTGAGCGTCACCTACTGACGTGAAAGGACGAGGTCAGTTGAACTCGCTGAATTTTGTACAACAAAGAAATCTGCAAGAACATAGTATTCATCAAATTTTCAAAAACTCAGTGAAAACACGGGTTGCATTGTCTAGGAAGATTGGAGGTTTCGTTGTTTCGTCGATTTATGAATTCTTCGAGGTTTCGTTTGTCGAGATTGTAAAATTTTTTCGAGGTTTCATGTATGAAAATTTAGTCCAAGGTTTTTCGCAAGGTCTGTGCCATTTGACTGGAACAGCTATCATTTCAATTATGTTGGGTAATTTACCCCAGTAGGTGTGGTGAAGTCTCTTGAAGGAGCTTCTGTGGTGAAATCTCTTAGATAACTTCGGGTACCGTGTCTAGGAGATTGGATTCGTGGCTTGTAAACGTTAGGAGTAACGTATAGAGAAAGTTTGTATAAACTGATTTATTAAGTTAATACTGAATTTAAACGAACGCTAAAGTACACTAAAGACAAAAATCTTTCAACAAGGGTTGGGGAATGAAGGACAAAGTGCGAACGCGATAAACATACGTTGTACGAAAATACAAGGAACTATGTGAATGGGGAACGAAGAGAAACTCTGAACCGAAAACCAACTAACCGACTCTCTGTGGAGCGGGGGTAAGAGGGCGCTCTTATACATTCGCAGAGACAAACATCGTAATAAAAAAAAGAAACTCGAGGTAAAGGGGGTCACACAAACGGGGACACGAGGGTGTGAAACAAACAAGGTAATAAAACGATGTGGCGTTAAGTTTAAAGGTAAACTTAACTAAATAACATTGAATGTGGTTCGTGGCACTTCGACGATAACGTGGACGAAAGTGTGGATTTAGGGCTTGTAAGAGGTTGTGAGTAAATACTCAGAGAGTTTTGGTAAACCAAATTTTATTTACATGAGCATTTTTATCGTATTTTTTTTTTTTTTTTTTTTTTTTTTGCTTGTTCTGGGCTTGAGGCAAATTTTTGAATAACAGTTTGGAAGGCGAGTTTCGAGTTTTTAATTAGTTGCTGTTTGTAGTCATAGATGTTATCAAATGTTCTGTCTTGGTAATAGGTAACATCAGCAAAGGGAAAATAGGATCTCTACTGAACATTAGGAAATAGGGTGTCTCGTTATGTGAGGGATTTACGCTGGAATTGTAAGCAAACGTTACGCGTTCCAGGAACTGGTCTCATGAACTGTGGTCGTTATTGACGTAATGGGAGATTCCACCACAAAACGTGTATTTTTCCCTTTTCTTTTCTTTTACACCGATTTAGTCTGAATCTTCCCTATCGAAACCATAGTCCCGCCGACGACGCCGACAGCCGCAAGGACAGGGAAACGTCTCTGCCCAAAACTGCAGGGTCACGACTTCGAGCGATGTGCTTTGCGCAAAGTCAGTAATGGCCTGTTTTCCGCGACTAAAAATAACCACTGTGTTGAAATTTCTTACTCGACTTCAAGGGTGGCGTGGTCGTACAAGGGAGTGGATTCGGAACTTGTAAACGGTAGCAGTAACGTACAGAGGGAGCTCGTGCAAACTGATTTATTAAGGTCTCACTAAAGTTCACAGGATCACTAAAATACCCAAAATAGGACTTTCACCAAGATAAAACGGAGACGAGGAAATGGAACGTGAACACGATAAACATGTTACACGTCGAATCGAATAACTGAGAGAGGTACAACGAGGGACACTCTGCTCGCGAGGAGGGTTCGGACACGGTCTTATATACTCGAATTCTCAGCGGCCGTCGGTCCCGACTCTCCGGTGAAAGGTCCGGGTTGGTCGGTTGGGAATGAGGTCAGGCCGTGACTAAACCTCCTGCAAAACAAATTCGTAAAGGGGGGCGTAAATGGGCATGGTAGTAAAACACTTTTAAGGGGATACATTACAAATTAAACAAGATTTAGAGTTAAGTATGAAATGATGCCAGTCGATTCCTGGCACTCTCCCAGCCTTAGATCCGGACCCCTCCCCCCTGAGGACGGCTTAGTCGTTTTCTGGGGCCTGGGGAACCCGGAAAAAAACGCACGGTCCTAAGACGATCTCCTGCGACCGAGCAGGTGGGGGAGCTGGGGTCCGAAGTGGTGGTTGTGGTGCGGTCGGCTGGTTCCGGTCGTGATGCGTGCGGAAGGTCCATGAGTTCTAGGACGACCTCTGGGTCTTCGGTTGGTTGCTGACGGATCTGGCGTAAACAGTCTGCGATGGAATTTGACACGAACCGAGCTACTTGGCGGAAAGGAAACGTACGGGCACAGCATAGAGGTACGATACGTACAATCATAAATGACAAGATGCCTAACATAGAATCGTAGAAGAAATGGAAGGATGGAAGGGAAAGATGCAGCTTGGAGGCAGAGGTTGTGTCTTGCAGTACGCTTGAGATGTTCATAAGGTTAAGTTCGTCGTGGTGGCCGGCCAGGTCCAAAATGAGGTTAACCTGGTTGTCGGCCGGGAGGATAAAAGGTTCCGATAGTTTACTGAAAAAGTTGGATGAGCGGTCGGGTATAATATGGAAAATGGAATTGACGGTTTGGAAGTTTTGCTGGATATTCGGAAGGAGGGAATCCATTCGGAACCGTTGAAACTGTGGGGACGGTTATAAAAGTTTACAATATTATTTTGGTGGAGCCAGGGGTGAAGTTGCGGAGAGTAAAACCGTCGGAGGCAATAGTGAAATTTTGGGACAGCGGTTGGGGGCCACAACCGGTGGTTACGGCGGAAAAGACTGAAAACGATTGGAACATTTTTGAGAGATAAGGGCGGTACCTTAGGCGAGAAGACGGTGGCAGATCGGAAGATTGTATATTTGCGCGGCGATGATTCTCGAGTAGTGTGCTGCTGACACTAGCTGGTTGATCCGCACGGTCCGCAGAGTATAATCCAACTGGTGAATCTGGCCCGCCAAGGTATTGTCCGTGTCGATAGTGAAATTTTCAAGGTACTGCAGGTGGGCTACGGGGCACCCTCGACAACTCAGTCAGGATCGTCGGAATTCCACCCATAGTCCTTATGCGGTTTCTAACACCCGCACGGGCAAGGGGAATTCTCGATGTAGTACGCTAGGGTCACGACATCGAGACTGGATGCAGCAGGAAGTCCTGCACCGCGGCGTACCCTCGGCTAAAATATCAACCAAATCAGCCTTCAGACTTATTCACTAATAAATTCAGTATAAACCTGCGCTCGCCGATGTTGACGATCACGTGATCGTTTTTCTCGTGAACGCCGATGACGCCGTAAGGCCCAAAAAAACGCGTACAAGCATCCTATAGAATTTTTTTTGTGAGTAATCATTCGCGTTTTCTCTCTCCCACTAACAAATTACAAACAAAGCACATCTTACCACAGTGGGTTTCCCACTTCCACGCAGGGTTACCACAAGACTTATTGGGTCGCTCATTCTCCACGAGCATGCAAGACAACTCTGCACTCGACTATTTATACCAACCGAGAAAATGATTTGAATCATGATTTGATTTGATTTGAAATTGATTCAAATCAAAATTGATTTGGATTTGCCCATCACTGCTGTTGGTAGCCGCAGGCAAATTTCGACCGCTGTAGAACGCCGCCAAATGGCCTCTGCCCTTCATGAACTGATTTTATGTGGGCAGTCAGTTTGTCTTTGCGAAAAAACTTCTTGCCGGAGACGTTGCATTCGGAATCTTTGTCCCCTTCGTGGACTGACTGCAAATGTCTCCTCAAGGCGCCTTTTTGGGCAAATTTCTTTTCGCAGTGGTAACACCCAAATGGCCTCAGTAGAGGTAAACTGAGCTGTGCCACTGAGGTTGAGGTGTGTATAACCTGATGTAATGACACGCCCCCTCTTGTAGGTCTATTGCCTCACCATAGATTTGCCTCCGCCTCCATTACGTGTGTAAACCCCCGCATGTTTTTTTGCGAGGTGTCTTTAGCTATGATATAGCCGCTATTTTAGCCGTCCCGTTTCAAAACAGCGGTCGTTATCGCAACAGTTACCATCATGTCGTCTTTTGGTTACGACACACCGGACAACGAGAGTAGAGCCATTAAAACTCACCATTTCGAACCAGCGCAACAGTTAACGTCTTCAGTGTCGACAAATCCTTATTTCAACAACATCTCAGGTTTGAGATTAGCAGCGAGATCGGACACTTCAAAGGTTTTTAACAGTCTTTCTGATATTCAAATTTCTTACGAGCGTTACCTAAAACTTGTTGAAACACGCAGATTTCATAAGTGCAACTGTCAAGATCGTGAGCAATATCAATGAGATATTGAAACCTCCCTTATCGTTTGAAGCGTTTGCTCTACAATGTAACTTTACTGATGTCGGCGTAAATTCCTGTATTTTATTACCAAAATTTAATGAAATGATTTGTCAGTAAACAAGTATTTAAAAAAACATTTATTTACTCACATTTCACACACATAAATACGCATTTTAACACGAGTTAAACGATGAAGTGCACATAAATGATCATAAATTACGCAGTTATCTAACTCTAAAAAACATCACTCAGCTTTAACAAATAAATTTCTACACACTGATTTTTAAATATGCGATCAAATCGCTTTTTCCATCTTAGTGCAGTACCATCTGTGACAAACTTTCTCGGGTTTAATCGGTCAAGGAAATGAATGGAAGAGTTTTAGACTACTTAAATTGTGTATTGTACCTCTAGAGCTGTGGAGTACGGAACGTCTGGGATGAGTAAGAGAGCAAGTGCGCATGTTGCGCAGGTTTTTATAGGATGCGGGTAACACAGGCCTAGAAGGAGAACTGGGGCAGGGAAAGGGTTCTTCTGGAAGAGAAAGGTCAAAACACGGGATTACATCTAGATTGCATTAAAAACAAGCAGTTCGGGGATTAGCAAGGGTTGGTACTTTTTATGAGGGGTGGCACTAAAGTCGATAGTTTTATAGCGGGTCGGCTCTTAGGGTGAAAGGGTCATAGACCTGAGGACTGTTGCATTCCTTCCTTAGTTAAAGAAAGGATTGCGTCCTCGCAATCAAGGAGGGAGGGGGTAAGGGGTATTTTTGAACTGGGGCACCGCGGTACAATTAAGATAAAATTGGCATTTTTGAATTAGTACAGAATTCTACACGATTTACGATTATCCTAATTTGCGGCACTACTAATGAAATTGTTAGAGCACTTAAATGAAGGCCGGGGTGGGCACTCCGGGGTAAATATTTAACGTTACTGGCTGCTGCGGAGACTGGGTCATTGGTTGCAGCGGGACGCTGTCTTCCTGTGGTGCGTTGGCGCTTGGGTGCTCGCTCCTGGCTGTTTTCCAACGATATATCTTCCTCGAGACTAGCGATATCGAGGAAACGAAGAACTTCCCAAGCAAGCCGGCAGACCGCAACGGAAAACAGCAAACAGGGTACCGGCGACTGCGAGTGGTATTGCCGCGTATTTGACGAATGCCACAAACTTGTCTGCCCAGGTTTTTATTTCCGAGACCTCATGAGTCGCGGTTGGTGGCAGCAGAACGTCACGAAGGTGTCCGGAATCAGTCGATGCCAGCGTAGATATGAGGTCAGCAACGATGTTAATGTGATCTGTGTACTCGGATTCGTGCGTGTGAGTGGACTTCATTATAAAATCTAAACTGTTGTCTACTGGGAGGTCAAATTTCTTAACGGATTGAAAGTTTGAAAGTTTGATTTTTGGTTCCCGAAGCGTCCACACTCCATTCACGTACTGATAAACCCGGTCGTTTACATTGGCGAAACCGTTGAGGTGATAACAGGTCTCGTCAAAGGGAATGAGGGTCCATCCGTCCTTGCTAATTGTGAAGTTAGCGATCCTGGGTTGAGGTCCACATGCTGAGATATGAGTTTCGAGTTTGACATTCAAGGCAGTGCAGCGTTGCAACAGCGCAGTGCTTCCATGCGTGACGAGCCTGGAACATGTCTCAAATCCCATGTTACGAGCGGCTATGATACCACTGTACGAGGCTGTCACGACGGCTAGCTTCATTTTGGTTCTCTGTAGCTCGCAGTCAAGTTTTTGCACGTATGACGCGATTACATTTTCCCGCTCGGTTTCACGGTCTTCTATAAATTGTAGGTGAGCACTTAGGTCGATCTCTGCAGCCAGGGTGTTATCTAGGGTGGTGTAATTCGTCGAGAACAGGTTTTTCGTTGTTATCCTGCTCTGGCTGATGAGTAAAAATATTTGGTCCATCCCTATGACATTGTAGACGGTTGTGGAGTGGCACGATTTCACACCGGTGGTATTGAAGGTGAAATCAATTTGCAACGTCTCATCGCGGAGGTGACCAATAGTCGCGTTCGGCTCAGTTAACATAAATCCCGTCCGAGTAGGACCGTACTGTATGTCGCAGGCCTGTTCTTTTGATAGGACATCCCGCCAAACGAACACGAGATTGTTGTGAGCAGCAAAATTTGCGGAAGAGTCATTGGCGACGAAACCGATAGAGGAAGTGACAGGGCAGTTGGGGCAGGCTTTTTCTAGGACGATTTCCTCGACGATGCAATTCACCACTTGAGAGGTCACGGATGTCAACCAAGTCGGGGTGGCCTGCGGCCTCTCGTCATGCACCCAGATGTTATTACGTTTAACCATGGCTTTGTCTCTACATTTGAGCGTTTGCACCATGGTCCAGCATTCCGAGTCGGACGGAACAAGGGTGCGCTTGGTCTGGGTCGTGTCAGTGGCACCAAAGAAAAAGCGAAAAACTGTCTCCGTCTCTTCCCATTGCGTACAGATATACCCAGGGAACACCATTTTGTGGGGTCGTTGAGAAGCAACAATATAGGAAACAGGGTTCCTCCGCGACGGTTTTGCCTCGGGTTGGCAGAGGTGTTCTGGATTCAAATCTATAAACCCGATGGTCTGGGGTAGCGAGCAGTTACATGCGGTAGCGTCAAGGGATTCGCCAGCAGGTAGAAGTAGGATCAAGACGAGTATGATGAACATCTGTAATGGGAAAATCGACGCGATTTATTAACAACTTGGGTCGAAAATAGTTTTTGATTTGGGGTGTGGCCGTAGTGAATAACGAGTATTGCTGCGAGATTGGGGTGGTACAGGGGAAGCGGCAGGAGTTTGAAATCTCTCTGTGTCTGAATCGTCGGCACCGTTTTGCGTTAGTTGTTCTTGAACTGGGCTGCATTCGTTGTTAGAGTTTTCCATGTCCAGTGGTAGTTCCTCGTCCTCGTCAGATTGCTCATCGGATTGCTCCATCAGCGTGTCGTCATCGTCGTTGGCTATATTTTCTTCGGGCGCCGGTGGTTCCTGGGAAGGTGATGGGGGTGGAGACAATATTTCCCATTCCGGGAATCGCGGGTTGGTGGCCGCGGTGGTTGCCAAGGGCCGTCTCTTCCTAGCGGGTTGGGGATAATTGCCGGTGGCGGTCTGTCCTCTGTAGTAAGGGCTGACTGCTGCTTACACCAATCCGGTGCGTCGTGGCATAGTTTCATCCTGTTCACGTTGACAACATCCATCCTTCCGGTAGTTTGGTGTTTCACACGATAGTTAACATCCGAGATTTTCTCAACAACTTCGTAGATCCCTATCCATGCAGGAGTAAACTTTTTTGAAAGGCCAGTTTTGACGACGTGGTTACTTAGAAGTACTTTGTCTCCCACTTGAAATGCTCGATTTTGTGTTGTCATGTCGTAGTACTTCTTCTGGTTCTCGCTTGCGCGTGTCAAATTTCGTTTAACAAGGTTAAATGCCGACTGAAGATTTCGCGTCAACTGCTCCTTGTATGAGTCAACGCTAGTAGCTGCCAATACATTGTTTTCACCGTAAATTACATCCGTTGGAAGCTTGGCTTGACGTCCATGCACGAGGAAGAAGGGATTTTCCATAAGCGATTCCTGCGTGGATGTCCGGTAAGCGAAAAGGACGTATGGTATCTTTTTGTCCCAGTCGTCATGAGTATCCCGGACAAAATGCCCAATCATCTTGATGAGGGTTTTGTTGAAGTTTTCCGTTTGTCCATCACATTTCGGGTTGTAGCTAGTCGTCCGTAGTCGCTTAATGCCCAGGATGCCGTAGACACTTTGCAGCAAAGAGCTCATAAAGTTAGTGCCTCTGTCAGTCAGAATAGATTTCGGAATACCATGACGGCAGAAGACTTGCTCGACCAGGGCTGTAGCGACTGTTTCAGCTGTTTGGTCTTTCAAGGGGATCGCCTCTGGGTATTTCGTCAGGGCATCGATAATTACGAGAAGATATTTATTGTTTCGGCGGGTGACAGGCAATGGACCAACAATGTCGCAGGAGATGCGGTCAAAGGGCTGCTCAGCTATTGGGAGTGGGACCAACGGGGCTTTCTGAAGATTAGGCGGTGTTTTTCGGATAGAGCAAGAAATGCAGGATTTGCAATATTCCTTGACGTCAACGCTCATACGGGGCCAGTAGAACCGTTCCTGAATTTTATCGTATGTTTTCCTGTAGCCTAGGTGTCCGGCTAAAGGGTCGTCGTGAAAAGCTGCCAGTATTTCCGAGCGCATGGAAGCTGGTAGCACTATTTGTTTCTTGATGGCTTACTGTCTCCTCGGGCTTGGGTGTTCGAAACTACGGTATAAAATACCAGTCTGAATAAAGAACTTTTCTATCCATTCGTCGTGATTCGCGGCTCTACCGGGAGACGGCGTGTGTCTGTTATTTAACTTGGTAGTAACATCCTGACAAAATGCGTCTTCTGCTTGGTGTGTCTTTAACTTGGTAGTATCGTTCTCCTGTTGGAGATGATACTCGGACGTAATTCGCGAGATGGGGCTGCTTCAGTCGGGATCCGACTCAGTGCGTCCGCATTATTGTTGACACGACCCGGACGATATCTGATGTCAAAAGAATATTCCTGTAGTGCAAGCGACCATCGTAGGAGACGGGATGATGTATCTTTCATGGCCATCAACCATAACAGTGGGCGGTGGTCAGTCAACAGGGTAAAATGATGACCATATACATAAGGACGAAATTGTTTCACGGCGTATAGGACCGCCAAGGCTTCTTTCTCCACTGTAGGATATTTGAGTTCGCTCCCAGAAAGGTGTCGACTGGCGTATGCAATGACAATTTCTCGATCATTTTGCATTTGCGATAAAACAGCGCCAATAGCATAATCGGACGCATCGCTGTGGATTGTGAAAGGTATTTCGAATTGCGGGTAACCGAGAATTGGTTTACTAACAAGTAATTCCTTTAGTTTGCCAAACGCCACCTGCTGTCCGAGCTGCCAACTAAATTGGGCTTCCTTTTTAGTCAACTGAGTCAGGGGATGTGCGATTTGTGCGAAGTTTGGGACGAATCGGCGGTAGTAACTGGCTAGACCAAGGAAAGACCGCACCTGCTTGGCGTTTTTTGGTGTTGGATAATTTCGAACCTTCTCAGTTTTTGATTCGTCCGGCTCGATTCCGTTGCCAGAGATTCTGTGTCCCAGGTATGTTACAGTAGTTTTCGCGAAACTGCATTTTTGTGGTTTCAACTTCAGGCCAGCCTTTTGTAATCTGGTGAATACTTCCTTTAGGTGTTCAATGTGGTCCTCAAAGGTTGAACTGTAGATGATAACATCGTCAAGGTAAACGAGGGCAAACTTGTGGAGGAGTCCTGTCATTACTCGTTGCATAAGCCGCTGGAATGTTGAAGGGCATTATTTAACCCGAACGGGAGTCGGCAGAACTCGTAGTGTCCTGCGTGTGTCGAGAACGCAGTCTTCTCGCGGTCTTCCTCATCGACTTCAACTTGATGGTAACCTGAAGCTAAATCGAGTGTGGTGAAGAATTTGGCATTACCAAGTGCTTCGAGTGTTTCGTCAATTCTCGGGAGGGGGTAACGGTCTGGTTTAGTGACGGCGTTCAGCTTGCGGAAATCGATGCAGCAGCGCCATTCCCCTGATTTTTTTGGAACAAGGACTACTGATGAGCTCCATGGCGACGACGATGGGCGGATGATTCCTTGCTCAAGCATCTCTTCTACGTGCTGGTCGATGATTTGCCGTTGTGTTTCCGGAACTCGGTAGGGACGCTGGAAGACGGGGATTGCGTCTTCAGTGTTGATCTTGTGTTTCACCAGATGTGTGAGCCCGAGATCTTTACTGCTAGTTGCAAAAGTATCGACGAATTCTTGCAGTAGGCCTTGCAGTTGCTGTTGTTGTGGTGGTGGTAAATGATTTGTAGCAATTTGATTTGTTAATTGTTTTAATTCTTCTTTTCTATTCAGAGTTGTACCTCTAGCGACGAGGCCTTTTTCTAACTTTTTGCCAGTCGCGCTTTCATTTCGGAACGTGAGGTTTACTTGGCCGTTGTGTGTGACATTCCCTATGGTGGTCACGAGCTGAACGTCAGTGGGCAACGGTAGCCACGGTATCCGTTCAACCAATAACTTCGTTCCTGCTTTCAAGTTCTCAAAGTCGGCTTTGCAGCGTACTTCTGTGCATGACTTTGCCGGGATCCCTATGGACCTTGAGACCGAAAGATTGACCTGTTTTTTCACTACCGTTCTGCAATTTTCCTTTACAATTCCTGTAGCTTTTTTCGTAGAGCAGAATATTGACGATGAATTGGTGTCCATGCTATTCCTCGATAGGGTTGCCGGAGTAACCTTTATCTCGCTTAGTACTGCGTCTACTATTCCTCGAACTTTCCTGTTATCGCCATGCGGTGCAGGGTTTTGTCCGATTGGTCCGCAGATCGTTCTCGATTTGCCGTCGATAATGAATCCCTGATTCACTACGGCGTCCAGTCCTAGGATGCAATCCTCTCGGATTCCCTTAACGACAAAGAACTTCTGCTCGAATTCTTTCCCGTCGTACCAGACTGGCAGCTTGTATCTCCCTTTGATATCAAGCTTCTCACCGCTGACCGAAGTGAGGACGGCGCATTCTCTTAACTTGTGCTTCTTGAACTGTGGCAATATATTTTTAAAACATTTTTCGCTGATTACAGTGACCGATGCTCCTGTATCAACGAGCGTTACTAGTTCCGTATTTCCAATTCGTATCCTAATTCGGTTCCATTCGTCGTTACCAAAAGACGGGTTTCGAGCACGGTTTTTGCTCATTAAACCGCCCAGTTGACCGGTTGCAACTGGTCGTCCTAGTTTAACTTGGCGTCACACTCCGATGCGTGATGACCGTTACCACTGCATCGGTAACAGCGGTCAGACGCCGGCGATCGAGAGCGGGCGTCTTTGTACTGCTTCTGACGAGGACTGGGGCAGTTTCTGGAAAGGTGGCCCTTACCTTGGCAGTTATAACATACGATGTCGGTAAAACCGACGTGACGGGATCTCGAACCAGACCTAGTGCGAGAGGAGTGTCGGGACCGTGATTGACTTCTATCGTGACTATCTTCTCGGCGTTGACGGGAATTCGGGCGGCCTCTGTTCTGGTCGCGCGATGCGGACCTGTATCGATGTCTCAACATCTGGAGTTGAGCAACTTGTTCCGACAACATCTTGATTTGCTCTTCCAGGCGACGTGTAGAATCTTCCCGCTGATTGCGGCTGTGTGATCTTGACCTGTCGTTGCGATTGTTGTCTCGTCTGTGACTATGACGTAGTTGGGGTTCGTCATCGATGGTGTTATCAATTTGGCGAATCTCATTTGAAGGGGTTGCGGTTAGCGCGTCGTTAGCTTCCTCGCGGACTGCTACCAGTACAGCGTCGTCGAAAGTTGTTGGAGCGGCGGATAAGACGAAACGGCGTATGCGAGGGCTTAGTCCACGCATGAACCTCTGTAGTTTCATGTGGTTCACAAACCCAATGGCGTCCGCGGATTTTGCTTGCTCACCGTAAGCGCGACGGGCGAGGACAGACAGCTTTTGAGCGTAGTCGCGAACATTTTGTCCAGGTTCTTGCACGCAGTCGTGAAACTTTACTTCGTTGTGCGTCGTTGCTGCGGCGTCTCCGAAACGAGTCTTGAGCTCTTCCTGTAGGTTGGCAAAGGAACGTACCGGCGTTGTTCGTCTCCAGTCATCGAAGAACTCGGCGGCCCGGTCTTGGAGGCGAAGCGAAACTAACTTGAGTTTTGCTGCATCGTCCCAACCGGCGCACGTGGCTACGCGGTTGAAAGTTTTCAACCACTCAGCCGCGGATTGAGCGTCTTCAGATCCCGTATAAAACGGTATCTCGGCCAACAGAGGTCGTCCAACGAGCGGTGTAAGGATATCTACGAGCTGCTCGGCCGTCATAGCGAAGGCTGGTTGTGGGACATTCCCAGCCCCAGCTACGGCTCCCGCGTCGTTTGTTCCTGTGGTGCTCATTTAGGTTTGGAGATGAGGTAAAAGGGAAATGGGAGATTTCGATAGAGTTGGGCGGAGAAGTAGGAGGAACTTACAACTGATCTAAAGAAAATTACGTTTACGATTTTACCCAGTTTGTCAAGGGCGGGGGTTTCAAAAAGTAATCCCACTTCTGACACCAAAATTATGTGACAAACTTTCTCGGGTTTAATCGGTCAAGGAATTGAATGGAAGAGTTTTAGACTACTTAAATTGTGTATTGTACCTCTAGAGCTGTGGAGTACGGAACGTCTGGGATGAGTAAGAGAGCAAGTGCGCATGTTGCGCAGGTTTTTATAGGATGCGGGTAACACAGGCCTAGAAGGAGAACTGGGGCAGGGAAAGGGGTCTTCTGGAAGAGAAAGGTCAAAACACGGGATTACATCTAGATTGCATTAAAAACAAGCAGTTCGGGGGATTAGCAAGGGTTGGTACTTTATGAGGGGTGGCACTAAAGTCGATAGTTTTAAAGCGGGTCGGCTCTTAGGGTGAAAGGGTCATAGACCTGAGGACTGTTGCACATCGATGGTTCTTTCTAAATCCATTAAACTGCCAATTACGAGCATTAAATCATTTTCGTCTAAAAAAATGTAATACTCATACTCAAGGGTGTGGATTCCATCGTCGACGTCGTCCTCATCCATGTACATGGTGTGCTGCAGAGTGGACAGACAATACGGCACTTTCAGGTTATGCTTTGGATAAGCTTCGAAACCGGTGCGTAAATTAACTTCGTATCTTGTAGCTGAACTATTGCAATTTTCACTTGTCGATTTGTTCAGAATTGTGATCTTGAAGTTCTGCGACATGTCGTAGATTCTTTAAGACTGAATTTGCAACGCTCACAACGTAAAGGAAAAGGTTCTGTTTTAAATAGTCTACATTACCTCAACCCTCATTCGTTCTCGTGTGGTCTAGAAGGCGGAGTCTTCATAGCCTCCACCTCCACCCTCACTTCTACAATTTTTTCACCCCCTAATACTTTCCTAGTCAATGGTTTAACTATAAATATTACGACTACTCTCGCTTCACTCACAACTTTCCTTCGCTTTCATACTTTAAGTATGACTGCAGAAAGTATCTTTATTTCGCTGTCTCTCGAAGATCTTCCAGCTACTACGTACCATCTTCATTCTGAATCAATGGCGAAGGTTTGTTTTAATTATTTTTATTTAATCGAATGTAATTATATTTTCTTTTCTTTTCCAGATTAAGGAAAGACTCATCAGTTTTGCGCTTCAAAGACTTGTCAAGATTGAATCAGAGCCGCCATCAGACTCAACCGTGCAAGATCGCGATATAAAGCTGCTAGCTATATCCGCCGAGGTTGAATTCGAGTTTTTTAAAGTTCGAAACCTCATTTTGCCCATGTTCATATTCTTTTCGTACTGGAAAGAAAAGGTTTACTATACTTTGATTTAAAGCGTTTTTTCCCCCTCCTTATCTTACAATACACATTTTTCATAAATAAGAGTTGTTATTTGCCCATTTCTTCAGTCTTAATCAAATCTGTTTGCTTAAAACATCAGCGTAGAAGATGAGTAAGAGAATACCTATATTCCGCGATGCTATAAGGATGATAGTATCGGGTAGTAGCAATAGTGGGAAAACATACCTTATAAAAGGTTTAATTACACACTGTTACGAACTTATGGAACCCAAACCAAGTGTCATCGTTTACTGTTACTCAATTTTTCAAGATTTATATAGAGAAATGATGAAACACAGCCCAGTACCTATCCACTTCGTCGAAGGACTTGATTTCAGCAACGAGCTCTTGTATACAAAGAACGTTTTAATTGTAATTGGTGACTTAATAACTGAGCTCAAAACAACGCGATCTTTTCCGAACTTGGAGAAATTCTTCTTGCGCGTATCTCATCACTATTCTGTGAGCATTACTTTAGTCACGAAGAATCTTTTCTATTCGCGAGAAATGCGTAACTTGAATTTAAACTCGAATTATCTACTAATGACTAGGAACATTCGAGATAATTCGAGCGTAAGTGTTTTGGGCAGGCAACTATTCCCCAACAACTATAGATTCTTCATGGATGCTTATAGTGCTGCAACCAAAGACAGTTTCGCTCATTTCCTAATCGACTTGAGACCTCAAACTCTTGATAACCTTCGCTTGATGTCTGATATTCTGAATGAAAATTCACCACTAGTTTATATTCCACAGTAAAAGTTTACTCCTTCTTAATATTTGTTCGTTCATTGTAAGCATGGCGCTCGAAAAAGTTCTAGAGTATAAATCAATCTTGATGCATCTCTGCACCTGCAGAGGTCAGTAACGTTATACAATTTTAAAAACAGCCAAGTTTACAATTATCAATATCCTGTCAGAAATAATTTACAATTTCACAAGCGGTTCATTCCCGTTAAGCCGTCATCATGTCAAGAGTCTTAAGCGGTTCAGAGACAAATTACGCAAAATATCTAACAATCACTCGTCTCTAAAACTACGCCGTAAATTGATCTTATCGATTGCTAAAAAAAACTTTACATAAACTTATCAAACCTCTAATAAAACACATTTACGAATCAAACTCGTTTGAGTAAAGATATTGTAGACTTCAACTAGTAAACAACGAACTCTAGCGTATTACTTTTTAACTGGACTGAAAGATTTTCGCTTACGATATTCGTAAAGCTTAATTACATCTCCATCTCTTAGGTCACGATTTCTCACATACTGTCTAAGCTTCTGCAGTTTCTCAACATAGACGATAACCAACCGCATGTATTAAAGTCTTCAAACTGAGCAGGAGAGTTCTTTTCCCAGCTAGTCTTCTAGATCGTTTCATAGCTGCAACATTAGCAGCTCTAAACAGTGACTGAAAAATGACTTTTCGTACAATGCGATTAAAAGACGTTATATAGAATCCAAACTAGCACCTGGTATTAGTCTCAATCCTAACTTGGATCAGATCAGTGAATTAGACCAACAACAGAAGAATTTACTCAGCGATTCGTAGAAACTTGTGGGTGTCAAGAATCGGGAATACTACCATGTTTTGGAAAAACTAATGCAACTGATAATATCAGAAGAAAAGAAGCAAATGAGGATTATCGTAGAACTGCAAAGTGTTGACAACAAAACGCAGGCGGCTGTCAACGCTAACTAAACAGGAGATTCGCCGTCCCGCTCTTCACGTCGACCTCTTACCTGGACCCTGCTAGTAGGACTTATGCTTGTATGCAAAACAAAACGCCCCCACCTGCTCCACCTTAAGAATTAATCAAATTGTCAACGGACGCCAAAGCATCTTCTGTCTTATCATCTCCTATATCAATGAAAGCCCACAATCATTCTCTAGTTTCTGAACACGTGACAAATTATAACACATTAGATGTTAATGGTTCCAAACTTACCCAAGACTCTTTATTCAAAACAGATGATAAGATCTCTGACGTGCAAGACTCTTTATTCAAAACAGTTGACAAGACGGCTGACATGCAAACAACCCCATCTCCAATAGTCAAACGAACGAGATCTAAAAGGGCAGATGCTCAACCCAGACCTTATTTCAACTGGAGGGGCAGGCTTTTCCGATAAAGACTCGTGTAAATTTTTTTATTTTTGCAGTATCTTTTCAGACTTGATGCGTAGTTAATAGAATTAGTTTTCTTCAAATAAAAAGTATGGATAAAAAGTTAATTCAATCCTATTTAGATCCCACGTTTACAGGTTCCTTCTGCAGTCCTCTAGAGTTTCATAGACAAGTGAAAAAAAATATCCGAGAGTAACCTTAGCCCTCGTCAATAAGGTTCTCGAACAGATCCCTGGCTCTACAACTCAGAAAAAAATTCAGAAAAACTTTTGCACGTCGTTATATCTTTTCCTCTAGTTTATATCATATTCCCCAAATGGACTTAATGGATATAACCTCAGACTCGGCTTCAAATTTTGGGTACACATTCATTCTAACTATTATTGACGTATCTCGCCGTAAACTTTTTGCCTATCCAATCAGAACAAACGTCCTGCTACCGTTGCAAACGCATTACAAAACCATTTTGAGTTGCATCCAAACACTATTCCCCGTTACATTACAACTGATTTAGGAAAAGAATTTATGGGAAAACCCTTTAAGAAACTGTTAGATAAATATAAAATCAAGCTCTTTCACACTTATTCCGGTGAGACAAAGGTGGCCATAGTGGAGAGAGTGCACAGAACGTTACGAATGCGTATAGCTCGTTATTTAACACAGTTTTCAACGAGACGCTTTGTTGATATCCTACCACACATCATATCAAGTTACAACAAATCGTTCCATCGCACAATCGGAACAACTCCTGATGAGGTGACCGAAGAGAATTCACCGATGATATTACAAAACATACTAAAAAATCGTACGAGGGGAAGACCCAAAAAACCGCGAACGGTTCAGTTGCAACAGCATGTTCGCATATCAAATTATTCAAATAATCCTTTTTTCAAAACGAGTAAAGGGGAGAGGAATACGTGGGAGATCTTCCAGGTGGGAAAAAGTTTGCCCACAACTCCCAAAACTTATCTACTGAAAGATTTTAAAAATTCCTACTTAAGAGATGGTTTTTATTCTTCAGAGATCACAAATGTCGCAGCGCCCTCAGCAGAGAGTACGTTTCGTATTGAAAAAATTTTAGGTTAAAAAAAGATACGCGGCAAGTTACATTATAAAGTTAAGTTTTTGGGATATCCTGAACCTGAATGGGTGCCTTCTGGCGATATTAAAAATATAGACGGTCGAAATGTTAGCTAACAACTTTTACGTTAACTTGAACTCTTCGAAAGAAGATGAAGAGGAGTCGATAAGCAGCTTTAATGTTCACCTAGCATCAGAACTCCACCCTCTGCATAATTATGAGGTAGCGCTATTAGAGTTCAGCTGTTATGAAAACTTTCTGAATTTGCAAGAGTCATGCCGCATAACATACTTTGCGTCCTACGAAGATTATGGAGACGAGCAGAAGATAATTGCTACGTTGAAACTGAACAAGTATAGTAGTGTAGAGGGTCTTATTGCGGAAATAAATAGGCAAATAGCGAAGAATAGCACAGAAGGTTTGATTTACTTCCTTTATTCTCAAAACGAGGATCGCGTATTGATATATAATACAAGCGAAAAGAGGAATAAATTTTCCATCAAGATAGATAACACTATACAGCAGATATTAGGCTTTTCATCGAGACCTTTTTTTGACTTTCCAGAAACAACACGGGAGCGTGATTGCACGCCGATAATAGGTCAGCATAAGCATAACATAAGAAGTCTAACAAGTGAAATCCTTGTGACTATTCCACTCATTGAAAATCAGCTTTACTCTAACATTAAGCTGCCCCTACTGCGGCGAGTTTGTATTCCACCACATCAAAAAGCTGGTGAATTATTTACATGCAACTACTCATCTCTCAATTACAAATCTATCGCTAGGAATTCCGTATCGAGTATCCAAATCAACCTGATGGATTCCAAGGGTCAGAATATTTTAAAAACAACTAAAAACTTTTTTAATATTATTCTACACTTTAGAAGAAAAAAATACTGGGCAATAATCTCTCTACATTAGAAGGTGATTAAGTTCTGTTATGCATCAGTACTAAATCGAGTTGCACGGAAGCAAGTTCTATTATTATTATCTCCCAATTCATTGATTGTCTAACAAATGGAAAAATTGCGATATCCAGAAGTGTATGAAACTAGCGGAGCTTATCTCGACACGATGCCAAACCACCCTGGGATAAAAACATTTCTAGGTCCGTTTGGTACGTCAACCGCGAAACCTTCGGAGATGACATCGAACGACTTGATGAAGAAGAAGAAGAAGAAGCGAAGAATAACTAAACAAATAGGACATGGCTATTTGAAGAAGCTTCAAGATGAAGTAACAGAAGACAATACTTGCAGTTCTATGCCGTCATTTGAAGCGACAACACAGAACTTTGACAGTTCCATAATTAGAACTGCAAAAGGCATAAAAGACGTGCCAGACAAATAGGTCAAAATAAAATCAAACAAGTTGGAAGTAATAAGAAAACTAAGAAGTACACACTAGACAAGAAGAAGAAGAAGAAGAAAACAACGCGACGAGGTAAGAGAGCAGCTTTAAAAACGAGAGGCATTAAAGATATTTTCGACTGATAAGCAAATAATATGTTTACGTATAAAATTCCAGGTCAAGAGCTGCAGTTGTTTGAGGGCGTTCAGAGTGATTCCGCACATTTATCGAGCGAGTACTTACCAATTGCACCTCAAAACAGCTCTAACCTAAGCGATTCGGTTGAATTATCTTGGAATTTTAGCCTTGTAAGTGGTTTTGTCAATCTTTATAAAAGCTTTGTAGATTTGAATATTAAACTCGTCAATGAGAATGGAACGGACATCGATGATGATGCAACAGAGACTTCATATCTAACTAACTTAACGAGTGAGACCCTATTTAGCGATGCTGATTTGTCGATTGGAGGTGTTAAGATAAGCGAATCTGATGGGTTTTATGGGATAAAGGCTTACATATCATATTTACTACATCACGGGAAAGAGAGATTGCAGTCTGCGGGGCCTTTGCAGGGGTATACAGAAGTTGAGGACGCTTCTGTGATAAAAAACGATGTTCGGAGGCAGGCAACGTTGAAATCAAAAACATATCAACTTATTATGAAGGGTACCGCTGTACCTTTTTTCGATACTAAAGCAAAACTTTTACCTCCCGGAACAACTGTCGAGTTTCGGCTAAAACGTTCGTCACCAACCTTCGTGGTGTGCGACGGAAAAAGGGGTTCAAAATATAGGATTCTTATTCTCTCGGCAAAATTCAACGTTTTTATAGAACGACTAGCCGATTCCTTTGCTTCAAATATAGAAAACATTCTGCAAACAAATCATATGATCATTCCGTATGTTAAAAAAGGTGTCAAGACATTTAGCATACCTGTAGGTACAAGAGATATCGAGTTTAGCGATCCTTTTAACGGTTATGTGCCTATGAGGATTGTCTGTGCTATTGTTAGCGATGCGCAATTAGTAGGAAGTTACGAGACAAATCCGCTAGCTTTCTTACCCAGAGGATTGGATTCTTTTCAACTATTTCTTAATGGTGAAAATGTGAGCTATGTGGATGTAACATCCAGCGTTTCATGTTATCTAAGTTTACTAAAAGCTTTCTCCATGCAGGCTGGAGACAGTGGGGTCTCTAGTTTCACACTAAATCACCACAGCAAAGGGTACTATCTGTGGGGGTATAAGCTAACGGCTAGCGATGAAACTAGTTTCTGTCCTAAACGTAGAGGTGATTTGCGAGTGCAAATGAGATTTAAAGATAACTGTTCGGAAGCGCTTAAGCTTTTGATGTATTCGGAATACTCGGAGCGTATGGGATTCGACAGGTTCAGACGAGGTATGATCTAACATCAAGTTTTTTAACGCTCGTCTTTTCCTCCTTATAGCGCCAATGTTGAGTACAACATTGAAAAAAGTTCTGAAGGATCACTTTTCAGTCTATTGTGATTGGAGGGTATTGCCTAGCGATCATTTACTTTCAGTCGCCATTCATCACAAAAGAGAAAAACCGCTAGTAATTATTGTCAACAGTGACCCATCTGATGAAATCGGCAGCCATTGGCTTGTTTTTTTCCTCCCTAAAGATAATTCACGTCTCGAATTTTTTGATTCGTTAGGCAGATCTATAACGGATTACAACGAAGACATCAGACTCTTCCCACAATACGCTAACGCTACAACAAAACGAAAATGTCGCCTTCGAACGCTACCCAGCAGAATACAAGCACGTCATGCATCCAATTGTGGTTACTGGGCTCTCTATTTCATTCACTGTCGCCTAATTAAAAAACAATCTATGCGTAAATTTTACGAAACATTGAAAGGTTATTTCTATAGCCCGCAAAGTGCTAATTTCGCAATGGAATCATACATAAAGCGTTTGTACTCTATTATCTAATTTTTTTAAAGTTAAATAAATACAATTGTTTTAAAGTGGAAAAATTGATTTGTGTATTATTTCACTCCTCTAGTTAATAGCACAAGACAAAAAAAATAAATAAGAGGATTTAGCAGAAAAAAAAACATTAAATTTCACTGATCAATTCAAGATCGGTCATCTGTTCAATATCGCTTTTAGGGATAACATCGAGGTCAAATTTTTTTTTCCTTCTTTCCTCTAAACACTAAATACAATGGCTCATCTTTTTCAGGATTGTAACTTGCAATATCTTCCGCACTCTGCTCTCCGACGAGATGATTTAAACGTTGAGGTAGATGAACGATGAAGTAGTCTCCACGTTTTCTCGGATTACGACACTTTAGCATTAGATTCTTGTAGTCAGGCCCGTAAGATGATTTCGCAAAAGAGAGTGAAACTATCGGAAAGCAAATGTTTTTCTCAAGGTCTTCAACGCGAACGTAGGTTGACGTGTTGAGAGAACGAGCGGTTTTAAAAGTTTCAATCTTAAACGGCATTCTCAGGGTTTAACAGAGCTAAGAGAGAGAGAGAGAAGCAAAACAACAGCTACACCACTACAGTGTAAGAAAGTGACTGACGCAACTTCATAAGCAATCCTGTAACATTTATAGTTTGCACTATGTACGCACGTTCTACGTACCTGTAAGGGGGGTGCCGCGTGGGGGGCGGTGCCTAACGAAACCCCTGCGGTGAATGTGTAATCGCTGTTGACACTAAGTGAAAACCGTCTAGAAGTCTTCCAATTTTAAGCGATCGCGTACTGAAGTTCAGTCTACAACCAATTTCTGCAAAAAGCACAACGACTCGTAAAAATGTTTCAATGTTACATTTGCTCATTGTGCTTTTTCTCCCACAGTGACTATGCTCAACATCTAACATACCATACTATGGTATATTACCCCATAACAGTTCAACCTATGATGGTTCCAATCCATCAGTTGAGCTATTATGGTCACCATCTCTTTTCACAGGTGAATCATCCATCGTTTGCTGCTGCTGTCGACACCTGGCAGTACCAACAGCAGCAGCAGCAGCAGCAAATATTCTACTATTACCCTTCACCTGAGCAGCAGCAGCAGCAGCAGCATCCTAACAATGTTTCAACGATCAGTGCCTCTCTCAACGAAGACATCTTATTCAATCCATCGTACGAGGAGATGATGAATGAGACGATCGATGAACTGCCGATGGACTTCATCTCATGGTGTGATAATATCATCCAGGAAGGATACGGAGAGGAGATGGATCAGCAGCTTTCGGTCTCCCCGTCGACGTCACAACTACCGTCGACGTCGCCCCTACCGTCGACGTCGCCCGTACCGTCGACGTCACCCCTACCGTCACCGTTACGCCTGCCGTCACCATCGCCGTTACGCCTGCCGTCGCCGTTACGCCTGCCGTCGCCGCTACGCCTGCCGTCGCCGGCACCACCCCCGTCCACCTCTCCACTTCCCGCCGTCGGGTTCGAAAATCTTTCTCCAGCAGCAGAGCTACTACCGTTCGACGATCCGAGGGGTGAACGTCGACAGGACGACGACGACGACGACGCCTATTTACTAGCAAATAATCAGCTAAAATTGTTTGACGAACAACAGGTAAGACCGCCACCACCACCACCACCCCCGCAAGTAATTAGTCAATTTGAACTGCATCAGCAAGCTTTTGACAACCAGCTAACGGTGTATAGACTTGACCTGACACCGAACAACGCTGACGAGTTGTTAATTTCCCTAGAAGAGTTTTTCTCCTCCTCCTCCTATCGAACTCGGATAGAAAACATTATTGAGGAGCGCTTCCGTCAGGAGGAGGATAACCCTTTTCACTTTAGGATTCACACCTGCCTAAGATATCACAGAACAAACGTCACTGTTGACGAAGACGGTGCCGCCTCTTTTAAAGTTCAATACTTGGACAGACACTGGATCAAAAGTAAGAAATTCGCTATGTATGCCTACGAAGATGTTGACGAGCTGTTGGATAATATTCAGGCGCGCTTTGCGGAACAGGCGGAAAAGTTCCTCGAGAACGGCAGCGAATGGGTATTGGACGGGGTTGTTGAGAGCAGAATTCATTTAAATTCCTTCGTCATACATAGAGCAGGTTGTTCGCACGCATACAACACCCTACCCGCGCACATTAGGAAGAAGAAGAAATTATCCATAGTGAATGTAAAATCCAATGACGAAAAGTGTTTTCTCTATAGTATCCTGGTCGGGTTGGAACTGCGCTCTCACGCTAACACTGCAGAAACTGTTCGAAGGGTCAAGGCTAACTATGAACGTCTCATCGCTAAGCATCAACTAGATCTTCAGGGGATATCGTTCCCCATAAGTCAAAAAGAAGTTGCAAAATTTGAGAAAAATAATCAAATCCCCATTAGTATCGTAGGATTTCACTCCCCCCACCATTTCTATCCGATAAGAGTGAGTAGGCTTAAAGGGGGTAGATTTGCTAAGCCCATATACCTTTTGCTGCTTCACGAAGAACTCGAGACGAGTCATTTCTGTTACGTAAGATCTGTAACATCTCTTCTGAAATCTCCCGCGAGGCGCTGTAGAAAAGTCATGAAGTTTTGCGATTTTTGCTTCAGTACTTTCGAGCGGCGGTCGACGCTCGATAGACATCAGCAGATTTGCAATACGGAAATAGGACGGGTTCTCCTTCCGCCCAAGAAAAAACATCTTAAGTTTGTCGACCATTCCGAAGGATCAATTTCTGCCCCTTACGTTATTTATTGCGATTTTGAAGCTCTACTCGTACCAGCGTCACCGCCGACCGCTCAAGAAGATCCATCAAAACCATCAAATAATACCAAATTTTTGGCTCGCCATCAACCTGTAGCATACGCATATGTTATTATCGATTACCGCGGTCGTTTAATTCATCAAGAATCTTACGTAGGATTGGACGCAGCCAGCAGGTTTGTGAGCGATATTGTTCAGTCAGCAGAAGAACTTTTCAACTACTATATGCAAGATGTAAACATCCATAAAAGAATCCCAGCTCGTGAGTTGTATTTTGAAAAGTTCGGCTTGGCGCAGACGTGCTGCATATGCAAAAACCCGTTTAGCGTGCAAGACACGATAGTGCGTCATCATTCACACGTAACAGGTGAACCTATAGGCTACAGCCATCAGTCTTGTAATTTACAACATTTCGAGCGCAAGTTCCAAGTTCCTACAATTTTGCATAACCTAACATTGTACGATTGTGACATGATCATGTCGGGCATCGAATCGGCTCTAGGAAAGGTGAACATTAGCGTAATACCACGTACAATCGAGAAATATGTATCTATTACGCTCGGAAGATGTAAAATAATCGACAGCCTACAATTTTTATCCTCTTCATTACAGACTCTCACGGAAGCGCTGAAAACTCAACCGGAACCGGGCAAATTCGATCTACTGAAGGAACTCGTGCAAAAACATCTCAAGGTGGATGAGATAGATGAGGAGTCGCTAGATCTTCTCCCCTTAAAACAAGTTTTTCCATACTCGTACTTAACTTGTATGGAGCGTTTACGAGAACGACAGCTGCCCCCGAAAGAAGTCTTTTTTTAATCAGCTAACGGGGAAGGATCTCCCCGACGGTGACTATGAACATGCACTAAAAGTATGGAAAACTTTTAATATTGATTCCATTCAAGCTTATTTAGAGCTGTATCTAATAATTGATGTCGCGCTACTAACTTGCGTTTTTGAAAGCTATCGCAAATTCTCTCAAAAGCATTACGTGACCCTGCAAAGTTTGTTAGCCTACCCCAATTAAGCTATCAGGCCTTCTTGAAACAGACACGCGTTCAAATTTAATTGCTTAGGGACATGGAATTAATACTGAAATTTAATCGCATGATTAGGGGGGGTGTCTGTTTAGTTTCTAAACGATATGCTCGTAGCAATTTACCAAATTTACAAGGCTACGAACCTGATAAACCGCTTCAGGGAATCCACTACTTAGATGTTACAAACCTCTATGGGTACGCAATGTGTGAACCTCTGCCCCACAGCGACTTTATCGAGCTTAGCCAATCAGAGATCGATAGCTTTGACGTTATGCCGATCTCTGATGATGGAGGCATCGGTTACTTTCTGGACGTTGATGTCAGCGCCCCCGCATCGATTCACGAGAAGTTTGCTGATTACCCTCTGTTCCCAGAAAATGTGAACATAACATTTGACTGGTTATCGCCCAAAGCCAAAGAGTTGGTGAAGAAACAAGGAAACAGATTTCCTGCGAAAAACGTGAAAGTTGTGGCTACTTTTTTGCCTTAAAAAAACGATCTAGTTCACTATGGAGTTTTAAAGTTTGCTCTGAGACATGGCTATGTTCTGGATAGGATTAATTCAATTCTGAAGCTCAAGGAAACAAACCCGCTTGAAGCTGTTCGTACTATAAACGAATAATTATCTTATTTGTACCCGAGACTACGAATTCCACCGATCGCTTTCTTTGCTGCGCCGGAAGAAGAAGAAGGAGCCAACTACATTACTCTGGAGAAAGAAGACGTTAATGAAAATTATGTTAAAAGAGTCAACATTGAATTGAGTCCAGCATTGTTTCATATTTTAGGGTATGAAAGTTCAGACATGAAAAGGTTTCTGAATAGCGAATCGAGAATCTTGAGAGCACGTGAACCCTTTATCCCCGCGTTCGCTTTGAAAATCGAGAAGTCAATGAAATCAACTGAGAGCGTGACAAATAGTGAAATGAAAAGAATGGATACAGCTACAGAGATGAATAACCAAAAAAATAAAAAACAGAAAATAGACGATGGTCGCTCCAAGTCTAAACAGCATGATATTGATGCATCTGCATTTGTATTTTTACAACAAATTTAGATATTACTAAATCGCTACTGAATAATGAAAGAAAAGCTCTACTTTTTGGCACTCAGCTGAAGAACGTCAAGTCTGGAATGTTATACTCTATTTTAAAACCATCTTACTTTGTGCTGAATAACGATCATATCGTCAACTTTAATGTTCACACTGAAGTAAACTCAGATCGATATAAAATTAAGTTTAAAAGCATCATTATAGAATCAGAAAAGACAACCAAGTTTTAAATAAGTGAAAAGTTATATTGTATTTTACTTTTTTTTTGTATTATGACAATACACAAGAAGCTACAATAATGAATCATAAAATGAATGATTTCTTAAGTCTCGTTTTGTCAAAACGTGACAAAACCTAGTATGCATCGATTTGACGCTTGAGAAAGGATGCCAATCTTCGGACATGGAGCATTGAGTGCAGTTATGAATGTGGTAACTCATAGCATCTCGAAGGTTTTTAGGTGTAGTCATATCAGTAATAATGAACGTACCTTCATAATCACCGACTTCACCCTTAGGTGAGAGAATAGTGGGCGAACTGTTCTTCACCACCCATGGAAAATAATCACCTTCCCACGATTCGTAATCAGCGAGCAGACATCTGTCAATGTAGACACACACAGCATACGCCAAAAGTTTGCACAAATCATCTTTTCCGTACGATTTAAGAACCCACAAATGATACAAATAATAGAAAAGGTGATCTCTGGGTATATCTTGTTTCAGTTGATCGATCAACATGTACTCAAGATTGTTGTAGAAAAATACATTTTCCCACTTAATATCAACTGCTTTAAATCCAGATCTGCTTTTGTTATACACACCGCAGAAATAATAGATCTGTTGGTAAGTGCTATCGTCCCACGAATTGTGAAGAAGACATCTGAAATACATTTTTTTTTTGGAAAAAACTTTGTGATATGCGTTGGTGTGCAACGTCGAGAGAACTGACTAAAAAAACTTTTAAGTTAGAAGGTGTATAGCAGAGGAGGGATACGGTGGTGAAAGAAAGTTAAGACGGATGTATGAAAAGTACATAGAGGACGGATGTTAAGATGATTTGACGACGGCTTAAGGCTGCTAACAAGGGGGCAGACGACATAGTGTGTGAGAGGTAGACCTGCAGAAAGGGGAGAAAAGGTGACAGCAGATGTTTTGCTAGCTTCCAGCTACACTCAAGAGGTAATTTAGAATAAATTCGAGGCATAGACCTGTAGAGAGCTAAGAAAAGCGAGAGAAAAGGTGACAACAGGTATTCGCTAGCTTCTGGTTACAGATAAGCAATAACAAAAAAAATATGAAGTATAGACCTGTAAAGGTATAGAAAAAAAGATGATAATTGAAAGGGGTAGTATAAAAAAACATGAGTACTACCTGAAAGCAGGTATTCCATTGCTTCTGGCTACAGACAAGAGACACCTCGCAAAAAAAACATGCGGGGGTTTACACACATAATGGAGGCGGAGGCAAATCTATGAGGCAATAGACCTACAAGAGGGGGCGTGTCATTACATCAGGTTATACACACCTCAACCCCAGTGACACAGCTCAGTTTACCTCTACTGATGCCGATTTCCAGCCAAACGGAACAGACCAATTTGCGAAAACCTTGGACAAAATTTCAAAGAATGAAACCCTCGAACAATTTAACAACCTCAACAACCGATGAAACCTCAATTAATTTTTACAGCCTCGACAAATGCAACCTCGAAGAATTCATAAATCGGCAAAACAACGAAACCTCCTATCTTCCTAGATAATGCTACTCATGTTTTCACTGAATTTTCGAATATTTGTTGAACACTGTGTTGTTGCAAATTTCTTCGTTGTACAAACTTCGGCGAGTTAAACTGACCTCGTCCTTCCACGTCAGTTGCTGAAACTCAAATGCCTGAGCTCGAATGGTGGAATAGGATGGCATATGACAATTTTCCAACCCCAAGCCAGTCTCCAAACCCAAACCCTCACGGCAAGAAACGAAACCCAAACGTGGGGAAGGTAAATGAAATCGCGAAGGGATATGCGAAACGAACCGAAATGCAAAATGAAAAAAACCTGAATAACTAGGAAATTTCAAGATTTAGTTCAAAATAATTTCACGCACTCATGACTTGATTCTTTAATGAAAATCTTTTGTATATTACTTTCTTTAAACTGTGCTTCACAAAAACTTGGCATTGTATATATATATATATATATATATTAATTTACTTTATATTCTGTAGGGAAACAGTCTCCCTTGTTTGCTTACCTTTTTCTTGGAAAATTTCCCCAGGGATTAAGAACCCTTCTATAGGAATTTTTACGACTCAAGTCAAGTCGTTGTCGAAGTCCCGCTACTGTTATCAAGGTGTTATCAGAGGTTATCATTCGTTGTCATCGCGTTCTCACCGGACTGGAATAGTAGACTGTAACGTTGTTATCAACCTTTCGTTAACGTCGTGATTAAAATTAAATCAACTGTAGTAGTAATAATCATGATAAAAATTAAGATTTTATTAACGGCTTAAATTTAATTATCAGTAATTAGTAGGTAATCACTAACAACAACGACAATAACTGTTATCAGTTGAAGTGGTCAAAACTATTAATAAACATGATGGTCTATACTGTAGCACGAAAATAAAGATAAATTAAGAATAGCAAGTTTAATGTTATTGTTTATTGAGTTCTACTAATCTGTACTTTACTAAACATGTCTAAAATGAAACGTCATTACAACACAAAAACTACTTGTGATTTAATGACATCTTGATAACACAGAGAAGCACCATATCTTGACATTAAAATTCTGTTCTAGGTTAGTAGAAGTAAACTGAGAGGTCTATGGACATTGAGGGGTCTATCGACATACGTAATGACACGCCCCCTCTTGTAGGTCTATTGTCTCGCCATAGATATACCCCGCCTCATTGCGTGTGTAAAACCCCCGCATATTTTTGTGAGGTGTCTGTAGCCAAAAGCTATTAACCAACTTTGGAAATTTGACGAGTCAGTTCTCTTGACATTGCACACCAGCATAGGTTACATAGTTTGCAAAAAAAAAAGTGTATTTCAGATTTGCTCTTCACAATTCGTGGGATGACCGCGCTTATCTGCAGATTTATTATTAATGTGATGCATAGAACAAAAGTAGATCTGGATTTAAAGCGGTTGATATGAAGTGGGAAAATGTATTTTTTCTACAACAATCTCGAGGAAGTGTTGATCAATCAGCTGAAACGCAAAGGGAGCTGGTCTTTTCTATTATCTGTATCATTTGTGGGTTCTTAAATCGTACGGAAAAGATGACTTGTGCAAACTTTTGGCGTACGTTGTGTGTGTCTACATTGACAATGTTACTGTTTCCGATTACGAGACATGGGAAGGTTATTATTTTCCGTGGGAGAAGGGCAGATCGCGCACTATTCCCATACCTGAAGGTGAAGTCGGTGATTATGAAGGTATGTTCATTATCACAGATATGACTACACCTAGAGAACTTCGAGATGCTATGAATAGTCACATTCAGAACTGTACTGAATGCTCCAAACCTGAAGATTGGTATCCTTTCTGACGCGTCAAGTCGATGCATCCTGGGTTTTCTAATGCTTTGACAAAACGAGAATTAAGGAGTTGTAACAGAGTATAACATTCCAGGTTTGACGTTCTTCAGATGAGTGCCAAAAAGTAGAGCTTTTCTTTCATTATTCAGCATCGATTTAGTAATGTCTAAATTTGTTGTAAAAAATACAAATGCTGATGCATCGATATCATACTGTTTTGACTTGGAGCGACCGTCGTCTATTTTCTGTTTCTTATTTCTCTGGTTATTCATCTCTGTAGCTGTATCCACTCTTTTCGTTTCACTATTGGACACGGTCTCAGTTGATTTCATTGACTTTCCGATTTCCAAAGCTTACGCGGGGGGTGAAGGGTTCGCGTGCTCTCAAGATTCTCGATTCGCTATTCAAAAACCTCTTCATGTCTGAACTTTTATATCCTAAAATATGACACAATGCTGAACTCAATTCAATATTGGCTTTTTTAAATATCATTTTCGCGAGGGGTTGGCAAGTCAGCGGAAAAGTGTACGAGCAAAAAAATCAATTAGATTTTTTTGATTTTTTTAAAGATTTTTTTGATTTTTTTGATTACTCATTGATTTTTTTGATTCCTCGTTGATTTTTTTAATTTCTCTCTGATTTTTTTTATTTTGCTTTGATTTTTTTCCTTTTACTCTGATTTTTCTTGATTTTATATCATTAAACTCTCTGTTTCTCGTTGAGGATATAACGTGCTGCATATTTTTGCGCGCAGTGCTCGACACATTCTCTTTGCCTACTATAATTTCATATGAGCACAAAGTAAAAATAGTACAATACAATACATAAACATGTATATCTATTAAGTTATAGCTAACATTCATCATGATATTATCATATTATACACTATGAAATACTAAAACATATATGCACATTGACAAAACATAAATTACGAATACCAATCTTACGTTAGTATGTTAGTGTACGGTACACTTATATTGGTTATTAGTATTTTTGCTCGAGTTCTTTGTAATCTGCGATCCAGTTTCAAAACTTGGGCACCCGATATTTTAGTCGGTTTTAGTTTATTTTAAGTTTCTTGATTTATGTCACTTCTGATCTAATTTTGTCCTAATTTTTTTGACTTGCTATGAATAAATATAGCATTTTTTCATTAATCATACATTGTACATTAAGATACGTAAACTGTTTGAAACAGGACAATAATTTATGTAATTATCAGGTAAAGTTTTGTACGGGATGAAAGTGTGAGGAGGGTAGAAAATGCTGAGGTATGGTGTAAGTCTCTTGGAACGGTTAAGGTTGCAGCCACTTGGCACACGATGCGCGAGCAAAACAAAAGCGGCGTTTACCTCCCACGCCCTTCCCTTCCCTATCCCTCCCCGCTTCGCTGCTCTTTTAAACAGGGCTGTAGTGTTACGATTTAAGTATTTCAGTTACAAGAGACGCAGTTATTCTACTCTAGATGGATGACGAAGACTATTAAAAACTAGCTAGACAATGATTATTAATTTTATTACGGTTATTGCTGCTTAATGTAGATTTTTTTGACTTTTCTGATTTTTTTTATTTTTCGTGATTTTTTTTATTTTTTCGTGATTTTTTTGATTTTTTCCTGATTTTTCCAAGGGTGTACGAAGATTTTTTAAGATGCCAACCCCTCGCATTTTCGTTACCGTCTTCTTTCTCCAGAGTAACGTAGTTGGTTCCCTCTTCTTCTTCTGGCGCGGCAAAGAAAACGATTGGCGGAATTCTTAGTCTCGGCTATAAATAAGATAACTGTTCGTTTATAGTGCGAACAGCTTCAAGAGGATCGTTTATTTGAGAAGACGAGAAATCCAGTGTGTCGCTAATAGTATTATTATAGGTAAATCTCAACCATATTGTTTCTGATAGTTTAAAACAAATAGTGAAGGCAAAAGGAACTTAAGGTTTTCAATGAGCTGTATTTTGCTGTCGTTGAAGGGCCGAAGACCAACAAGTCACTAACTAACTAAAACCCACCACCTAGTAGATATAATAGGCAAAATAAAATGACTCATAGGCCAATGGCCTGCTACACGGGGTGGCCTTGGCTGTTTCTCCGGATCTGAGCAAGTCGATTTGACCTTCTCAGAACCGGAGTTTCAACATCCTCCCCCCTTGAGGAACTCTGCGCGCAGCGACGTTCCTCAACGGCTTCCGGAATCATCTCTTCGACTCCTGTTCCCGAGTGTTCTTCAGTGCTCTGCTCCGTGGTCCCTGCTTGTTGTACCTCCAAGGGATACAGCCGTTGAATAGGACGTTTTAACTCTCCGCCACTCGTCCTCAGTCTCGCTGATCTCACTTGTCCATCGCGACCCTTAAAAGTCTCCAGAACCAGTCCGATCTTCCACATGTGTCTGGGAATGTTGTCCTCATGGACCAGAACGATGTCTCCTGCAACAGGAACTCTAAACTTGGAGGGTTTCTGTAAAGGTCGACCGAGTTCCTGCAGGTAGTCTCTCCTCCAACGAATCCAGAAAGAGTTTATGAGCCTCTCCCGGTATCGGGCTCGCTTCGTCAATTGAGTACGATCTGCATTTAATCCGTCTTCTTTGTTGGAATGAAACGACGGCAAGGTAGTCAAACGCCTTCCTACTAAAAGATGACTAGGTGTCAGCGGCTCGGCGTCGTGGCTGTCATTGTAGATGTAGGTAATCGGCCTGGAGTTGACGACCGCTTCGATTTCTGAAAGAATAGTATTAAGTTCTTCAAAGCATAAACTGGCTTTTCCCAAAATTTTTCTGAGATGTGCCTTCACCGTCCGAACCATTCTCTCCCAGAATCCTCCCCACCATGGAGCTCTTTCGACGATGAATTTCCAAGTAATTCCCGTGTTGGCGAAATATTCTGCGATCTTCGATCTACCGGCTCCAGTCCATAAACGCTTCAGGTCCATGTTGGCTCGTTTGAAGGTTCTCGCGTTATCTGAATAGATAACCCGACATAGACCTCGGCGGGAAATGAAGCGTCTAAGTGCCATCAAGAAATTCTCTGCGGTCAGCGTTCCCGTGAGTTCCAGATGGACCGCGCGAGTTACAGCACACGTGAATAAACAAATATAAGCCTTTCGCGTTTCCTCTCCTCCATTTCTTCCTCGAACGTACAGCGGCCCCGCAAAATCCACTCCGGTCACTTCGAATGGGTCAGATGTGCTGCAACGATCTACAGGTAAAGGTCCCAGCAGCAGTGTCAAATCTTCCTCCTTGATGTCGCTTGCAAGTGACGCATCGAAACAACACCCTTCTTACCGCTTGACGTCCACGTAGGATCCAATACTTGGTTCGTAGTTCTGCGAGGACTTCTCGAGCTCCTGCATGGAGTAATCGTCTGTGCGTATCTCTTATCAGCAAGTCTACTACAGGACCGTTGTGAGGCAGGATAACGGGTTCCCGCTCCGCTTCGTCCAAGTCCTTCGACAGCTGGGTTCGGACTCGGTATCGTATAATTCCTTCCTTATCAAGTTTTGGCTGGAAGTTCGCCAAACGAGATGTTGATCCGACAGGTTGATTGTTCTTCAAGGATTCTAACTCCGTCTGAAAGGCATCTTGTTGGGTAATCTTTATCCAGTATTCCAAAGAGCGGTTCAGTTCTGTCGCGTCGAGGAGTCCTGACGTCTGTTTGAACTGTCTTCCACGTACCTTCGCACTAAGCCTGTTCACAAATCTGAGGATCCACGCAGTTACTCGAATCATCCTAGTCAAACTGCCAAAGCGCTCCGGATCAGCAATCTTCGCTACCGACTCTGCTTGCGACACAAGTACGGCGGTGGTCTTCATCTCAACGTTGGCCACTTCCGAATTTGTAACTAACGTTGACGGTTGGGATCCCAGGCATCTTCCGGTAACCGTAACCATGTAGGTCCTTTCCACCAGATCTCTGAAGCGAGCAGCTTAGAAGGGCTCATTCCTCTAGAGCATAGATCTGCGGGATTTTCCTTCCCGGGACAAAATTTCCATTCGCTTGGTCGAGATAACCTTTGACTTTCTTGGACTCGATTGGCCACGAAGGGTTTCCAGCGATGTGCTGGTCCCTTGATCCAGGTGAGGGCCACTTGGGAGTCCATCCAGAAACGTACCTTGAAGCTCAAAGGTTCGAAGAGCATCTTTAAGGTAGTCCGCGAGCCTTGCTCCCAGTACTCCCCCCATCAGCTCCAGTCGCGGAAGTGTGACTCGCTGAAGTGGGGCCACACGAGTCTTGCTGGCGACAATCGAAACGCAGCATCTACTATCTCCGTAAACGCTTCTCAGATAAGCCACTGCTCCGTACGCATGTTCACTTGCATCGCAAAAGACCTCCAGCGTGCAGCTTGTCATGCCCGGTTCGAAAGTAACGGCGAGATACAGCAACCCCGGATAACGCGGGCAAGTTCGCCACCCAGTTTTGCCAAGTATTCCGCAAGTCTTCCGGCAACTCTTCGTCCACGATACTCCTCTTTGCCACAAGCGCTGCAGCAATATCTTCGCTGAAATAACCACAGGGCTGATCAATCCCAGTGGATCAAACAAACGAGCTGAGGCTCTCAAAACATTACGTTTCGTTGAAGTGTCCTCCATGGGTTCCGATTGAAGTCTAGCAAAGGCTGAACTTCGAACGTCAAGCAGTCCGCCTGTATTTATTCCAGATGAGTCCAGGACTTTTACCGGATCTTCCCCGAGACGTAGAGATTCCTTCTTCGTCGCTTCCTTCCTCGCTCGTCAGTTTGCTTGAAGATTTTCGGAATTGGAGTTCCACTTCTGCAACTGCATCCCTGCCTTCTTCAGAATCGTGCTAGCGTCCTTCGCTGTCCCCTCTGCTGCTTCTTCGTTGTCAGCTCCACTTAGGAAATCGTCCACGTAGAGTCCATCTTCCAAGTGTGCTACCGTATCCGGATCCGTCTCCTTGTATCCATCCAAATGGTGTTTGATGGTAGCGGCCAACAGAAACGGACTAGAAGTCACTCCAAACACGACCCGTTTGTAACGGTACACCTTCAGGCTCGAACTCTCCGAGTTCGGGTCATCCATCCACAGAAACCGTACTGCACCCTTATCGCATTCAGCAAGTTCGATTTGCAAAAATGCCTTTTCAATGTCTGCTGTCAAGGCAATCTGGAACTTCCGGAATCTTGCTAGGACGCTCATGAGCTGAGGATTTAAATTGGGTCCCGGTTCAAGCAGTCGTTCAGTGAGGGAAGTTCACCATCCTTAGCTGACGCATCGAACACTACCCTCACCTTTGTGGTAGTTTTGTCTTCCCTGATCACAGCATGATGAGGCAAATAATGGACGGGCCCCTTCCCAAGAACTGCCTCAGGCTCGACGACCTCTTCGATAAACCCTAGTCTCAGATGATCTGCGATCTGTTCGTCGTATCTACGCAGTTGTTCAGGATTCCTTCTGAGTTTCTTCAGGAGACGCTCTAAACGGTTCTTCGCCAAATCGTAATTCGTGGGCAACGAATTCTTTACGTGCTCCTTCCACGGTAAACGGACTTCGTAACGTGACCCATTGTAGGTTACGGTTTCGGCAAAGTGCAGGAATGTTAGATCCGTCATGAACGCTTTCTCAGAAATTTTCTCCACGGCTTCCTGTCCCTTCAATCTCCCAAAAACAACTTCAAGGTCTCGTCGAGATTTTCGTCCGAAATCGCTGATGCTGCTGCCATTGTTTGGATGAACAATGTCGTTGTGCTCCTTTCTTCGTTAATGGGACTCCTGACGGTCCGTGTAAAAGCCATCCGAAAACACTTCCGACTGCTCGAGGTCCAGATTTCAGTTCAAAACTCTTTCCTGTTAAGAACTTCCATTGCTGATCAGCTCCAATTAGCACGTCAATGCGATTGTCCGTCGCTAGCCGCCCATTGCACGTCGTATCAGCTAAACGCATCCCCTTTCGCCGAATTTCTTCAGTCCAAGGTCCATCCCTGAGTTTAGGAATCGGTTGGCAGATCTGCTTGAACTCTAAAGCTTCCAGACTGAACAGCTGACTCTTTCCCATCCCCTTCAGTTTCATGCAAACTCGATTCATCTCTTCAGGTTCTCCCATCGAACCACCCCCAAAGGTGTGGACTCGAATTCTTTCCTTCCCCAGTTTGGCCAGCCCTAGGCTGTCTGATGCGGCCTTCGTAATAAAGGTACGTTGGCTTCCGCTGTCGAAAAGGCAGCGGAATGATCCTTCTCCCTTGGGTCCAATGATTGTAATCGTCGCAGTTTGCAACAATACTTCTCCAGAGGATTGCATACTGGCCTGAATGACGTCATTGGTTTCGTTGGTTGCAATTCTGGAATCCCTGGAATCTCTAGGTGCCGAAAACTCCTGAGAGGACGCTCCAGCTTGACAAAGAGAAACGTGATGTCTCTTCTTACACTTCGGGCATTGAAGTTTCGATGAGCAATTCCTCGCAAGATGTCCATGACTCAAGCAGATGAAACATCGTCCCTTTCTTCGAAGAATAGTCATTTTCTCGTCTGGTGATATGCTGCATTTCGATGGTTTGTGGTCGGAACTTCTGCAGTATACACATTCGTCTCGACAAGTGGCAGCTAATGCAGCAGCAGTTGGTACGATGCCCTGTCCTGGACGATCCGAGTTCTTCATCTTGTCGAAATTCTTCGTAACGACTTCGTTTTTCTCCTCCCTTCCCAGCATTTCACTTCGTTCTCGAGCCTCAATTTCCGAACGCATGAACTTGAGCACGGCTGGCAGATCGGTTAACCTTCTACCAGGATCTTCACTCCACCTGTCGCGAAGAATCTTCGGGAGTTTCTTCAACAACGCTGGCGCAAGGAGGGTTCCAAACGTGGCAGAATCAACTCCGAGAGACTCTAGCCCACGAACGTGCGCCTCGCAATCGGTTGTAAAGACGACGTAACCCAATCAAATCATTTACCTTCTGAATGGACGAGAGGTTCATCAGTTTTAGTCATGTGCTCCGCAACTATGGCTTCAGTATCACCGTACCGTTCTCGTAGGAGCTTCACAGCTTCTTCGTAATTCCGCTCCGTCAGCGAAAATCCAGCAATGGTCCTGGCTGCCTCTCCTCCCAGATACGATCTAAGAAAGTTGAACTTCTCGATCGCGCTGTAGTGTGGTTGGCTGTGGACGGCTGCATTAAAAGAATCCCAAAAGGGTGTCCACTCCAGTCGTTCTCCATGGAAATGTTTCAATTCCAAGCGATTCAGCTTCACCGTGTTCGGCCTAGTCGCAGGAGCTTCAGACCTTGGTCTGTCAGGCACAATGGCACTTGACGCAGCGTTCTGTTGAATCTGCATCATCTTACATTTCCGCTCAGCCATCACCTTTAACTTGGTAAAGGAGTCCCTCATCTTCTTCATGCTCTTCGATTTCCCTTCCAGTTGTTCTTCGTCGTCGGTAAGGTCCTGAATCTTCTGGCACAGTTCCTCGAGATCCTTCCATTTGTTGGTCAGAGTGGACAGTGAGACGTCGATTTCCGTTTCTTGATCCGATGTAATTTCAGCTCCAACCAAAGTTTCCAACTCTTGCAAGTTGGAGTTGAACATCCGCTTCCGAATAGTTCTTGATCGTTTAAACTTATCCAATTCACTCATCTCCGAATCAATCAATTTCCTTACCTCAGTTCACAATTATCAAATTTACCTTCACTATCCGAGTTCTTGTCCGAAATAAATCAGATTACACAATCCGCTTCTTGATCCGGCTCGGAGGACCAAAATGTTTCTGATAGTTTAAACAAATAGTGAAGGCAAAAGGAACTTAAGGTTTTCAATGAGCTGTATTTTGCTGTCGTTGAAGGGCCGAAGACCAACAAGTCACTAACTAACTAAAACCCACCACCTAGTAGATATAATAGGCAAAATAAAATGACTCATAGGCCAATGGCCTGCTACACGGGGTGGCCTTGGCTGTTTCTCCGGATCTGAGCAAGTCGATTTGACCTTCTCAGAACCGAGTTTCAACACATATGTCATTCGATTTGCTTTTTTCTTCGTGCATCAGTCGATGCGGAGCATCCGAAAGCGATTGCTCCTCTTCGCTAATTTCCAAGATGAAACTTTTTAGCGCTACACTATATTCCTTATCGCATTCAATAAAAGAACCTTTAAGTTAAATGTACAAGATGACTCCGCCTTCTTTGCGCTGACGGCTTTAGTACAATAAACCAAAAAAGTACCCTGTTCTACTCTACACTCTCGCGATTTCAGCCGAATTCACTAGGCAAAAGCAAGGCTTCGGCCGATTCACTAGGAAGCAGCCTAGTGAATTCGGTCTTTTTTGTCTACTTTTGTCTGTTTCACGGATTCACTAGGCTAATGTTTGGAGTTAAATTCACTTCACAGACAGTTTCACTAGGCTGAAGCTTTGGAATCAGATTCACTAGGCTAATGTTTGAAGTAAAATTCACTTCACAGACAGTTTCACTAGGCTGAAGTTTTGGAATCAGATTCACTAGGCAAATTTTTGGAGTTAAAATTCACTTAAGAGACAGTTTCACTAGGCTGAAGCTTTGGAATCGGATTCACTGGGCTAAACTTTGGGAATTAAATTCACTAGACAGTCGGTTTCACTAGACTAGGACAGCAAAACGAATAAGTAATCGGATTCGAGTAATCGAATACGGTTCGCCTTCCCGGCTGAGCCGCCATGTTTGATGATCAACGTGTTCAGGCAGACAAGTCCCAACTTTCTGCGCGGTGCATTTGGTTTTAACAAAGTTGTACACTCTTTGAAACTGGTTTCCTTTTCTAAATGAAGGAATTTGTACTAAATATTGCAAAGGATTAAATATGCAGAAGCAGAAAGGACAAAGTAGCACTTAGGAAACTGGAAGTGATTTAGCCAATTTGGTGATGTCTCTGCGTCCACGCGTCCGCCATTTTCTGCCCAGCCCACGCCAAGTAAAGATGTGTCAAAGTTGTGTGAACTGTTTTCGCTCGTTTAACCGAATTTTCTGAAGATGTTTACCCAGTTTTTGTAACAGACGTATAAACGGGAAAGCGAAGAATATGACTAACTGCATCTACAAAAAAAAACGTGATGAATTGTCATCCAAAATAAGGTATATATAACATTCAAAAGTTGATTAGTTAAACTTGCAAATGCAATTAAACGCTTTTGTTGTACTAAGGTCTCGAAGAATTAATTGTGAACACTTAGCTGGAAATCGACTGCGAGCCTCAAGTGTCGACGTGTGCTTTCAGTCTCTTGTTTGATCTCCATCGAAGACAAGAAATGGACTTGACACAGCAGGTATAATTAATTTTAATTTTTTAGTTCAGTTCGTTTATTTACTGTGTTTAACTTTCCTGCAGGCCTCATTCCAGGAAAGATTCATCGAGTCACCAATCGACTGATGTATTCAAAGGACTAGCCTTCTCGACTTGCCAAACCCAGGAGCAGCAGAAGCGAAAACTCATTTAGGCGTGAATATGTATTTTGACAATACTTCACGTGATGAATTTGTGATTTTACGGTATGCTGTGTTTTACTATTTGTCTGGAATACACACAAAGCATGTCTTTGCAAAATTGCGTATGGTTTCACTAGCCTCGACTAGAGCTTACAAATTCACTTTACAGCTTAGTTTCACTAGCTAAAACCGGTGGCCCTCGATTCACTTCAACCAAAAATTCACCAGGCAAAACTGGTGGCCCTTGATTCACTTCAACCAAAAATTCACTGGGCAAGACCGCAGTGGCCCTCGATTCACTTCGGCCAAATTTCACTAGGCAAAGACGGGGGCCCTCAATTCACTTCAATAAAAATTCACCAGGCAAGGCGGGGGCTCTCGATTCACTTCAACAAAAATTCACTAGGCTAGAGAGGGGAAATCGTATAGCTCGCGATTCACTAGTTTGGGATCTGCCTAGTGAATTAAAATTCACTTTGCAACAACTAAACTAGTGAATCTGGCCTTTTTCCGCGAGAGTGTAGTCATTTTCAATGTTAACTTAATTTGAAACGCATCCCGTGACTGATATTAAAATTTTCCAGAGTGGTCACTATTTATTCGTTTATCAAATTTATCGAGTTATCCATTTCCCAGTAAACTCAGCAGTTTAGCCTTTAGACATTTAGCCTTACAGTTTATAATAAGGCTATTTTTGTACTATTTCATTTCTAATAACTAAATAGTATTTAAATCTCAATCAGTTTTTATGCATAAATATATAAACTCCCAACATATTCACTCATATAGAGGTCTCCACAAGTGCTTACAATCGCCATTTTCTTTTCTTTCCTTTTGCTCCGTTAGGTTCCGTCATCATGTCTAAATTAGCGCCGTAGGTATTTTCCTTTTTTGATGTCTATTCCTCATTGCTTTTTGCTGTAATATTGTCAAATTATTCTTTTTGTTTAATATCCAATAGGGAAAACATTACTATATCTTCCCCTGAAAAGCTGGGTGACGTGCCCCAGCATTTCATCCGTCGATCGCGTGTCGTTTCAACAAGTAAGACTACATATTAAAGTCAATTTAATCACTTATTAATTTTTATATTATCAAAAGTCGTCCGTTAGCCAGCACTACAATCCTCTCGCTATGGTAAAATTTATCACACTAATCATTTATTTATATTACAAATGTTGATTTAGCATAATTTCATCATTCTGTCTTATTTATTCAAGTTTGCTAACTACTTTTATGCAGAGTCCAGATCGATCGATTGTCCCTTCGCAGAATCTTCCAGCTGTTGTAAGAAACATTTCATCTTTATTTAATATTGTTTTGATAAATTAGTTTTGCTCCTCCAGTTTTTTGATCGCCGTGCCCAGGAGGCACCTACACTCTCGCGGAAAAAGGCCAGATTCACTAGTTTAGTTGTTGCAAAGTGAATTTTAATTCACTAGGCAGATCCCAAACTAGTGAATCCGCGAGCTATACGATTTCCCCTCTCTAGCCTAGTGAATTTTGTTGAAGTGAATCGAGAGCCCCGCCTTGCCTGGTGAATTTTTATTGAAGTGAATTGAGGGCCCCCGTCTTTGCCTAGTGAAATTTGGCCGAAGTGAATCGAGGGCCACTGCGGTCCTTGCCCAGTGAATTTTTGGTTGAAGTGAATCAAGGCCACCAGTTTTGCCTGGTGAATTTTTGGTTGAAGTGAATCGAGGGCCACCGGTTTTAGCTAGTGAAACTAAAGCTGTAAAGTGAATTTGTAAGCTCTAGTCGAGGCTAGTGAAACCATACGCAATTTTGCAAAAGACATGCTTTGTGTGTATTCCAGACAAAATATAAAACACAGCATACCGTAAAATCACAAATTCATCACGTGAAGTATTGTCAAAATACATATTCACGCCTAAATGAGTTTCGCTTCTGCTGCTCCTGGGTTTGGCAAGTCGAGAAGGCTAGTCCTTTGAATACATCAGTCGATTGGTGACTCGATGAATCTTTCCTGGAATGAGGCCTGCAGGAAAGTTAAACACAGTAAATAAACGAACTGAACTAAAAAATTAAAATTAATTATACCTGCTGTGTCAAGTCCATTTCTTGTCTTCGATGGAGATCAAACAAGAGACTGAAAGCACACGTCGACACTTGAGGCCGCAGTCGATTTCCAGCTAAGTGTTCACAATTAATTCTTCGAGACCTTAGTACAACAAAAGCGTTTAATTGCATTTGCAAGTTTTAACTAATCAACTTTGAATGTTATATATACCTTATTTTGGATGACAATTCATCACGTTTTTTTTGTAGATGCAGTTAGTCATATTCTTCGCTTTCCCGTTTATACGTCTGTTACAAAACTGGGTAAACATCTTCAGAAAATTCGGTTAAACGAGCGAAAACAGTTCACACAACTTTGACACATTTACTTGGCGTGGGCTGGGCAGAAAAATGGCGGACGCGTGGACGCAGAGACATCACCAAATTGGCTAAATCACTTCCAGTTTCCTAAGTGCTACTTTGTCCTTTCTGCTTCTGCATATTTAATCCTTTGCAATATTTAGTACAAATTCCTTCATTTAGAAAAGAAACCATTTCAAAGAGTGTACAACTTTGTTAAACCAAATGCACCGCGCAGAAAGTTGGGACTTGTCTGCCTGAACACGTTGATCATCAAACATGGCGGCCTCAGCCGGGAAGGCGAACCGTATTCGATTACTCGAAATCCGATTACTTATTCGTTTGCTGTCCTACAGTCTAGTGAAACCGACTGTCTAGTGAAATTTAATCCCAAAGTCATAGCCCATGGAATTCCGATTCCAAAGCTTCAGCCTAGTGAAACTGTCTCTTAAGTGAATTTTAACTCCAAAATTTGCCTAGTGAATCTGATTCCAAAACTTCAAGCCTAGTGAAACTGTTGTGAAGTGAATTTACTTCAAAACATTAGCCTAAGTGAATCTGATTCCAAAGCTTCAGCCTAGTGAAACTGTCTGTGAAGTGAATTTAACTCCAAACATTAGCCTAGTGAATCCGTGAAACAGACAAAAGTAGACAAAAAAAGACCGAATTCACTAGGCTGCTTCCTAGTGAATCGGCCGAAGCCTTGCTTTTGCCTAGTGAATTCGGCTGAAATCGCGAGAGTGTGTTTTTGTTCTTTTATTAAAGTAATATTTTAAAAAATTTTTATAGTGACATAGTAAGTTAATACCTATTATTTCAGTAATAGTTTACTCAAAAGTTAAATTTTAATTACGCCAGTTGAATTATTTAAGTATTAATTAATATCATTTTCTAGACTACGATCCAATGACTATGTTCGGCATCATCACAACTCTTCATGTTGGAACTATTTTTGTGCAAGCGCGCGCTGCCATCGTTACCATAAGCAGAAAGCTGTTAGATGCATCATCATCGTAAAATTACTCAAGGGTAACTCAATTAAAAATTATTCTTAATGTTTAGTTCTGAATTTGTTTACTCAGCTGATTTTTTTCAATTTTTTTGTCCTTATAGTCGCTTATGTACATTATGTTCAAATTAATTTATCACTGCTTTACATTGAATCAATTCCATTAATTTCATTCATTACATTGATTGTATTCACGATGTCTAATCGCTTCGGCTGTCGGTTTTTTTTTACCTCCATTGTGGCTTACCATTCTTTTAACCTCTTATTTCCCTACATTGTTCTCCCTCTCTATGGTGTTTTGCTTTCATATGCTGTTTTTTTCCCCCAGTTCTTTCTTCCTCTAACTCTTTTCAAACTTGTTCGAGTGTATCTTGCCATTTTTTTTCTCTCTCTCTCTCGACCGGTGTTTGCTTGCATGTGATATATTTAACCCAGAACAAAATGATTACATTCCAGTATTTTAAAGAAAACACTTTGGACGCCAAAGATAAGAACTCGGCTATGGGAGACCCGAAATTTCATCTTTTAGTGTTCCTACAACTTTATTGTTCTTAGTCGAGTAGTACGGGCTGTCCTCTGGTGAAGTTCGAAGTGTCAAAATACTTGTCAATGACATCAGACCTCGCGAACGAGTAGAAAAGCTTGTTTTTAAATTAATATTACAAAAGAATCTGTGTCGACTATAAACACATCGTAATATTGCTCCGAAGATAGGCTTTAAGACGTCGTGATAAAGCTCTTACATTTTAAGCTTCGCCAAATCCAATATAGCAAACCTATCCGTATAGGCTCATCCATGATGACCCTTAGTCTTGACGGTCTGTAGTAAAAGCTACGTTTTCTGATAATATTTAAAGTTTTTATAGTCGGCTTACTTGAGATTTTTCGAAATCGGCATTATTCTGAACAATACTAACTTGCTTCTGCTTTAAAACAGATTGTAACAGCTTCTCATAAATTGCCTTATTGACTAATTTGAAAAGCGAGCTAGAAAAATCATCCTTCGCTAATTTTCCAGATTCAGTATTTTTTTTTATATATAACTAGCGAGATAGTTTGACTCCTTGAACTTCAGAATTGAATTAATCCTATCCAGAATATCGTCATGTCTCAGAACAAACTTTAAAACCCCATAGTGAACTAGATAGTTCTTTTTAGGCAAAAAAGTTTTCACAAGTTCCACGTATTTCGCAGAAAATCTGTTTCCTAGTTTCTTCACCGACTCTTTGGCTTAGATGATAGCCAGTCAAAATGTTATGTTCACATTTTCTGGGAACAGAGGGTAATCAGCAAACTTCTCGGTGAATCGATGCGGGAGCGCTGACATCAACGTCCAGAAAGTAGCCGATGGCTCCATCATCAGAGATCGCAATAACGTCAAAACTATCTCTCATTGGCTAAGCTCGAATTAAAGCCGCTGTGTGGCAGAGGTTCACACATTGCGTACCCATAGTGGTTTATGACATCTAGTAGTGGATTCCTTGAAGCGGTTTATCGGGATCGTAGCCTTATAAATTTGGTAAATTTGCCACGAGCACATCGTTTAGAAACTAAACAGAGACCCCCCGTAATCCTACGATTAATTTTCAATATTAATTCCATGTCCTTAAGCAATTAAATTTGAACACGTGTCTGTTTCAAGAAGGCCTGATACCTTAATTTGGGTAGGCTAACTAAACTTCGCAGGATCCAGTTCATAATGCGTTTGAGAGAATTTGCGATAGCTTTCAAAAAAACAAGTTAGGAGTGCGACGTCCAATTACTAGATACAGTTCTAAATAAGCTTGAATGGAAATCAATATTAGAAGTTTCCCATACTTTTTAAGCATGTTCATAATCGGCGTCGGGGAGATCCTTTCCTGTCAGCTGATTGAAAAAGACTCCCTCCGGCGGCAGCTGGCGTTCTCGCAAGCGTTCCATACAAGTTAAGTAAGAGTATGGAAACACTCGTTTCGAGGAAAGAAGATCTAACGAGTCCTCATCTATCTCGTCCAACTTGAGATGTTTTGTACGACTCCCTTCAATAGCGTCGAATTTGCCTCAGTTCCGGTTGAGTTTTCAGAGCCTCCGTGAGGGTCAGCAATGAAAGAGGATAAAAATTGTAGGCTGTCGATTATTTTATATCTTCCGAGCGTAATAGATACATATTTCTCGGTTGTGCGTGGTATTTACACTAATGTTTCCCCTTTCCTAGAGCCGATCCGTTGCCTAACATAATCATTGTGACAATCGTACGATGTTTAGGTTATGCAAAATTGTAGGTATTTGGAACTTGCGCTCGAAATGTTGTAAAATTACAAGATTGATGGCTGTAGCTAGAGTTTGGCTGTTACGTGCGAATGGTGGCGCACTATCGTGTCTTGACCCCTCAACGATTTCTTGCTATACAGCATAACGCCGGAGGACCGAACTTTTCAAAATACAACTCATGAGCTGGAATTTTTTTGTGGATGTTTATATCCTCCATATAGTACTTGAAAAGCTCTTCTGCTGACTGAACGATCTCGTTTACAACCTGTTGGCTGCGTCCAATCTTACGTAAGAATCTTTATAATTAAATATCCACGGTATCGATAATGACAAACGCGTACGCTACAGGTTGATGACGAGCCAAAACTGTGGTATTTTTTTTGCGGTTTCGGTTCATCTTCTCGACCAAGTGGTATGAGTAGAGCTTCAAAATCACAATAGATAACGAATAAGGCAGATATTGAACCTTCGGAATGATCGACAAACTCAAGATATTTTTTCTCAGGTGGAAGCAGGACCCGTCCTATTTCTGTATTGCAAATCTGCTTATGTCTATCGAGCGTTGTCTCTCGTTTGAACGTGCTGAAAAAAAAGTCGCAAAACTTCATGATTTTTTAAAGCGCCTTCCGGGAGACTTCAGCAGAGATGTCACAGATCTTACGTAACAAAAGTGGCTTCGTCTCAAGTTCTTCATGCAACAGTAAAAGGTATAAAGGCTTAGCAAATTTCCCGTTTTCAAGTCGATCACTCTTATGGGTAGAAATGGTGGCGAGAGTGAAAACCTACGATACTAATGGGAATTTGATTATTTTTTCGAGTTTTGCAACTTCTTTTTGACTTATGGAGAACGACATCCCTGAAAATCTAGTTTGTGCTTAGCGACGAGACTTTCATAGTTAACCTTGACTTTTCGAACAGTTTCTCTAGTTAGCGCTAGAGTGCAGTTCCAACCCGAGCAGGATACTATAGAGGAAACACTTCTCGTCATTTGATTTTACGTTCACTATGGATTTTTTCTTCTTAGTATGTGCGGGTAGGGCATTATACGCGTGGGAACAGCCCGTTCTATGTATAACAAACGAATTTGAATGAATTCTACTCTCTACCAGCTCTACCGTCCAAACCCATTCGCTGTCATTCTCCAGGAAACGTTTCCGCCTGTTTCCGCCAAAGGGGTAAAATCAAAGTCGCTATCGTTGCAATTTAAAAGGTGTATATACACCGTTTAGCACGTAGCGAATGAACCCCTCTGCAGAGCACGTCGGATAGCAAGTTAACTCGCGAACCAACCCAGCTTAGCAAGATAACTCGCTACTCGACTTGTTGACTAGCGAGATGACTCGCTAACCGAGTCGGATAGCCATCTAAACGGCAAACCAAAACCCCCACTAGCCAGTTGAAACGCTAACAAAAAGTGCCTCATTCGCTCGTTAGATGGCAAATCAAATAGACTGGTTAGCGAGTCAACTCGCTAACCGACCGTCTCGGATCACAAGTCAACTCGCTAACCGATTCTCTCGGATGCGAGTCAAACTCGCTAACGGAGACTCTCGGGTTGCGAGTTAACTTGCAAGCGACCTTAAGTGATGAATTATCCTATATATCTTGTATCATACTTGTTTACTTGTTTTAATTCGGTATAGTCTGTAAATCGCTCCTATTGCCCTGTACATAACGAATCCCTTGGTTATGGCAAAGACCGAATTACTTGTCGGCTTTATCAAGTTGTTAACGACACATCCATATACGGGTTTTTACGGAGGAATCAAGGGGATGCAGTGACCGTATGGTAATGGCTTGTTTCTCAATAGTATCCGCGTCTTGTTGTCGTGATAATAATAACAAATTATAATACACCAAGCGAACCGTTGATTATTTCGTTTGATTACCTCCTTCAAACTAAGGTTATTTTTCAAAATTATGACAGAAACATGAAAGAAATTTAAGGTTTAACAAAAGTGTAAGTGGTAAGCTCTACGTAAAAAAAAAAATAGTTGGAGCTGATTAGCTGGATTATAAAAAAAAAAGATTTCAGTAGACGAATTAATTATTAGTATTACTTTCGGTGTTAATGACTGAACTGACTTATTCGATTATCACATCAGTTATAGAGTTAATTACTATTAATTCAGTTAAAAACTACAATAAATACAAGTAATACAGGATTTGTGCATACACCACAATAAATATAGCGTAATAAGAGTACAATAAATAATGTTAGTACAGAATAATAATATTACTCGAATTTATTATTCGTTACATTTTGATTAATATAAACAATCATGAAAATTATGTAATTTATATTACAATTATCATTCTAACATTAGCATATTCATTATCTCAATACTATCAATAATAAACTGTTCCGGATAGATCCGACTTTCCTTTCAGTTTCACCTTTGTACATATTTTCGTCCTTCGTTTTCGCCTCATTCCTCGTTAACTAATTTGCTTACAAACTCCCTCGTTTACGTCGTGCTTAGTTTACTCGCGCTATTCAGGGTGTAAACCCGAGGTATGAAAACTCCTAAGTTCTCGACCGCGTGTCAGTCGAAGTCACTGCTAAGTCGAGTCAACATCCTCCACAGCGAGTCCCTTTTTCGTATTTTTGCCTGTTTAGTTAAATACATTGGCTTTCTTCATTTCGTCTCTCTCTGCTTCTTAACCTTCATCGCGATTGCTAGATTAAATTAAAACTACACTGAACAAAACTATCAATATGCTGATGATTTTCGAATTTGAGGCTACGTGAATTTTCATTTAAAGATGAAAAAAAAATAGAAAGCGCAGGATTCCTTTTGCAGACAGAGTCATCCACCCTGACCTGGTTTCAGCACATACGACCCTTTGCGCCCTAAGGCTTGGTTTCCTCTCAAGTTTTTTCCAAGAAGAGCTCGCTAATATATCATGGAATTTCTATCGGGAAACTCCCATATTATCTATGATCTAGGGCAATATCATATGTGTGGCAAATTAAACGAAATAAACGTAATTTACTTTTGTTATGAGATATTCCTTAGATTGTATCTAATCCTCTAAAGTCAATTCTCTTTTTAAGTTAGTTATGAGCTGAAGATATTAACCCTGGACAGGAATATCCCGTAATAATCGAAAGATAACGACAAGTGATAGGATACGGGATTTAATATGAAAAAGGAATGAAAAATCACCATTGGAATGAGGCACAATTTATTTTGAAAAACTAGTAACGAACTAATACAACATTATAATAGACTAGAATGCATTAAAACATTATGATACTATTCATTACCCACATTACAGATATTTTTATGCATAACGGGAATAAAGAAATATTCATATTAATTTAAGAAACCACAAATATACCACAGTACAAGACCGAATCTAAAAGCAACGAAATGACAACGAACTATTGCATAATTACAAAACAAATCACACTTAAGACCGCTTGCTAGTTGACTTGCAATTCAAGAGTCTTCGTTAGCGTGTTAACTTGCAATCCAAGAGCTCCGTTAGCGAGTTAACTCGCAAACCAGAAAATCGTTAGCGAGTTGACTCGCGATTCGAAAGAGTCGGCTAGCGAGTTGACTTGCGATCCGAGACGTCGTTAGCGAGTTGACTCGCTAACCATCTATTTGATTTGCCATCTAACGAGCGAATGAGGCACTTTTGTTAGCGTTTCAACTGGCTAACGGGGGTTTTAGTTTGCCGTTTAGATGGCTATCCGACTCGGTTAGCGATCATCTCGCTAGTCAACAAGTCGAGTAGCGAGTTATCTTGCTAAGGCTGGGTTGGTTCGCGACTTAACTTGCTATCCGACGCGCTCTACACAGGAGTTCATTCGCTACGTGCTAAAAAGTTGTATATACACCTTTTAAATTGCAATGTTAGCAATTCACGTATAACCCATGGGAAGCCCTTTTCAACGGGTGGATGTTTTCGAGGCTGAGTATAAATGTTCCCACTTAGTTTAAATGGTAAAAAAAAAGTCTGCTGCGACCCGTCCCTTGACTGTGACTAAATACATGCAACCTTTGTTCAATTTAAAAAATTTTTTGATTCTTCGGATCATTGTTTTGTCTGTATCAAGCACCAGGGTTCATTAATTTTTACAATTTTTCAATACGGCGTCCCCGAAATGTTTAAAAACAATGGCATGCAATCATTTACAAAGGGACCAGAAATTCCAATAATCTTCGTACACCTACGTCGTGTTATCATCATTACCAGCCTGTTATCTCCCTGTTATCTACGAGTTAACTTAAGTTATTGCATGTTGTCAAATAACCTTCGTACACTTGTCCTTCGAGTTTCAGACTCCTTGAAGCCAGCAACCCTTGCAGTCACTTCTTTACAAATTTTAAACGATGTTATAGTTGTATTAATTAAGGGTTTTTATACTGTTATTAATTCTGCATTTTCGTAGTTTAGTGATTTATTAAAACAAAAAAATTGCATCTCAAGAATCAAAAAATGTGTTAAATTGAACAATGGTTGTGTAGGGCATTTTCATGTATCGCGAATTCGGCTTACCCTTAAGAATCGATATTTAGCGCTGGTGACCACCCTATTCATTTTGCGTTATGGAAGAGTGAGTGCCGTTTCCTAGTTTTTCCATATATCGTAATATAAAGTGCCAAGAAATGACCTTAAATTGTACAGTTTCGGAATCAGCATAAAAAGGCGATATATTGGTGTCGAATTCGACAAATAGTCGCAAAACAAAAACAACAAGCTGGCGTAAAATTAATCTCGCGATAAATTTAAATTTCTAAGACTAGCACAGAAATATTCCTTATTTTCTGCTGTTTATGAAATGAAATCATTTTATCATAATCATAATCACACTAAAATATATTAATCTGTGTAAACGTGGTAATAGCTAGACTGATAACTTTTGATAAAATTGTGAATAACATTGATAGCATTGGCTTGAGCTTGGCGTCTTGCGAAAGACTTTTTTAGTCGTAAAAAGTCCTCTGGAGAGGGTGGGAAAGATTCTGAGAAAAGGGTAGTAAAGAAAGGTTTTCGCCAAGAAAATATGAATTAAACTTATCATTCCATTAAATTTGTCCAAATACAACAGAGTTCATTAATTTATTTAATTCAATGCTACTTGTACGTTTTGTGCATTAAAATGTCGTCTTAAATGGCTGAAGCTATTTCGGACTGAAATGTTAATTTGCTTGGAAACAACAAAGATTCGATTTGTAATGTCAAAGGTGACTTGACTCATTTTCTTACTGTTGGATGTCGTTCGTGGCACAAGGGCTTAGTTTGAATGTGAGGGTAAGAAAAACACCAGCGATTGTCGTTTTGCTATCGATTAACTACTCATTATTGACAATTAAATTTAACCATTTTGTATTATCATTAATCTACTGTAATGATTGCTACTTAAAATTAAATGCTAATCGCGATATTACTCGGGTGAAAACGCACTTATAATGAGTGATAACCAATGATAACATCCTGATAAACACTAGCATAGCTGGCCTACGGGACTTGGGCAAAATACTTGAGTCGTACAAATTCCTGTAAAGGGTTCTTAATCGTGGGGGTAAATTTTCCGAGAAAAAGGTGAAGTGTTTCCCGGCTGGATATAAATAATTAATTAAATAAAATTCTTTTTTGTTTGTCTAAATATGACAGAGCCTACGTGTGCAGTTTAAATACATTGCTAATTAAATGGTTCTAATTCAAGAATCAGGTCATGGTGCTTGAAGTTATCATGAATTAGAAATATTGAAATTCCTCGTAGATCTTTCGGTTCTTTTCGTACCCTCTCTGTCTCTCGGTATTCATTTACCTTTCCTAACGTTTGAGTTTCGTTTCTTGCCTGGAGAGTATGGATTCGAGTTGGGCTTGAGGTTGGGGGTTTTCATTGCCATTTGAGTGTCAGTTCTTGACGAGGAAGGACGAGGACAGTTGGACTCGTTGAAGTTTGCACAACGCATTAATCTGCAATAACCAGCTGTATCTGTCAATTATTGGTCAATCGGTTGAAACACGGGTAGAATAATCCAGGAAAATTGACGGCTTCCTTGTTTTGTCGATTTATACATCATTAGAGGTTTCGTTTGTCGAGGTTGTAAATTATTTGTGTTTACGTTTGTTGTCGAGGTTGTTAAACTGTTCGAGGGTTTCATTTATCGACATTACTTTTTGTGGTGTTACGGAATTAGCGTATTGTTTGGTAACGGTGGTGCCGGATAAGGTTCGCGGCTTGTAAGGGTTGAGTGAATATTTGAACGGGTGCGTGTAAACTAATTTTATTGAAATCAGACACTAGAGTTTACACTTTTCTACAAGGAATTCAATCGATGGAATAAGAAAACAGGGGGAATGCAAAATAAATGAGTAGAGATTGTCACGGAGACACAAGGGCAAAACGGACATAAGGTCCACCACTATGGGTAAAACGCTACTGTCACTCCTAAGTCCAGGATCTTCTTAAATACTCCCGATTCTCCGTGTTCCCGTTTTGTCAATCAGGTCAGGGTCCATTCGCTAGGCTACTTTCTGGCCCCTGCCTGTTAACCGGTTCACGAGAATGAGGTCGACTCACGGACTAGGGATGACAAACAGTATCATAAAAGCGCTTTAAATTACATACTTAAATGGTGTACTAGAATTGAGTTCTACTCTAAGTTGGTTCGTGACACTTTCAAGGCTCATTTATCGACATTTCTTCTAAGGTTTTTGCAAATTGTCCGTACCATTTGACTGGGAAAGGCCACCATTTCCCATTTGATTAGTTCAGTCACATTTTGCCAGCAGAAAACAGGACAACAAATACCCGGTGCGACCTAAATATCCAATCTTAAACACGAAATATTTGAAATCAATAATCATCAACTGTACTTGGTTTCTAGTAAAAGGTTTTAAAATATCTCGGTTCATTCCCTCCCTTCCTATTTCTCGCTTCTTGTATTCAATTTCTCTCTTGGCCAAGGGTAGGCGTTGATGCCTAGACGACTCGCATACTCGGTCAGAATCGTCAGAATTCCACCCGTAATCCTTGCGGAGTCTATAGCACCCGCAAGAACACAGTGTGTTTTCCGTATCAAATTCTGAACTTCGTGCACTTTTAGAGACAAACGGATCATGGAAAACCGGTTCTCGGATTTCCTCCTTTAGGGCTTTGATCAAGTTAGGAAGATTCTCGTCATCAGGCATCGGACGTGAAGAACCTGATTGTCTCCTGATCCGTGTAGTTGAAATTCTTAATATATCGATGCATTACCCTCGTTATGGCAATGTTAGTATCCATTGTCCACTTCTTCTGAACTATTCCCTGATTTCCTCTCATGTGGATGACCATCAGTAAACTGACCTTTTGACCCAGGAGGCGCATAATTATTGGCAGATATCAAAGGTGAATCCAGGGAAGTGTTAAGCGCATATCTATAATGTTGCACGACAAATATTTTATATGGAATAGTGAGATTTGGTCGGGAGGTCTGAATGTGAAATTCCACTGTTCTGCTGTGGAACTTGACCTATCTCATTCCTTGAGCTGGCGAGAGTTATACAATGTCCGACTATGATGGGGGCGACGCGTAGGAGTATCCTTTGTGTTCATAGTCTTTGAATGTCTTACGTAGTATATACAGCTAACGTAAGATAATATGTTCCTGTAATCAGGTTGGACGTCGATTGTAAACGTTGTCCTTCGTGGAGTTCGACTAATTCCCCTACCTTTTTGAGGTTTTGTAAAAACTTGTAAAGCGCATGCTGAATCAGTTCAAAACATTGATATAAAATCAAAGTATAGATTCAAACCATTCTACGGAGTTATTCTTATTTTCATCTCTATTAATGTGTTGCCCAATAGTAATGTTTCTAATATTATACTAGTTATTTTTCAGGTGTTTTTTCTTTTTTGATATTTTTAATTTCTTCTTTGGAAGTATTAGTTTCTGTTTTACCATTGTATTAATAACCAGATAACAAAATTAAATAGGCTTGTCCTTAACATTTGTTCAGTTCAATCTGAATCATACTGTATTCCACCCATAGTCACGTTTCCGACGTTTACAGCCACATGGGCATGGAAACGCTTCAATAAATATTGAAGAGTCATCACGTCAAAGACAGTGATCAACAAAGTCTGAAATCGCTTCCAATCCGTGACTATAACAAAACATTTTTATTTCAAAACAGTCAAACATAAAGTTCAACAAATTTATACTAACCCTTCTTTTCCAAAGGTGACTAGTCTATGATCATCTTTTTCAGTAGAACAGACAACCGTACTTCGTTAAGTAACGGAGTATATCAAACTATTAAATAGAATAAAATAAGTTTTACAACTGAAAACAAACATCTAGAAACTTACGAGATGAGTTTTTCCTCCCCACGCTTTGTCACGACAAGCTGTATACAGCTCGCCATCGTAGAAAGTTCATGATACTACTCCAACACACGGATACTATTTATACCTCACCAAATTAAACGTTCAAATAAGTATTTAAAACACCTAAAGCTATATTTCCAATCCTTCCAAAAGTAATAAAACTAAAAGATGTTAAGTGCACATAAACAAAAATCATTTACATACACCTGTGTCACCTTCTAAAGGAAGCCGAAAGTGGAAAGGTCACGGTTACTTTTTTTGTTGACCTGATAACCTTTCAAAATGTGGTGATACGACTTGGAGTATGTACAGGTAACGTGGTACGTGACAGGTTCGTAGCTCGTAAGGTTTGAGTGGATGAAATTGTGAGTTCGCGTAAACTGTTTTATTAAGGAGAATCTACAGTTTACTCGGACACTACGAGAACAATTCATGTAAGAGGAACATAGAAATTGAGTCGACAAATAAAAGAACACAAACGGACATAAAGTCCACCTCAGAAGGTCAATTTCAACTCAACTCAACTGTCATCCTGAGTCCGGATCATCTTAAATATCCTCGATTCTTCGTGTTCCTGTTTTGATAATCAGGTCAGGGCCGTTCACCTTGTCACTTTCTGGCCCCTGCCCTGTTGACCGGGTTCACGAGAATGAAGTCGACTCACTGGACTAGGGTGACAAAATAGGATAATAAAAGACACTTTGAAAACACTTCAGATGAATATTATAATTAAATTTTCTAAAAGTTTTCTACGGTGGCGTGGACAAAAACAACTTAAGGTATCTTGTCGCTTTTTGAAATAACGAATATACGTGTAACCCAAGTAACAAGCGCATCAGTCCACGATGATACTCACTACCATCTGTTCTTATTGATTTTCAAGTCGAAGGGATTGGAGGTTATAACTTGTGATTGCTCATTACTCAAACAGTGGAGTAATTCAACCTCAGTACCTTACGAAACAAGAACCAAAGGAGCCGATTCCAAAATCTAACTTTTCATTCAGGTGTTTTTAAAACTTGATGAAAATGTGGTGAATTCTCTTAAGATGATTTCGGGGTAGCGTGGTTTAAGAGATTGGATTCGTTGCTTGTAAACGTTAGGAATAACGTACAGAGAGAGTTTGTGCAAACTGCTTTATTAAGTTAATGCTGTATCTACACTTACGCTGAAAGTTCACTACAGACAAAATCTTTCACTAAGGGTTGGAATGAAGGGCAAAGTGCGAACGCGGTAAACATACGTTGCACGAAAATACAAGGAACTATGAGAGTGGGAACGAGAGAAACTCTGAACCGCGAGGAGGGTTTGGACACGGACTTATATGCTCGAATTCTCCACGGCCGTCGGTCCCGACTGTCCGGTGAAAGGTCCGGGTCGGTCGGTTGGGTAACCGAGGGTCGGTAGGGAATGAGGTCAGGTCGTGACTAAACCTCCTGCAAAACAGGGTCATAAATGGGGGCGTAATGGGACATGGTAGTAAAAAACACTTCTGAGGGAAAACACTGTAAATTGAATAAAACTTAAAATAAAGTTTAAAGGGATGCAAGTCGATTCTGGCAAAAAGAGTTAAACTAACCCAACTTAATGTGGCAAACCTGAGTATTTCAAATTTACCGGTTTCAGCTGTAGTACTTGGCTCCGAGAAATTCGTTCCGAAATCTCTTTTTTCGGAAGCCATGATATAACAGTAGAACAAGACCTAATAGAGATTACCCCAGATGCCTGCCTTGAAATGGCCACACGAGATCCTGTTTCGGAACCCATGACCAAACGGGTACAGCATTCAGCTTAACGCAAACCCAACAGTAAGACCTCTGTGGATGTCAGCACAAAATAGGTCTTGCACGCGGTTGCCTACAAAAAGAAATAATTTTGCGTAAGACTTGTCAAGATTATCTATTTTAATAGAAATAACACGTTAGCGGATGACCCATTTGCTTCTTCACATGTATAATTGGTTTCCATTCAAAATTGTTAGAAATCACTCATTTCATTCTTTTCCCCCTTTTCTTGCTTCTTATACTCGATTTTCTCTTTTTGGCCAAGGATGGGCGTGATTGCCCCAACGACTCGATTACTCGATTTACCATTGAAGAAGTATTTCCTCTCATAATGGAACAGGGCGTCAGAATGCTAAGTCTCTGAACGTTGAGTGACAGCCCGATCATGGCAAACACTCTCTTAATTTCCTCTTCGAGTGCTTAAATAAATTAGGAGAGATTTGGTTACCAGGGATCAGAACGTGAAGGACCTGATTATCTCCACTGGAGTGATTGCGACGTTCGTGTCGATTGCTCACTTTTTCTGCACTACACCCTGGTTGCCTCCGATGTGCGATGACCATCCAGTAAATTGATTTTTGGATTCTGAAGGTGATTGTTTGTTTGCTAATTTAAGGCGAGAGTCTAGAAACGTGTTCAGTGCGTATTTGTAGTGTTGCACACCGAATATTTAATCAAGCATGTAGAACAAAGACACTTGATTCGGAGGTCTGAATGTGAAATTTTACTGCTCTATGCCTGTGAAATTTTATCCAGCGCATCCTTTCTGGGCTTGAAGTGACATTAAATGATCCATTTTGCTCTTAAGTTAAGGCCCGGTCATTGTCATCGTTTGGTATTCAATTTATGGGAAGATTGATTCGAAGATATTTCTCTCTACACCTGATGACATCAACTTCATTTCGAAAGTGAGAATCGAAAAGACCCTGGCTTCTAAGTTGAGCTCCCTTTTCTTCATCATCAATTGGATCACCGGTCAATTTTGAGGGAAAAAGCCGAGATCGATTAAATGTATCGTATAATTCTTTGATGTTGATTTCTTCTCTGTCAAGCATCTCAAGAATTATTCTTGTGCTGCCTCTCAAGTGAGATTTTTATCTTCCCAGGATGTAAAGGTATCTTCCATAAACATTAAGTCAATATCTTCCCAGTGGGTGTAATAGCTTTGTCATCCAGCAAGCCCAGGTGTCTGGAAAGTAGTTAAATACTTTATGAGGTCTAAAGTGAATTTTGTCCCACTCATTAGCAGGGAATTCTGCTGCATTCTCCAGAAACCCTTGATGACCGGAAATGTAGATGTCCAATATTCCTGGATGGTAGCAGGGAGAAAAGGTAATGGGAGGAAGGTTCCCTCTTGAGAGTAGTAACTATGGATATAAGTTTAGCGAATGCACCTGCCCATTCCTCGTTTGCCTCATACGAGCAGAACAACAAATGCTAGACACTGTGGTGTTACGGACTTAGCGTATTGTTTGGTAACGTGGTGCCGGATAGGGTTCGCGGTTTGTAAGGGTTGAGTGAATATTGGAACCGGTGCGTGTAAACTAATTTTATTGAATCAGACACTAGAGTTTACACTTCTCTACCAGGGAATTCAATCGATGGAATAAGAAAACAGGGGGAATGCAAAATAAATGAGTAGAGAGGTGTCGCGGAGACACAAGAGCAAAACGGACATAAGGTCCACCACTATGGGTAAAACGCTACTGTCGCTCTTAAGTCCAGGATCGTCTTAAATACCCCCGATTCTCCGTGTTCCCGTTTTGTCAATCAAGTCAGGGTCCATTTGCTAGGCTACTTTCTGGCCCCTGCCCTGTTAACCGGGTTCACGAGAATGAGATCGACTCACGGGACTAGGGGTGACAAACAGTATCATAAAGACGGTTTAAATTACATACTTAAATGGTGTACTAGAATTAAGTTCTACTCTAAGTTGGTTTCGTGACACTCCCCGGAACCAGATCCGAACACTCCTGTGTCGGTTAGCTATCTGAGTCTGCTGGTGCTGCCCGGAATTGGACCTTCCTGTTCTGATCTCGCAGAATAGTACATGCCGGCGAACCAGGGACGGCTTGCGATGGTGCAGGTTCAAGAACCGCCGGTGGCTGGTGGGAGTGTCCTGTATCTGCCGGGTTCTGGGAAGTGAGTCCTTGGCCACTCTCTGGGTCGTCGTTGGGGATCTGATGGGACTCACGGCGGGAGCGTGCCATTTATGGTACCCCACAGCACAATTTCACGATAAGGTATAGCGCGGGAAAGGCACATCAAAATTATAATAGCACAGAAGAACGTAATAACTGAAACAAACATGCCATGTAGGGAGGGGAGGAAGTCCAAGGAAAAATGCCATTTGGGCACAACTTTGCGATTGATTGGGACAGACGACATATTTAGGATATTTAGCTCACTCAAGTGGCCGGCCAAGTCGGAAAGCAAGTTGACTTGGTCGTCAGTGGGTAGGATAAATGGTTCTGAAAGTTTGCTTTAAAAAATTGTATAACCGGTCGGGCATAATTCGGAAAACCGAGTTCGCAGTGTGAAAATTTACTTGACATTTGGCTGTAACTGGACCATGTGGAGCCGTATAGCTGTAGGGAAGGTTGTTAAAATTGACAATATTATTTTGATGGAGGCAGACGAAAAATTTCGTAATGTGAATCCATCCGCAGCTATTGTGTAACTTTCGAAAATGGGTTGTGGTCACAGCATGTGGTCACTGCCGAAAGGTTACGTTTTTGGTTGAACACCTTTGCGATACGAGTGCGGTTCCTTTAGCCAGTAATCGATGACATACCGGAAGGTTGTACATCTGCGCCGCTATTATGCCGGAATAGTGTGCGGCTGAGATCAGTTAGTTGATTCTCACTGTGCGCAGCGTACAATCATTTTGATGTATTTGGCTGGCTAGGGTATTGTCCGCATCGATCGTAAAGTCTTCAAGGGATTGGAGATGAGCAAATATTTCTTTTACGTTTGAGGAATGGGCGAACATGGATGCTGTGGACGATAATTGGTAAGCTGGTCGAGACTTACTTCGTTTAAGAAGGCGGTTGGCTTTAGTAAACTTAACGTATGTGTCGGCATGTTTATGACTGGAAACAAATTGTTGTTGGAACAAAGCGTAGTGGAGTTTAATGAGATTATAAAATCTAGTTGCTTTACCGAATCATGGATTCTGGCGATGAATCTAATTTCAGATACGTTGCACTGCTGTTGTGGACCCAATCTAGTTCGCACGCGACGTCGTTGGCGAACCTCTGGTTCCATACGTAAGTTAGGAAATCGTGTTGAGCTGACGTCGCTGTGGGATCGTCGGTTAGTTTGCTATTTGCCAGTAAAACAGGACACGAAGCACATGTTTTACGTAGGATAATTTCTTCAAGAAGACATCCCCGCGCCAGTGCGGTATTTACGGTCATCCACAACGGCCGTGCCGGCGGGTTTGCGTCGTAACTGTATGCCGATCCGCGTTTCGTCATCGCGTTGCCGAAACATGAACGAGAGTGTGCCATTTCCATACAAGCATCGGGGGTTAACTCGATGGGGGTTGTTCCCATTGTTGTGTCATGGCTTCCGAAAAAAAAATGTCTCGACTCGAACGGCACGTTCCAGGCACTGCAAGCGAACCCGCTGAATTCTTCAAAATCAGGGGTTCCTGAGAACAGTGAGTAGTCCATCGGTATTGGTACAGGGTTGGCTGGTCTCAGTTCGCAGGGAACTGAGGTATCGATAACCCCTAGTGTCTCGGGAGCCGAACAGTCACATGTTGTGACTTCCAGCCCATAGAACTGGTTAGCAACGACAAGACGATTGCCGAACCGAACATTGTGTACTGAACATTGAGGTGACTTGGTATGGCGTTTTATACAATTTGCGTAGGCAGCGAAAGTGTTGTATCATACGAAGTAAGTTATTGACCTTGTTTATGTTAAATGAGAAAACTTTATTGCTGATTGGAAAATGTGGTCATAAAATGAAATTTTTATGTGAATTTTCTTTTTGGGTTTGACCGTAAATTGTATTTCGTGCTATTCGACCGGTTTGTGGGTTTCGGTACCGCGGTTGAGTTTGTTGTAAGTTGTGTCGGTCTCGTGCTCGGCACAGGGGTTGGGGTGGTTGTTCTGCTTGATGGCCTGTTTATCGGCACGGGTATGCGTGAAACGGTTGGTCTAAGAGGTTGTTCCATTTGTCGAGGTGTTAAATGTCGCGGCAGGGAGTCGTTCACTGGGTAAACTACCTCATAAAACTGACCTGTTGACCCGCTGTTATGAAAAATACTCGTTGGGGGGCTTGTGACTTGTGGACTTTCGAGGTCAACTTCGTAGGGTCCAACAGTCGTGAGCGGTTTTAAACGATTGCAATGGACAACTTGTTCCGTGTTATTCGTACAGTGTTTGATTTTAAAGTTTACTGGAGACGTCTGCTCTATAACACGGAATGGTCCCGTATAAGGGCGGTAGAATTTCTTGTTCTGGTTTTTTGGGATAACTATACTGTGTAATAACACTCGATCTCCGACGTTAATTTTATGCTCGCTAGAAGTCTTGTCATAATTTACTTTTTGTTTAGCTTGGGCCTCCGCTAGATTTCTCGTAACCGTTTGGAAAGCCATGCGCGAATGTTTTAGTAATTGTTGTTTGTAATCGTATACGTTATCAAAGTTGTTGTCTTGAGAATAAATCACATCCGAAAAGGGAAAAATGGGATCTCTCCCAAACATTAAGAAATAGGGTAGGTCATCAACGGATGCCTGATGACTCGTATTGTACGCAAACGTAACGCATTCCAAGAATTGATCCCATGTACTGTGGTCAGTACTGACGTAATGAGATAATGCGTTACATAGCGTTGAGTTGAATCTTTCCGTCAGCCCATTAGTTTGCGGGTGATACGCTGAGGTTTGAATCTTATTAATTCTGAGGGCGCTGCAAAGTTCCTGAAACAAAGAGGAAAGGAATTGCGTACCCGATCTGATAACAAATTTAATGGACAACCAAAAATCGAAATAAAATACTTGACAAAATTCGAAGCTACAGTTCTCGCAGTGATATCAGGCAAGGCTATTACGTGGCTGTATCGAGTAAAGTGGTCAGTGCAAACCAGGACATATTTATTCTTGTGGATCGTTTCGGGTAAGGGTCCTAGGATATCCAAGCTTACCCGCTCCAGAGGGCGCTGGGCTATTGGCATAGGTATCATAGGTGCCTTGGGGTGAGCCGGAGGGGCTTTACGAGCGACACAAGAAGGACAAGCCGTCACATACTGGTACACTTCTTTACTTAGTCTAGGCCAGTAATAAAGACTACGGACCTTGGCAAACGTTTTGTGACAACCCATGTGTCCGGATAAGGGATCATCATGGAGTTTCTGGAGAATTTTTGGCCGGAGAGACCTTGGCGCGACCAGGACTACTTCACTTAAATGTCTATTATTCTTTCTTTGATTTGAAATAACTTTTCGGAGTAGCCCATGTTCGTCCACATACAACTGGTCTAGGATCTTAAGCCAAAAAAGTACTTTATCACCTTCGGGTGCTTCCCCGGTCTCTAGACAGGTCAAAATCGGTTCGCAGAATTCGTCCGATTCCTGGGCTTGCCGAATGGTCTCGAATGAGAAGTCTGCATTTGCAACAGTCCTTTAACTTAAGAACCCCAATCCACGTACCCCCACATCCCAAACCTACCTCAGTCCATAAACCAGTTAGCCCCCAACCCTAAATACTATCTCAGCCCATAAACGGTTTAACCCTATCCCTAAATCTGTCAACCCCGGCTGGACCCAGTACGTAACGTACAGTCGCCACAACCCTGCTCAATAACTTACTAAGACAACAATCTAAACCCGTACCCGTCTAGAAGTCTCTTTGTTCTAGAATCCTCACATAGGGTTACGTGACCGTAACCTATAAAACCCCGCAACCCCCTTCACTCGCTCTCTCACTCCGCCGCTACCCTAGCATCCACTAGTACCCCGTACAATTCGCAAGTATTATTTTAAGGTACCGCCTAATACACTGTTTTCTTAGTATAAAACCCTGTCTTATCATTTCGTTACTTGACTCAAGACCCTAAAGTTTGTCACATAATTTCTGGTGTCAGAAGTGTAGTGATTTTTAAGACCCTCGCTCTTGACAAACTGGGCAGAGTCACGAACGAATTTGATTAGATAGGGGTTAAGTGTAATTCTGTTTCTGTTTCCCAAAACCCCGACACTTTTCCCCAAAACCCAACCGCGAATCCACCATGAACACCCCGGGAGGAGCAAACGGACAAGGAGCCGTACCCAGACCCGCAAATCCCGCACCCGGACCCGCTAATCCAGCACAACAAAGTTTTGTCTTTACCCCCGAACAACTCGTATCTATTCTCACGCCGTTGGTCGGACGCCCTTTGCTCGCCGAAATCCCATACTACACGGGATCAGACGACTCGCAATCTGCCGCCGAATGGCTAAAAATTTTCAACCGAGTAGCCACGTGCGCAGGATGGGACGACGCCGCGAAACTTAACCTCGTCTCGCTTCGCCTTCAAGACCGCGCCGCAGAGTTCTTTGAGGATTGGAGAAAGACGACAGAAGAAGAAACTTTTGCTAATCTGCAAACCGAACTAAAAGCACGATTCGGAGATGCCGCCGCAAAAACGCGCAGTGAAACTAAGTTTCACGAATGTGTACAGGAGCCTGGCCAAAACGTAAGAGACTACGCACAAAAACTAACGGTCCTTGCGCGCCGAGCTTACGGAGAACAAGCCCGATCCGCCGACGCCCTCGCATTCATCAACCACATGAAACTGCAACGATTCATGCGTGGTTTAAATCCCCGCATACGTCGTTTTGTCCTATCTGCCGCACCGACAACATTTGATGACGCCATCAAAATCGCAGTCCGCGAGGAAGCAAATGATGCTTTGACTACGCCTGCTCCAAACGAGATCCGTCAAATCGAAAACGCCGTCAACGACACCCGTAACCAACGCAGCCGCAGTAGAGAACGTAACCGCAGAAATACGTCCAGGTCAAACAGCCGAAACCGCCGATCCAATTCCAAAAACCGCCTAGAAGAACAAATAAAAATGCTGTCAGAACAAATCGCCCAACTACAAATGGCACGACCACGTTACCGCTCCGCGTCTCGCGACATAGATCGCAGCCGCCCAAACTCCCGACAGCGCAGAGACAACAGCACCAACAGAAACCAGTCAAAATCGCGCTCCTCTTCCCGCACAAGGTCCGATTCAAACCCCCGTCAAGTCCGTTTCGCCAGCACCGTCTGCTACAACTGCCAAGGAAAAGGCCACCTCGCCAAGGAGTGCCCCAGCCCGAATTTCAAACAGCTCAAAGACGCCCGTTCCAGATCCCCAGCGCCTGACCGCTGCTTCAAATGCAATGGTAAAGGTCATCGCGCCGCCGACTGCACAGCCAAGTTAAACTAAACACACCAGTTGCAACCGGTCAACTGGGAGGTTTGATGAGCAAAAGCCGTGCTCGAAACTCCTCATCTGGTAAAGACAATTGGATCAGAATTAGGCTACGAATTGGAAATTTGGAACTGAAAACGCTAGTTGATACAGGAGCATCGGTCACTGTAATCAACGAAAAATGGTTTAAGAAGTTGCTGCCGCAGTTAAGACGGCACAAGTTAGAAGATGAAGCTGTCCTCACCTCGGTGAGCGGAGAAAAGCTTGATATCAAAGGACGATACAAGCTACCAGTCCAGTACGACGGAGTAGAATTCGAAGAAAAATTCTTCGTCGTGAAAGGGATCCGTGAGAATTGCATCCTAGGACTGGACGCTGTGGTGAATCAGGGATTCACTATTGACGGCAAGACGAGGAAGATCTGCAGATCAATCGGAAAAGAGCCTTCAACGCATAGCGACGACAGGAGAATCCGAGGAATGGTGAAAGCAGTACTCGACGAGATGAAGATAACTCCAGCTACCCCATCGAGAAACAGCGTGGACCTCAATTCACCGTTAGTAAACTGCCCTGCAGAAAAAGGAAAAGAGAAAGCTAAAGAAAGTTACGCGACTGTAGCAAAGAAACAGTCTTACGTCAACCTTTCAGTCTCGAAACCCATAGGGATCCCGGCAAAGTTAAGCACCGAAGTACGCTGCAGAGCCGACATCGAGAACTTGGAAGCAGGAACGAAGTTACTGGTCGAACGAACGCCGTGGTTAGCACTCCCCACCGACGTTCACCTTGTGACATCCATAGGAACAGTCGCAGACAACGGCCAAGTCAACATTACGTTCAAGAACGAAGGCCCGAATGGCAAAAAGCTAGAGAAAGGCCTAATCGCCCGAGGTACGATCCTAAGCAGAGAAGAAGAATTGAAAGAGTTAACCAAACAAATACCCACAAACCACCTACCACCAACTCAGCAGCAGCAACTGCAAAACCTGCTACAACAATTCGCCGACACCTTCGCGGCCAGCAACAAGGACCTTGGTCTCACACATCTGGTAAAACACAAGATCAACACCGGAGACGCCACACCAATCTTCCAGCGCCCGTACAGAGTCCCAGAGACCCAAAGACAAATCATTGATCAACATGTCGAAGAAATGCTCCAGCAAGGTATCATCCGCCCGTCATCATCACCATGGAGCTCTTCAGTTGTCCTTGTTCCCAAGAAAACAGGAGAGTGGCGTTGCTGTATAGACTTCCGCAAACTCAATGCTGTCACCAAACCGGACCGACATCCGCTCCCACGAATTGACGAAACACTCGAAGCACTCGGTAGAGCCAAATTCTTCACCACTCTTGATTTAGCTTCTGGTTACCACCAAGTCGAAGTTGACGAAGAGGACCGTGAGAAGACTGCATTCTCAACTCATTCTGGGCACTACGAGTTCTGCCGCCTTCCGTTTGGACTAAATAACGCACCTTCGACCTTCCAGCGTTTGATGCAACGGGTCATGACTGGAATCCTCCACAGAACCGTCCTGGTATATTTAGACGACGTCATCATCTACAGCTCAACGTTTGAAGAACACATCAAAGACCTAACGGAAGTATTCAACAGATTACAAAAAGCTGGTCTAAAACTAAAACCGCAAAAGTGTAGCTTTGCCAAAAACGTTGTAACGTACCTAGGACATCGAATCTCCAGCAACGGAATCGAGCCAGATGAATCCAAAACAGAAAAAGTCCGAAACTACCCGGTCCCCAAGAACGCCAAGCAAGTAAGGTCCTTCCTTGGTTTAGCCAGCTACTACCGAAGATTCGTCCCGAATTTCGCCAAGATTGCCCACCCGCTGACGCACATTACAAAGAAGGAAGTCCAATTCAGTTGGCAAAATGAGCAACAGATGGCCTTCGAGAAACTGAAAGAATTACTAATTAGTAAACCAATCCTCGGTTTTCCGCAATTTGAATTACCTTTTATCATCCACAGCGATGCATCCGACTACGCAATTGGTGCAGTGCTATCGCAGATCCACAACGATCGAGAAATCGTCATCGCGTACGCCAGCCGACATCTGTCTGGAAACGAGCTCAAGTACCCGACCGTAGAAAAAGAAGCCCTTGCAGTTCTGTATGCAGTCAAGCAATTCCGCCCGTACATCTATGGTCACCATTTTACCTTGGTCACGGATCACCGCCCCTTGCTCTGGCTGATGTCAATGAAAGATACTTCTTCACGTCTCCTACGCTGGTCACTAGCCTTGCAAGAATATTCCTTCGAGATCAAATATCGCCCAGGTCGCGTCAACAACAACGCAGACGCACTGAGCCGCATCCCTAACGAAGCAAACCCTATCTCGCAGATCACACACGAATATCGTCTTCAGCAAGAAAACGACATCATCAAGTTGAAGTCCGAACAACAAGAAGATGCATTTTGCCAAGACGTCACCAGCAAACTCAAAGGTAAACATAAAACGCCATCTGTCGGTCAAAATAAGGATCGCGATGATTGGCTAAGTAAATTCTTCATTAATGGCGACATATTGTATCGTATCTTTGAGCACCCGAGCCAGAAAAGACAGCAAGCTATCAGGTACCAAATAGTCCTACCCTCATCAATGCGTCACGAAATTCTTAAAGCGCTCCACGACGACCCGCTCGCTGGACACCTCGGTTACCGGAAAACGTATGACAAGATCCAAGAAAGATTCTACTGGCCCCGCATGAGCGTAGACATCAAGGAATACTGCAAATCCTGTGTTTCCTGCGCAATTCGCAAGAGCCCACCAAATCACCCAAAAGCTCCGTTGGTCCCGCTTCCAGTCGCAGAGCAACCTTTCGATCGGATCTCCTGCGACATAGTTGGCCCACTCCCAACCACTCGCCGAAACAACAAATACCTCCTGGTAGTAATCGACGCACTGACCAAATATCCCGAAGCTATCCCGTTGAAAGACCAAACAGCTGAAACCGTCGCTACGGCCCTCGTTGAACAAGTATTTTGCCGCCATGGGATCCCGCGCTCAATCTTGACGGATAGAGGTTCTAACTTCATGAGCTCCCTGCTGCAAAACGTCTACGACATTCTGGGTATCAGAAAGCTTCGTACTACCAGCTACAATCCCAAGTGCGACGGCCAGACTGAAAATTTCAACAAGACCCTAATCAAGATGATCAGTCATTTCGTACGAAATACCCACGACGACTGGGACAAGAAAATCCCGTACGTACTGTTTGCATACCGCACTTCCAATCAAGAGTCACTAAATGAAACCCCATTTTTCTTAACTCATGGACGGCAAGCCAAGCTGCCAGCAGACGTCTTGTACGGACCGCCCGATACAAACACAGCAACTAGTGTCGACTGTTATAAGGAGCAACTAATACGAAATTTACAGTCAGCATTCGCCTTAGTAAAAAGAAACCTGTCCGACGCCAGTGAACACCAGAAGAAATACTACGACAAAACATCCAACAACCCCTCATTTCGGATAGGAGACCTAATTCTTCTCAAGAATCATGTTGTAAAACCGGGTTTCTCCAAGAAATTCACCCCGTCTTGGATAGGAGTCTACAAAGTAATGGAAAAGCTGTCCGACGTTAACTACCGAGTACAACATCAAACCTCAGGGAAAAGTGACGTCGTTAACGTGAACAGGATGAAGCTGTACCAAGACACACCGAACTGGACCAATCCACAACCGGTCACAGACGAAGAAAACCACCGACCACCACCCGTTATTCCGCGTTTAAGTCGCGAAGACGTCCCGCAATCGCCGCCGCGTCCCCCGACACCGCAAGCCCAGGATTATTATATCCTGTCTCCACCGCCATCACCTTACCCCGCTGCACACGAGCTGCCAGAAGACGATGAGGACGACGACGACGATACCCTACTAGGACAGCCTAACGAAAACTTAGACGCACACCGAGACCATTCAACACAAAACGACGCTGCCGAATCCGACGCCGAAAGCTTTCATACACCTGCCGCCTCACCTGCACCATCTCAACCTCGCCAAAATACCCGCTACTCCCTACGGCCCCGCCCTAAACAGAAACAAATCTTCGACCCAAGCCCCTAACTGACCTACCATCAAATCTCTCTCACAGATGCTCGTCACTTTAATATTAACGTTACTACTACCCACCTGCGAACCGCTCGACGTAACAGCCTGCAACTGCTCATCGCCCCAAACAGTGGGATTCATCGATTTGGATCCAACTCACCTCTGCCAGTCTGACGCGAAACCCTCGCGCAAAAATCCAATATCCTACCTTGTCGCATCTCAACGCCCACACAGGATCGTGTTCCCCGGATACATTTGCACACAATGGAGGAGACCGAAACAGTTTTCCGCTTCTTCTTTGGCGCCACAGACACAACGCAATCCAAACGTACGCTCGTCCCGTCTGACTCAGAGTGTTGGTCTATGGTACAAACACTCAAATGTAAAGACAACAACATGGTAAAGCGAAACAACATATGGATCCACGACGAAAGGCCCCAAGCGACCCCAAGTTGGCTATCGACAGTGACTTCTCAAGTAGTAAATTGCATAGTTGAAGAAATCGTACTGGAAAAGGCCTGCCCAGATTGCCCAATTACATCCTCTATCGGTTTCGTAGCCAACTCCACCGCTGCAAACTTCGCTATTCACAACAACCTCGTATTCGTATGGCGGGACACATTCGCCAAAGAACAACCCTGCGATATTCAATTCGGCCCCACTCGCAAAGGGTTTCTGCTAACCGAACTCAATGCAACGATCGGGCGCCTCCGCGACGAAAAACTACAAATTGATTTCACTTTTAACACCACCCCGAGAGATCGTGCAGAGATACCACCCTATATCGAGTCTTAGGAATGGACAAAGTTTACCTGTTAATCAGCGCCGCCAAAATAATCACGAAGATGCTACCTGCCTCTAACTACACCACCTTAGACGAAACGCTAGCAGCCGAAATCGACCTAAGCGCCCACCTGCAATTCATCGAAGACCGCGAAACAGAACGAGAAAATATCATTACGTCCTACGTACAAAAACTCGATTGCGAACTAGAGCAAACGAAAATGAAGTTGGCAATCATCACAGCCTCGTATAGCGGCATAATAGCTGCTCGCAACTTAGGCTTTGAAACATGTTCCAGACTTATCACCCACGGAAATACTGCCATGCTTCAGCGTTGTGCCACCGTAAATCTCACACTATCTACCCACATGTCAACTTGTGGACCGCAGCCCCGTTTCGGAAACTTTACGATAAGCAAGGATGGGTGGACCCTCATCCCGTTCGATGAAACCTGTTACCACTTCAACGGATTCGTCAACGTCAACGACCGTGTGTTCCAGTACGTCAACGGCAAATGGATGCCCCGCGAACCGAGGGTCAAACTCTCCAACTTCCAGTCGCTTAAACAGTTCGAACTCCCAGTAGACAACAGCTTAGATTTTATCGTAAAATCAACCAAGTCACGCTCATCTGAATACGTCGACCACATCAACATCGTAGCCGACTTGGTATCTACGCTAGCGTCTACAGATTCTGGACACATCCGCGACGTCCTTCTTCCGCCAACCGCAACCAATCAGGTCTCTGAATTAAAATCTTGGGCAGACAACCTAACGTCATTCTTCAAGTACGCGATAGGAGCACTCGCAATTGGTGGCATTGTATTCACATCCCTACGTTGTGGCCTCCCAGGCCGTATTGGAAAGCTGTTCTCCATCGGCACATCACTAATCTCAGGATACTTCGCAAACTGGAGAAAATCTCGCCAAGCTAACGAGGAACCAAATGCACCACCGGAAGAACATATCCCGCTGCAGCCGATGCACCAACCCGCAACGCAGCAACCGTTGACCCTCAACATATATCCTGGAGTACCTTCACCGGCCTCAGTTTAAACAACCAAAAAAAAAAAAACATCGTAGTATCTTACGCTAACACTAACCGCCTAGCATTCGCACTAACACGTAACAATCAACGATACAAGCTTAATAACTATCAATTTCTAGATGAATACAATTCTCATGGTCGTCACCGTAGAAGGAAGCCCCTTCAAGACCTTTGAGTTCTTGGAGGTGGCATATGCTGTTCATCCGGCGGTTGAGGATTTTACAGCGGAAGTCGCAGGACCGTTCCGTCCAATCCCTGACAACACGGATTACGACTGGAAAACCGCACACGTCGCCCACCAACGACATGGGCTGTATACGTCCGTACACGCCCGTCTACGGCAGGAAGACGTGCCGGTAATCCTACGGCAGTGGTACGACCGGTTCCGTACCCAATCACGATACCGGGTGGCCTACAAAACGCTAGCCGTCGGATTATTGCTGGCCCACCTAGGCATACCTGGCCTCGACCTACAAACCGTCGCCTGCCCACGCATACAAGATCTGTATAAAAAGTTACCTGTGCCGATGTGCCCGCAACATCGCCACCATCTAGCGGATAAAGAATGCGCACTGCGCAAGGCAATGGCACTCATCTCGTGGGTCGCAGGAAATACGCCTCCCCAGCCAGCACATGAACCAGACGACCTCGCCCGGCCAGCCAGATACGATCCGTACGCGTTCAGTGTCGCAGACTCGGACGAGTTCGGCGTCGACGGATTCATAACGGATCCCGAAGAAGAAGACGAGTGGGCGGGTAACCACGTCTTCAACCATGCCCCAGCCAACCGCGACACTGCCGATGACCCCAAGAACGATCCTGCCGCGGCCGACCTTAAAACTGCTGCCCCCAACGTCGCCGACGACGAACCTGCTGCCTCTGAAGCTACCAGTAACCGCACCATAAAAGAACTGGAGCTAGCGTTCGACGCCCAGCTCCAAATATATAACGACCTTCCGGCATCGGAATACGCGGCACGCGCCACAGTCCGCTGCCGCCTTCTCCAAACCTTGCAGTCTTTTCCACACTAACACCCCAAAACCTCACCATTTTTTTTTTTGTTGTTATTTAAACACACCTCAATTTCTGTTTTTGTTTTTTTACAACGCTTTGATTGCGAGGACGCAATCTTTCCTTAACCGAGGGAGGAATGCAACAGTCCTTTAACTTAAGAACCCCAATCCACGTACCCCCACATCCCAAACCTACCTCAGTCCATAAACCAGTTAGCCCCCAACCCTAAATACTATCTCAGCCCATAAACGGTTTAACCCTATCCCTAAATCTGTCAACCCCGGCTGGACCCAGTACGTAACGTACAGTCGCCACAACCCTGCTCAATAACTTACTAAGACAACAATCTAAACCCGTACCCGTCTAGAAGTCTCTTTGTTCTAGAATCCTCACATAGGGTTACGTGACCGTAACCTATAAAACCCCGCAACCCCCTTCACTCGCTCTCTCACTCCGCCGCTACCCTAGCATCCACTAGTACCCCGTACAATTCGCAAGTATTATTTTAAGGTACCGCCTAATACACTGTTTTCTTAGTATAAAACCCTGTCTTATCATTTCGTTACTTGACTCAAGACCCTAAAGTTTGTCACACATTGAGCAGGTTAACTGGCATTCGAGATAAGGCGTCGCAAGCTCCATTCGCTTTGCCAGGTTTATATATGATTTTGAAATCGTATTCTTGTAATTTGAGGTTCCAACGTGTGAGTGTGAAACTCGAGTCTTTATGATTCATCAAATATTCAAGAGCTCTGTGGTCGGAGATACCGTGAAACTCTGGCCAAACAAGTAGGGTCTAAAATGCGTTACCCCGAACAAGATTCCAAATAATTCCAGTTCGGAGGCATTATAACGAGACTGGGCATGGTTTAGCTTTTTGCTCGCGTACCCAATCACACGTTCTTTCCCATCCTGTACTTGACTTAAAATTGCACCCATCGCGGTTGTTGATGCATCTGTTGTTAAAACAAACGGCAGATCAAAACCAGAGTATGCGAGAATAGGGGGGAGATCAATGCTTGCTTAAGCGTTTCAAATGTAATACTGTGTTGTTGCGTCCAAACAAATTTAGTGTCTTTCTGCAATAACTTGTGCAAGGGGGCCGCAATTTTCGAATTATTCTCGACAAACTTGCGGTAATAGTTACACAGCCCCAGAAAAGATTTTAATTCCTTAGGAGTACGAGGAATCGGAAAGGTTTTAACGGCATCTATTTTTCCGGGATCCGGCTCGATACCGTCAGTACTGACGACATGTCCCAGATAAGCGACTCGTTGCGCAAGTATTCTACATTTGGTTGGCTTTACTTTCAAATTATATTGCCGCAAAACAGTGAAAATTTTTCGTAGATGCAGCATGTGATCACTGAAAGATTGGCTGAACGCTAAAAGATCATCTAGATATACCAAAAGAAATTTGTGAATCAATGGCGCAAAAATTTGAGCGATAGCCCTACTAAACGTATGGGGGGCGTGCTTCAGGCCAAAAGGTAATCTAGTAAATTGAAAATGTCCCAGGGTCGGAACGCTGAACGCAGTTTTCTGTGCGTCCGCTGGGTTTAGTTGTACGTGAAAGTACGCTTGGTTTAAATCAAACACGGAAAAAAATTTCGATTTTGCCAGATAATCCAACTCCTTGTCAATTCTTGGAATCAAAAACGTGGTTGGCTTTGTTACTTCATTCAGTGCTCTGAAATCTAGTACTATGCACCAACCCGAATCCTTTTTCCTGACCAAAAGGAGAGGCGTGCAATACTCCCTTTCTGACGGAGCGATAATCCCTTTATCTAGCAAGTCTCGAATTTGATTTTCCACTTCCTCTCGTAAGGCGTGTGGGTTTCTATATGGAGTCCTCTTCAACACGGTCCCGTCTGTGGGGATGTCGTGAAAGACGTTCGGAATAAGACCCACACTGTCCTTATCGGTGGTAAAGATATAGCAGAACTCATGCAACAAGATTTCAATTTCACTACGCTGTTCCGTAGTCACGTGAGACAGACCGAATTGCTTCAGAAAGTCGTTGTCCATCCTGGGTTGTACACATACTGCTGACACTGGGGTCTTAGCAGTTTGTAATTCAACCTCAGGGAACAATCTAGCAATCAACTGTTTCTTCATCGTGACTGGGTGACTAGCATTATTACACACAAAAGTTACAAATTTATTCTCAGAGTTGACAGATACGATAGCAGGAACGATTTCGAGGGAAGGGTGGAGAGCAAAAATTTAGAGATTCTACGAGGCCAACCTTTGCTGTGGATCCAGTACGGCAATGGTTGTCTGGTATTATGCAAGAAACGGGGAAAACGGAATGTGGTGGAATCGTAATTCGACCACAGGAATAAATGTCAAATGTTGACGTCTGGGGAGGATCTGTGCGCAACTGATCCTCGGCGGAGGGCAACAATTTATTTTGTACTTGGGACGGCTTTAGGATTTGTTCGTAAATTGAAGGAAACATTAATTTAATTACGTCAAGCCCGATGATGACTTGTTCTGTAGGTGAAGGGGCGATAACAAAAGGGTGTGAAAATTGTTGGCCCTTGAAAGTGAAAGTGATTTGGCAGTATTCGGAGAAAGGTCAGGGTTCCCCCGCGGCTGTCGTTAAGCTATTCAAAGGCATTTCTTTGCGTTGTGCAAGATTTAAATCTAATTTACGAAAAACATCAGTTCGAATTAATGAAATACCCCCTTACGAAAAGTTTCAGCGACGGCTTACCAGCCTCACGCTGGTTCCGAAACGGCAAGCTCGCTGCGTGTTAACGGCTAGCTTGCTCTACGTAGTGCAGTGCTGTAAAAGCTGATGACTGATTAGGCAAAGGATGGTCAAAATTTGACCATTCTTATGTAAGCAAGGGGCAAGCCTGCTTTGGCCTTGCTTTGGCAAGCTGGCTTTGGTCTAGCTTTATACTACCTTTAATTTCGCGCGGCTTTGGCACCATTTCTAAACCTGGCAAGTAACAAGCTCGGCCAAGACTAGCTTGTTAGTTGCTACCCGTAACGTTTGACAAATTTATTTGTTTGATTGTGAAAGTTAGTTTGCAAACTTATACTGTGTTTTAAATATACGTATATGTTGCCGCATCTCTATGCATGATTTTTTTTAAAATTTATTTACTTATACACATACATTAATAATCAAACTATCCTTCATTTTTGTACATCACTTTAAACGTTATATGCGTTTGTTTATTTCATTTTCCATTAATTATTCAGCAAGTTTTTCTATTTAATATTTATGTACAGCGGTGTTTGAAAAAAAGTACCCCCCTTCAATGGAAAAATGCATTTAGGGGAGGTACTTTTTTATGAACACCGCTGTACATATGTATAAGAACATATATATAGTAATATACATGTACAGTGATGTTATAAGAAATGAGGGAACAGCATCGAAAAGTTAAACATCACTTTTGTGTTAGATTTTACAAGAACATTACATTACTCGATAATGTAGGCTATTCTAATTAAAGCAGTGTCTAATCTATATTTATTAAATTCTATGTATAAATAAATAGTTTTATAAATTCAAAAAAACTATCTCTAACCTCCCCATGCGGTACGCTTTTTTTATGAACATAGCTGTACAACTAATCCCTTTTATCGGTTTGCATATATTAGAAAATAAACAAGTTAACATCGTCGGTCAATTGTTTTTGCGTTTATTACAGTTTAGTCGGTTTCCTTCTCATTTACCAATGCTGTCACAGTGTAAATGTTTGTCAGCGGTTTGGCAGATGTTATTACAGATTTCCGCTGTATATCCCGACTGAAACAAGCAATTCTTCTTAACTCGGGATCTCGGCACAGTCTGGCAGTGAGGCCTTTCGGGTTCCGAGAATTGGGAATAGTGAGATGAGAACTGTGAATGCTCCTTTCTCTTTCAAACTCTTCCAGCAGGTAACCGAGCATTATCACTGCATCTGGGAGAAACGGGTCGGAAACATGAAGAAAATCTTTTATAGGAAAAAATCTTCCGTCTCTCAGAAGTGCGCAGTAGTTACTTATTTTGGTGGCCTGGGTATACGGTTTGGTCGTGAAAATGCTACCGCTAGGTGTTCGAAACCTCATGAAACAGTCGCCACTTTCTGGGACTGGCAGGGACATAGTGCTTTCAGTCAAGCCGAAAAGCAGCTTACTGGCATCTTGGTCTTCAGTGTCTAGAGTTTTTTTTCGTACCACACCCAAGCAGGCTTGCTCCTGTTTTCAAGCTGATCCCAGCGAGTTCGCATTTTTTTTTTTTTTTTTTCACCGAACGAGGAATGTCCAGTAACTCGGTGAACAGGGATCGTACCTCAGGTAACAGTTTATCCCGTTCCATAAGCTCGACTACTTCAGATGCGATAGCCTTTTTGAGCAGCAGACTGTGCGCCATTTGATCCGCAGTAGCTTGAGTTCCATTGCAAATTTTTGAGAGCATCCCGTTGAAATGTTCAGGGATGAAGGTGGAGGTCGCCCAAAGCGACCCCCAGTCATCACGCTGTCAAACAGATCAGTCAGTAAGTGAACGTTAAATTTCACGTGTTCCTGACCATAAAGAACTTCAGTTTGAGAAGCAAACTCAGACAACATTCCCCAGGTATCACTTATGTCGTCACAGTGGACCTTGTCCTGGAGCAGCACGTATAAGCTGTGCGACAGAAGCAGTAAGTGATTATGGTATGGCTCTGGGAGTACTCCTTCAAGTATGGGAAAATAATACAGTCCAAATGCCTTGAACTCGGAGGCCTTCCAAAATTTAATGTTGTCTAAAGTTTTTGGCGAGCGAGTTATTTCGTATGGTGGTTTTGGAGCCGATAAGCGTTGGTTGATAACGGAGATTATTTTCCGGATTGACCCGGGCTGCTTCCTATACCTCGGCTCCGTCCGCAACAGCAGAAAGTACCTTAATACCCCGTGGCATACTCCATGCATATAATCGAGAATAAACGCCCGAATGAAATTGGATCCACGAAGGTGAAGGAATGGACTGTCGCCCATGACTCCATGCCTGTGTACATCCCAGTCTAAAAAATACTATAAAAACGTATTCATATCACTTGGGTGAAAAAAGAAAAAAAAAGTATGATATGAATACCTGTACATCCTCGATGTGCTGATGTAGAGTCCGCCACGGGTACTTTGGCTGTCTTTCACGTGGTTCAGGGTAGACCCAAGCATACCCTCTCATACCTTAACTACGATTCCTAGAATCACAAGTAATGACATGAATTCATAAGGAACTTTAAACTAAGCTTAGTTACCGGGGTGTAGGCAAAAATCGCAACCGCATTCTCCATTATGCTGGTAGTGTTCCGCATAATGGGTCTGGCAACCGAGTCTAAGGTAATGATAACGGGAAATAATGTATACGTTGATTCCAGTTCGAATCCCTCAGTTCGTAGTCTATCTAACTCCTTCAGTGGAGTTTCGAAGAAGGCATCCATGGGAGGCTTCCTGCTGCCATACCATAACGCGAATAATATAACGTTAGAGCGGCGAATCGAGTATTCTGCTTCGTTGATAATTCCCACGAAAAGCCAGAATCCGTATTTACTTGACTTGAAGATTTTGACTTCGTCGGTGTTTAGTTGCAATGTGATAGTCTTATCGTCAATAAAACCTTGTTTCACGTATTTCCGGAACAGCCTTCCAGTATGGACGTCTTCGCGGTAACAGGCCTCCGAAGCATCTCTCTCGCGCATCCCGTAGTTCTCCAGGAAGAAATAAAGCTGTTCGAGGGCAGGTAAAAACAGCAAAAACGAGCCATCGTGCGTTTTTGGGTATTGTTTGTGGTTGCAAGGCTGCTCCTTCAACGGTTTTCCATCAGAAGATGTCACGAGCGGCTTATTGCAAATCACGCACAAGGAAACCTTTTTGACGCTGCCTCTTAGATGTTGATATTTCTTTAACAACATGTGAAGTGACGCCATCTCACTTTAAACGACGCCGGCATGGGTCACTCCGTTAATGCTAAGGTACTGTTGCAGTGCCGAGTCGCTCAGTTGGTGCTTCAAATAGAACGCTATCGCTAACAACGGGGCACACTTTTCTCTCGGAAGATACCGCTGAGAATACGCATTCAGATCCTGGACAAAAAATTTTTCAGATAAATTAAATAAATCCAACAAATTTCAATAAATTTTGCGAACTTACAAAAACTTCGACATCACAGCTCGGTTCATCGAAATCCTCGTCGTCAGACATAAAGGTACTGCCCCAGTTTTCTTCCTCTGATAAATTTTCGCATGTTGTCTCAGGGTTTTCCGTGATGAGGTCCACTGTATCTACACATTCATCCAAAGGGCTGGATACTCTAGGTCTCTACAGGTCTTGCTGACCGAACGTAAGAAACTCCCAGTAACGCCCCGTCTTTCGGGCCTTGATCGTCAGAATACTCTTGATCATATGAGTATTTGGCCTTAATGGGATGCGGACGAATATCTGAGCTCTCATTTTGGTGTTTAGACTAAAATAATTGTAAGGAGAATGTTTACCAAACTATTACATTAACATTATTATGGGAAAGTACACCAGCTTATATAACCCTTTGAAAAAGGCTAGCAAAACGGTTCCGTTTCTCTATAACTTTTGTTATCGAACGAACGAATAAATACTTTTTTTTTTAATTTATGACCTTCTTAGAAGCCTATTAGTTATACACGAAAACGTTATTTTTAGAATTCAAAGCTTAGGAACTGCGCCACAAAGTGCTTACAGAAGTGATAAACTTGATTCCTATTACGTCCGGCCGAGTCCCGAGGGAATACTCCAGGCCGACTCCTAATTCAATTTGCTAATTGTACAACACTTACGTGCTTGTCGTTTTGTTCAACATGCAAACTATCCATCACTTGAAAAACATGTGCACGAGAAGCATTTTTCCTTTTCCTCCATGCAGTCCATCTCGACGATCCACATTTTCTTTTCACACCTGTGTCGTTCGACGCCATTTCACACTTTTACGGAAATCTGGGGCTCACGCAGTGTTGCTAAATTCCTTATTTTATTCTAATATTATTTTATTTAGGATTTGAATACAATAAATATAATTTTAAATATTCTTTATTACTTTAATTATTTTAAATCCGTTTAGGAATGCAAACCTTGACGAATATTGCATCATTATCTATTTGCATGCATTGGCTATTTATTTTATTAATGCAATTCTGATAATTCTCTGATTATATTAAGGTGGTTTTATGGTAAACTGGTGACCGAGAATATAATTATTGATTTTATACATTGTTTAAATATTTTCTTTTAAAAAATACTGTAGAAAAACCCGCATGGTGGCGTTTTTTTTTCTTTGGCTGGATCACGTGACACTAATTACTTTCCTAACTGGGCCGTTTAAAACTGAGATTTAACGGTCATTGCATAGTGCGAACCGGAAGAACCATTTCACATTCACATTACATAATTTCACGCAACACGTGCAATACAAGTCTGCGAGGTTTATTATTTATTCTGTTAAAAAAGGTAAGTTAAACACCCTTTTCAGACGTAGGGTAGCTGTACGTTAAATATCTGGCATTTTCAGAAAATTGACATGGCGAGAAAGTCACTTTTCACCGAGGACCAGCGACAAATCTACGTTCTGTTTTGCGCTGAGCCAAATGAATGCTTCATCGGGACATCTGAAATGATTGATAACCCGAAACTTTCTGGAATGCCCCATGATGAAATGATTTCGGTGTTAGGAGGTATGAAAGCTCTGAAGTTCTCGGTCGATGTTGTCGATGGAAAAACGCAGGATTTGTCGCAGCCCACTGTGATGCGAAAGTGCGTTATACTTGAATACTCAGGTAACAGATATGTCAAATTTTCCAGTAAATGGTTATATGACTTAATTTTTTCCAGACAACTACAATTTTCTGAAAAAGTCCCTGCCTCAAAATGTTGTCAGCAATCCCGAGGTGTTCGAGGCGTCGAATGACTCGAGCGACAGCTTGCAGTGGAACGATATCGCTGAGAAAGTAAATCACAGATGGAACTCAATTTAATTTCTATTAATCAACTAGTAGTATTAATTAACTAATATTAATTGATTATTAAGTAACGAATCATTATTAATAAATTAATTATTATTAATCAGCTAATTGTTATTATTATTCACTAATTGTTATTAAATAAATCATTATTCATAATTAATTAATATTCATGAAATTAAACTATATTCCATTATTCTTAAATTATATTAGTAATAGATATTGTTTTATTCATTCACAAAAATAATTAGTTTTGTTCATACTGTTTATATTGTTTGCCAGGGCCAATCATCAAAAAAAGCCTGCAAAGAAGGACATGTGAAGCTAACTCTTCCCGAGGAGCATCACTGGGACGACCCACAAAGAAACATATGGGATTCAACTCCAGAAAACTTTAGAAAACGACGGATATCCTGATTTGGTAAATCCCTCACTGGAAGCTGCCCCTGTAGATGTATCATTTGCTTTGCTAAATGTAGACCAACAGCGAGTCCGAAGAAAACGATCCTGACAACTCCACTCTTCAGAAAACTGTTAAAAACCTTAAGGAAGAAGTGAAGGAGCTGAAGGATCGGCTATCGAGGAAAGAAGAGGAGTGCGACGACTTGCGCAATAGGCTGGAGAAGATGGCTAATCGGCCTGAAAATATTATCATTGGTAAATAACCTTTATTAAGTAAAAAGCATTCTGTATTTAATGCATTATTTGCAGATGCGAAAGAAACCTCACCAAAGCGCAGGACATTATCAGAATGTGCACGAGTTTGTCAAGAGAGCCTGCTCAAATCGTTGATGCCACTTCAGCAGCCAGACACGTATATTAATTACCTTCTCCTCGTCTCTCTCTCTCTCTCTTTAATGTACCTTATTTAGGGTCCAATCGTGAAACTTCACCATGACTTTGAATTCACGATTGCCAAACACGACTGTGAGGGTGCCATCTCGGCTGGGCTTGGCAGTCAACAGATAGCAAGCTTAAGAGCCAAGATCAATAAAATCATGGAAGCCACGTATTCGAGACCATTCATGTCGAAACATTCGTTAAGTGGGAAAGTCCCCCAGGGAAGAAATCGGGCACATCTCCGGTAAAGCCAGCACTTCCAAGAGAAGATGTCCTTGCAATCACAAGTAAATACCTCAACTATTTCATGGTTGTAAAGCTTTCCAGAAAAAAGTTACCCAAATAATAAATTATGATTGTTTACGTACTAACGGATATTTCATTTGAAATCCACAAATTGTCAAAGTTTATTTATTAAATATTATAATATAGGTTTTCTTCTGATTTATTAAAAAAAAACTGTTCATGTTTCTTTTCAGAATTTGCACAGGACTTTTGGAAGGATCAGTATGGCTTGAACATACCCGTAGAAACGGTCCACAACAGCATCTCTCGAAAGTTGTGCACGGAGCACAAAGAGCACAGGGGTACTGGAAAAAAGCAGCGCAACAAAAAACCTCGACGGACCCAGCTCAGCGCATGCTGCCGCTGTTCTAGTCGAGTCCAGCATCCAGACTACACCAACCACATTCGTGGGAAGATTTGTTTGGATGGATTCTGCTGCCTCCCTAGGCGGTATAAACAGCCTGAGTCCATCGACCAACGAGGGGCGCTCTTTTGCTACCCCTAGATCGCGCACAGTAAGGCAGAAGAGCTCTCCGAAGTCAGGAGCAGAAGATCTTACCGTCTCCCGAAGGCCCAATCCAGCAACTCCGCTATTGAGCGAAGCGCGTTCGATGGGGTTTCGGACACCGCGGGTTTCTTGAACACCCAACAAAATTTGCAGCAAGAAGGCTCGCAACAATTAAGTTCGTCTCTTCTTCTACTGCTACGTCATTGGAACAGAGTCAGTAGTTAATTGCATCGCAGTTATACTTGTGAAAATCGGTTGCAACATTCTGAATTAACAAAAAAAAATTCTTTCCAACATTTTTTGCCGTTGTCATTCTAACTTACTTTAATTATGTCTTAATCACATAAATGTAATATATGAACCAGTCATAAGCCAGTAATAGACCATGTATAGGCCGGTTGGCGTTTGACGTGCTCGCTGCAAGCAGTCTACGGGTGAGCATGTTGCAAGCAAGTCTAACGCTAGCCAGCCACAGCAGGGGAACCGTCTTGCGGCATGGGTGCAAGATACTGGTTTAAGGAGTGGCGGGTTAGCCGCTTGCTGAATAAGCTTGCCGTACGCTAGTTTGTCGCTTCTTGCCGTCGTTAAAACTTTTCATAAGGATTAGGTTTTGCTGCAAAGATTTAGCGCTAAGAACTCCAGTTGACCGCAAAGATTTCCCTGCAGCTTTACAAACCTCCAACACAGATTTCGAGGGATGAATCAGACCTCCGTTATCTTTCAGTAAAATTAAATCAGCTGTGTTGGATTAAGTATGGTCCTCCAATGCACCCTCACACAGCCGACAATCCGCTGACCGCAGTAATCTTTGAATGACTTCTCCTAGTATCCTAAACAAGTTATTTTATTTGTATGATTATTTTGACAATCTCTCTTTACTTGCAACGTACGCGGCGACGTTACCTATGAAAGGGTTCAGAGCAGCAATCGAGGCCGCTTCCATCTAATCCTCGCCAATTGGAACCTCTTTAATCTCTTGCTGAATTCGTACCTGACTCGCGGAAGAAACATGGAAGACTGTGAAGTCTTCTATGCTGATACAATTGATACAATCTCGAAATTGGAAAATGCATATCCACATAGCAGCACTTGGTGTCCATGTCTAATTTGGGGGTTTGAATTGAACAAGAATTTCTTCCATTTCTGGAATCTCACAGGATCTAGAAAAGGAAACCTAAGTTACAAGTTCGTTGGAACAAGAAATACATTTAAAAAATAGGGAATATTTGATTTCTTACTTGTGAAATGGAATTCCATTTCGTTTAATTAATTTAGATTTGCAGCCAGGAATGGTGCAGCTTACGACCATGTAGATTTAAGTTCGAAATAAAATAATGCAAAATTTTGTAAACAATACAATGGCGCTGCAACAAAAACAATGCTAAAAATCGTCTGCTATGACGAGCTACGTCATGAGATGACGTAGTTAGCTCCGCCCTAGAGATGCCGGCCATGGTCTTTGGCCGTCTTCAGCCGAGGTGCGGGTCCTAACGTACCTATGCTCCATCCATTTCTCTTATTAATCTTTGCTAGCGCTGTTTAAGCTTCCTTGACCTCGTTTTGACCTCGATTGATAGCTCTAGTCAGTGTTTCCACTTTAGTTTTTCACATTCCGCCGAGGGACTCTAGATTTTCCCCATTTTCCCCCATCAAACTTTCTCCTTAGTTTTCCCTCATTTTGATTCCCTGTTAGGTGGCTTTTCCCCCATTTTCCTCCAAAAGGAAACTTAAAGTTTTCATGCATTTCCCACTTGGTTGCTCTGCAAACAAACCGGTTAGACAACTATAGTGGTGTTGCAATAACCGGAGGCAAAGGACACTGCCCCGGTGGGAACTTTCATCCCGCTTTCACCTGATCGGCTAGGCCTTAGATGCCGCCATCTTTGTATGAGCGATCCTTTGCTTTCATACTCGCTATCATACACGGGTTTCCTTTGAGTCAACTTTTACAGCTAACTTCACGACTTATTACCCAGTTTAACAAAGTAAACCAATCAACATCTCTTTCAGATCCCTTGATTATCGATAATTATCGATTAGGTAATTAGGATTATCGATTAAGTAATTAATTTGCATCCTTTTCCAGTGGCAATGTACGAGCCATGCGTTCAGGAATTCACAGCATTTAAACACTTGATACCCTCACAGTAGAAAGCGTACCAGTATGGACACGGGGAGGGTCTTTCCAATAGCCTTCACAGTCAGTGAAAATTAGCGCCGCGGGTGTGGGATCCCTTGAACTATTGCCATATAAAGCAAGGAGTCTACAACCACAGTCGTCCTACTAACCATTCACTTGAAAAGTTTTGGTGCATTAATTTGCCACTAGATGACTTGTAGGTTTCTTTTTTAACTGAAACTCCCGGCTTCATATACCTATAGTTCAAGGGAACCCACACCGGCGGCGCTAATTTTTACTGACTGTGAAGGCTATTGGAAAGACCCTCCCCGTGTCCATACTGGTACGCTTTCTACTGTGAGGGTATCAAGTGTTTAAATGCTGTGAATTCCTGAACGCATGGCTCGTACATTGCCTGAGGCAAAACAAGGGTTTTTGTTTGCACTAGCTCGTTTTCACCCAACTTTTTTTTCGCCCAGTTATGAACTAGGCGAAATTTTCATCTCATAGTAATTACAATCTGAATCATTTTCATAAATATTGGTAAAAGTGTTAGGAAAGCTTTTAGTAACTTATGGAGGGAAATTGATGTTTAGAAAATAGAGTAAGTTTTACGCAACCTAGCGGTATTTTTCTAGTCTAGTCTCTCTGTCTAGGCTCCGATGCGGCGTTCTTTATAATCCGCCCGAATCGTGAAATTTCATTTTGAATTTCTTGTCTACAAAAAAAAACAAACATTAATTTTTCTTTAGAAGTTTCCGATTAGCTTTCATTCCAACAGAGAAAAATTAAGTCCGGTGATGTACGCAAGGAAAAAGGTAATCAATTATTAAATAAACGACATCCAGATATGCTGTATTGAACTGTCATTTATTCAGTTTATGCTACGTTTATTTGATTCTTTATAATATATTTACTTGATCGACTTGAGTCACATTTCATAACTTTAGAATCGAAAAGTAGACTTCGCGCCGACTCAGAGCGACTCGACTTGATCCGAAGTCATCCTTCTCGATTTGAGACACCTAAAGTATAGGTTCCAAGTCGACTTCGAGTCGAGTCATTCACATCATTAACTGTGCGCGTATTAAGTCCACCATGTCGATGTGCTGACCTTGATCATCTTTCCCTGCAAAAGAAAAAAAAAAACACCCACATAAAAATGATGGTGCCTTTTACGGTGCCTCTTCTGGTAACCCTGAACTGGCGGTCTAAGCTTTGTTTAGCCCGTTAGACTACTGCAAAAAGGCACCGCAAAAGAAACCAAAAAACTATGCAAAAAGCACTGTGGTGGTGCCTTTTTAAATAGGCAAAGACTTAACATAAACAAACACAACATTTTCTTTTACTGAAATTGGTATTAATATTGCAAAAAGGCACCGTAAAAAGAAAATAAAAAACTGCGAAAAAGCACTGCTACATGCAAGACACAATAAATACATAATTAATATGATACATTAATATAGTACATAAACAAACTTAAAATTTACTTTCACTGAAATTAGTAATTAGTAAACAAAATAAAATGTCTTCTTGTGTTATTTGGGACTTACCACTGTAACTTATCAGTTTATACGAGTTCTTGCACGAAGGGTCTGCTCCCAGCATATACGTAAGCGTCTTCAGAAACATGGATACTTTCTTCTTGCAGTGGACCTTTCTTATGAAAATAATTAATTTATACATTATCTTTAAAGTCTAAATACTTTTTCACGGGCAAAAATATTTTAAGTACCATTTTGAGAAAGTGTTCCACTCTGCAGTTCGTCTGTGCTTGCTACTCGCTGTTCGCACATCTCGTAAAGGGTTAGCAAAATGGCGGGCAAATCCATAACAATGTGAATAGGATCTTCTCCGTTTTGATTTTTCAGACTATAAACATTTGCTGAATAAATTCGGTCCTTCATTCCGGCTCGAGAAACTGAAACCCTGTCTAACGCCTGCAAAACCTAGTTAGTTATATTCTTATAAGAAAAATTTCAGTTGTAATTACCCCCATCTGTTGTATTCGTCCCGAACTGAAGGTCTCAAAATCGCTAACAAACAGTGGAAAAGTAGGTGCGATAATGACAAACTGTTTCGCTGTCATTGTAATGCCATGATCTTGCTCAAATTTCGCGATACGCTGTGCAAAACCTGGAAAAAAAATGAAATATTCATAAAAATTTGAAATTTCTAGAATTACAAAAATTTTATAAAAAGGGTATAGCATGGGGAGGTTAAATGTCACTTTTTCTGAATTTTTGCAAGAATATTGTAATATTAATTGATAAATGCAGTATTTAGTTAAAATACAGTTCATTCAAACTATCGGAACTAAACTTAATGCATAAATAATTTTATAAACTACAAAACAACGACTTTCAACCTTCCCATACTGTACCCTTTTCTAATGAACATGACTGTACTTTGTCCTGTGGATGGTGTAGCCAAAAGAAATTTTACGTAGCCAATCCAATACGAATAAGCATATGCTCGTCCAGCTCCCGTTACTTCAAGTTTCATATTATTTTGTGTAGTGCTGGAGCTCGGCCTTTGATAGGCCTACGACAGTACTGTAAGTCAGTCAGCAAGGACGGTTATAGTAAAATCTGCAAGTAAACATAGGCAACGATTAGTATAGCCCCTGAAAAAGAAACTCCGCACAGTTTTCTGGCGACGTAAAAGCGATGGTGCCTTCTGTCGTGCTTTTTGATAACCTCGAACTGAGTAGTTTAAAAGTAGTTAAAATTAAGAAGCTTAAGGACGATGCAGGCTAATGTGAAAAGGCACTGAGAAACTATGAAAAGGCACTGTACCGGCGCCTTTTTTTACAGTGTTTTGTACGGTATGAAACATTATTGCTCGGACTTATTTTTACTTGCCCCACACAAAACACTGTTAAAAGGTACCACTACAATGTCTTTTGCAGACTTCACGGTTATTGCTTCACCCAAAAAGACAACACAAAAGGCACCGGTAATTTTACGAGAGTTGGGTTTTAGAGTACTGATGATGTAAAGAAGTTAACTGCGTTGTGTTTAGGTTATTAAGTTTCCCAAGACGGCTGATCAAAGTTTGTAGGAATATATATTTGCTGCTCAATAGAGACAGACTGATTAATGTTGCTATAACTGAATGACAGACGGGACTGAGGTCCTTTCATACTTTAGGGAGTAAAGGGACAAAACGCAAGTCATTATTGTATCACTGCAACCAGTGTTGTGTAATTGTGAATTTGTAATTGTAATTTTGTGATTGCGAATATTTCTTGCAAGTAATTATAGCTGTAAAGAATTACTTTTACTTCCAAGTAATGAGGTACTTGCACAATTACGCAATTACACAACACTGAGTGCAACAATCAAGTACCAACTCAGATTCTGTAAGAAGTTGCGAGAACAGTAAATCTATATGCAATAGATTTTACGAAATGCATTTTGTCACTACTGTTTCTTAACACGTGACGAAAAAGAAACGAAAGATTATCATATCTTTCACCACCTGTAACATCTAAATAAGGATGAGTCACAGGTCAATTAGAAGACCTATGAAACAGGCTGACCTTGACCTTTTCTCGCGGACTGAGCGAGTCGTTTTTGATCTTCTCAGAACAGGAGTCTCAACACTCGGTCAGGAGACATAAGCGTTGTTATGTGCGAGTAAATTATAAATTTTAGACCTCGTTCACACTGCAACACTTGTTCCAGTATAAATCATGAAACGGCAATAAGTTAAACTGTGAAGAAATAGCTATCCCAAAAGATACCAGTGTAATATGCAATTTGAACTTAGTGTTGAATCACTGAATTATTTCAACATTAGACAACTGATTTTAGTTCGAAAACAGCAATTCTTGAACGGAGTCTTATAGATAACAAAGTAAGAAGATGGCGTCGTTATGGATGTCATTATAATTTTGTATTCAGATATATATCTTAGTCGTAATCGTAATAGTATATATTTCTTTACTATTATTATTACTGAAATACGTAGAAAGGCACATAAAAATAATATATATTTGTTCTGACACATTTATAGTACCAAACTTCACATGTGATTTTATCAAGAATTGCGAATTATTAATACGTCTAGCAGAGTTGTCCCATATGGAAGAACAGTGGTATCGATCATTTCAATACAATAACATATCGATCGAAAAAAACACCATCAAAATAGTTAAATAATCGATACATTTGGATTTACATATAAAGGTACTAACTAGTAAATCAATACCAAAGTCAAAATGTGTACTGCGTAGTCTAATAAATAAAATTAATGAATAATGAATACAACGAAGAAATAAAATAAAGATAATAAAAAAATAGTGTTAAAAGTACTGAAGACGATATATCGGGCAAACCCTGATAACTTGGTAAGCAAATCTTAGAGGATCTCCACAATTACGGAAGTACTGGCAAAACTTGTAAAAAAAAATTACAAAAAATGAAACTATGTAATAATGTACTCGTTTTGTACTCTTCTCGCTACAAGCAAAATTACGTAGTTGTAAATTTGTAAGGATAAATTAATACTACTGTTGCTGTTCAAGTTATTGCAGGGCTTTACAGTAACTACAAGCAAGGACTAAAGTGTAACGTACACTTTAACAATATGACATATTGATGACAACTGCTATACTCTTTTGTACATCTTGTGTATATCCTTTGATTTCTTACTTATTAATAAAGATATTTAACAATGGTAGCAATAATTCAAGTAGACCACTGGGCATCTTAATCCACATAAAAAGGACCTGAGCATTAGTGTTTTATACCGTACAAAACACAGTAAAAGGTAACAGTAAAGTGCCTTTTCGTAGTTTCGCAGTTTCTTTTTACAGTGCCTTTATTCTCACAGTAGCCTGAATTGCCCTAACGCGTCCCAGTTTCAAACAACGTTTAGACCGCCATTTGAAGGGCCACGAAAAAAGGTACTGCAAAAAGCACCATAATTTTTATGTGGGAAGTTATATTTTTGAACTATTATTTGCTCAAGAGTATTCTTATCTAATAACGTGAGTGAGATTTTTATAACCTTTTAACTTACCACTTGGTAGGGCGTTCAATAACCACTACAGCTTCGTGGCAAAGGTACATGGGTGTGTATAGTTTTCTGGCTTCTCAGAACGCTGCCTTCGGCCGATTGGCTGAAACGGGTCACGTGACCTTCAAAAGATGGCTCCCTAGAATGGAAACTGCGACCGTTATTTTCACCCAATTTTTTTTTTTGCAAAAAAACTATAAAACAAATACACCACAATTTCCCTCGTCAAAAATCACGCGAAGTGGTATATTTACTTTGGTGGTAGAAGCTAAATCCGAATTATAAAATGTAACGATAGAGTTGAGCGATAATCGATCACTAGCGGACTTTGTTTACGCTCGACATCGTGGCCAGTGTTTCCAGTTTTGCAAGGAAATTCTCTGAAAAAGGAGGGAAATGGGGTCTGAAAAGGGAAGAAGTAGAAAAGAGAGTAAAGAGGAAATCTAGACCCTGTATATTCTTGCACGGAGGAGGAAAAAGGGGAAAGATAAGGAAAGAGGGGGAAAATGGAAAATTGAAAAGTGGAAACACTGTGCGGACACCAACGGGTAGGTCCTCTTGGATTTCTCTTTATTTCTTGACAACAGTCAGTCTTTTTGAGGGAAAAATTATACCACCAAAATCTACGAACTTAGGATTCAGTGAAGGGGTGAGGCACGCTAAAATTTTTGCTTCTACGTTTTAGATTTCCCTAAATTAGGTTTACCAGTCGTCCTCCATCCCCGTCCCCGTAGACAAACTCGGTTTTTCTAACATGGGCTCATATGGGACTAAAAACTTGATTCGCAAATGTTTGAAAAGTGAATGGCCTTTTCCGTGCATGGACCCAGATTTGGAATCAGTAGAAAATTAGCTATTTTTAGGTATTACAAAAGTGCCATTTAGACGCCAGATTTTAAACAAAAACTAAAATAAAGCTTTAGTGAGCCCAGTAAGAGGATGCTTTTTTCCAACTTACCGGCTTACCTGTAGTTGCTCTTTCGGCATATGACAAATTTTTTCTGATGTAAACATTGGCAACTAAACGTTTACTTGTTTAGTTTGTACAATTTTAAACTATTGTCAGTGTTTCCACTTTTCAATTTTCCCTTTTTCCCCTCTTCACTTATCTTCCCCTTTTTCCCCTCCGCGCTAGAATATACAATGTCTAGATTTCCCCTTTACCTTCTTCTCTTCTCCTTCCCTTTTCAGACCCCATTTCTCCCCTTTTTCAGGGAGTTTCCCTGTAAAAGTGGAAACACTGCTTATTGTGTCGTTTTTTCAGTGCTATTTTCTTTCACGTTGGAAATCAAATATTTTAGTAATGCTTTTGGGGACTTTGCAACTTTGATCCTATTAACACTAATTGCATGCATTTCAACATTCATTCCATGCACTTCAAATAGACTGATGTAAAGAAACAAATTGAAATGTAATTTAATACACAATCATTTTAATAATAACATTAGCACGGCGCGTCAATTTCCTTGTTTACAAGTTTTTAACAAAATCTTCCACGACAGTCTTCTGAGTTTGTGCGCGCTTTTTCTTACTAACGAAAGTTGTTCGATCTCTGCTAGTCAATTTTCTGGGCACGGCATGACGGACACCACAAATTTTTTCCTGTTCTGTATAGCGCAAGTAATCTCTTGGTGATTAGAACAATTTACACTGCATACAAAACCAATACTTTTAATTAAAGCTAGCATGCGCGAGCGCTTTTCTGCGTGCAAACGCTGATATTTTTCGTTAGTCCTCGAAAGTGTACTGAATAAAATACTGTGCCTGGCTTACGTAACCTGCAGTGTAGGATGGAATCAGAAATAATTTAATCAGACATTTTTAACAAAATGCATTGAGTTTTTTTCGTTTTTCTCGAGAATCTGCGGATTCACTGGAACGTTCCCCGAGTATTTGCGTGGTCAGCTTCCTTTAACGTGCCTGCTTTGTAATGTGTCATTTCTTTAAACAGCATTCAGATTTTTTCTCTGCCCCTTTAAGGCTACCCGGGATCGAGTTTTACTCTAAATTTAATTTCCTGAAAACAGCAGGCCAAAACGGGCTCTTATACACGGGCATTCGCGCTAGAAATGATCATCTACTACGGGCAAGTCGAGGCTGAAGCGTTTGGATAATGGGTTTTGGAATTTTTTACTGAAACGCCGAGTTCTACATCACAGTATGTTTCATACTAAAAAATAGTATAAATGATAAGCTTTCAGAATTTAGGTCCCGTGCACGGAAAATGCAATACACTGTTTAAATATTTGCAAAAGAAAGTTTTAGTCCAATAAGAGCCCATGCTAAACTTGCCGGGCTTGTCTACAGCCAATACGAGCTCCGTAGTAAACCTAATTTAACGAAGTGTTACACAGTGCTCCAGAACGGAATGGGGGGGGGGGGGGCACGCTACGCCCCTCGGTTCTTAGGGTATTACCCTGTTCTCTTGGAGGTACTTCCCCGGTTATCAAAAGGGAAAGTGCCTTGTTGAAAAGGGAATTCCCCTTTCCCTTTTGAATAAACAGTATCATTCGAATCTATTTCTAGAACTCCCAGTAAAAAATTAAGTAGTTCAGGCAAGTAGTTTTTGCACTGTTTACTAGTGTTGGCCCTGCTGACTCAGGTGTTTACCACCGCTTACTTGAAGTGAGACGTTTGAAACTGAATGATACTGTTTGTTCAAAAGGGAAATGGGAATTCCCTTTCAACAAGGTACTTTCCCTTTAGATAACCGGGGAAGTACCTCCAAGAGAACAGGGTAATACCCTAAGAACCCGGGGGCGTAGCATGTCCCCGCCCCATTCCGTTCTGAAACACTGTGTAACACTTCGTTCAATTTAGGGAAATCTACAATCTAGAAGCAAAAATTTTAGCCTGCCTCACCATCCCCGTTCTTTTTAAAAAGTCACCATACCCGTTATAGTTCAATATTAGTCGCATTATAAAATCGATGATGAAAGTTGCAATATTTAGGTAAAAATTTATCGTATATACAGTGTATACAGTATATCCTTCGAACGAACTACATGCTTACAACGGTGCCAGTCTAAAAGTTGTTATTTTTCTTGCAATCCCTTCATCAAAATTGTTTTGTGATGTTCTTTGTTAATGTGGTGATCACTGCTCTATTGCATTAAGCTAGTTAACTCGATATGTTTATATTGTCAATCTAAGTTAGTATGCAATGGGCATTTTGCATGAAAAATTTTTATTTTTGATTCCTATAGAATTAACCCTGATATTACGGTAGGAATATTCAAAAAAAAAATTTAAGAGCGTAAATATTTTATTTTTGCAGGGCCGCACAGAGGGTGGGGCAACTGGTAAATTTCTCCCTGGGCCACAGAGTCCAGGGGGCCTCGCATGGGACCAAGAGTCAGAAAAACTTGTGGGCTTAAAACATGAGTAAGAACGAAAAACTAGTTAAGAGAAAGAGAGAGAGAGAGAGAATGAAAGAAGGAGAATGATTGTCCGCAAAAATCTTCGGTATCCGTTGGAACTGCCGAAAGATCCTCCAGCAAACTTACACTCGGCAAAAATCATTGCGTTCAACTATGGGGCAAGAGCGCCTCAATCTTTCAATCAATCAATCAAGCGATTTATCGGTTCTTTCTACGGCCGGATTAACCTTCTCAAGGGCCCTGGTCTTATCCTTATGCTTCGCCATTTTCTTTAAATTTATTCACCCATTTAAATATACGCACTTATCTCGAAATATGTTGGAACACTGGCATGGAGAAACCTAGATGAGCCGCTTACTATAAAAACATGTTGAGACTTGCTAGAGAATACTGGAGGATAAAATTCTTAATGTTGTTACTTCGGCTGGATCTCTTCTATTACTGATGCTGCCTGACAGTGACGATAAACTACAACCAAATAGGGAACAAGACAGGGTGATTGGGGTAACGATAAAAACAATGACTACAAATAAATGCCATGTGACAAAATGATTTTCTAAGTGAAAACACTGCGCTGATTAGGATCAACTAAGACGCTAAACAGACTTCGGCGGAACAAACATCCAAGACCCTAGTAATTTTGTAGGATTAGAATGAACTCATTCTGTACTTATCCTTAGTCGTAAATGCCATTTATAGAATTGACACAGTTACAAAGGATATATACATGTGGAGGATCTTTTAATTTGAAATAGATGCAACTTCCCTAGTTCCACAGTTTACAAAATCATTGACGATGCTCATTAAGGAAGATCATTTAAAATAGTTTTTGATAAGGACGATAATCGCTTTTCGTTCTGGATGAGTTTAGCTTTGAAATGTTCTCTAGCCCCCCCCAGCCAATGAGACCATCAGCAATAAGTAAATTCGAAACGTAATTTCAACATTAGGGCAGATACTAGGCAGATCTCCTTCGAAAGGAAGAGAGTAGATATTCCCAGGAGAAGCCAGAGTGCAGGGGAAATCGCTCCGACCCGGGTATTGCAGCTTTGTACAGCCCTTAGTACGAAAACGAATAAATATTTTATCCTTCGTGCGAAATAGCCCCTACAGTTCTGGAGAGTTTTGGAAGAAGTTCGAATGTAATTGAGGAACCTGTTTGAAAATACGCGGGAGCCACGGTCATGTGCAGCTTGGACGGGGTTCAAAATGGGGCATAAGATGTAGGGCGCCCTCTCTAGTTTCAGGATGTTCCAAAATTCATGTGGTCAAGGGTCGGCTTCAAATTATACAAATTCCATTTGAAAATTCTACGTTCTGTTAATTTAATATTCATTATAGCGAAATATTCCTTATTTAATTTTTTTTTTATTTTTGGATGTCAGTAATTTTCGCGTGGCGGAAAGTCATATATGTATCTTTTAAGTCGATTGGTAGCCTTAGAGCCCCCTTGAATTCAGGCAACGGTCGGCTGCAGCCCTGAAAGACCATGCGTTAATCCGGTACTGGTTTTTCACATCGAGAAAGACTTGACGAAGGATATTTCATAAGATTTACCACTGTGCAACAGATAAGGCAAGGAAAAAGTGTTTACTTGATGACTTAATGTACAGCCGTGTTAAAAAAATGGTACCCCCTTCAATGGAAAATGCCTTTAAAGGGGTACACCTTTTTTTTTAACATGGCTGTAATATTGCCGTAAAGAATAAACAGATGAAATCTGTCAACGGTATGTGTTTTGATAGTGACGCAACTTGCTGAACACACACAATTTAGTTTAGCACTAAATTCGATTTTTTGTGATGGCGTGAGAGGGAGGGGGGCCTCATATACCATAAACTACCCGAGCCTCAGCTGAGCTCTGTGCGGCCCTGGTTATTTGGACTGAAATTTTTTAATTTTGCATGGAAACAACAAAGATACAATTTGTAATGTCTCAAGGCGAATTGAAGGATTTCCCTTTGAAAAAAATTATCCCATTGTTTTCCTAGATAACAACCAGCTTAACGGATAGATAGGAGTAACCTAGTTGTTAACTAGAAAATACAGCTATTCTCCAGACAACAACTAGCTGTTATCAAGATATTATCTAGACACTAGCAACCTGATGTTTTCTAGATAAAATCAAGACAAATGATAGAGATTATCTAGATGTTAACTGGAGAATCACTGGTTGTTATCTAGATAATCACCGGTTTTTATCTAGCTGTTCCCCAGACAACAACTATAGCTCTTATCAAGACATTATCTAGATACTAGCAACCTGATGTTTTCTATTTAAAATCAAGACAACTGATAGAGACTATCTAGATTTTAACTAGAGACTCACTGGTTGTTATCCAGATAATCATCATCTGCTATCTAGCTATTCTCTAGGGAACAGACAGTTTCTAATGTTGTTGTCACATATTCAGTTTTAATGATTCTAAGGATAATACGAGCAAAGCAGCGCCATCAGTAGCAGATCTGCCTTCGAATCAACAGGACATGTTCGATCCACAGGGGGCAACTTTTTTCGAGTTTTTTTTTTGTTGTGTTATTTTCGTGGAGAAAAGATGGAGAATGTCTAGAGAACGGAAAGATGCTTGACTGAGAAAAGATGGAGAACGGCTAAAGGACATCTAGAGAACAGCTAGGGGAAAACGGCAAAATTATACTATCGGTTCTCTAGATAACAGCAAGTTGATATCAAGCTGTTCTCCAGACAACATCCATCTGTCGTATGTAAATTCTAACCACTTCAACATGTGCCAGTTATTGTCATTTTTCCTCTCTGTTTAACTATTAATTATTGACAATTAAACTTAACCATTTCGTATTACTATAAATCTTATTTGATGATTGCTATTTTTTTTAAATTTGTGTAATGAGTGGAATCCTGTACATGATCAGAGTCTAACTTGCAGTTTTCAGTTTGTTTACAATATAGAACTTTCAATGGTTCACAGTTTGTTACAACTTGGTTTACGATTAGGTTTATATCGTTATAATAATGGCTATAAGATCATTAATGTTTAAAAAACGTTCTGATTTTATGCAGAATTTTGCTATAGCTTTTATGTTTTGCCGGGACTGGCTAATATGGAGTTGTTGATATGGTTTGTTTTCATTGACTTCATTAGTTGTTGTCTGTGGGATTAATATTTTGGGCATTCGGTCAAGAAGTGTTCCATTGTCTCTCGGACTCCGGGGCAGTGCGAGCAGTCAGGGAACTCGACAAGGTGGAGTCTAGCCAGATAGTTGTCCAGAGGGACGTGCCCCATTCGCAGCTGAGAGACGACGGAATCTTCTTGCCTTGATGTCCTTCTACTTGGCTCAGGTCTCGACGGTGTCACTTTTGCCTGGATCCCGTGTAAATGTCTTCCTTTGGTTGCTTGATTCTACCTTTTTTGCCACTATTCGACGTAGAAGTTCATAAGTTGATATTTAACGATGGCGGCCGGACTTGTTGCGTTGTTATCCGAAGTGTTAAATCTGCTGCAGCTTCTTTGGCTGCTTGGTCGATACTTTCATTTCCCGGGATTCCATGGTGACCAGGGATCCAGTTAATTGATATCTGGTGTTGCTCTTTGGCACAAGCTCTGAGAATGTTTGAAATATTCTTACAGTTGTTTTGTGCGTTTAGGGCGTGTATAGCCCCTACAGTAGACTGGTTGTCGGTAAAGGCTTTCACAGTAGCCCGTTCTTTCTGAAGGTAGATATAGGCTAATAGCTTTCTCTATGGCAATCATTTCTGCTTGAAATACTGAGCTGGTATCTGGTAGTCTAATTCTTGGAGGTCCACATATGGGAAGGGGTTTGTTTGCTTCATAAAGGATGAAATGACTCCTTTTTCACTTTCCGAGCCATCCATGAAAATGTGAATGATAAGTTTATCTCAGGAGTCTGCATTCGTAATCTCGTCTGGCTGGGAAACTCTGGTTGTAATTTGGGGTATTCTCCGTGGTGGAATTAAGTTGGGTTATTCTTCGATCAGTTCGGAATTGGGGGCGATTTTGTAAAGGAGAGCTTTTTTTTCGATAGTTTTGGGGAGCGGGTGATATCTCTGTTTGTTGCTCTGTTGTAAGCCAGTGGTAGCAGAGGTGTTGGTCTCCGTACTGTTTTAAGTATGGTTTTCACTAGAGCCAGGCTACCCCGGCGGCCACGAGGCTGCCAGTTGACCCTGCCATCCTTCTTGCCTTGACCCATGCCTCACTAGCATCAGCCCTCGCGTCTATCGATCGGGTGAAAGTGGTGCGGCGCCCAGTACATGGAGGTTTCGTTTTAGTGTTGCCCGTAGTAGCGCCTATATTTTTAATTTGGTTTCTGCGAATTAATTGGCGCGCGAGGCGGGAATTACGAGCCAGCAGTAGCCCAAAGCTACTTGGATTCCAAGAAATCCATGGTTGGGAAACCAACCCGGCCAGGGCCTGGCGAGCCGTCAGCCCAAATATCAAAATTTTTTGAAACGTCCAGTCCAGACAACTGAAGATAGCCTGCCATGCCCTCAGGCTACAGTGTGCCCCTGCCAGAGCGACTGGACTGGCGATTTTTCCTTGGCTGATGTCTAGTGAAAACCCCGCTTTATTCGCGTTATCTCATGGAGACGGTAGATTTCTAGCTGTAGATCTATCGGTACGAGACGTGTTTCCACATCGAGCTTCTAGGGACTTGTGGAAAGGCATCCTGTAATTTTTAGGGCTGCTTGACGCTGAATCTACTGTAATTTTTTGAGTCTAGTTATCGTAATATCTATCCACTCAAATGGTTCGTCCATTTTAATTTTTTATCCAGTATGACACCAAGATAATCTATAGTTGGTACAGGTCGCAGAGTCTCTCCTTTAATTCAATTGGTACTTCGGGTTTTTTTCGTTTTCTTGAGAAGTGTATGTATGTCTTTTTTTATCGCCGAAGACCATCCGATTTTCTGCAGCCCATTCGCCCGCTGCTTTAACGGCTTTTTCCATATAAAGCTTGTTTGTTTGGATTGTTGTGCCTATAATTTGATTTTAATCGCGACGTTTATGATAGTAACAGTAGTAACAACAACGATGATGGTAACATTACTCAGGCGAAAACGCAGTTGGAATGAGTGATAACCAATGATAACATTCTGGTAACACTAGCATAGCTGGCTTTTGGACCACTTGAGTCATAAAAATTCCTGTAAAAGGGACCTTAAACCTTGGGGAAATATTCTAAGAAAAGGGTGACTGTTTCCTTATTGAACATAAGTAAAGTAATATAATAATGATAGTCTGTTGTATTTGTCTAAACTTGACAGAGCTTACATGTACAGTCTAAATACATTGCTAAATAAATGGTTTCTAATTCAAGAATCAGATCGAGGCTGCGTGAAGTTAGTTTGGAAATGGAAATATTTAAATTTCCTCGTAAACCTTTTCGGTTCTTTTCGTACTGTCTCTTGAGGATTTCATTTACATTTCCTACGTTTGATTTTCGTTTCTTGCCAGGAGGGTTTGGGTTTGGAGTTGGGCTTGGGAAGTTTTCATGTACCATTCGCATTCGAGAGTCGGTTCTTCACGAGGAAGGACGAAGACAGTTGAACTCGTTGAAGTTTGTACAACAAAAAAAATTGCTTAACCAAGTATGTCTGTCAAATATTGGCAGACTCAATTGAAACACGGGTAGATTATCCAGGAAAAATGGAGGTTTCACGGTTTTGTCGAATTTTGAATTATTCGAGAGGTTTCGCCGAAGTTTCGTTTGTCGCGGCTGTAAAACTATTTGAGGTTACACTGGTTGTCGAGGTTGTTTAATTGTTCGTGGATTTCATTTATTGAGGTTTCCGTGGGGTCTCCTGAGGTACGAGAATAATATTATGGCGAAAAGGTTAAAGTTTGGAAGAGCATGAAATTGTCTGGGGAACCCGGTGAACGAGAAATGAAGAAAAACCGTACCGTATGGAGGAAATGAAATAGCAGGAAAATCCATTCCCTCTCAAGTTAACGCGAAAAACGGAGGAGGGAATAGAGGAAAGGCGGTGCCTCGTGGGTGGACCCTTACGCCTTCTAGTAGTAGAAGTCAGTACTACATTTGTTTTCGCAATGTTTCAATCGGGCTTGAATGTGGCAAATCACCCACGACGCCTATTCTTTAAACCTTGGAAGTTATGCTCTTGCATCATACCCACTCTGCCGCGAAAACAGTGGAAGTACACACATGTTCATTAAGAGAGGGTACCGCATGGGTGAAGTTCGTGGTAGTTTTATCGCTATTGCTAAGTTGTTACAATTCAGTTAAATAATTTTGGTAAAGTAAAATGTATTTTAACTGAATACGTGATTTATCAAATAATAGAAGAATATCCTGGTAACAACTAAGGAAAAGTGGCGTTTGCATTATGTATGGACTTCCTGTGCTGTACTCTTTTTTAATGAACATGATTGTAAGTTAAGAGTGAAAATGAAAAACGCCGTGAAATGAATTATTTATTGAAGTATTGAAGCAAACTGTGTTTTAATTGATCCCATAAATATTTAGTTATTCGATGCATTGGATCACTGAGGATTTCACATGAACATAGATTTTTCAACACGAACTCATCGATGGCTCATTGCTCGGTTCTTCGCCTCTTAAATCTTTCGCGTTGAGCCTTCCCCGGCTTTCTCCTGCGATGCGTGACTTCATCGCGTTGGGCACTTCCACCGGCGACAGGGCCTGGAGAAGGGTGCTGCTGCGTTGCTGCTGCATTCCGTTGGCCGTTCCCACCGGCGACAAAGCCTGGAGAAGGCTGCTGCTGCGTTGCTGTTGCATTCCGTTGGCCGCTCTCACCGGCGACAGGGCCTGGAGAAGGCTGCTGCTACGTGCCGTGAGAAGCAGGCTGCTGCTGCTGCGCTGTACATAGTAATTCAGTTGAAGTGACTGGAAAATTAATCATTATCATATACTGTAAAAGAGAACAATACCGGCGAAGGCTGTCGGTCAGAAAATACCGGTGAAGGGTGTCGGTCGGACAATATCGGCGAAGGCTGTCGGTCAGAAAATACCAATGAAGGCTGTCGGTCGGACAAGACAGGCGAAGGCTGTCGCTCCACTTCTGTCTGGGTAGCAATTTCCCTGGTTGCCGCTCCCCCACGGCCTCTTCCACGCCCTCTCCCGCTGCCTCTTCCGCGACCCTCCCCCTGCCTTGGTTGGGGACTCGGCTATCGTCTAACGGCCGCTCGGATTCTTCTTCTGGTTGGGAACTTTCCCCCCGGTTCGGGCGGCACCGGAGCGGCAGCCGTCCACGTGGTCGGGGATACCTCGCATGTCCCTCTCGCGATGACCCGAGTATATCGACAAGGTTGTTTAAACCTTTGCTCTGGATAAGAGAAAGTATGTAGATCATTGTACTTAACTATCATCCTATTCTTCACAAACATTTGAGTTAAGATATTGTAACTGAAGATACCTGGCTTGTCTCAGGCTGAGACCTGGACGGTCCAGGTTGAGGTGAATTTAGAAGATCATCCGTCGGCCGCACTCCTCCCAGAGTCAAGTCTTCATCGAGTACCTGAGAAACAATATATTTTAGCATTGAAATGGCGCTCCGTGACTTGATATATAAATTACTCGGTCTTCATTGCCGTCCCCAAGAACCGATTCATAGAAGTCGACAACAAATCCTGGTGTTTCGTCTTGGTCGGTAATGGCGCCTTCATCACCGGAACTGTCGGCTGAATTGGAACTTGGTGCTGGATCATCTGGATCTTCTGCATTCAGGCGTCTTTGAATGCGTTCCTGGAATTGGATTTTTTTGCATTAAGCCGTGTAATTCACATAACTTAGCAATTCGTACAGGTAGCGTAGCTCGTCGCATACGCCACACAAATACCCCCGCAGACATGTTTCCGGTGTTGTACCGAAGCTAGGCTGTTGCAATACGAGCATCCGTAAGGAGGTACTGCAAGCGGGTCCTTCTTGCAATAGCTCCGGTCCCATTCAGGATGTCCTCCTGCTCGACCCTCATTCGACTCTCCAGCAATAACATTTTTTCTGAAAGAAGAAACAAATTACGTTACAAGCTGAACAAGTTCGTGAAACATTTCTCCATTTCCGCGGTTGTGCCTATAAATTTCCACAAGTTGGGATGACTTGTGCCAACGAAATCATTAAGCATCCTGTGGAATGCCTCCAAATTATTGTTTGTACTTTCGGAAGATCCGTGGACACTAAAATTTGTTATCTGGGCTCGCATAACCCAGGTAGACAAAACGTAGTCAAGGAAACCGTTCGCAGTGTCCCTGACTCCTGCCACCTGTTCATTGGAAACATACCGACGTATGTAGTTGAAAGCTGAAGTCAGCCCCCGAGCAGGTAGCAGAGCCAGAGCGATGCACATGCGAACAGTGCTGTCCCTCGATTCCTGATGTCTCACCGACGGGATAAAAGCTGAAGTTTTCGTGCTTTGGGCCACATTGCCTATAGATTTTAAATATATTAATGTTTAAATTTACCAGAAACTTACAGACGAGATAGTCGGTTGTTCACCTAGGCGTAATGGAACCAGCACCCGTGGTGCTGGGCCTCCGGGAACACTTCGGCAAGTGCTTGGCGCTGAGCTGCTTCAAAATCCGTCATGGTTGAAACTGGCCGCATGTTGCGGATGTTGTCTTTAATGTACTGCAGGACTGCGACGTAAGTTTCACGAGTTTTCCTGGTCATTAAAACATACGCTAGTGGGATTGCCTAAATGGATATAAAGAAAGTCCAAGGTTTGATGAAGTATTAGCGTTACGATATAGAATAAAATGGCTTAAGGAACACTTACTCGATCTGCCAGGACGAAATGTACAGTGAATAGTTGGTGAAACGGCCTCGGAACAACTTTGAAAGTAGCGTCGAAGTGATAAACATCTGCTATTTCCGACTGCACGGTAGATGCTCCCGAGGGTGAAATGAAGACCAAGGAATCCCCGTTTGCATCACTGAAGTATGTTCTATAGAACTGTTCCCCCATCCCGGTCACTCTATCATGCGGGAAAAAAGCAACTCGAGAAACTTACTTTCCATGATGATGAGACTAATAATGCCTGAAACGATCAAGTTGCAGTAGCTGGTGATAAGCTTCGTCTGCATTTCGGGGTCGTCAAGGCATACCTGCTTGACGTGAATGTTCCATGCTTGGCCGTATCTGGTCGTACGTCAGTGTTGCATGTGGATGTCTAAAAACACGTTGTATTGCTAATTAATTCAGCATCAGCAAACAGATAAATGAATAACGTGGCCCTCTCTTCGTCGTATATGTTAGCAAGAGATCCTGCTTCTCTTCGCGCCCTTGCCTTACACCTTCACTTTTGTTAACACCTTCAGTACTTGATTATGAACCAAAGCGTGGTTAGGCTCTTAGTTGTATTCGCCGCTTGACCCGAATCTCCTCACACTGCCGGTTACGATTAGTCTGGCGCGACAATGTCGATCACAACATCTTAGGTACAGCCTTCTATGGGATCTGTGATCGACGCGGTAGATATAGCCTAGCAAGGAGTATGAAGACTGAAACTTTGGCTTCTTTGAATTAAATTTTAAAAATCGTTACCTGCGTTAAAGTCAGCAACTACCATGGTTCCAGTTCGTCTGCCGGGTATGAGTCGGAAAGCATCCTCTTCTGTCTCCACCTCAGCGGGATTTGGGTCTTGTACTGCTAGCTCGATCACAGCGCATGGTGTAACCATTCTTTCTTTGCGGTCTGCGAAAATGAATTGTGTTAATTGCTGGTACGATTAGGCTTGGATGTATTGTACCTTTTTTCCCTCTACTTCCCGCACGAATCTTGTAAAGTACCGCGCTGCGGTTAGCTGCCTGGGCTTGAGGCTGGGATCTTCCGAGAATGCGTAGCGAACTGGCCACATGAACTTATTTGAGGTGAGGACTTTTTATTGTTCAAATAGAGCTGCCAGATCAGGATTGTGCTTAATGAACTAAACAGTTAAAGAGGGAGATATTCTTATGGTGCCATATTGGATTGTAATAATCGATGACTTACGTCTCCGACTCCCAGGACGTTAAGCCCGTTGACGAATGATTTTGCCCTTTCGTTAGAAGCCCCACTGCTCACTTGATTTACGACAAAGGTCAGGAAGATTCCGCTCTGGACTACGGCGATGGCTGTCAAGTGCAAAACAGGATTAAACAGATGGTAAAATAAGAAACGAGAGATTAATGTGAAATTCGAATATTTCCGTGTATTATCTTACCAGAATACATCCCGGCGGAGAAATCCTTGGCTAGTACCTCCTGGATCGGTGTTGTCTCGTCTGCTTCTGTCGAGTCGAGTCAATTTTCGATTTCGCCCATCATTAAGGATATAAACTCATCCTTAGTCCTTCCCCGTCTACTCCGTCCTCCTCAGTGCCGTCGAGGTAAAAAGTTACCTCCAAGGGTTTCTTGATGTTTGCCCTAAATAATTTGTAAGATAAAAGGATAAGATCTAAGAAATTCTGATGCCACAAAGTATGTTTACGAACGTGCCGGAATGATTCCGATGCTGCCTCGGCAAAAGCACCTTCGAGCATGACACCGGGTCCCCTGCTCACAGTAATTCTGTTCGTGCGGCCTCTCCCGTAATGTCGATATCCGGCGTCTCCCAAAGACGGACACATGCTTCTGACGAACTCCTCCAGTTTTCTTTGTGCTTTTTCTGTTACTCTAAGCTTTCAGAGCCCAATAATCAATTTTAAATTGGACAAGATTTACCGATCGAACTATCCTCCTACAAAGACTCCGAAGTAGAAGTTCCTACGGTCAATACGGAGCACGTCGAGGCCTGAGAGGCTGACGCACTGGGGAACCTCTTCAACCACGATAATTTCTTCCGTTGACGGTATAGGATCCTGATTCGGTAACTCGACGTTCTCGAATGGATCCTGAACATCTGGTTCCGGAACATCTGGAACACCCGCTATGTGGGCTGAGGATCTGATCGTAGTTTCAGTGCAATCGAGAAAAATAGGAAATTAAGAAAAGTGCCCTCACCGTGAGAAGGAAACAAGAAACGTAGGGCAGCAAACTGCTGAAAAAATGTCTTGATGATTTTTATTACCCTTCGTCTTCTCACGTTCGTGCGATCTCATCCTTTGCTCTGAGTTTTCCCCGAGGATCGCACGGATTTCACGCCGGATGAGATCTTGAAGGCTATCTCTGTCCCAGTTCATGCCACGCGAGGTTCCAGCTGCTTGAGTCCTGCGTAAGAGTGCAGTGATAAATAAGGAAGCAATACGAGAAAAGTTCGTCCGCATGATCCGCATACCTGTGTCTTAAGGCGGCACTTCTCAACAAGGCTCGAGCGACGTCAAGTTCCTCTTCACCTTGCTCCTCTTCGCCTGACCTGTTGTCAGCTCCGAATGCTACCGATGAGGGTCTGAAGAAAGACAAATGGTTGGTTGAGAGTTGAAGAGTCCGCATGTAGAAAATGCGAGTCGTTACTGTTTGGCTTCTCTGATGATGCTCCCTTTTTTGGCCAGTCGTTTGCCCTTCTCGTTGGGCGGTATCCTGATATAAAGTACATAAAACGGTTTTTGTCATTTCAGTGATACCCTACCTGATTCTCTGCGTTCTGCCTTAACTCGAGAATGAAACTTGAAAATCAGAAATGCTCTTGACCGACAGAATTCTGAAAACTTTAAACTATTTTTCTAGATGTAGTGAGACGATGTAGAATATCAGAAGTTTAAGTATTTTGTACTAAAAATACTAATGTACAAAATTTATCAGATGTGCTGGACTAAAAGCATCTTACATGTCCACATGGCTAGCTTGAATGTGGTCCTCCATCGCATCGAGCCGAATAGGGTCTGCGCAGTACAGGAATTTCTCCTGCACGAATCCGATCTCACTTTTCAGTTGCAAGGGTTTCTGGAGCGGTACGATGAATATACGAGCTTTCTCCTTCCTCCCGCTAGTTGAGACCTGCATGAACTTCATTGAAGTTTTAATTAATTACTGGTAAAACGGTTTATCCGGAAAAAAATTATAAATAATTTACACGAAGCTTTTCAGCAGACATGGCTCCATCAGAAAGGCGTGACAGGCTTTTTCCTCGTTCAGAAGAACAATACAGTTGAAAACCCCCACAATTATTCAGTTCAGGATAAGCACTGACAATATGAGGTTGGATTGCTTTAGAAACATTAGCCAACTACTGAAATTGTATGACTTACTCTCTCAGCAGCCATTCTACGTCAATTGCGTCGGCCTTTACTGGAATTTCGAGCATTCGTGTGCCAAGACCTCCGGCCGTCAAGGTGGCGAGCTCGGCGTCTGAAGGAACGGTCCTAGCATGCGGATGTTTCAAACAGACGAACTGCACGGTAAACGAATCTGGTAGTGAAAACGGAAAAAATATAAATAGCTTCTCCTATTGCATACATGTATTCGTTCGTGTAGAATGTAACGTTTAAGAAAATACTGGCCGCGATATTTTTGTTTTCTCTTAAATAACAGCATCCACGCACGTACCTTTACTCCTCTTGACAGCTTCAGAAATCGCTGGAGTGCAGCCTCATTGGCGACATCCCTAGAAACAGGAGTGGGGTGCCACGAATAAAATTCTTGATGTTGTTGGTGCTTGAGCCAAAAGAAAATTTTGTTTTGTTAAATTGAATTGTTAATAGTGGCGTTAACCCAAAAAACTTACAAGTTGTAGTCGAAGTCGTAGTCTCGGCCTTCTGAATCGTAGCCGTCATTGCTTGGAGTAACTGCTCCAGCAGTTCTTTCGCAGCTTTATTTTTCTTTGGAGGCATGACGATGCAGCCAGAATTCAAACGCGATGGACGACCAATATGAATTAGGGGTTGAATTTTGAGTTTTCGTAGTGAATTGGCGGAAATGCTACAAGAGTGCAGTTGCCAGGTTTGGTATTTCGTTTTGTACGCAATACAATGAAAAATTTCTAACCTCGTGTTCGAAAATATGAATTTGTCTATTGCTATTTATTAATTATAGTTAATATTAATATATTATAATATCCCAATGGAAAATTTAGCAAAGATTCAGGGACCTGGACATACCCCCGACAACTCCCTTACGCTTCAATGACGGTATAGGCTATGCTAAGTACCTGAAAACCATGGAATGGGCCGCTTTCCAGTGGTTTCAGGTACCTGGACAAAAACTACAAACTTCGATGTCTCAGGAACCTCAAAAGGCCTTCTTTTAGGTCCTTTGTGAACGGCCTGAGATGTCCCCTGAAAAGCAGAATTAAGGTTCCCTCACACCCTCACCCTACCACTTATCAGGTACCATAGCTCAATACTGAACCCTTAAGAAAATTCCCCTTACGTTGTACCTGAACAGACCCCATTCAGGTACCTTAGCCAAGTACTAAAAGCCAGCTTGGAGTTTCCTTACTACTGGATAACCCAGCTGAATACTGGATTGCAGGATTCCCAACGGCATGTTACCAACTAAAAGATTGATTAGAAACCAATTCAAATGATATTTCTTAATGTCGTGTTTCGAACAAGAAAATTACAACTTACCTTTATTTGTTTTACGCGACGTCATCCTTCGAATTATTTGTAACCTAGCTAAAACGTTGACTAAAAAAGGAGAAAGTTTCCAGCACCGACGCCGAGTACTTCTCTAGGGAGCCATTGCTTCTAGCGCTAACGGCTTAAAGTAAGGGGTATAGGAGTTGCCAAACTTTTTTTTCATAAAATTAGAAATTAATAAAAATATATTTTTATTTATAATAACATCATGAATTGGTAAGTGTGATGAAAATAAGTTTTGCTTAAATTAAAACTTATAACCAAATATTTCGTAGTTAGAGTCACCAATGGAATTTTCGAGCTGTGGCGTCTGCATATTTGACAACACTGTTCATAATTATGTTGCCAACTGAACTTAAACAACTGTGTTCTGTACATACAAGTTTAAGAGGCAAGATTACAGCATAACAAAAATTCGTTCTAGGTTTTTTTTTTCGGCATGAGACTTCCTAATAGTTGAGGATGTTCACGCCCCGGAAAGGTGGACTAGAAAGGACTCTTACTTTCAGGTCCCTGGAACGTTGACTAGTAGGTCCTTACTTTCAGTTCCTGCAAGGTGGACTAAAAGGACCTTACTTTCAGGTCCCTGGAAGGTGGACAAGAAGGACCTTACTTTCAGGTGTATGAAGGTGCAAATCATGTAGTCGACTATCGAGAACCTTGTCAGGGTCTGATTCAGATTCAAAAGATTTCTTGTAAGGGTTGTTAAGATTATGGTTAAGAGTGATCAGGCCGTCTAAGGTTGTCTTTCAGGTTGCGCTCAGCTCCCTTAATTTTCCATCGGTGTTCGTTTACCGTATATAAACCTGGCCACTGAAACGTTTGAAGCTTTTTCATCTGCAGCCATGTTCCAGCCATAAGGATTATCTTTTTTTCCTTAATTATTTTCTGATTAGCTGAGCATTTCGTCTTTCTCCATTTTTATCACGATAAACAGGAATAAAAAGGCTTTTTGAAATGTTACTTTTGGTTTAGGCCATTATAGCACAAAAAATAAAACAAATAATATCCCATTTGAATACTGTACAGATACGTAAATAAGCCAACAGCTCGGACAGCTGCCACCCAACATGGCGGATACTCGCTTAACTCCATCCCCTAGGTTTTGTTGCACAGGTCCTATAGCCATATCAAGCTAGGAGTCTATGATGAACTCGAAAAGTTTTGGTACGACAGTTTGCGACTAGGTGGTAAATAGGTTTGTTTTTATATGTAAACTCCTGGCTTCATATACTTATAGTTCAAGGGGTCCCACACCGGCGGCGCTAATTTCCAGTGACTGTGAAGGCTTAAGGCAAGTCCCTCCTTGAGTCATTACTGGTACCCTTTATACTGTCGTATCCTTCTAAACATAAAGCCTGTCACACTTTGCATTTCCCCGTGTATTTAGCTGTAACCTGTAGGCGGGCTTATTCCGACGGTGTCAACTAGCGATCGTAGCGATAGACTATAAAAAAAAAAGCTCAAGAAGTTAAAGATTGTTGCACTTAGCTTAACCAGTTACGTGTAGTTATAATCCACAAATATAGAGAGTATTTTTGTATAAACAGAACGACTGATTTCTTTCATTTCCTTTGGAAAAAGTTGCTATAGATGGCTCTGGTTGACGCCCACAACTTGCCTCCAAGCCAGGAACGGATGTTACAATGTTAGATAGGACTTTCGACAGGCTTTATGTTTAGGAGGCTATGATACTGTGGATACAAGCCACTTGCAGAATCAGCTGATTGGGAAAACATGGCGGTGCAAACGGCTAGTTCCTAGAAACTTCGCCCATGTAAATTAAGACAAAAATATTTACAGAATATTATTATTGATAAAAGACTAATAATGAATCATTAAGTAGTTATTAAGTATAGTTCTTCCTATTTCTTTTTGTGTTGCTGGAAACATATTTGGAGCGAAGTTTATCTTGGGGCGAAGTTTGATCTTGGCGACTTGATTGCCATGGCGCCAAATTTGAAATCTTATCTTTTTAGTTCCCGCATATTTCAAAAGAAAACTAGGAACTTTCTGCCACGAACCAAATTCAATGTTATTTAGTTAAGTTTACCTTTAAACTTACCACCACATCGTTTTATTACCTTGTTTGTTTCACCCCTCGTGTCCCCGTTTGTGTGACCCCTTTACCTCGAGTTTCTTTTTTATTACGATGTTTGTCTCTGCCGAATGTATAAGAGCGCCCTCTTACCCCCGCTCGACAGAGAGTCGCTCAGTTGGTTTCGGTTCAGAGTTTCTCTCGTTCCCCATTCACATAGTTCCTTGTATTTTCGTGCAACGTATGTTTATCGCGTTCGCACTTTGTCCTTCATTCCCCAACCCTTAGTAAAAGATTTTGTCTGTAGTGAACTTTAGCGTAAGTGTAGATTCAGTGTTAACTTAATAAATCAGTTTACACAAACTCTCTCTGTACGTTACTCCTAACGTTTACAAGCTACGAATCCAGTCTCTTAAACCACGCTACCCCGAAAGTATCTTGAGAGATTTCACCACATTTCAATGTGTTGTTTCTGGTTTATATAAAGTCATTAAAATACGACGATTCAAATAACATGGTGTTGATAATAAATATTGCGGGTAACCGATCGTTGTTAATCAAAACGAAATTTATTTTCCTACTTCGTAAGTTTATTATTTCATTAATATTGACTACAGAACTTTATTTTTGGTAACGAAAAAGCCCCAGTGTGTATATACCGTTTCCAAAATGCTTGAGTAAACAGATAAAAATATATTTTTTATATAAAAAAGGGAATGTCTTAGGAGAATGTTGCAGTTTCTTGAATAAATCGTGCTGCTGTTCACTCAAAGTACTAATTGCCTCTTGAAGTTTTAGAATTTGCTGATGAAGGTCACTTGGTTGCTTTTGTTCATGAATCTTGTTACATGCCGATTGTATAATATTGCCGTCCAAAGTGAAGTCTTTATGACATTGGCAAATCCTGTTCGATTGCTAACAAAAATAATGAATCCTAAATACTTAAACAGATTTTCTAGAACTTAATTTAACATACCTGTTCATCGATGTTAGTCGAAATTCTCCCGGTGTTACCGAAGATAGTAATAGTCTTGTTGGGTAAGCAGTTATCGAAGAGAACTGTTTTTTCAGCTTTGAAAATTTTTCGCAGCCATTTTCCCTGTATTAGTTTCGAGACCAGATTCAAGGACGGCAATTGACGAAACCAAGAAAATGGCGGCCAGTTAGCCAGGAAATGAAAAGGATCACCAAACAGCATCGACTCAATGTACGAAATCAAATCAACTCGATATGCGTATCCAATAGTCTCAGCCTAAATGCAAGTCAACCAAAAACTAGTCAGCAAAAAACTAACACAAGCCTTAGGTACAAGTTACCTTGCTTTGAATAGCTTGCGTGTCGCTAACAGCCATACCAATGAGCAGATTCTGCAGGACGATAGTGATGAGAAAAAGAAAAGAACAAAAAATCATCCTGCTGGTAAATGGTTAGGGTTAAAGGGCAGGCTACTGAATTCAATTTCTCCGTCATCATAACGATGACTTTTAAGAAAAGTCGCTAGAACATTTGCAAAGATATAATCTTTTGTTTCGTTCGTGTCGTTTCTGTTCATCTCTACGACAGAAGCTCCAGAGACGGGCTGTTGATGGAAAAGGAGGAAGAAACTCAGGGCGAAACCAACAATCAGCATCGAGTACCACATCAGCAGCCAGAAGAAAGTCCGCGAAACGGTGGTGAACATGGTGATGTACGTCGAGAATCGCGGATGACGCCCGATTAGAAGCACAAATTCCAGAAAGGCTAACAGCACGGCGATCGCTGAAAGATGTTGACATGATCCTGGATCCTCGGAATGGTAAAGTACCCAGAAGCGCAGCCAAGCATCACTTGAATCACATAGAAACTCAAAAATGAATCTTTAAATCAAGGATTTTGGAACCGTACCTATTTCGACGTAGTTTTCCCATGTAAACAGATAGCGAAGAGGTGCAACTCCTAGCTGGAATAGTTCCCTAAGGAACAGCATACCAACACAGACAACGAGTACATACCAGAATATGTTCAGTGCTACCTAAAATCATGAAATTTTAATTAATTCACTGAACATATCTTATGTATACTAAGTTATGCCTTATGGGAGAAGTTTTCAGCTTTGCTGCCGCTGTGGTAGTAAGAATATGTAAGTAGTTAGAACGCTTACAGCCAGAGTGTATATTGCCAGATTAATGAAGAAGTATTTGCGCACTTTATGCCATTTAAGCATGATGAAACTAGCAACTACCGGATGTCGTAGCAGATACTGATGACGAGAAGACTGACTCAAGAGCCACAAAGATTCCGACTCCGAATAGACGTCCTCCGCTGTTTTTATACAAAAAAATGAGTATAAAATCGATTTAAATACTGAAATGGTTAATACAGAATGAATTGAGATAGTTATAAAGTACTGTTTTGGTTTGGTAGTAGGAGTTCAATTTCAGTGTAGATCGACGTTCGTCGTTATGTTCTTGAACATGATAAGTGATAGGAGGTGGGACACTTCGATGCAATGGTGGAGCCAGAAGCGCGTAGTTGAACGTAATTTTGAACTTTTGAGGAGCCATTTCGGAATCGTCGACTTGGATACATTTGTCAAGGAACTGTTCCAGAGTCGACGGAAGAATCCAATCAACTGCAGGTCGACCCAACTCGTTTTTCACGACGAAATTAGAACCGTAACGAAGGAGTTGTAGTACAGCTTTTTCTTCGCCTGAAACAGCAATTATATCTAATTATAATGGATTATTGTTAGTAGAAGATTTCTGTAAAACCTGAACGAGCAGCATAGTGAAGTGCAGTGTTTCCAGCAACATCCCGGGCGTTGATATCCAGTAATGGCGGTTGCTTAGTTCCAGATTTCTCTAGGACGATTTTCAGACATTCCAGGTACTTCTGTTTGTCGGTCGGTAGTTTCTGAGCTATTTTATGCAGTGCAGTTTGTTTTGTCAGCGTCGATGGAGTTGAAGTTGATTTTCGGGTGACTGATTAAAGCGTTGAGGATCGTCTGGTTTCCGAGATGTGCTGCGATGATCAAGGGAGGAGTAGGAGCAATACTTGTCTTGTTAGGATCACATCCAGCGTCAAGGAGTAGCGAGACAACATCTTCCAGTTCATCGCGACACGCTTGTTGAAGTAAAGTGTAAGTCGATGATGACGAATCCAGGTTTACGGAAATGCCTAATTCTCCTATACAAGGATTATATAGTTAATCCTACATTATTAAGTTTAATACAATTAGAATAAGTTTACCAGACTGAAGTGCGGTTAGCATTGTACGGAATCTGTTGATTTCGTGATTCTTGACAGAAATCCCTAGTTCTCGTTCGAAAGTTTTCTTTATCCCATGTGTTTAAGTTGTTGTTACAAGAAGTGTCATCGTTGGTGTGACTTCTGTACTTGTCCAATAGTTCCGGCATCCCTTCCTATTTCCCGAAAAAATGTATTATTCAGTATGAAATAGTTAATAATATAATATGTAATAAGATTTAACAGTTTGATTTGTAAATAGTTAAGAAAAATAAACCAATAAGTAGTTTAAAGATGAAATCGTAAACTATCTGATTAAATTAATTCATTTAACTACAAATTAATTGTAATTATAAGTAATTAATAAAGTTATCGATTTATTATTACATTACTCAAATAAAGGATAAATAAATAATAATTAAAATAGTTACAGATTAACTAAACATATTTTTGTTATTGTTAATTTGTATGCTATAATTATTATAGTTATCTTATTTATAATGTATTCTCAAGGGTTGTGCAAAACCAGCTTCATTCGTAGCCAATTAAGAGTTCGTGTTTAGCCTTCGTGCCATGACGACCAAGTTCAGTTAACCAATAGGATGCAAGTAAGTATAATGCCGTATCGTTGTACTTAAGAATCTTAACAAGACGTACCAATAGTTATTTATTACACAAATTAATTCAGTTAAAGTTAATGTTTATCTCGTATTGCTTAATGATACTACATAAATCATTTTTATATTCTATTATTAAGCTTAATCCATTCAATTGTTATAAATTATTCTAATAATTAAAGTTTAATTCATAAAACTTAACCGGCATATCAGACTGGACGTTCTCGTCTATGGCCGCTCCCAGATTACGAATCAGTCGTTCCACAACTTCGGTTAGACCTTTCTTTACAGCCAGTTCCAGCGGGGTAAGACCTTCATCATCTTTAATGTTGACGTTGAAATCTGGCGCCGTAATCAAAGCATCAAAGCATTTATAAAATTTCTCTTGGTCGCCATCTTGAAGACGGTTCCACTTGCTCAAGAGGATGTGCAAAGCGCTGTAACCTAGTCCCCACCACGAACATTCACCTACTCAATTCAATTCAAGTTGATTAAAATTTAAAAATTATAAATAATTTTAGATGATGCTACAATCTTCCCAGGTAAAAAATGGGCAATGGTGTCTTATACAGTAAGAAACACTGTAAAAAGACACCACTGCAGTACCTTTTCACAGTTGCCTGCATCGGCCTAAAGTGTCCAGTTTGTCCACAACCTTTTAGATCTCAATTTCAAGGTCACCAAAAGGCACCGCAAAAAGGCACCATCATTTTTATGTGGGTTTAGCTGGAGTTTTACTTACATTAGCTTCTGCTTTCCAATAGTAGTTGCACGATTTCTGCGTGCAAGTTTTTAGCTGCCACATGAATTGGATACAAGTTCGATGCTATGTTCATTTGATTAGGATCTGCTCCGGACTGTAACAGCCATGAAACACATTGACTGAGTCCTTTCTCGCAGGCCAACTCCAAACACGTTTTGTAGTAAGGAAACTCATGGAACTTGTTGACCTGTGAGAAGATCATCTTTAATTTATTAAGAATCATCTAGAATCATCTAGACCACTTCACTATTAACTATGTTATTTTAACTATCGATTATGAGTTTAGATGGAGAGATGGTCAAATCATAGTAATTTAAAATACGTCTTGGGCTTCTGCTGGGAGGAGAGCAGCAAAAGCGTCAAGATCTTCTTGGACCAGTGCCTGAATCAACGAGTCTGCGACGTTGCCAATCAGCTTCTGCATGCAATCGCTGTCGCGGTGTTGGGCATCCATTTGTTTTTCTAAAACGATAAGCAGAAAACTACGATTAGTTTAATTGAACACTTAACCCGCTCGCCGTGCTCGACCTTTAATACTATAGAGCACTTTGCCGTGTCCTACTAAACATTTATAAATTTAGCCGTAATTGTAATGCTATGAATTTTTTATGGATTTATTTTTTATTATTTTAAGGCGTAATAGTGAAGAATTCTTAGCTCTATTTGATTTCTATGACTGTTACTTCTTGCGCGAAACAGGTTTTCCCATGGTAAACGAACAAGTCGGAGACGTTCTGAACTTGCCTTAAAAGAACAACTAATGACCAGAACAGTAAAACTTAACTTAAATCAACTTAAATAAACTAACTATGAACAGCAATTAAAATAACAGATAGCAACATGAAAGTGATACTGACTTAGCACTGAATAGTTTGTGACGCGTATATTCTGGGACCTATTGCACTCGAAGTTTGCTAAATACGATTACAAGTAATAGTTTAGGGGTAAAAGATAGATAATATATGAATAATCAAACTAATGGGCGTGTATACTTGATGATCAGCAAGCTCCGGGTTCACGTTCAAAGCTCTCGGGAGTAAAACTCTCTCTGACGCGGACGTGCCGCACGTCACCCAGCAATGTTGCAGTCGTTGCTGGGTGAGGTCAACAACTCCTAAGCATACTTGAAGTGAACTAATAATATGCTAGAAACGTAATGAAAGCATCAAGTGTGTGTCCTCATTTAGTATACTTGGAGTGCAATACACTAAACAAAAAAAAAAAAAAAAAATTGGAGCCTGTTTTTGGGGGCTCTGAGTTTTTAATAGGGTCCTGCAATTTTACAGTGGGGTCCGAAAATTGAAGATAGGCGCCGAAAATTAAACATGGGGCCGAAAACTGAAGGGAGGGACCGAAAACCGAAGAAAGGAGCCGAAAACAGAAGGATGGGGCCGAAACCCGAAGAAAGGGGCCGAAACTTAACTGTGGGTCCGAAGCTATAGTGGGGCCTAAAGTAACTGGATAGTACCGAAGCACCATGCAAAGAATATACTTGCGGAACATAGCCGACTAATACTTGAATATCTCACCATACGTATAGAAACATAAGGAGCATATTTTACACGAAGAAAGTATTTTATTCTATGTTGTTACACCGCACAAAGTAAACACATTGAACAACACTGTAAAGATTTTAAGTAAAAAGTAAAAAGCAGTAATAAGGCCAGAACTTATTACACTGTTAAAAAGGTCGTCTAGTTTCTAGACGAGTTGTAGTCAACACTGTAAAAAAAGGGGGCCTGTTTTAGGACCAAAACTGGGGCTGACGAGTTTTCGGCCCCTATGTTTAGGTCGCAGGACCCTCCCTTAAGATCTCGGACCCCGGTCTAAAGTTTCGGCCCCTACTTCGAAATTTCGGTCCCTAATTTAAACTTTCGGCTCCTACCAAAACTTCGGCCCCTAGTATAATTTCGGCCCCTACTATGTTTTCGGCCCTACGTAAAAATCGGGCCCCTAGTTGCCTGGGGCGTTGGGTGGGGGGGGGGGATTGGGTGACTTCACTGATGTTTTAGTTATTTATTTACTATTGCATTTTTTAGCTAATACTAGTAACTTTGTATTTTACTTTCAGTAATATGCAGCAATCAGTACATAATTGGAATAGACATATTGCATTCAAAGTCCTAAAATACAGAAATGGAATGGAAACGGGTTTCTCGAAAGAAGATTATCTTATGGTCCTCTAGACAGTTTATTGGGCATAGAAGTAAATCTTCACTTTTGCTTCGTTTGGGATAGGGTTCAGCTTCATTATTTTCAGTTCCCAGCACACTCTGGTTCGGTGATGATGATCAACTGCAGGAATATTTGATCCAGACTCCTGTCATAGAAAATCAGTAATAGATAATCAGTCTTATGGGAAAAAAGCACTAGAAAAATTATTAAATTACCCATTTGGTGCTGAGGTAGCAATTAATTCATATACTGATGATGTACACCTTGGCCCAAAGAATCTCGCAGCTTGCCTCGGAATACATTTCATTCTGGTACCCCTCTGCGTTTTGATCTAAGAATACAGCAATTAAATTTTCAGATTTTTTAGAGCAGATTATTACTGTATTACCTTGAAGTCCTCTTATCCTGCAGAAAAACGCAGCTTCGGTGAAGAGGGCCATCACGCAGTGGTGGGTAAATGTTGTCGGTTATCTTTGTGTTGTGCGGGAAGAGCACAATATGGGCTCTGGTTTTGATTCCCATATTCCTGAAAAGATTGGCTGCATGTTTGCTTTTGCGACACTGCTGAAAATTCAAGAAAAAACATTGGAAGAACGTGATAGTCGGTTAACAGACAAGTAATTTTTGAATAG